>OZ007578.1:45718297-46373297 GCA_963931925.1 Onchidella celtica
TAGGCTAGTTAACCAGAACAAAACGAGCACAATGCATAACTGTCTTGGCTGAGTTTCTTGTTGATACTCTATGATAGAGTAACCTTAGCTTCAGGCTACTTTCACCTGTCCGTTTTGGCTTGAACTAATTGCGAATTCATAAATGGAGACTTGATTTTTAACAAGATTTTTGTCCGCAGTAGGATTTTTTCAGGGTTTTCATTAATTAAATTTCTGCGTTTTTCCGATTAGCCCCAGCTTTCTGCCGCCTTGTTGCACTAACTTCGTCTGACAGGACAAGCATGTTTGATGGTGTTTCTGATCGAAAGCCGTCACTAGCTCACACAAAAAGTTGTGGTTCAGTCCACGTGATATCCGTTCTGGACAATTAGCCCCATATCGCAGACACCCAAGAGATAATGGAAAATACACAACAGCGCCCAACTGGCAACCCAAGCTTGACAAATTGTGGCCAGGCGGAAGCGGATATGACGTAGCTTCACTGGCTTTGAGTGGTTGACGCCTACCCTGGGGAGCAGAGCAAGCGCCGCCAGGTTGAGACGGTCTGGTGTATGGTTGGTGAGCCCGTAGCATGATACAGTGAGCATTCACGGCGGAGACAATGGTGTATGCCACACTGAGGTCACACCAGGGGGAAATATTGGCCGGGTGGGTGGTAACGGGTGGGACGGATAAAGTACAGCAGTGGGAGGGTGTATGGAGAGACAATGTGAAGAAAATGAGGCAGACATTAAATATGAGTTGTGAACACCAATTTGTTGTCAGCTCTCAGAGGCGTGTATGAGTTGAAAGTTGGCTGAGGTGGCAGCGAAAAAACAAAGCTCTTTACACCCACTAAAACACACACGGCGTCATTTCGACACCTGTAAACCATTAGCAACAGTGCTTTTATTTTTGTAATTTACTAATTTTTTTTTTGCTAGGGACAGTGAATGTTTTAATCATCCCCCGAACATAGAAACAATAAAGTCAATATATTAGCTGTAGCACAAACATGTTTCAGAGAGAGGCACGAACACTTTGTTGGGTCTCAGTCCCCGAGGACAAATCAGTTACCAATATCAGCTTGGCAGACAGAGAGAGAGAATGGAGAGAGAAAGAGAACCCAAACATGGGATATTTTCATTACCCATTCCAGCCCTACGCACTATATTTCAAAACCCTTATACATGTTTCATATATTTCCAAACTCATACAGGTCTCTACAATTCCAAACCCTTACACATCCCTACATTTCCAAATCCTTACACATCCCTACATTTCCAAACTCTCCCACATCCCTACATACAGCTGCTACTGCTAGTGTGACATTTCCAAGCCCTTACAGATCACTACATATAATATGTATATTTCCAAACCCTTACACATCCCTACATACTACATTTCCAAACCCTTACACATCTCCACATACATTTCCAAACTCTCCCACATCCCTACATTTCCAAACCCTCCCACATACTACATTTCCAAACCCTTACACATCCCTACATACAATGTGTATATTTCCAAACCCTTACACATCCCTACATACTACATTTCCAAACCCTTACACATCCCTACATACTACATTTCCAAACCCTTACACATCTCCACATACATTTCCAAACTCTCCCACATCCCTACATTTCCAAACCCTTACACATCCTACATTTCCAAACTCTCCCACATCCCTACATTTCCAAACTCTCCCACACCCCTACATCCTACATTTCCAAACCCTCCCACATACTACATTTCCAAACTCTCCCACATCCCTACATTTCCAAACCCTTACACATCCTACATTTCCAAACTCTCCCACATCCCTACATTTCCAAACTCTCCCACATCCCTACATTTCCAAACTCTCCCACATCCCTACATTTCCAAACTCTCCCACATCCCTACATTTCCAAACTCTCCCACATCCCTACATACTACATTTCCAAACCCTTACACATCCCTACTTACTGCACTTCCAAATACCCCACACATCCCCACATACCACATTTCCAAACCCTTACACATCATTATATACATTTCCAAACCTTCATTCAAGTATCGATATGATTATAATATTACCACTGCCACACACAACTCAAAATGACATAATAAATTAATATATTTTAAAAAACGTTTATTTGTGACTAAACAAGGATTCATTTGATAAATTAGAGGAGTCAAACCATAATTCCTCGTGAAAGTGAACTGAAATCATGAACCATGAATTATTTCATGGCTGATTATGTTTACAACATGGCAGCAGATTGTAAAGCAAGAAATAAGAACATTATATGCTGAAATGATAAATCCTGAAATTAGGTTGCATAAATCGTCCCCTTAGATTGACATGGTTCTATCTCTCCACTTTTCAGCAAAACTGAGTTAAACAGTATTTGTGTAATTTGTAAGCATAACTAAAAGAAAAAAAAATCTTACCCCGAGAAGGTATGAGCACATGATGAAACTTCAATCATCAATTTCTCAAGAGTTAATCATGGAAGAGAGTTAGAAAATTGATATTCTGTGGGGACTAAATACTGGACTGCCATCAAGGGTAAAGAAAATTGTTGAGCTTTTTGTCAAAAATATAAATTGTACCCTTTATCCCTTTCTTCATTAACCCCTTTGCTACGACGCATTTTGCATGCCTGGGTACGACAAGCTTTTTAGCTATTTTGGTTAGCCCTTACAACAGCGCACAAGTGGTTTTTAAGATTGTGTTTTAAAATTGACTGTAATCAGTTTATTTGTACAGTTATCCCCACAAAAGGATACATTTTCTGAAAGGAAATTGAATATAGTTTCTAAATATGCCATGTTTTTTCATCTCAAGCAATATACAAGGCCACAAAGTTGTGATCAAATCGACAGCGACGAGAGGAACACAACTGGTCGAAGATTATTTGCACTGATAATGCGCTAGCAGTAAAGAAATTTCCAAAAACTGGAATTGAGTATGTGTAAAATTCAATGGTGATTCACAATTTCGCCCGTACTCGCCCATAGTTTTGTATACAAAACATCTGTAGGGCAGTTTTAGTATGCCGTACCTGGTACGTCTACATGGTATTGGGGAACCCAGAGTATCGCGAATTCCGTGACATACTTGGTACGGCACACCGACAAAAATTACACAATTTTGTACCAGGTACGTCACTATGGGATCGAAGGGGTTAAGAAAAATTTTGTTACTGTGTAGAATATTCTGTACCCGAACAAAGTCTATCACTACTGGAAACAACTCATGAACTTATTTCATAAATTCAGTTTACAAAGTTTCTTATGAGTCAGCTTTCATACTGAGGGCTGGCAACCAGAATGTTTTATGCCCACAATTGTCAAATTGAGAAAAACAAGTTTGAAATTTGTAACTTTACTGAAAATTCAAATAATTGCAGTAAGATTAAGACAGTCGCATGAATAGTTTCATTGGAGTATGAAATAAAGTCACACACCTTGTGTCTTGGATATCAACAGGCATTTTAAGACCAATGAACAAAATTGGACATAACACATTCTGGTCTGGCCAATAGCCCCAATATACCATAATCAACTACATGCATGAAAAATGTCATGAAATTTTGTGAAAATAATGTACACTCAATGAATCAGTGATTCACACCCGACCTCCTCTATAATAAGTCAGGATGACCACAAATGTCAGACAAGATGCACAGCGCTGGCACGATGGACAATTTGCACACACATATCAAACAAATGTCTGTGATCTACACTGTTTTTGTCTGTCACTATTTGTCTGCCATCCTGCTTGTCTCCAGAGACCACAGACTGATTAATGTTTTCTTCTGTCTCCAGATTTGTTATGTTCAAAGTCCTCGTTCCCTCCCCCTCCTCTTCTATCTCCTCATGTTCATTCACTGCATGAATCTGAGCATCCTCAACTTTTGCTTTTCGTAACTGATAATCCGGCAGCCCTAACTTACTGCCTGGCTGGCCGGCCATGCCATCTATACTGGACACTGAACTGGTCAAGATTTCCCTGCATGCTGAAAGCATTGTCCGATTGTCCACTGCAACAGCCACGTTATACAACAACAGACAGGCCTCGGTGGACGACAACACCAACATTGGACAATGCTGTTGTAATGAAGGCTGGACAGCTGACCCTTGGGATGACCTTGATCTCCCACTGGCTACAGTGGTCAAGCCCTCCTGGTTGCCAGAACTTTCATCCATAGAAAGTATAGAATATAAAACTTCCACCAGTTTGTTCAATCCAGCCGGACACGATCTGAAATCAAATCATAGTTCAACAGTTAATGAAATATTGAAAAGGAAATTGCTCATGCCATTGCTATCTCAGTCTGATCACATGCCGAACAAACACAGTCAGCTGATAGGACACAGAGGAAAGATGTATGGATTTAGTGTTTGATTTGACAGGAACTCCCAGGTGCAAAAATTTGAAATAAATTCCAAGTTGCCACATTTAATGGCATATGTCAAACTCATGTCAAAAGGTAAATGATGATTTCCTAGCATTCCTGAGCATGAGGGCCTTCAGATAATATTATAGAAAAACAAATGCACCAATAAGAAACTGTAATAATCCAATTCAATCAGAATGGCATAAGTCACCAAATGAAGGGAAAAGAAACAGTTTTTTCAGTACAACAACTAGTGACTTGTACAATTTCAGGCAAGTCTGCAAGTCACAGTTAACAATACATAGAAACCATGGAGAAATATGTGGCAGTGGGTATTGAGGGGGTGAAAGACAAACAGAACAACAAACACAAAATTGTCACTGCTCCCCAGGACTGTGGTAACTTCAAAATTCAAAAAATCAATTTTTATGTATGTCAACCATCTTCAAGGCCACATCCAATGATCTTGGTTCTAGACTCCTAAGCTGAAAAATAATCAAATAGTAACAGTTTTTCTCTTCTCCTGAGAAGTAGCCAAAATTGATTACTACAGCTTTAGGGAACAGTGACGAGATACCAACACTACAGAAACCATGGAGAGAGAGGTGGATGTAATAACAAAAAATGTGAGGAGAAATGGAGGAACACAAGATGAGGAAAGAAAGAGAGAACAAGAGAGAAAAAAAATAACACTGAGTGGAGACTGACCTGACATGCCAGATTAATTGCTTGGCGATGAGACACATTTCCACTATGGTTGACTTGGGCACATTGACCACTGCTGACTTTTGATGGTCGTTCCCTGAATGTTGTCCACGTTCTATCGTGCTCCTGGGTTGTTCAGCTGACCAAAGTGTGGATGGTCCAGCGGACACCGTCTGGTCTACATCTTCCTCCTCCTCCTCCGCCCTCAACCCACTGGTCTCTCTGCCCTCCAACCTTCTCTGTTTCTGGTTGATACTGACAAATCTGCTGGTGGTCAAGCTGACCCACAGGTTGTGAGTCAAATCAAACAACAGCTGGCTGTGTGGTCCATTTCTTTCTCTGGTAAGAAAAAACATAAATAGTCAGCATGGCTGGGCAAGTTTCAAATGTGTTGTGAATAAATTTACAATTTAAATTTCAATATCAGAAATCTGTGGTCCTCGTACAACACTTTGAGTATGAGTTTGGATTTAACAGCGCATCTACACGATAATGGCCACTTTGCACCTTTCACAGTTTTTTGCATTATCTTACTTTAGGCTGGCTTTCAAGCCCTCAGATTCCTACAAATAAGATCAAATAAAAGTGAAGTCAAAAGTCTAACGGTAAAATGCCCATACTGTAAAGTATGTCCACATGAACTTTGTAAATATGACAAAAATCCAACTAATCAACTTGCAGATAGAGGCCTCCTTCAGAAATGTCAAGATGCCCTGCAGGTGGGGGTCAGAAAATAATTCTAACATCACAAAACTGGGTGTATTATAAGCTAGGGGGAAACAAACGTCTGGGTCTAGTCAAAGAACGTTAGACATCTTGATGTATGTCATGTTAGGTGGGATTAGACATTTAGTGATTTGTATGTCAAGTTCGATTAAGACATCTACTCTAGACATATCGTCATGATCATTCCACGACTGACTAAGTCATGTTTTGGTGCTTTTTAAAATCAAAACAAAAAACGTTTACTATGAATATAGAGGTAGCTGTTGTTAGGGGAGCGTAGAATTTTACATAGAAAGCTATAGCTAAACAGTGAACACAACTCAGTATTTTCTCTGTTCGGCTTTGAAATTAGATTACGCTCCCCTAGCAACAAAAGTCTAAAATGGTTATTGAGGTGGATTTGGGTTTTCGTTTGAAACACAACAATGTACTGTTGAACGTTGCAACATGGTTGTCCGATTAGTGTGAGCATTTCATCTCAAAACACCAAAAGCATGCTTTGGGCAATTGTGGAATTACTGTGACGAAATGTAAATGTGGTTAACGTGGACATCCACATATATGTACAAAAACAAAAATCAGGCATCCAAAGTAGACTGCAATATGAATCATGAACGTACTGTACATAATCAGACTGTAGCACCCTCCTGTTGTGACTTTGAACTGAGCAGTGAACACTATTCTAAAACCGAGACTTCCCTTGTTTTGTTGTGAACTATGTTATGTCATCACTTTCTTATGGCTTAGGTATATAAGCTCTACCCCTTTACTGTATTGTGTGTGCCAACTGTGACCATGTAAGACCAAGAAACGCTCACATCGTGAGCTTTGTCATTTGTGTAATAAAATTGTCGTGGTGAGACTTGCATTGATCAAGCTGTGATTTGTGGAATCCCTAAAAGACATTTGGTTGTATGTACGAAAGCAAATATCAGACATCCGGTTGTACGTACGAAAGGAAATATCCCACATCAAATGTAGATTGCAGTAATATAACATGCATGTAGGATCAGCCTATAAAATCTACACTACAACAAAAGTGGAAGTGGGCTGGCCATTCGGATGAATGAAAGACAACAGATGGACAAAGCATTGCAATGAATGGAGGCCTAGGAAAGGAAAGAAAAGAAGAGGACCGGACCCCCCCCCCCCCCCCCCCCCAAGACGATGAAGAAATGATATTGTGTAGATAGGTGGATAGGCATGGACACAACAGAGAAGAATGGAGATAATTGGCAGAGGCCACATCCTGCTGTTCTTGGACAAGGCTTAACAAGAACAAGGATAAGACTAACTGGCACATCTACATTCTGTCTATGAAATCAGAAAAGTTCTGTATACTTACAGATCCTGTACAACAGCCGACAGCCAAGACAACAGCCCATGATGGTTGACCAGATCAACAGCCACAGATTTCTCTCCACAGGCATTGGTCAACAGTTGCAATATCAATCTCTGAAATACATCAAGTTTGCAAACACTGATCAAACTCTCTCTGTCTCTTTTATGACACTTTTCTTCATGCCTGTTTTTGGTAACACATCCTTATAGTTTTAGACAAAATATTATAAAAAAAACACAGACAATCTGTGGGGTTGCAGCAAGGCCTGAATCAAAGTCAAAATATGGCAAAAAGAAAAAAGTTTATGCAACAAAGCTGAAAGAAATAATACAGAAACAATACAATGAAATGTAAAGGGAAATCTGACCAAAGCATCACTTCAAGTCACCATTCATTGACAGATGGGCTGAGGTCCAAAAATCAAAGTCTGGAACTCACAGCTGTCTATATATTTGTAAAATATTCTACGATTTTTTTATTTGTTCAGTTTTGTTATCTGTTCAATTTTCTATCCTGGTATATTTTTTTCTACTGAAGAAGATCAATCGATCAAAAGCTTTCTGTCTTTCCTTCTTCTTAGTGTTTTATTGTATCGTTTCTGCATTATTTCTTATGCAAGCCTTTGCTACATACAACTTTTTCTTTTTGCCACATTTTGTCTAAAGTCTTAGAGTCTATCTGTTATGTTGCACTACACATGCCACTGTTTGTATGTTTATCAGATGTGTTGTCTGTCTATTACAATTCCATCATGCCTAAACTCTGTCCTGCCATTGTCTACTGAACTGCACAAACAGTCTGCTTTGCCAAAATCTGTCATTTCATGACCCCTCTGGTATTCTATTCTACCACTGTCAGTTACATCACTACAGCCCATCTGTCCCATGATTGTCTGTCTGTTACATCTCCGCTGATGTTATGGGACTTTGATCTAAATTACAAAGACGGGTAAAGAAAATACTGAGTCGTGTTCACTGTTCAGCTATGGACAGAATGCACATATCCGCCGTCTTTAGTGTAAGGACCCAAGCATCACCATGGCGATTGTGGCAGTGATTTTGATTTGTTAGCCCTAACTGATTTCTGCGAGCATGGGAGGCGTTGTGAACCAACCAGCGGCGAGCTAAAAGTAATTTGCTATAGTAAACAATAGCACGTGTGTACATGTTCAATGGGAGACGTGCGGTCAATTCTTTCACTTCCTTTCCCTTGTTTACACGGATGGTAGGGAATCTGACCAGCTTGGATCCATCCTTTCCACCCCTGTCATAACAATCAACTACTATGCAACCAGCAGGCATTTTAACCGCTGTGAGTGTTTAGCTGACAACAGACGAAGTGTTCACCTGAGACTGGACAGAACTGACAGGCGAATGGAAGAAATTCATGACAATCTTGAAGATATATTTGTTTTGTATCAGCCGATAGTCAGAAGTTTCTCGCATGCCATCTGCCAGAAGGGACAACATCCAACATCTCTCTGTCTTGTGCTGCAATAGTGTAATACACATGGGTTAAATTGTTTGGTATGTTCTCATTGCTCTACTAAGATGGCATATGTTAAATTATGCCGAAATGCAACTGATGGTTGATTGCATTCTCGAGCATGAGGCATCTCATATATTCTAAAACAAGAAATGCGCCAATAGAAAAATGTAATAATCCAATAGAATCATGATGGCTTCAGTCAGCAAATGATAGGAAAATAAACAGTTTTTTTCTTAATGTCTCAAAAGTGTCAAATCTAATTTATGCCATTAGGACAGAGAAGTGATGAGGTATGCCTTTACATTGCTACAATAACAATGTTCTCAGGCACAAAACTACCAATTCCAAAATTTCACTTTTCTTTTTTCGTGGTAAAAAAAACAACCCAGAAACCCATATTCTACATTCTTTGTAAGATCATCCTTCATGGGACACAACAAAAACACACAGAAGAAATAAAAATACAATGCGATCACATTGTCTTCACCATTTCACCAATGAAACTGAACAATTTAAGTCAAATGCTGGGGTAATTGTGTCACATAAGATCTGGTTCACAGTCAGTTGGGGGGGATGCCTGCAGTTGCCTGGTGGGCACGCCGATTGCACTTGACACTGTGCCGCCAGTCAACTGCAGGCATCCACACGACTGAAAGTGGGGCTGATCACTAACACAGCCGAGATTCCCCCTGTTTCTGTAGAGTACATCAGGTGGGTTCGAAATGCTGACCTCCATGAGGTGTGGCCCTGTGACCTACCTGATTTGCTGAACTGTAAAACAACTGGTAGAATTCTGGAACATTCCACAAGTCAATCTCTGGCTTGGCCAACAGGAAGCGAAAGATGGGCATGTACAATGGGTCAGCTAGATGGGTAGAGATAACATTTACATTTTTCAAACTGGAAAATATAAATACCACTGTCAACAGCTGCAAATCCATTTTCATGCTATACAATTGGTTTATACAAAATTATATGAACCTGTTATGGATGTATGATCTCCCCAGATTTTCAACTACAATGTTAAATTCAGTGCTGCAACTGGTTAAGATGCAATTAGTACTTAAACTAGTCGTAACATTTCAGTATGGAGCCTGTCATTCATGTTTGTTTTTTTTCATGATAGAAAAAGCAAAAAATATTGGGAGATTTTATTCTGGGCACAGTGGCATGGCAGTTATCTAAATCCCCAAAAATCACTCATTGGCTGTTGAAACCTCGTTAACTTTTGAGGGTGAGTTAAGGGACCAGAGTCTAATTACAAAGCCAAATAGAGAAGATACTGAGATGTGATCACTGTTCAGCTAGAGCTTTCCATGTAATATACTATTGTTCCCTAACAACAGGTTTTGAGTTTCGTTTTAATGAGGTCCCAACAGCCGAACGACAGAATGCTATTCTAGTTGGATTGTGGTTATGAAAACTGATTTTAAGGACTTTTTAAGGACTTTGTAAGGACTCAGAACAAAAAAATATTATTACATGTGACCAAAAAATATGCAGCACTCAAAAACAAAAACAAAAAAAGAAATATTACAAACGTACAAGTGGTGTGCTTCACACATCGAAATGGGATGTTTCTGTATTGAGCGGATGATTTAAATCTCAAATTTTTCACTTGAAAAACAAATTTTAAGGACTTTTTAAGAACTTTGACATCATTTTCAGAATTTAAGGACTTTTAAAGTACTTTTTTTTCTTTTATGAAAATTAAGGACTGTAAAGGGCCTGTGTGAACCCTGATAACCTGATGCCGAACGAGTGTACGTAAGTCAAGGACCAAAACACTTGTATGGCAGGGGTTCTCTTTATCTGAAGATCTCCTGTAATCTCACTGTCATAAGATTTTCAATTCTTTTTCAGCAAAACATAAATGAGGTCACCTATGCTGGCCTAGAGACAGTTACAAGTGCTACCCAATAGATGAATTCTTGGGTTCATCAGATGTACATAACATTAACAATCACACTGATACGAAAGACCATGCAGAAATCTTAACCCTAATGCTGCCACGTGTATGTCAACACAGTACAGTGCAATATCACATCACTGACTACACCTACCTGGATACAGAAACAACTTGACCACTCTAGCAAAGAAAAGTGCTACAAGGTACGGCAACTTCTGCCCATCCTTGGACCGGCTAGCATTCAATACATCCAACACAAAGGTAATTTCTGTCTTCTCTCGCCACCTGGAACCCTCGGCATGCAGGTAAAAATCGTTGAGTGCCTGATAGGCCAACAGTCGGTTGTGAGTGTCGTGGCTGGACAAGGCAATCAGGAGATAACTCAAACATCCACTTTCCACAAACTTACGCACAGGAACCATTTTATCTGTCAAAAGGAGAAAACACCAAATATTAACACCAAAACAGAACAGAAAGAATTCTGGCACAACTTGATAATTAATAATATTAATATTTCACTAAGGTCCCTTACCATGTTACTTCATGTAATATGCCTGTTATTGAGTACTGAGTTATGATGCTTGTGTTTAGGTCTTTATTTTAGGAAGTTTGCTGCTCACTTTTTCTTGTTTTTATTTTCCTTGTTGTGGTAAGGATTCGTTTCTTAGAATTTTGCCTGGGCAGTGGCCTTGTACGGCCTGCTCTTCACGATTTCCAACTGCCAAGGTATCTTTAACGTGCACATGGGCCCTCCAAATTTTTCTGAGAAGACTAGGTGCTCAATCCTACCTGCCATAGGATCAGGGACAGGAAAATATGAGAAAAATCCCCAAACTCCAACATGCTCGCACAGACCGGGATTTGAACCCGGTACCTTTTGGCATGAGAGGCAAGCACCTTGCCTCTAGACCACCATGTCTCCCAGTTATGATGTGTTTATGTAATGATGCATAAGGTGTGTCTACCATGTGTGTGTTCCTGAACGCTCTGCGAAGGAGGATTTCCCTTGTGGAATAATCAAGTGATTAGCATCTATCTTATCTTAACTTAACTGACAGCTTCCCATAGCCACTAAATTGGCTAAATTACAACCAGGCACGTCAATTCCAGTGACAGTGTTTCACTATTTCCTCACAGACTACAGTGCAGAATTGAACAACTTCAGAGGTTTTTGTGGACGAACCCCGTAAGCGTAAGCCACCTTGAACAGTTATGACTATTACATCTAAAGATTCAGTCCTTAGGTTCATAAGAGCTACATAACATAAATACAGAAACTGACAAGAAAGACTGGACAGAAATATTCACACAGGGCTGATTTCAAGAAATAAAATAGGCCGACTCTGTTAAAGAAACCTCTCAAACATCCCCACTCACCTTGTGGTCACTAGTAATGCCATACCTCTCAAACACTATACTACTGTAAACACTGCCCCCAGAACACTTTTTCACTATGGTAACAACACAGCTGAATGCTCTCTCTAAAGTGTCTGATATTTCTCATAGTGATGATCAGGGATAGGAACTACTGATAGGATAATTTCCCGCCATCACTGCCATTGACCACATTGTGGACCCCATACATAATGGACAACACAGAACAATGTTTACAAACAGTAGCTACATACCCCTTTCAAATGATTTTGAATTAAAAGAAAAAAGAAAGTGAAAAAAAAAATCTTAAAAAACCGGAAACTAGGAAATTTCCAGAGAATTCCCATCTCTGGATGATACAATGTATATAATACATGACAAACTTACTTACCTGGAGAGAGAATCTGGACAAATAAGCGCAACAAGAAATTGGGGTCACAACACTCAGCGCGGGACTTGAAGTGACTGGCATCTACCACATTCTGATCCTGGTTCAACAGACAATAAAGGATGACCAAAAAAAAACAACAACAAACAAACACAAAAATATACATAACAAACAAATCAGATGCAGAGTTACAGATCCTGTCTCATTGATCAGCATTGTGTCATATAACAGACGTTATTGCTTAACACATTGCTGTATGTCATAGCATTACTACCTACTAGTGATTTGATGTCTAAACATTTGAATAATGTAGAACAAATAAAGAGATGTTATCTTTTTCTCTTATGTAAAAGTGAGATACAAAAAGTGAGGTTTTTGGTACTGAACTCCTTCGAATTCTGTTGACCAGCAATTTCAGGTTACTGTAAAGCTTTGAAAAAAACTATTAGTACTTGCCAGGGCCATCCCCAAAACAGACAATCCATTTCTAGAACTGTCACCAAACTCCATGATTGATTCTGATTGTCCAGTGGTAATTTTCCTTGGAATTATCTTGCTAAATCATTTCACTGAAAATAAAGTTAGTACAGCTTCTCAGATCTGTGATTTGGAAATATTCCTTTGAAACTCTAACCCACCTTTTGCTTTCTCCTTAATGGAAATGCCAAGATAGATTTATCCAAAGCCTGACCATCCAACTGGTCAATTACTTGTTGAGTACCCACTTGTTTGTCCAGGCTGGACCCAAGAAGTTTTGATATATTCTGCTGTTCCACTGACCGATGGCCCCACAAAAGTGGACTGGAAAAAATGAATAGGAATAAATAATTATATCACAGGCATTATCATACTATAATACAGTCAATTCTTAAAAAATCTTTACGTATGTGAATTAACTATCATTACCAAAGACTAGTGTCTACACATGTATGTGGTTAATTCCATATTTTAATGACATAACTTCTCAACAATGAACAGCACAGGGTATAATAATAGTGCTGGGCAGCAACCTGCTTTTGAGTGATCCGGATTTGTGAATTATTCATTTCAAAATATCTGGATATCCAGATAATGATCCAAATATTAAATCAGAGCTATGAAAAATGGGTCTCAACCCTCGATTCTGTTCCGGGAGAGAAAAGGGTTGTAGTGCACAAATTCGCTGACTTCAAAGAGGGCACGTAGGTAATTCTACTCTCTTTGATCTTGTGTGTTTTTTTTTCAGGAGTTTCCTTTGAGGCACATACGACTCTCTTTCTCCCTCTCCCTTTCTGTCTGTTTTGTATGAAGGTTTTGTTTTTTTGTTTAATCGTTAAGGCAGAAAGACAAACTGCATCCTTACAGAAAGAGCCTCTGATAGATCTCTAAAAGCAAGTTGGAAATGGACTGCAAGCGGGTCATTCGCTTGTATCTGGACAACTGAATTGATCCGTTTAACTGGACATCCAAATCTAAATCTGAACTCTTGCCCAGCACTAGTGTAATACTGCCATGATTCACCTGACTAGCTATAAAACTCAAACTCAAGCATTAAGTAATCATCATAAGTATAATCTTGGTGTACATATATTTAAGGTCAGGTCATCATCACTCGTGTCCACATAACATCTAATTACAGCCAAATTTTGACTTGAATGTGTAGGAGCACCTCTGTATGATTTTGTATGACAGGAAACTGGGCAGCTCTATAGACAGATCATTGAAAGATGTCACTGTATGCTGTAAGCAAAGATACTACATACAATTAGATGAGACAGCTTGCGTGTTTAGCATGCACAAATTTTGCTCTGGCACCTAGCCGCAAATGTCCAGAACCAAAGTCCTGAAAAATACCACATTATACAAAGCAAATGTAGGGAAAATACTGAATTTTGTTCACTGTTGAGCTATAGCTGAAGGCTTTGATTGGCATCACTTATTTTGTAATTACTGTATTACATGTATAACTTCAACTGCTGTAGGAAAACTCTGGCTATTCTTTTTTCTTTTAGTTACAGGTAGCACAGTAGCAAACCCGCATCATTAATTTATCACTATATCAATCATTCTTTTCATGCAATGCATCAATGCATGCAAACTAAGTGCACAAATTTTTGGAGGCGCAGGGAGTGTCTCATCTTATTGTGTGTGGTATTTTTGCTGTAAGTATGGAGGGGGATATAACCAGAGATCTTACCATTCAAAATGTCCCTCAGAAGTCACACAACATTTCTCAAGTATCACCAACAACCTTTGATCTGTCAGATATCAAGAGTGACAATGTGTACTATTAAACAGTACTAGTGGATTATACTGAGGGCAATGGTATCATCATTGTTAAATCATTATGTCAACCCACATCAGACATGTATCACACAAACATTGTCGGTTGGCTGTTGGAACTTTGCTAAAACTAGACTTTGAGGCTGTTGTTAAGGAGTGCAGTCTAGTCACAAAGCCAAATAGAGAAAAAATACCGAGTTCAGACACTGTTCAAGGGTTGTAAGAAACTCATCAGGTGGAGCGAGGCAGATGATGATCTTCAGAGGAAGAGTGGATTCTTTCATTAGAGTTTTCCTAGGGCCCCGGCACACCCGAGTTCATGACTCTCGGCGTTCGTGGCCCACCTTTTTTTTTTTTTTAGTCGCCAGGCTCTTCTTTGGGTTTGAACCCATACCGCTGGTTTCTGTTTTCTGTGCAGATGTCTTATCCATTTTGCCAAAACACTTTTACACTTCTTTTACACTAAATCCAGCAGGAAGCTTTCTATGTAAAATGCTACTGTCCCCTAAAACAACAGCTTCAATGGCTAGTTTTAACCAAGTTCCAACAGCTGACCGATGACATGTATGTAACAAAACTGACATACATCTGTAGTAAGAAACTGACACACACACAGTAACACAATGAGACGCGCACAAAATTACCCAACACATCGACATACATACAGACAACAAGTCATGACACCTATATACATACATACAAAAACACATTGATACACACATATTGGGCAACACAATGACACTACACATAGCAATGAAATGACACATACAAGTACCAACACAAAGGAAGATGGTACAGAAATAAGTCCAAATCTCACACTTAACCCCAAGGCCAAACTTATTCCCAGAGAAAAATGTTGTTTACAGCCTAGACAAACAGCAAAATGTACATTCCCATTTAAATCAGACAGCACTTACCTGTCAGTGACAAAGAAGCATTGTAAGCTGCTACCCAGGGTGTAATGTCCTTGATGGACTGACAGCATGAAGGCTCTAGTTGAGTCAAGCAGTAGACAAACTTCACTAGCTCATCTGCAAAATACAAGCCTCAGTCAATCTCTGCCATTATGCACTCATTAAATAAGTTCTTTACTTTAGGAATGCCAAATAGGTTTTTAAATACTGCAGAATACCACCTACCAACTCCCTTTGTCCTGTTTCTTTCTTGATTCATGAGGTCCATTTCTTGACTGGGCTTTTTTGATATGGAGAGCTATCTTTAGATCTTGGAAAAACATTGTCTGGATGCTTCTCTTTTGTGGTCAGGATGACATTTTTCAACAGACTCTTAGCATTTCCTCCTCCATATCAACAAAACAAAAGTAAGTCTGTTCCATTTCCCCAGCATATGTCACCAAAAGATGACCGCAAACATTTCTACAATGTCCCACCTCCCTTTACATGTACAATACAAAAGTCAAGGCTTGGGTGAAAAATTTTGCAAACCATGAACCCCCATCTGAACCAAGGAGCTCATTAGTACAGGCAAATGAGTGGCGGGAGTATTTTATTGTGATGCAATCTGGCCACTTTTTTTGCCCAATGCTGCAGCCTGAACAACAGTTTAAAAAATTATAAAATTCATTTTCTTTGGTGTCAACTAATCTAACTTAATTGCTTTCATATCAAACTATTGTGATAACTGAAGTTTCAAGCAATCTTCTAAATATGTTACTTTCACAGTAAATTACGACAAACTTTTATTGGCTTCCTTTGGTAAGCCCAGTGCATGAATGACTGTAATTGACAAGTGTTCAGCTTGAAAATTAATTAGATGGAAGTAGGGCAGATAGAAAAAGAGAAATTGGGGAGAGAGAGGTGGGGACTGCGCTCATCAAAAGAAGAGTAGGGGATTAAGGGTGAATAGACATTCCAATTTCTGTCTTGCCTGTGAAGTCGCGTGTTCTCTGCTAGTATTATATATAAAGGTTGTTTGCATAGTCTTACAGTGACATAGCTGAACCACGGAAACAGCGAAAATCAAGCAATTTTCCATGAACCTATGGAAGATCGTGAACTCTTCGAGGTGGCGTGGCAAGTTTACCTCTGATATTTCTTTTTTGTTGTGACGTCATTACTGTGTCAAACATGACATGGCCGGTACACATTTGCAACACACTGGCAGCACTGACCACAGCCTGTGTGTCCTGGGTTGAGCTGGACCCAAGCTGGTGTGTCGGGTACACAAGCGGAGCCAGTGCAGTCAGCAGTTGTAACAGTCTGGGGCTGGTCAGTTCGTGGCTGAAACGTGGTCATGGATGATGGAGATACAGGTCAGAAATATGAAAGACAAATACAACAAACATGACATAAATCACTGGTCCCATCATGAAATTGCACAAATGTTACCTCGTCACCATTCCTTAAAACTGCAGCAATCAGTTTTGGCTACTTTTCAAGAGACTAAAAAATTGTTTTATTTTAACACAACTGGTCTAACTATTACGAATTTTTGAAAGTTTGCTATTTGGTTATTTTTCAGCCTAAGAGTTTATAACCAAGATCATTTGATGCGGCTTTGAATGTAACTGAATATAACTTGAACTTCGGAGTTACTACAGTCTTATGGAATGGGGATGATTTGCACAACTGTGGGTGACAACTTTTTTGCCAAACATTCCACAAACTCCCTGAATAAATATTTTTTCTTCTATTGATTAAGGGGAAGTACACCATTTCAAATATTTACACCTACAAATGCATTTAAGATAATGAATACATAATTAGTAAAACAAGATTTTTTCCCTCTCCTGTAAAATAATTTTTTTTCCCTTGTGTGCAATTCTGTAACGTTGTATGGTTAGCACATGATGCAGAATGAGCGTCTGTTTCCACCACAGAAAGAAATAGTAAAATTTCAGAGTTTAGCATTTTATGCCTGAGGCCATTGCTCATCATCCGCAAGCAATATGGTCTATAAGATACTAAACAACATTCAAATGGTATCATCATTTGGTGTGACTGACCTGAGAATTGTGTTGACCAGCTGACCCCAGTGACTAGTGACACAATCCAACTCTTCTCTGGGCAGTTCCGTCAACTGTGAGAAAGAAAATAATCTGGCTAAACACTTCAATATCAACCTTTTGACACATTAAATGCTGTTACTGATAACTATAAGACAGCTCTCATACACCACATGTGCAGAGCCCATTTTGAAAGGTCAGTTAGTTGGATGGTGATGTCACCACATTGGGTTTCAATCAGATTCAACTGGTCCACTGGACCACGAGGTCTCTTTGAAATTCAAATTAGCTGACCTTTCGAAACCGGCTAGTAGTAGTGCATGCTAGTCTGACTTTGATTATGGAGAAAGCATGTTGACACAATAACAGTCACATTGTGCGAGGGAAATGCAAGACGACGGGCAGAATATAACAGAATGATAGTGCTGCTTACAACAAATTTTCTTTATCTCATATAGAGAATGATACATGTAATAAGCCTCACTGACTTGGGAACAGTGTTCACCAACTAAGTCCAGTGACCAGAGAGGCATATGATATCACAAACACAATACTCACCAACTGCATGACTAAATCTACAATGTAATTCTCCACATCCGAAGGCCCAGCTGTGTTTTCTTTGGTCAGAATGACCAAATGGCATAGACAGAGATCCAGGAACTGACATCTTGGGCTGCTTGACCTCTGACCTCGAGATCGTATAGTTGAGGATGGCAAATAGAACCGAGTTGTGACCTCCAGCACTTTGAAGTGACCAGTCTGGACAAGCTGACCTTCCGCAATGTATTTGGATGTTCTGTCTGTCAGTAGTTGCTGGAACTGGCAGTCTGTAATAACAGTATTATCAGTTTCATGATGAAGGGGCAAACAGACACCGACAGCTGTACAATGAAAAGGCAAACGTTTAACTTCTCTGTATGGCAAGGGGGTGAACCATCAAAATCATTGTGAGAAATTCAGTTTTGAAAATTTTGTGCTGCTTTCATCATCGCTTTCTGGCCTTTTTGACAGACTTACATAACATAAAAACTAAATGAGGTTTAACAAAATTGCTCAAGTTCGGTAAAGCCCCCAGCAATATACATTTGATGACCACAATAGAACAGATATCTGAAATTTGACCTATTCACCCCTTTGTCATACAAGTAAGTTAAGCAATAGCCTTTTCATTGTTCAGCTGTTGTTATCTATTTGCCTCTTCGTCATGTAACCGATGATATGTAAGTCAATACTGGCATAGTAATGGTGTGTCTCACAACTTACCCCATACCTATAACAACCCATTGTGTTACAGCACAGGGAGACAGTGCCAGAGAAAGTGACAAGAACAACATTAACAACACAGCCATCACAAAAACATACAACATGACAGACAAGGCATTTTTCAGGTTTGACCATCTGTATTTAAATGCTTGTGCAAAGAAATTTATATCCAAATGACAGTCACCATCGCGTTTCATCAAATTTCTGGATCATCCAGGAGCAACAGAATAATAAACATCAAAACAAACAGTGAAAGATAGAGATGATCCTTTTAGACCAGGGGTCACCAAACTTTTTTCACAGAGGGCCGGATAACTGACAAGACTTACAAGTTTGGGCCGCATAAGCAATTGTCCATCCCGTAGCTCTAGATATCCCTGGTTTTATCAAACAAAATCAAGTAGCATGGCGGGCCGGATGAACTGACATCGCGGGCCAGATCCATAGTTTGGTGACCCCTGTTTTAGACCTTCGCAATTAGCCCCAAGAAGACACCACAGCTAGATGTGTGCTATATTTCACGAAAGGTCCATGTCACGTAACTTCATGTAACATTTTAATACGCCCGTTATTGATAAATTATGTTTATGTAATAATGCGTTAGATGTGTGTACCATAGTTTGTGCTCTTAAACACTCTGTGAAAGTGACTTTCCCTCACAGGACAATAACGTGATTTTTATCTTATCTATTCGCACGGATTCATGCACTATCACTGAAATGCTGTGTGCATCACTAAATTAACAATGAGCTCATCAGCTGATTTTGGCAGATGCACACATAAGAACTGTGTGCCTCCCTCCTTACTCACATTGATTCACGCACCAACACTCAGACACAGCTCACAACCCTGAATTAGTGATGTGCGCCAAAAATAGACAACAGTACAAAAAGTAATTTGCTCACATCACTCACACACATATGCACTTTCCGTGCACTTTCACGCAATCAGTGTACTGTAGTGAAGGCCACTCAAGCGGAAAATAATTCTGTAACTGTTCAGTCAACATTTTGACAATCAATCATGCATAGTCAATGTCAGTGAGTAATGTGTCAAACCGGCTGCAATAAATCAATAAAAAAAAACAAGACCAAGGGGACACCCCCCCCCCCCCCCCCCATCTAAACATACTGCACTTAGAAAGAAAAAAAAAACCAAACACAGAGGGATTCTGTCCAATGAAACAACAATAAAATGTCAGAAAATGGGAGACAAACCATGCTGAGCCACCACAAGAGCCAAACATCTCCAGTAGTTGGGGTGACCACAGCAACCAGGCATTTTAGATGATTTCAAGTGAACGTAGCTGGCAACTTTGATGGCTTCCACTGTTTCCGTACATCCATCTGAAAACCATAAGTAAAAATGGATTGATTTTCCAAATCTAACCAGCTCCATTACATCTATAGAATATGGGGTACCAGACTTCTGTCTGTGGTCTGAGGTTGCTTGCATGCAGGAAAATAGATACACATCTGACTGACCAATGTTGCCATGCAGAGGCAGAGCGATGTAACTGACAGCATGACCTTTTTCTGCTTATTTGTTTCTATGAACCTGTCAAAGGCAGAGAGATGTATCTGCTACCAAAACAGCAATTCCTAGTCTGGCAAACTCATAAATATGCAGACTGGCTATGCCATACAAGTTTTTTGTGTTTTTCTCAAAACTATGAAATGAGCACATACGTCGCTCTGTCTTTGCACGCCAGAGTGGGCCTCCATTTTTACTTTTTTTCCCTTTCTTTTCAAATCACTGCAACTTTTGCATTTGGGAACTTTTTAACTCTTCTGGAAAGCACCTATCATTGCAATTGTTGAATTCTAAGACATGTAATCTGTAAGCAGGACTAAGGCCCTCTTATTTTTCAGTAATGTGGAAAATTACTTGTAATGAGTGACCTTTGACATTACCTTCAAAACTTAGGCTGGCCTCTAGGTAAGACTCCAGAAGGCTCCATCTTTCTTGCTTGACCACTTTTTGTATGTGCGACTTCAACCAGTCGCCAGCTTGACAAAAACACTTGTGGCTATTTCTAAAGAGTGCTGAGAGAAGTTTTTCATCTTGTTCATTGGATTTGCTGGTTACCAAACTCTTGAGTAACTTGTCAACTCTGGACTGGTGGCCAGAATTGGCTGGCTCACAGTTGAGGAGAAATCTGGCAAAGTTGTGAAGTCGCTTGTCTTTACACTGAAGCACCAAGACAAACACTGAGGTCAAGTCCAACCACTTTTGTTCAGTCATTTCTTCGAAGCTGAGCTTGGTTCTGATGGTGGGACCAGCTGGTGTTTGGACACTATCCTTCTGCAGGTCAGACATTCTGGAGGTCCCTAAATTCTCCCCTGCATTGGATTCTTTCACTGTCGATGTGGAAATGACGGCATGAAATTTCTCCATTTCAGTCTGTGCTTGATGCAGCAACACACACAACAACTGACCACTTGGGGTCAGCTGATGGTCAGATATACCTTCCTGAGGTGACCGTGGTGATGACTTTTGACCAGTGACCACCAATGCTGACCAATGCAGTTGTAATATGGAGACAATACACTGACAGACAGACTGAAGATCTAGACAGACACTAAGAAGCTGCACACACAGACAACAGTCAGATTCTAACTGTGGAAGCAGCTTGTCTCTCTGCTTGCATATCTTGTCCATCAGTGTAGATAGAACAGTTCTGACTAGCTCTTTCTCCTGCCTGAACCACTGGCAGCCACTGACCACCTCCAACACTGACTTGACCAATGAAGACACCAGGCTTGACACATCCATCAGCACATCAGACTTTGGGCTAGACTGTTTGACCCGTGTGTGCCCAGGGACAGAGAATGACCAGGTCAGTAGGCTTGAGCTGGAGGTCAAACTGGTCAGGGCACTGACTGCTGGGCTGGGATCAGACCCATCCTTGGTCCACTTGTCGAGGAGGTCCAATTGGGTTATCATGTTTGTTGTGTCCATGTGGGTGGTCAAGCTGCTGCTGTTGGCCATATCAATACTAGAGTCCATCTGCTGATTCTTTGACACATTCATACCACTGTCCGCTTGCTGGCCACTGTCCAGTGAAAGGTCAACTATCAAGGCTTTTACAACGGCCATATAAACTTCTAACCTCTTGCAGTTCTTTATCTGGGGGAAAGGTAAAAATAAAGTGTAAAATTGACTAATCTAGACAGTTGGATGAACGTCTTACTTTTATTTTTGTTATGCTAGGAAATTACAACCTCAAATTCTGACCATGAAAATGACAAATGAAAATCTACTTCTGTTCTTGTACTAATAACATGAACAGACATCTTGACTTCACTGATCTTCTCACCCACAGACATTCAACATTTCTGTGTTAATAAGTAAATCCACAGAAGGGCTGAGATATAAGAGGAAACATATATCAAACTAGCTACATAAACTACAACCCAGCATTACAGCAAAATGCCTTTACATGAAATAGTGTTACAACAAACACTACATCAATGAAACATTCAAACAATATCACAACTAACCACTCTGCATTTGTGGTACTATTACAACAAATCGTCCTCGCAGAATGACAAGGTTCTATTCCTACTTTTTGGCTGAACTGAGTTACTTATTGCGCACTACTTCTACAGGAGGCCTTCTCCACTGTGTGTCAAAGTATCAAGCGGATTGGTTGTGTCACAAATCCCAGACTGGGAGATGTAATAATTATAACAAGACAACAATCACGAACGAACAAGTATAACACTTAACAGAACAACCCATCAGACTCACACATTTATTATACAATAAGATACAGATAAAAGTGCAATTACATACACTATACTATTGAATTTACGTCCAACGGCCTTATTCCCACATGCACTCTTCCTCGGGTCCACAACCCGGTAGTTACTTTCTAAAGACACTTCGGTCTCAGCTTCTCCTCTCCATGCCTTAATAGCACATTAATATTTCAATGGCACCGCAGTCTCTCAATAGCCCCTTCCTATTGCCATAACACATTAGCATTCCAATAGCACATCAACATGGCAATAGCACATTAGCATTTCAATAGCACATCAACATGGCAATAGCACATTAGCCTTTCAATAGCACATTCACGATCATATATACGTCCCTGTCGGTGGCCAGACTGCCACGACTCATGTGCCTCTACTGTCCGGCACCGACAGCTTCCTTCCTGGCCTATGTGTGGCCTCCGGCCCTATGCTGGCCTATCCCCTGTGCTCACCGTAGGCGGCTCTTCGGCCCGTCCCCGGCACCTACAAGAATAACATTACATTGGTATAATACCATACCATTTCTATTCACTTCACCCCTCCTTACGGCTCATGAAGCGTACACACAATAGTCCACCTTTCACTCGCCACACATCCTACGGTAACACACCTCCACCGTAGTACACGATACTCACTCTCGCTACAAATCCATGAACTTAACTTACATCTATCGCTCATGGCGCACATTGCTATATACAGTATCAAGGACTTCCACATTCCTCACATATACTTACTTACATCATGGTCATAGACGAATATAATACATCAATCATAACTATTATCAATCATCGTTTCACCTACCAGTCATCACTGGAAAAACACTACTCCCAAGTCTTCCGACTGCTCTCCTTATGTTCGCCCTCTGGGGCTTTCTCCTGCAGTGATAGTAATACAGCGCTCTCGCCTCATTCAGACCCCCACCACTCACAACATGCACGCTTTCCCTTACCCCGTGGCCCGTGGGTTAACTTTATTCTAACCCTCTTCTCGTAACTACTGATCCTCGCTCACTCGCTCGTGACAGGTTGTGCAATTTGTAAGAATCTTATTATAAAAAAAAAATAGTGGTGGGAGTAATTCATTGTGGTGCAATTTCGCCCCTTTTTTTGCTCGACTCTAAAGCCTAAATGACAGTTTCAAAAATTATAAAATCAATTTTCCTAAGTATCAACTAATCCAGTCCAATCGCTTTTGTTTCGACCGATTGTGTTGATTCAAGTTTCAGGTATTTTGAAATAAAAAGTTTCAAAATGTAAAATACAATGATCTTTGTTTGGGGTCCCAGTATGAGTAATAAGCTCACTGCACCGGAAACAATGTATTAATACGTGTTCAGTTCGGTGAGGGCCATTTCCGTACCAGAAATGAGTGCGCTCTGGTGTGCATGAAATCTGTAGTAAGACTGTAGAATAATTATGGGAAGCTTTCTAGACCAAAAAGAGAGAGATATGGTATGGTGGGTTCACAGTTTAATCCCGGATAATGCCGGGAACTTCATCTAGTTACTAAAAAGAAAAAGAGTTGTATTTCTAAAAGCTAAGACCATGAAATGTCAATCACCAATTTCTCAAAAGTTGATGGAAGGGAACCAGAACCCTGTAGTTCTAAGGGGACAAAATGCTAAACGCGTGGCAAGGCCACATCAAACATTAATGAGAGATATTTTTAGACAAACACTAGAAATGTCAAACAAACCTTGCCTGGACCCTGCAGAATGTCTTCACTGTACATTAAAAGTTGTCTCAAAGCCGTCAATTTCTCTCTATTGGACATCAGCTTCATCTCCTTCAACAGCAACTGTTTGGCTTGTTTTGCCTGCTCTGCTATCATCCCCAGGTTCCAGTGGTAATTCACAAGTGTGGAGGTGAAAGAACCAAACATGTCTGGAGATGGAGCTTCATCTAGTGGACTTGTAGACTGTGGAGAACAGGTCATTCTGTAGTCTTTTCAATATATGTGAGGTGCTCTAGGGAAAAAGTCCACATGTTGTGCTTGGCATTTTTGAGATAGAGCCAAAAATAAGTGGACAGGGACATCCCGGTCCTATGTCAGTTTTCGGCATAAACAGATTCCTCAATTATTTCTACAAATATACAATCTATTGGTCTTTTTAAATTTACGTACACTTTAAAAAGTGACTTTTTCTAACTTGCCACCTTGAAATGGCCATAACTTGGTCAATTTTCAAAATTTTACATGAAATAAAGTGCATTCGTCTCAGGGCAGTTTGCACTTTCACAGGATACGCTTAACTCAGCTTTGAACAAAGTGGACAATTTCCCCAGAGCACTAGGACAAAGGAAGCTTTACCAAGAATTTCATTTTTAAGGTTCAACGTCATGGGATGTTAAAATTTTCCATTTCAGTGGTCAAGGAATATATTACAACGCCACAACGCAGGCTGCTTTGAAGCATGCGACGCAGAGTGCATTCTATTGTAGGGAAATAGTTAATAATAGTACACTCTCTTGTTGCCGCATAGAATGATATGATCTTAATAGGAATCTGATATGGTATTAATAATAGTACATTTTGATGCTGTTGCATGGCATGGTGTTGAAATGTGGGAAGCATAAGATTTTTTTAAAAAAAGATGTTTTTCTAAAGCCTTCCTAACAAATAAAACACCAAAAGTGTACTAATTTGTGTAGGCGCCTGACAAAAAGAGGCACTTCATGCATTTTGGTGATGTGGAGATATTGGTATCACCAAATAGGTTATTCAAAGTCCTTTCATTTTTGGTAAAAAAAATATTGCTGTAATTTAATTAGCAGAGAAGTTATGGTCTCTCAAAATCAGGAAGTGACACAACCACAGTTTTGAAAAAAAACGCTTTTAAAGTTTCAGCTTTTAGTCAAAATTATTGATGGTGACTCAATTCAAAGCCAGTTTTGAAGTATTTACCCTTCTCAAACAGGATTATCATTTGGAAAAGAAACAGTAAAGAGGTTAAACTTTTCAAAAATACTGAAAACGCAAAATCGATAAAATTTATCCTATGATACATTTTAATGATTTTCTCGGATCAGGGAGTGCCGAAATGTACGTCATTTTGTCGTGCGGCTACAAAAATAAATTTGAAAGAAACATAAAATTTAAATGAGAGACAACCTAAGCTTCTACTTACTAATGACTTCCATCAGGCTAGAAAAAAAATTTGATAAACGAATCCATAAAGTGTACCTAACAGCATTGCATGAGTGACATACAAAATCAGTTATGTTATACTCCCAATCAAGTATCATTGTCCTAACCTGGTATCTGGCACAGAAAAAAGTATTCATATTTCACCACTGTCTTCTGACATGACAAGAATGATATAAACTTCAGAACTCAACAAACCAACCACTGCAAATCTGAACCTTACCTGCTGACCTGTCCAGTAGTCCAGATACTGCCTGACTGAGACCGGTAACTCGGCTGAATTCTTCCTGACCATGCTGGCCAACACCTGGGGCTGGCGTACATGATGGAGCAGGTGTACCAAACATTGGCACACATAATTCTTCACTTCCTCTGAAGATATATACAAAAAGTAGACAATCTCTGACATTACAACAAGCTTACAGTGCACTCTAGACAGGCAGCCACTCACACCACTTATGTAACTATCATTACCCCAAGCACACACAAGCCTATTTTGATCAGGCAACTACATGACCGACGTAGTTGGATGGTGACTTGACGAATTTCAGTGATATTTTTGTCTCGTTTTTTGGACTTGTTCGGTGCATTTGTTTTTGGTCTGTTTATTTTGATGAAAGCGGAAGAACAGTCCATGAACTTGAACAGTTCTGGCTGAAATTCGTCAAGTCACCATCCAAGCACGTCGGTCGTGTAGTTGCCTGATCAAAATAGGCCAGTGGGCGCGCTTGGGGTTACCGCTCTATGCCAATGGATTTTCCAGTACTTTAGTGCTGTTGTCAGGTATCCCTGGTACTTTACATTATAAGCCATTGCTGAACAGTGAACACAGCTCAGTGTTTTCTCTATAGGTAGAATGCGCATAACGTCACAGAGTGTTTTTGTTTTGTTCTTCCGACAAGCAAGATGGCGGGTGGATCAGCTGATGAGTGTAACTTCGAGATATGTCTAGGCAGTTAAAATGCCTGCTGGTTGCATTGTAGCTGATTGTTATGACAGGGGTGGAAAGAATGAATCCAAGCTGCCCGGTTTCCATAACATCCGTGTAAAGAAGAGAAAGGAAGTGAAAGAATTGACAGAACGTCTCCCATTGAACATGTAACACGTGTCATTGTTTACTGTCGCAAACTACTTTCGGCTCGCAGCCAGTTGGTTTGCGTCGCCTCCAGTGCTCGCAGTGCAAATCAGCTAATGAATCAAAATCAATGCTACAATCGCAATGGTGATGCGTCGGTCCTTACACTAAATGTCTAAAGATGGCGGATATGTGCATTTCTTTTTCTATAATACTATCTGGTAGCCCTCATGCTCAGGAATGCAATGAACCATCAGTTGCCTTTTGGCATAAGTCTGACATATGCCACTGTCCTGGGGTGGTGACATATGTAGAATCAGAGTAGGTCTCCCACACTCAATACATATGCAAAACTGAAAGGACACTCTTTTCAGATGGCAGAGAACACGCAAATACCCCAACTGTTATCTGCCAATACTTGCAGTAAATTTCGTTAGAGGGACATTTGTCATCTGTTGAACAACTAGAGAAAATATGGTCACAATTCTCTAAGACTGTAATAACTAAAAAATTTTAAAAATTAATTTTCATATATTCAACTACATTCAAAGCCGCATTGGCTGATCTTGGTTGCAGTCTCCTAAAGTGAAAAATAATCGAATGGCAAACTTTAAAAAATTCATCGTAACTAGACCAGTTGTGTTAAACTAAAAGTTTTTTGCTTCTCCCGAAGGTAGCCAAAACCAATAACTACAGTTTTAGGGCACTGTGACAATCAATATCATCATGGTATCTGTCAACACTCATCTTATATCTGTCACCCAACATTCAAATATCAACACCCAAAAAATACACAGCTAGGATGCCTGTTGTATGTCCACTGACTTACCTGAAGTTTTGGACTGTAGATGGTCAAGCACAGTCACGGTCACTGGAGACACTGCAAGGCTGAAACCTTTCACATCATCCACTGTCCTGCTGGCAGTCAATAACTGATCCAATTGTTGATCGTCCATCATCAGGACATCTGGACCATATAGACAGGAGCATAATTAGTGGTAACACAACATAAAACATAGGGTAGTAACAGAGAGTATGTATTTACAGACAGAAATCACTTCTGTCAAATCACAAAACTACATCACAGCAGTAACAAGAGTTGGAATGGATCATCTTCACCAAAGATGGTGTGCATATCCATTGACTGTGGTTTGTTCATATTTTGGGGTTCAGTGAAACTATTTACAGCAGATATTGTTCACCACCACGTGTGACCTACTTTCCGCTCCATGCTAACAATGGTTTTGTAGAGCCTCCCAAGTCTTACGGTGCAAAATCGACCATTAGTGATTTCCCTCTACATACACACTGCCTTTTCTCTGGTAATAATAAACAGTGCTGTCAAACAAACTGTCAAGATTTATCAATACTGTCAATCTTTACAGAGTTATCTGTGTTATGAAAGTTATCTGTGTTATTACTGTTGTCAAAGTCATTAAATACCATCCATTATTGTGAGAATTGTCAGTGTGGTCGAAATTGTCAATGTCAGGAGCAGAATAGCCTTATTAATAATTTTTAAGTTTGCACATGATACAATGATAAAACGTCTTTTTTCATGAGGATGATGATGACAAATTCTCATTCCCGCCAGAGCCTAGCATTTTATAAACATAAATATAAAAACTACATTTCACGTTTATGAAGATTTGTCCAAGAGGGAGATGAAACACAGGACAATCAAAGATGAAGAATTACAGTCTCACCTTGGACAGCTTGAGCTGTACTCTCCTTGCTGGACATATCAAGTGTGTCTTTGGCACTAGCCTGTGTCAGCTGGTCACTCTCTGCCTCCAGCATCCTATCTATGTAAGGACTTGGGTTATTGATCACAGATACTAGACAATTAGCAATGAAGGACTGAATGGCCATGTCCACTTTGTCCCCTGAGACCGCTGACTGTCCAGTCTTGTATTTGCTTGACCACTTGACTGTCTGAGACAACCAAAGCTCCAGCTCTTTCTCCTGACCACAGAAAACTTCCAGACTTCCTAACATCTGTCAGAGACAAGGTCAGGGGTCAGCATAAAAAATGCATTATAAAAACATACAAACTTTTTGAGGTCACAGCAAAGCATGAAGCAAACTCAAAATATGGCAAAAATAAAAATGTTGTATGAAGCAAAGCCTCAGGTAAGAAATATTACAGAAATGATACAATAAAACGCAGAGGAAAAGGGCAGACAAATCAAATCAAGCTTTTTTATTTATTCAATTGTTTTATTGGTTCAGTTTTTCATCCCGTTACCTATTTTTGTCCTGAAGAGGATTAATATACCAAATGTTTGATTTGCCTTTCCCTTTCCTTTGCATTTCATTTTATCATTCCCGTATTATTTCTTTTGCGAGGCTTTTCTTTTTGCCAAATTTTGTCTTCGATAAACATAACATGGACAGATTGTTACCCTGCAAAATTTATTGCCATAAATCCAAATTGGACGTTTTTGAGATGTTTGGATTGCATGTCTATCAAGTGAAGGTGCATCACATTAGACAACATCCCACTTTGGGAAAAAACAGCATGGTTCAGAAAAACACTTACTGAAAAAAAAAGTATTGATAGTAAAGTAAAATATTATACATCAAATAAAAGAGAATTAGATGTAGAATACAATATAAATCAGTGAGATGTCCAAACACCTTTTCCACTGGAGCCTATAAATCGGGGACAAGTCCCGAAAGAGTTAAGTATCCAGCGGCCACAATAGTAAATACACCATCAAGGAAAACTTGTTTGTGTAAATCAGTGCAAAACTAATCAAAACAATAAGTTTTTTTTGCTTCTTATATGCACAGTTTTGCATTAAGGATATATGATATGGCAGTAACATTTCCGGCCAGCAAAATGTCACACATTCATATGAAAATTTTCTTCACTGACATTCAGTTTTTTAACTCATCAGCAAAGGAGACCTGTAATGGGAGGTAACATAAGAATTATTTCCTGGCTTGGAAATACATGCAGCCAAATCTGTAAATACATTTATCTGATGCAATCCTGACATAGGCAAAGACTGGCAAAATACATCTAAGAGAAATAAGAAAACCCTATGAATGAAATTTCAACTGTTCAGGAAATCTCATTCCATCATAATATTAGCCTGCTGATGTTCCCACAACAGTCCTGACTTACCCGACACAACAACTGAATACTGACATCCTGGTATTTCTTACTCTGTGTTGCAGCCACCAGCAGTTTCTCCAGCAAACCCTGTAGATACACATGCAATGAATAATGCTGTAGGTCTTACAATCTGCAGCTCCCTTTTAGCTACAGCAGTGGATAACTGCTTACACCAAAACCTTTTAATTATCATTTTGTTGTTATTCTAACTGCTGTTGCCAACTCATGCCCCTCACCAAGTTTTTTTTAAAGGGTGACCTTATATAGGCTACATATAGCCTTAATAATCAAACACCCCCCCTAAGTCCCCCTGTGGGAGTGTTTATTGGGACTACATGTAGCCTTCATAACCAAACCCCATCCCTGAAACAATATTTGGACCCAAACAATGTTTCAGGGGTGGGGTTTGGTTATGAAGGCTACATGGCGTAGCCCTAATAAACACTCCCTTTTTTAACTCTTTGTGTGCCATGAATTTTTCCATGTTTGCCTATACGGGAAGAAACTAGTGGGGGAAATGAAGGAAAACTAACTACAGCAACATCCATTAATAGAAGTTGTCTTTCTTTCTTCCTGACACAAAATACCCTAGCATTCTTGTGCACCAATACATCGGTGACTGGCACAAACGTGATCAGCGGGAGAACCAATATATTGGTGATTGGCACAAAGAGTTAAAGAACAATGTTGAACCTAACTTATACGCTTCAGCTGCATCTGATCTATAAATGTAAGTGTCGTCAGCCGGCTGTTGGAACCTGGGTAAAACTAAAATCAAAGGCTGTTGCTGGGGAACTGCAGTCAAATTACAAAACCAAATGGAGAAAATATTACAATTGTGTTCACTGTTCAGCTATAACTTTCTATGTAAAATACTTCACTCCTCTAACAACAGCCCTTTGAGTTAGTTTTAACAAGGTTCCAACAGCTGACTGACGATATTACCTTTGTCCAAATGGCCTCAGAAATACAGCAGTTCAGCCAGTATCCTATACAATCAGGTCACTAACTTCAACAGAAAAAACATATAAAAAAGAACATATATTATGTAACTCTGAGTCACTAACAGCAAACTGCTGATATCCTTCCTCCACATATCATAATGTACACAGACACAGTGTTTACTCACCTCCCTGCCCAAGGCTAATTTTCTGACATCACAATCTGCCATTAGTTTCAGTAAGTACAACTGCGGTAACAAATTCTCTTCTTCTTCTTCTTTGTCATCATCTTCATTGTCCTCCATCTCATCACTCTCTTCATCATCTTGCTGTCCATCTGTTTTGTCCAAGGTGGCTACCACTGAGCTGACCATTTCCACTATTCTGGTCATTTCTTTTGGTCTCTCACACAGCAGAGAGGGAGATAAAGCTTGGTAGTAGGTCAGAATCTGAAGCAGGGTGGTGGCCTGTTGGCTGAGACCTGCTCTCGGAGGAAGACAAGATAGGTCAACACAGTTCATATCATACATCATATTACCACATCTCATACCCAATCCTTTTGATCCTGCTTACCTGTATTTTCCCTTAATACATTTCTATTGTTCAGCGGTCAAATTGTGGCAAACAGAAAAAGTTGTGTGCAGCAAAGCCCCCCGTAAGCGATAGGACAACAATGATACAATAAGACGCAAAGGGAAAGGAAAGACAAATCAAGCTTTCGGTATATTAACCTTCCTCTGGGGAAAAATTTAACAGGAAAGAACAAATGATTACATCCGGTGGCTGATTTAATCATAGGGAATATACCTCAAGTAAATAAGTTTCCTATCGGTAACTTGGAAATTTGGACTGAGGATGAGAGTGTTTCTTGTGCGACAACACGCCTACAATCGAGTCGACGAGCAGACAGTGCATTGAGTAACCCTACTATTGAAATGAACATAACGTCTAATGCATTCCATGATGAGCAACATTCAGACCCCACATTGAAACATTTGTTTGCTAAGGTTGATCCTACCGCGCCGGATACCTCTAAGTTTCTTATTAAAGATGACTTATTATATCGTAATTTTCGGAATAAGCGAGAGGCCGTTATGCAGCTTGTAGTACCAAGATCTTTTCGTCGCGACATTATTCGTCTCGCCCATGACACTTCCTTGGCGGGTCACCAAGGAAAGGCCAGAACTAAGTCTCGAATACTATCGCAATTTTTTTGGCCCAGTATTTACGCAGATGTAAACCGGTTCGTATCAACATGTGACGTATGTCAGAGACGTACTCCTAAAGGGAGAGCATCGCGGGCTCCTCTGCAGGAGATGCCTATGGTCTCCAGACCATTTGAGCGCGTTGCCGTAGATATAGTTGGGCCTCTACACAAGTCAGACAGAGGACATCGATTTATACTTTCTGTCATTGACTATGCAACCCGTTGGCCAGAGGCCATTCCACTAAAAGACATTTCAGCCGATCATGTGGCTGAAGCCCTTATTACTATTTTTTCGCGTCTTGGATTTCCGGTTGAAATTTTATCGGACAGAGGTCCACAGTTTACCTCTGAGCTTTTTAAGAAAGTCTTGAAATTGGTCGGGATTAAACAAAGATTGACATCTCCATACCACCCACAGTCTAATGGCTGCTGTGAACGGTGGAATGCTACCATGAAAACTATGCTTGCGCGAGTTTCGGCCGACAAGCCGAGTGATTGAGATCGACAACTCCCCGCTATTCTCTTTGCATACCGAGAACTACCGAATGCATCGACGGGGTTTTCCCCCTTCGAACTATTGTATGGTCGCAAGCCGCGTGGTCCAATGGCCATACTCCGTGATTTATTCGCCGGATCAGACACCGACGACAACGATACGCGGTCTGCATATCAATACGTTGTAGACTTGCGCCATCGAATTCTTAACGCATGTCAGCTCGCACAAAAATCTTCGGCTGCGCATGCGAGTCTTTATAAACTATATCGTGATCAAGGTAGCCGATTGCGAACCTTGGCCGTCGGGGACCAAACTCTTGTTCTCCTCCAGGAGACGAAAAATAAACTCCTTCTTACATGGAAGGGACCTTTTAAAGTCCTAAAGAGACTTTCTCGAGTAAATTATCTTATCAAGATTCGGGGACAGGACAAAGTCTTCCATATAAATATGTTAAAGCAGTACCTGTCCGACGATGATAATCGTCAGAATAATCACCGAAATGTGGTTGCTCAGGCCAATGCGGCCTTAGTTTCAGTTGACGATGATGATCGTATTAAGATAGAGCATTCGATCCCCGCACTTCAATCTTCTGAAAATACGTCGGATGTACATATAAATCCAGATCTGTCTGAATCGCAAAGACAAGATATAAGACATTTGCTTAACGAGTTTCCTACAGTCTTTACTGATCTACCAGGTAATACTCCATTGGTACAGCATGTTATAAGATTAAAGACAGATATACCCGTCTTTGTTAAACCATACCCGCGTCCGCTGCACGCACAGGAGACTATAATAACCGAAGTACGTAACATGTTTCACCTGGGAGTGATAGAGCGATCGACGAGCCCATATAACTCACCCATCGTCTTAGTGAAAAAAAAAGATGATACAGTGCGTTTTTGTATTGACTATCGTAAACTTAATGAGGTTACGATATATGACGCTGAACCGATTCCCAACCAGGAGAATCTTTTTGCGCAGTTAGCGAGGGCAACGATTTTTTCTAAAATTGACCTTTCCAAAGGCTATTGGCAAATTCCGCTTGATGAGAATAGCAAGCAATATACCGCTTTTCAGACCCCGTTGGGTCTTATGCAGTGGCGCTATATGCCTTTCGGGTTAGTTACAGCCCCTGCCACTTTCGCCCGTATGATGACAATATTGCTCCAGAATATGAATTCCGTATTGTCGTATTTTGACGACATTTGTATTTATGAAACCAATTGGTCGGGCCACCTCGCAGCCCTACAACAAGTTTTTATTGCTCTTCGTCGAGCTGGCCTTACGGCGAAACCCAGTAAGGTGTTTTTAGGATATAATGAAATTAATTTTCTGGGCCATACAATTGCCCACGGCGTTCAGACCCCTGATGACAAGAAGATAACTACCATCTTAAAGCTCCAACCCCCTCGAACTAAGAAAGAAGTTCGTAGTTTATTGGGCTTTCTTAACTATTATAGGAAGTTCATTCCAAATTTTTCTTCGCTTACAGCTCCGTTGTCGGACCTCACAAGAAAGAATTTTCCTAATAAAGTGAAATGGACAACCGAATGTGCTGATACACTTCGTACCGTTCAACGATTGTTTTCCACTTCCCCCATTCTCATACTTCCAGATATAAACCAAATATTTATTGTCCGCACTGATGCGTCGGACAAGGGATTAGGAGCTGTGTTATTACAGGAACGAGACGATACCTTGCGGCCATGTCTATACGCCAGCTGCAAGTTGCTAGACAGGGAATGCCGCTATGCAATTATCGAGCGAGAGTGCCTCGCTATCATTTTTGCTGTAAACGCATTTTCGCGATATCTACTCATGTCCGAGTTTATAATTGAAACGGACCATCGTCCGTTGTTATTCTTGAAGGCTAACAGGGCTAAAAATGCTCGATTAACGAGGTGGAGTCTTGCACTCCAGGAATACCGGTTTGTTATCTGGGCTATCCCTGGCGGTGACAATTCCCAAGCTGATGTTTTGTCACGTCTAATTTAGTTCCCTATTAAAGAGTGTTGTGTCTTGTATTGGGGTTGGATAGTACTTGTCCCCCTCAATTCTAGACGGTGGATGGATTCACATTATCTTGTTCATTACTTTATGAGCCAGTTTTACAATCCTTTTTTGTGAATATCCTCTTTCCACCAGCATCATTCCGGACTGTGACCTGAACTTCTGACAAACCTGACGCACTTGTCAGCGGGTCAATGAGATGGAGACATGGCAAACCAAGCTACCAGAGCTACTGCTGCCATTGGATACCACAGTATTTTAATTAACAATATATTGTGTGTGAATGTGTATATAAGCAGCAATTATGTGTGTTGACTAGATAATTATGAGCCTATTCCTTCAGTAAGACCTGATTGTTTGATAGTAGTTATACTTTAATTCAGCAGTATACAGTGATATACTCATTGTTATTATAAATATTCGTGAGACGTTTGATTGTGTGCAGTAAGAAAGTTTCGATAGACTAGATTCTATAGAACGTGGCATCATTAATTGTATGCTTTTTGTCCATCCAATATGCACGTTCTTAGTTAAATTTTTTTTTTTTGTTCTCAAGCTTAAGGCTCGTTTTTCTACAGTAGTACTTAAGCCCCTACCACAATAACTTTGGGATTTCGTGGATTCTATCGTGTAAATTTTTCTTAAAATTTCCACTGGGGTGGGGGATGTCAAGGTTAATACTATAATTGTCGTGCTGGATCACGACTCGATTTTTCACGTTCTTGTTGATTATAACCAGCGTAAATTGTCCTTGAACTGTTCTCGTGAACAGTTTGTTTTTGTAACACTTTTTCTTAGAGATGGAAAGAAAGTGGGGCAAGATAGAATAAATGGATAAGTTAGGAGTGACAGTGCAATTCTCGACCCCGTGATTTTGATGAACTTTTACAAGGGAAGAGAAGGGGTGAATAAGGGGAGATAGTTTAAGACGCTTAGTCGCGTTCAGAAATTCGTACATAAAACGTAGAAAGCACGAGGGTTTAGAGATTTTAGTAATGGTTTTGACATTTTAATTTGACCTTGTCTGTTTCTGGTACAAGGCCGTGACCAACTTCCATGCAGAATCTATTAATACTGTGAGCTGGGCTCGAATGGATGCACCAATCAAATCTAGGCATTTGGACGGTAATTTGCAGCTGGCCGCACAGTATATAAGCGTAGCCATTCCTATGTTTCATTACTCCATACAGAAAATTCCATCTGTGCAGGCGTCGGCGTGATTCTGCCAGAAGAATCAGAAGACTGTTATTTTCATGTCTATGCCCACTATAGACACTGAAATGAGGCCATATGCTCCATTGTGATATATACCCACTGCTGTTGTCTACTGTTCCCTGATTCCTTATCAGGGACCAAGTGTAAGTGTTTGTCTGTTGATGATTCAACAATGAACGAGGAGCTGAACGTAATTTTTCCAGTAGGACAGGATTGCCTCATATGCTAGGAGTGCTACCCAACAATGCAAGACAAAGATGTATATTAACTTGCAACTAGATCTAGTATGAATGTTTGGCATACACATTTGTGAATTGAGATTGATTTGTCTGGATGAGGCTGGGGATTGCCAGCCCATCCTAGAGTAGATCTAGATCTAACTTAACTACGTCAGTTTGTATTGACGAGTTTGATCCATTATAAGCGGTAGGCACAAATAGCTGAGATGACATTGTCGTCAGAGACATTAGAATATTACTTGATAGATAGTAGGTAGACTATATCTGAGAGATAGATAAGTAATACTTAAATTGTGAGTGAGTCAGAATGATATAAGCTTATAGGAATCTAGAGGAGACTTCTAGTGACATATTATTGAATTTTCATTTGATGCTGCTGATGTTGTCTTTTAGTATGTAAGAGATTTAGACAAAATTGTTAGGGAATATAAAGTAATTAAATTTGTGGCCCTGCAGGTCTGTTGATAAAACTTATACAGATTGTTATTAGTATGTGGCATGGTATGAAAGAGTAATTAATAAATACCTCTCGATTTTTAAATGCAGTCGTAACACTACAACCCAGACCAGACTCGTAACACTATACTACAAATGATAAAATTTCATCTTCCCAAAGATACATTTCTCTCCATTGGTAGATATACTTCATCTTTTGAACAAATGACATACTGTTGGTCGCCTGTTGAAACTTCATCAAAACCAAACTCAAAAACTGTTGTTAGGGGAAAGCAGTCTTTTATGAAGACCTGTTGTCCATAGTGAGAAGAAGGAAAATGAGATGGTATGGTCATGTATGATATAAAGATCGACAGGACTTGCCCAAACCATTCTACAAGAAGCAGTGCGAGGAGGCAGAAGAAGAGGAGAGTCAGAGAAAGAGATGGGAGGACAGCATCAGTGAATGGACTGGCCTCACGCTCAGCACTGCCTAAGAGCGTCTGAGAACCATGAGGAATGGAGGAAGCTGGTTGCAAAGTCTTCTGTGAAGCCCCAACCGATTTCTAAGACTCCAGGATGGAGAGAGAGAGAGAAAGACAGACAGACAGACAGAAAGAGAGAGAGAGAGACAGACAGACAGACAGAGAGGGGGAAAGAGAGAGACAGAGGGAGAGACAGATAGAGAAAGAGAGAGAAAGACAAGAGAGAGAGAGAGAGAGAGAGACAGATAGACAGACAGACAGAGAGAGAGAGACAAACAGACAGACCGACAGACAGAGAGAGAGAGACAAACAGAGAGAGAGAGAAAGACCGACAGAGAGAGAGAGAGAGAGAAAGAGTGAGAGAGACAGACAGACAGAGAGAGAGAATGAAAGTCTTTAACATAGAAATGTATAGCTGAACAACGAACACAACTCAGTATTTTCTCTCTCTCTGGCTTTGTAATTTGACAAGGGTTCCCTGGCAACAACCCTTGAAGCAGGTTTTAATGAGGTTCCAACAGCCGACCAACAACATTGTTATTCATCTTGAGTTGCTGTGACGAATTTCAGTCAGGTTCCCATTAAAAAAAAACCGAGAAAACAAACAAGGCAACGCAGCAGCAAATTAAAAGGAAGACTCCTTTCAGTTCTAAAGTATGCCGACTCCCTTCTATACTGTCTGTGGGTTGCAATGACATTTACCGTGGATATTAGCCTGATGACATCAGCAAAATCTAAAAATTTACTTTGCAACATAGAACCTTTTCTGGTTGTTGTATTGTTTTTGGCCACATTTTAACTTACATTAATAGTAGTCCAGAAATACCAATATCAGTGATCCGTGCGTGGGTGAGTCTGATAACTCCAGAATTCTCGGTGACCCAAATTTGAGTTTGAATATGGAGAAAGCACATCGACACGATACTGGTCACATTGTGCTAGGGAGAAGCAAGACGATAGGCAGACTATAACTGAATAACAGCACAGAATGAAACAGAGGACAGACAGCAGTGATGATTGTGTTAGCATTAATTACCTGTTGTTGCTTGCAGATTGCAATGAAAAATTATACTGACTACAACTTTACCTGGCATGTTGGACCCATCCTCTGTCAGTGAAGATTCAAGTTTTCTCTCATGGGACTTGGAAGCATTTACTGTGAGTCTATCTACACAAGTCATCAGCTGACTGACAGCAGGCAAAGTCTGAAGACAGAGAGGAGAGTAGTGTGACCATTTGCAAGGTAATGCAAAAAAAAAAAGAAAAGAAAAAAGGGCAGGATATATCTGACATCACAAAAGTGACACGACATGATATCACACTCATGATGTATATAACAAGACATAAATGACATGATGACATGACATCACACAAGCAGCAGGACATGACGTGAAACATGTAACAAAACAAGACACCATTCAAACAGCAGAATGTGACATGCATGACACAAGTGACAAAAGATGACATCATTCACGCAGCAGATCATGACACAAGAGACATGCCGTACATGTGACAAGCCATGAAATCACAGATATGATAACATGGCATGACAGCATAAATGTGACAATGGCACTACACAAGTGGCCAGACATGACAATCGCACTTAAGACATGACACAAATGACAAGATTGATAATCACACAAATAGCAATACCTCAGCATCACCAATTATAATACAAGTAGTCTCCACACAACTCACTACATAACTGCAACAGTCACTGTACTAAGCTTACCTTCAACACACAAACAGTAAACATATCCAGCACTGATGCCTTGGTGTGTAGCTGCTCACAGTAAACGGTTGACAACTGGTGATGGACACACACGCACTTCCTGGCTAACACAGCCACCAGCTGGAGATAGCCATACTGGATTCGAATATCTGTTTGCTGGGGATGAACCAAAGTGACCATATCGTGACTTTAGTTCTCATTTGTTCCAACTCCACTTTTTGCACAACTGAGAAATTCGACGTTAAACATTTGTGGCTTTGGTATTATGATAAGGTGTTAGAATAAATCGGAAATGTGAAACAGATCGACAAGTATCACAAAGCATTTCATACAAGCGTCAAAGTGTGCATTTGGTATACTCTTTTACATACTAAAAGACCTCAAGTTTTTCAGAAACTGGAGATAGAACAAACAAGAACTAAGATCTTGATATGTCAGACAAAAGGACTACCCAGGCACGAAAAAAACAACAACATTAACTTAATGCAACAATTTACTGAAAGAGCCAAGACAGTATGAATTGATTCAGAGCTTTGAAATAGTTTCCAATCTTCAATTTTGTTTTGTTTACTAATGTGAGGGTTGCTTGAAAACAAATTTTTTTTTTTAAAGTTAGACATTCTTACATTTTATTCAGGGAATTCACACCTCAGGAGGTCAAAAACAAACTGACTTTCCCTGCTGACTGACCTATACTGTGGTGCAATGTAACTGACAGCATGACCTTTTTCTGACTGCCTCTATGAAGTGTCAACAGCAGATAGACATATTTGCTACCAAAATAGTAGTTTCCAGTGCGGCAAACTCATTAAATAAAATTGACGAAATATTATAAAAACCACAGAAAAACTATGGGTCGCAGCAAGTCTTCGTCTTGGTAACTAACCTAATGCATCACTTCGAGCCTCCACAATTGGTAGACATGCTTCTGTGATGTTGTCCGAGCAAGAACTCGCAGTTCAGTAGTCATATTCTGTTTAGATTCTATACATTTCCTATTCAAATCTTTTATTGTTCGATTGTTTTATCTGTTCGATTTCCCTTTTTTTTTTCTGTTGCTCTTTCGTTTTTTTTTCCCTTGAAGAAGGCTGTTGCCGAAATATCGGCCATTTTCTGTCTTCTCTTTTAGTTTGCCTTCCATTGTATCGTTTGGGTATTATTTCTCATGCAAGGCTTTGCTACATACAACTTTTTCTTTTTGCCAAATTTTGTCATTAAATAAAAGCATTTGGGTATGTAGACTGGCTGTGCTCACAAGCTTTTTGTGCTTTTCTCAAAACTATGAAATGAGTACATACATTGATCTGCCTTTGCATGGCAGTACAAGGCAGTGGTTACAAACTCAATTGACCTGCCCTGGAAAAAGGCAAACAACAGACTGTTGCCTTGGTGACAAATTCTCAGTGGTGACTGATCTGTGCTATTGAGGTTAGAATTACAATTGTGCTGCCTCAGGCCTCAAAAGTTTGCTAGACTTCCAATATGGAATAGCCAGCACACTAGTGCTGAAGCTGAGATTTATCTTTATGATGAGTGGTCGAGAGAGAGTGTGAATAAAACATACTCAAAAACACCAGGTTTGGATACTCACTTTGAACGCTTGTGAAAGAACAGCAGTCACTTTGGGAGGAGGTAAACAATAGACTGTTGCCATGGTGACAGCCCTGGCTGGATCACTGGTTTGGCTGTCCTGGTGAGTTAGGAATGCTGGGATATCTGACATACTGTCGTAGAGCTGAAACAGACCACAAAAAGAGGTAAATGAACATGTCACAGGTGAAATCTCTTCACAACCTCAGGTGAATGAACTTCAGCTTCCTAGTTCCTTCAGCAAGTGGGATTTTATTGTCGCCTTGTCACATGCCATATCTTTTATGTTACTGTATCTAGACATTTCATGTGGCTTTTGTATTATTGTTCTTTCATAAATAGAGTTCTCCTAGGTCTCATAAAATGTATGTGACATAATGGCAGTATGAGGTTTGATTTCAAGAGTGTGTTGCTGCATGGAGATAACTATGCGTGACACTTCGGATATGATACACATTATAAAACTATACTGAAGAAGAGATCAGCCTGGGGACAAGGTGGTCTAGAGGCAAGGTGCTCGCCTCTCATGCCAAGGGTCCCGGGTTCTAAACCCGGGCAGTGCAGGCATGTTGGAAAGTGGATTTTTCTCGTATTTTCAAGTCCCTGGTCCTATTGGGGGGTAGGATCGAGTAGTTCTTGGAAATTGGATTTTTCTCATATTTTCAAGTCCCTGGTCCTATTGGGGGGTAGGATCGAGTACCTAGTCTTCTCGGATAAGGACGAAAAAATTTGGAGGGCCCGTGTGCACGTTGCGCACGTTAAAGATACCTTGGCAGTTGGAAATCGTAAAGAGCAGGCCGAAAGGCCGCTGTCCGGGCAAAATTGAAATTAATAGATTAAAATTTATCCATATCATCCCCCCCCCCCCCCCCCCCCGCCAGAACAAGAAATAATAAAACACGTAAAGTGAGGTGTAAATGCCAAGGGCAGCGAACCTCCTAAAATAAAGACCTCAAATCGAAGAGATCAGCCTATATCATATACTATGGGTAAATGCAATACACTGCACTATACTTATTATTTACAACACAGTGCACAAGCTACAGAACACTAGCAAGTTATACCACAGACAATAACCACACACTGTATGATAAACAGGTATAATACAGTGCATGATACACAATTACAATACACTTTCCTACTTACAGTTCCAACAAAGCAACCTGACTCAGTAACAACACATCAATCTAGACACAATTGCTGTACACATTACAATACACGCCACCATTACAGTTACAAAAACAGCTCTGCATACTGTTTAAACACACTGAACTGACCTTGATCATCCAGTCCATCAACTGTGTCCACTTGTCTGACCAGCGTGGACTAAGAGATGGACACAGAGTGGTCAGCACAGATTTGAGAAGATCTGGACAGGTACACAGGATTCTCTGTGTCAATTCACTTTTCCTAGAGACACTCAGGTCTTTTGTCGTCCATTGGGCAAAGTGACCCAGAAGCTGATTCTGGTTTCTAATGAAGAGAAAAAAAAAAAATGACAGACACAACATATTTGATAGCCAAAGGAAACAAGTGAATACTTTCCTACTCCTGCCACCAGATATCCTAATCTCCTCTCAAAGTTCACACTGCTAGGTTTAGTCAGATTCTACATATAAGTCATCACTTGACTGTTTATAATTTAACATTATGACATTATTAATATAGCTATTGCTCAGAGTTTAGTATTATGACTAGTATTTTTTTTTTTTCTCTTACCCACAGTTAAGCATTGTAACTGGTATTTTATGAAATCACTAGTTCAAACAAACACTTTCAGCAGTGCTTCTATGTAAAGACCATCTGTGCTAGTCATCAGGATGTATCGGAGTTCAACATGTATTTGTACCTCTATATTATCTAGTGTGTGGGGTTCAGCATCCATGTAGGCTATCTGTTCTGTACAAGTCATGTGTATTTGATGTTTGCCATGTCCAGATGTCATTGTGTCTGTCCACTTGCCATGCCATAAAATCCACCCCTTGCCTACCTGCTGCCAGTGCCCACTGACTTGTCCTGAAAGTTCACACCAAACTTGCGTGAGCAGCAAATCTCCAGCAGAAACTGATGAGCAACCTCGGCAACTTCCTCCCGACTCCCACTGTCCTCAACACTGGAGCTCCCCAGCTATGAGTGCAAAGCAAGAAAACAAACAATCAAACAATTCTGATTTCACATGGCACTAAAACTCCAGACATCAGCAAACAGCCCAAGTTATTGAAACAAACACAAGCTGGCTGGCATGCCACTGTGCAATTTTCTATTACTTTTTACCAGCTGCAATGAACTTGATGTGTTTGCTTCATTGTATTCCATTTTACTCATTGTAAATCTGTTTTACCCCTAATTACAATTTACCCATTATCTCCTGATGTCCTTTTTTAAATTATTATGTTTTTCAGATAACATCCATTGGCTTTTGCTAAATATGTTTTTACTTGTACACTATCCCATTTTATGTACATTACCTTCTACAAATACTGTCACAACAATAAGAAGACTGTTACACCACTATTATGACAACATACTGTCTTTCAATGTCCATTTTTAACGACTAAACTTTCAATATTTACATCTGCTGGCTTTTGCCAAATATCCTTTTATTTGTACATGATGCCATTTTATTTCAAGAATAAAAACGCAATTTATGGTCTCTATCTTGCTACTATGCCATGACACACAATACTGAAGACCGCATCAAATCTTGTCTGTATTCATATTTACTTCCATAATACTGATAGGTAATGCATCAACTTTCGGAACCTGGAGATTCATGAGTACTAACGACAACATGCCAATGGATCTGAGCTCACCTGGGTGTCTGTCTCCTTGTGGTCTGATTTTTTACCACTTCTCAGCCAGCCCTCTGGACCCTGCCAGCTGTACAGTTCACACACCTGTCGCAGAACATTCTCTGAGAACAGCTTGACCTTGTCTGTCTTGGAGACAGCTGGACATTTCACCACCTGGAGAAAACAAAATTTGGTTAGGAGTTTTCTCCATGAAATATTTCTATGAAAATGTAAAATACATGAAGTTTCTGAAATCAATGTTGTTCAAAGTCTGGGTTTCTTATATTTTTTAAATCGATCTTATAGACTTATGACTGACATTGACAAATACTTATTGTACTTGTTACCTAATGGTCATGACAGTGTGGCAAAATTACAGGGAAAATGTATGAATATATGCAGATGGGTTAGCATTGTAAGAAAAATATCATCCACATAATATGTACAGTGTTTATATTGAGTGAACTGGGCTGATGGGATAGCAGATATAGTAGTAGGACACAAGGTCTAATGAGGTTGAGTAATGTCTCCTGTAAAATCAGACTAATTCTTTCATCATGATATCATCTGACATCTCTGATATCCTTTTCACACTTCTCTCCTCTAACTCTGAAGAGTGTAACACAGATGCTGTGAAGCTGATGCACTACAAAATCCAATATCACAAATGTAAGGACCCACTATGACATGGAAAGTTGCAATTCGAAATTTCAACATGGCAGACTTTTGCTCTAGAACACTGTGACATATGACATGTACACCTCTACAACAGTGACTCCCTCAAATCCACTAGATCTTACCTTGTCCAAGAGAGTGGCTAAAACATCCACAACCATGTCCCTGTGATCAAACTTGAGGCCAGCAATGGTCAGATGTAGGAAAGCTGCAGAGTGAATATGTTAACAAAATTTGTAAATTTTAAATACATTTTACTTGAGAGAATAAAGTTGGACCAGCTGCCAAATCATGAGTCATCTGTGATTTCTGTAGTTAACATCAAAATCAAGGCTTCTCTGTTAAATAATTGACTCCTCTGTCTTGTCGTTTCCTTCTGTCACATCTCTAGTTTGCATCCTGCCTTGATGCAGGAATCCCTCATGCAATCCACTTTCAACAACACAGACAATCATGAACACACCCACCTGGATAAAACTTATGACAGACAAATTGAGGGATATATATATTTTGAAACAGTGCAAGAAACTTTGTCCTTCTACAATACATGGTATGTCTTTAGTGTGAAGATGAAGCAGACTAGAGGCAAGACAACATGATACTCACATTTTTGTTGTACAAGTGCTATAACACTGCTGTGGTCACTGTCTAGCAGGAAGGCCAAGGTCAACAGGACGGCACAACTCCTGACATCTTTTGGATCCTGAAGACCAGTAGGAAGGGATCGGGTAAGAGCGATAGAAGGAATGCATGGGTAAAACATACATCTTGTATTTGCAAAGATAGCACTGCCTCTAACACCTGATGTATCCCACAATGTTGTTCATCAGACTATCAGTCACAAAATATCTATATATTTACAAACCCAACTTCTAGATGCGACAACAGTGTATAATTATGATACAGTCAGCTTGAATGTCAGCTCACGACCTTGTCTGTAGACTTTTAATGTTTACTCTCTAATGCTTCTAAATTACGTGACTGGAGGATAAATTTAATTACATGTAGAATATAACGGGCACAAATATACACAGGCAAACACAGACAAACAATACAATTAAAATATCCATAAATCAACTTTGCCACTGTTTCAATAAATCACCAATCAGATGGAATTATTTTTCTGATCTACTAATTGTTACACCCTGAGATCTGGCCTGAAGACACCTCAATATTAAAGAATATGAAAGAAGCAAATATCTTTGAAATCTTCAATTTGAAATCCATATCAACCAATGGACGAATAACAAATCATCTCTGGCATCTTCCCATCAGTTAGCAAATGTGCATAATAAGCTCAGTTATGTGAATTGCAGTTGTATGATAACAGGATATAATAGCTGACTGTGTTAATTTTGGAACAATCCAAAGACTGGTTTTGCAGAGAAAACTATACTGAAAGATTCCCAAGAAAAGTGGAACCCTTACCTTTGTGTTTCTTCGTTTAAAGAGAGGGGGAAAGTTGATATGTCCAAAGTTCAGCCTGGTCATCACAGCTTTCCTGCTGCGCTCACTCATCATAACCATTGAGATGAGAAGTTCCAGCCCAGCCTTGATAGCTTTGGACCTAATTTGATGGATTGGACACAATACTTATTAACAGAGCATCAAATTACACCTTATCATATTGATGATATAATTTGAAAATTACAAACAGTGGTTGTATGACTGCCTATGTGAGTCTCTTAGCAAAATTTCACTTTTCCAGTCCTGTTGGACACCAGAATTGAACTCCTACCTGTTCTGATCCCTCAAACAAGAGTAAAGTTGACCCATGTGTCCAGCTAATATTTTCTGTACAACTGCCTCCCCAGTGGATAAAAAGTTTGACAGGTCTGTTCTTATGCGGGTCAAAATTTGCTCCAAGCACTCAAACACAAGGCTAATCTATTGTGAAATAGAAATGAAACAAAAAATGCAGGCATTAAGATGACATAAAAGCTATCTGATTGAAAGACATTTAAAATAGCTGTCCATTCCTGAAAGGTTTACCCAATGAAATCATAATCTTGTTGCCTATGTGTGCAGATATAGTACTCATTTGTGCTTAGATGTTTAGTACAGATCAACTACCCTTTGTCTACTTCATTATACAAGGTTATAACAGCAGATATCCAATGAATAGTTAAAGCTCTATTGCTAAATAATAATACAGGCAAACACCAAGCCTGGTTTATCTTTGAGATCTCTGCCACACAAAGAGCACAAATTCAAATTATTTGACTGATGACAGAATGCGGTTTTTGTGCACTATTCATTTGTACTAATTACATCAATTTCCAGATTAAACTAGATTTTTAAAATCTTGAGATGATAGTTTCCTATGGTGACCAAGAGGTTTTGGGGTGACAGGGGTAAAGATAAATAAATTTTTTACATGGCTAGCCAAAACCAGAGGATTTAAATGATAAAAATACTCACATCATGGACTTTCAGCTGTGAACCTGTGGGATCCAGTAGGGTAAATAGCTCTATGCTTGAATGTGAGCCACGCAGATAGCTAGCTATAAAATCCGGGCAAGATACCCCATCATTGAATGCAGCAGTTGATGCCAGAAAACCCTCAAGGCCTGGTAACATAAAACATGTGAGTATAGATATATAATATGAGAAAAGTGATTCCTATCTCCAGACCGAACTTGAGTATACCCTGCACAGAATATCAGCAACTGTACTTTGAAGTAAAAGTTTCACATGGCTGCAGGTATCTTGATTTTTTTCTTATAACTAATCATGAAAATACTACAGAAAGATATTTGAGACTGCTATTTAATGGAAACACTCTGACTCTGGGAAAATCATTCACTAGATCTAATGCCGTAATGGACACTCATGAGAACATACTTCTTCCAGACAGAGTGAAAAGACAGTCCTATAATAATGTTATAGCTATGCTATGTAGGTTTAAATGTGGTTCAGAAGTTCATATAAATCCACTGTGATAGATTGAGTTCCAGGTAGGAAATCAGGTTTCATGAATCATGCCTGGTATGATAATCTCAGCCTCAGAACGCACCAGTTTCACAATGTAACCTAAAACTGACTTTCATCCAAAATCTCTAATTGCAGGCCCACAGCAAGGAATATTTATTTCAAAGGACCGAACTTAAGAGGCATCCATATGCCAGGGGTACCCCTTGAAAGTTAGTCCTCTAGATGGATGATTTTACAATTAGCGCATAGCTCGGCGATTAACACCCAGACCATGTTTACAAATTTATGGTCGCATTGGGGCCTACTCATTACTGCTCCAGGTAGGCCTAAAGTCTACTCCATCTGATTTTGGTGAGACTTACACCTGGATCTAGATCTAGATCTAGTGTTCGTACGGTACTTCTTCCTTGTAAATAAGGTTGAGACTCTGCATAAGCACATAGTGTATGTTTAGAGACTGTCCAACCTTTAAATGTCTTTGCAATGTAAAGCTATGCAAAAACTCATTTCATTTCCTTAGGTTAGGCATAGGGCTTAGGCCGTTAGGGCTAGGCGGCTTAGCACTTAAGGCTTAGGACTTCAACCTAACAACTTACCCTGTGTAACAGTTTGAGGGTCACGCAAGAGGAATTTAAACTCAACATCTGATATCAGACCCTTCACATCATCTTTTTTTACTTTAACCACGGGCGGGTCTGCCTCCTCGTCCGCACCATCTGACCTTGTTCTCTTCCGTAGCTCCTTCTCTTTCATTTTCACCATGTTGAATTCCTGGTTTCGCTTTCGTCAGTGCACCATGCGCTTCCGGTTTACACTGACAATTTGGTTTCGGGGTGAATATTTACAATCATATAAAGCATGACCAAATAGAATTTTAAATTAATATATGTGTAACACAGTATTATATATATATTTGAATAGTAGTTTATCCGCTCATTATACTCTTTTATATTTTTTACTTGCGTTGCTATGTAAGAGCATCTAACAACATTCTGACCGTGCAGCTAACTTACTTCCGGCTCTTGAGGAACTATAAATCTATGAAAGAGGCCTAGGATGCTCTAAGAAGGTATGAAACGGTAGATCTAGTGGACGAGATACCTATGGTGATTGATCATGTGAAACTGGAATGAATCTTACCTTTTATTTTAATTTAAATTATAAGGAATGGTTTGGACAATCTGGTGAACAGTGATGCCAGTCAGATCCGAAGCTTCATGTTGGTCAAGTCGCTAAGAATGAGCTAGCGTAGATCTATGCAGGGTGAAGTCACAGTGTCAACAGTAAGCTTTGACATGGTGCTACATGACAAGATGCTTGGATCGATCCCAGACAGCATCCCTACATCAATCCTAAGCACCTAGTAGCGATCCACCAAAAGCTACTAGTCTAGATCTTTCTAGATCTAGTGGCAAATCCTATGAAGATTTGTATAGGATTTTTGTGGGGTTGGTAGGATGGCGCTTTTTCGGTTGTTCCCACCCCAACTTACCTAGGCTATATTACTTATTAGTCGATTGTCAGATTGATATGTAAGGACGTGAGGGTCTAGTCAGTTTGTATCATCGAGGCCGTAGGCCGATGTTCGTGTGGGCAGTAGTCAGATTGACATACCAGGGAAAGCCGCCGGGGTAGCTATGTATTGTTTTCACTCGGACTATGGAACGCATTCGGAAGTCCTTCCGTTTACTAAGGAGGGGTGGGAACAACCGAAAAAGCGCCGGTAGGATTACCCTAGGGATAGGTTCCCCACACCATGGTGATGTCGGAATGATTTTGTTACCAGCAGTTCTAATCTGTGTGGGCAAAGTGTCATTCCCATATGTAAACTCGATGTCAAACCTACTTGTCGGATTTCCGTAAGGATTGCTGACTGGGGTGATTCAAATTGAATCATTGGTAAAAGAGCTCAGACATGTAGAGACAGAGCATCTGTGAAGTTCACTATTGTTTGGAAGAATGATCTCAATTAATTCTAAGAGGCTTTCATATTGCATGTATGCTGTGAATACTATATATGTTTCCTACACTGCCATAGAACAAATATTGCAATTATTAATAATTAATTTAACAAGTACAACTAAATAATATATACTGCCACAGTTAGCTTTATCCTGAATATGCAGGTTTGAGCAGACTTGCAGTAGAACTTGTTTTGAATATGATTATAAATCAAAACCTTTAACATTTTTTTCCTCCTAACTTTTTAATTATTAGTATGGCTGCTATAATTTCTTTGTAATCTTTGCATTTTCATTTTGAACTTTGAAACCATTTTTCAAGCATTTTTGTTTTGTTTGTTATTCCAGCTCAGTTCTAGTCTATGATGATAATCTTTTAAATAGGCTTTTTTTTTTCTTCAGGTGTAAGGTGGCATCACTGAATTAAGCTTTGTCAAGTTCTACAAGAAATCTTCAGCAGAGTAATTTAATTCCATTCAATCGGTATAATGGATACTGCAGGGCAACAGAAATGTGTCAAATGGCCAGATGACACTGAGTATACTGACAAATACATCTTGCCATGCAAGATGCCATCAAAACCTGACCCGTAAGTTAAGTTTCTTGACTTTTTGTAATGATCGAGCAGACCTGGTGCAAAATGTAAAAACATTTCAAGTTGGTCTTAATTGTTTAGTCAGTTGTGAATGTTGGGGGCCATTTCATACAGGGTAACTCGGTGTTGCATATTCTGATGTTATACATTTATAACATTTTATTGTTTTGAACTTGCGGGAGGAAAAAATCATTTAAATTGCCCCTCTTCTGTGAAAAAGTAAAACCACCCTGTGTTACAAATAGTTTCATTGCCTTTATATCATTTGCCTACATGTCCAGAACTAAAGGTATATGCATGTCACTGGCAGGCTGCAGTAGTTTCTCTTTTAGTTATAGATCTACATATAATTATTTTAACTATTCAGGTAAATAACATATAACAGATCAGATCTGATCTGTGAATTCAACATTGTGACAGCTATTTACAGTTTTTGTGCCCCATGCTTCCGTCTCTCTATGTCAAATGAGCTTCAAGTAGACATATGAGAGTTAATGTAGTGCAGATGAATATGTGAGAACAATATAATAGATAAGCATGGATGATGTCTGATGTCAAATATGAGAATTCAGTAGCATTGGGGCACTGCCATCACACCATTTGTTCTATGGACATATATAATACTTGTTGATGACAAATATGAGGAAAAGTTCAAGTGACTATACCCCCATGTGGTCTCTCTTTTCTGCCACCTTTGATCACAAAGTAAATCTCAAATCTTGCCAGGTGGAGTACAAAGAGCACAGAGAGAAAGATTGACATGTTGTCTGGCCGGCCCAGGACACCCAATGACCAGTATACTGTGCTGACAGAGGAACAGCTAAAAAATATGAAAAAGGTTTGTAGGAAAGATGGAAGGATCCAAGAGGATGGGCTCGCAGAGATTCATGTTTGTGGTACTGTCTAGAGTGGAAAGTGATCCCTTCAAAAGTCTTTGTTGTGGTGGAGAGTCTGCAAGATTCTGTGTGTGGTAAAGCAAGGTTGACAATAGAATGGCAGACACGTAGAATGATAAATGAACATTCTGAAACACTGTGTTTGACAAAGACTATGGTGGAAGTGAACACTGAATTTTTATTGTGGTGGAAGCTAGAGCAGAAAATAAAAATATTGTAGACAATGGCAGTCTTTGCCAAGGGGTATCTGCCATATTGTTAAATGTGACATTTTGCCAATTTTGAGGTTTTGCCACGAAAGTTGTTCTCTCACTCCTAACTTTATTATGTACAGGTGTCATGTGGTGAATCTTTCATGGGCATTTTTATACAAGTTTTGATTTTGAAATGTATTGAACAAAACCCTGATTTTACACAACTCTTCAAACCTTCAGTCCTCATTTTCTCGAAAAGGCAAACATGCACATACAACAATATAGAAAATACCTGATGATATGTTATATTGCAGGATGCTCATCCATTTTTCATGAAAGAATCATCTGGAAATGAGCCTGGCTCAATGAACGGCCCTCTAATACGGCCAGCTCCCATTGATAGATATGCAACCAATACCAGTCAGTACCTCTTCCGCGATACACCTCCTAAGTCTCACCCTCACTGCTGGATAGGAGATCAGTGGCAGAGGGAGCCACCAGCTCAGCACGACACATGCAGACTTGGGGCATCTCTGCGCTGGGGACCATCAAAAACTGGTTTGTTCGAATTTTCTTGTCTCTAGAACTCAAAGGAAATGATGGATGTACTAACACTTCCTTGATTTTATAATGACTGATAAAGGCACAGCATTTGACTGACTCACACATCTGCATGTAGATACATAAAATATAATTGACACTTAAAAAGACAAGAAATTTGACTGATTGCGAGTAAATGAACACAGGACTATCTTACTGATTGTGAATGAAAAATAAACACAAGATTATTAGACTGATTGTGAATGAAAAATAAAGACAAGATTATCTGATTGATTGTGAGTGAAAAATAAACACATGGCATATGATTGACTGTAACTGACTCATTATATAAGAAGAAAAAAATAATGAACGAAACATTTCACTGACTATGAATGGCAAATAAATTAAAAACAAAATCCGTGATAGGGATGATTAGAGTTAGAGGTTCATTAGAGGTTACCTGGAACAGGACAGATTAACCAGCTGAACTTTGTCTTACCTTTCAGGTGAAAGAACCATTAGCCACTTCCACCAAGAAGATGTCCATCGTTATCTGAATATAGACATGTACAAACGGCCACCAACCAACTTACCCTCTATTGTAGTGATGAAATATGGTCGACCAAGTGAAGGTTATTACCAACAGAGAAACCCAAGTGCGTTGTTTTTTTGTTGTTTTTTTTGTTTATGAGTCAAACGATTATAAAAATTAACATGATGGTGAAGTAAAATCAAATTATTTTTCCTGAAAGCCATTGCCCATGGAAGCAAAAATCCTGTGAACGCTACACTCAACATGGTACTAGTATTCTTTGAAACGGACAAAACAAATTACTAGTGTGGCATGAGGATTGCAGTTAAAATTCTGAAAGTGCCAGAATTTTCTGTCCAACTTTCTCATCTGGTTATAGGTTGTTATATACAGCACAGTTTAGATCTGGCGATGTGATTTTGTGTAAATAGCTAAATACTGCAAAGATGTCATCACCCAATATTGGCCAGATCTGGCATTGTGACCAGCTGATCAGATGATTTTGCTCAGAGACCATGAACAAAAACAAAGTTCATATGAAAATGGGGTTGATTTGATTCCCCATCTGTCTAACAAATTCAGCAGAAATTTTTCTGTCCTTCACTTGGGTTGGGAGTGGAGGTGGTGGTGTTGGCTGGTTTTAACCCCATGCCTGCCACACAGATTTCTACTCATATGGCGGGTGCAAAATGGGCAAAACAAGCAAATCTCAAAAATAACACCACAAATCCCATGCTTTCAAAATACAAGCAATTGATGCAAGTAACTTGGGGAACTAACTAGGAAATACAAAGCCATCAAAATTCGGGAATTGTTTCCATTTAAATACTCAAGAAATGCATACGAACTCGGCCCAGAACAGTTCCGGGCACATGGCAGAATAATGAGATTAGACAGCCTGGAACAGTTCCGGGCAAACCAGGGAAGGGGTTAAAGAGAAAAATTGATGGATTACTTATATTGCGGGTATAGAGCAAAATTGTTGTATCTCCAGTGATATGAATTGGGGTTCATAATGGCAATAACTGTAATAAAGACAAACTGATTCTTGCAATTTTTTCGTTATTCTGCTATCTTTAACCAGTTCCAAGTTACAGAGAAGCAGTATTGTTGTATCTACCTTAAAAATGAGATAATTGAGACCAATATTATGGTATTTCTGAGTAAACTCCCATTATTCATATCGCTGGAGATACAATTTTGCTCTATACCCGCGACACGGTGGGCATCTGCATGGCCATATTGTCACTGCTCCTTAAAACGGTAGTGATCAGTTTTTGGCTACCTTTCAGGAAAAGCAAAAAACTGTTTTATTTAAGCACAACTGGTCTAGTTCCAGTGGATTCACGAAAGTTTGCTATTGTTTATTTTTCGAGTCCATAACCAAGATCATTCGAGGGTCTTTGAAAGTGGTTGAATATATATGAAATTGATTTTTCAAATTTTTTAGACACTACAAGCCTAGGGAACAGTGATGATATGTAACACAAGACAAAATCAATCATTTTCAAGAGAATCAGAACACCAGTATTCTTTTTGAAGGGCAATGCCAGAGAGGAGTAAGTTATGATTTTTTTTGCATTCAAAATTTCAGTTACTCGAGCACCATGTTTTTTTGTTTTTTTTTGTCCCCAGATTTCAACACCTGGTTTGGCTCTACACACAGACTGAATGAAACCAACGTCCTCACAAACATTCGGCCAAAAACTTTTGCGGAGTACGATGAATTCAAGAAAATGGAACAGAATTATGGGAAGCATTTGGAATCCAAGTGGCCTGAAATCTCAGAGTACACAGAGAAATATCTGTTACGAAGCAAACCTGAGGTCATTATTGATGAGTAAGTAAAAATCTTCAAAACTGTATTTGTTTATGACATACATGTCAACTTTGTGTATTATATCCTTTGACATCCAGTTTTCTCCTATCCAATTTCATGCATGTTTCACCATGGTGGTCATCTTTGTAAAGCATTTCAGTTTACCAATATAATAGTGATAACAACAGCTATCATAATACAGTACCATGATACTGATAGATAGATTTGTTATAATTTAAGGATCCCACAATTTATAAGCTTTTCTTATTTAACTCCAGAGAAGCAAATGAAATCAGATCATGTCACGAATAATAATGAAATTATCTTAAACATAATTGCATGTATACTTATCATCAGTAAAAGATCTAGTTTGTCTCAGAAATTTCCCTGCTCTGTGGCTGTATCATTTTACATATGTATTTAAAATGCAATTCTTTGCAGCAAAAACCCATTAGAGTTCCCATTCCCAGGTAGCAAAATAGAATTGATCAAGTAATTAATTATCAGATAGATAGATACTAGATTAGTCATTTGTCTGAATGACATCTGATCCATGTTCCGATATGCAACAGCAGACTTTGAGCATTAATGCTATGATTGTTGTATTTCAGGATGGAAGCCAGGAAGAAGTATCACCGAGAACAGAGAAGACTAGAAGCTGAAGCCACGCTCAAAGCACAGGCTGAGGATATCAAAGTCAAAGAAGCTCAGATGCCAGCGCAGTCTGAAGCTCAACCAGTTCCTGCCTAAATGCCCTGAATGAACTCTGACCGCTGTTGGCCATTATCAGACCATTAAAATTTCTCCTCTTGCTTTACTGTCAAGCTGATACAGTGCAAAAACTTTCTGTTGTTGCACATCAACACAGTGTACTGGTATTTCTGTCTGTTCTGCCAGAATTCATTAAATACTGAAAGCATGGAAATTTTCTGGAACTCTCTGAAGATTGAGGACTAACTTTGATAAAATTTGGCAGTGGGACAGACACCTAACTCACTGACGCCCGTCATCGCATGAGTGCGATTTTCTCACTGTGATGGCAGCTGCCCAACATCGCGCATGTGTGATTTTACTATCAACAATGAATAGCTCGTAAGAGTAATGTGATAGTGCGATGACTGTGGCACGGGTGAATTCTAGAGTCATTTCCCTTTCACTGAGTACCCGGATATGCTCTCTAGTGTGAAAACTAACGAAGTTATGATCGTTTTTGTACCGCTACCCCCCCCCCCCCCCCCCCCCGCTCAAAATCCTATGGTTGTTCCGACTTCAAGTACAAGTACAAAAAATGTGTAGATCTAGCTCTACACAGCCTTCTAATGATACAGTAGCCTCTCAGGGCAGTAAACCAGATAGTGTAACAGCTACATGTAGACCTAAACACCAGCCTGGACCCTCAACAGCGCAATATTTTAGTTCTTCTGACTAGGAAGATGATTCACACAACGCAAAACTATAAAAGATAACTCAATTCTGTTTGTAACATTATAAATTTTATTATGATATTTACATACATGTCAAATTGCAACACTGTAGCTTAAATAGTTTTTTTTTTGTAATATTAAAAAAAAAATACCCTTGAAACGCTGGGTACCAGGGAACAGCTAGGGTAAAAATCCTGGGCGTCAGTGAGTTAACAAAAGCACACAGTAGTGTGAGATTTGGTATCTTTCGCATATTACAGAGAAGATAAAAGTGACCAGCTAAACCTGGCTTCACATTTCAAATATAATCATCTTAACAAAGAGTATATAAGACTGAGTCTCACAGCAAATCATTCAAATTTGAGAAGCTAAACACACATTCAATCACATAAGGTGAAAAAAAAAAGAGAGAGGGTGGATGGGAATAAATTAATGTTTTTGCAACACATCCTACGGCATTCACATTAGATCAAAATGTAAATTGTCCTCAAAGATAGAATAAATTGTTTCCTAAGAACATGACATACATCGTTACCAGCCGTAAGGTCAAAATTTGCAGAAAGGTCATCAGTCCTCAGTGAGTTCACTCTTGTACTGGTTCATCCATCAGATTCTTTATGTTGTATTTAAAATCTTTGTTGCTTTCAATGGCTAGGATCAGCACATGATTATTTCAAGACTATATCCAAGTTACACTGGACTGCCCACTCTTCTGTCCAGCTGGCTGCTATTTCCTGGTCTGTCCAACCGCAGGGTCAAAAGTCAGTTGTACATGTTATTTTGATATATTTGTTTACATACATGTATTATATATGCTTGTCGCTGCAATTAGCAGAAACTGATGGGTCCTGGGTCTGCCTTATTTTGCAATACACGATAGGGAACAAAAATTCTTGTCCAAGGATAAAGGCAGTGAATCGATGGAAGTCCTGAACTTTGACCTGTTTCTGGAATCTCCGTCCAATCTATCCACCCAGACCCAGTAAGATATAAACACACACACATACTTTAGCCTGTGTGTGAATTTATGTATAAAGTACATGTAATTTTCACCCATGTTTAAATCTTTGATAAGTTTCAGCAAGGCACATGGTCTGGAATAATGAGCCTGACTTGTTGAATCGTTTACTTAATCTGTGATACTTCAAATACAATAAATGTACAAATCTCATTCAAATTTACTGACATATTTTTTATTTTTGACAGGATAAACTCATGTTGCCTCATAAAGACATTAAATTTATGTTCTCCAACTCAAGAAATGCGAAAATGACATGCCTATGAAGAATGTTGTGCTGTGCATGTGAAGAACAAAGACAGTATTTGTCACTGCCGAGTGTCATTCCTGTGTTGTCCTTGTGTGATATTTTGATAATCAACACCATCACCACATTACTGCATTGTATATTATTAGTCAAGTCAAAACAAAGCATTCAAAGAAAAGCAAATTCCAGTCCTGTGCAACAAGGGTCATGTACCTGAGTCATATCTGTCTGTTTTATTTCTGAAGATCTATCTCTCTGTTTCTGTAACAAACTTTCCTCAAGAGCTTTCTCAGATTCAAAGTTTCACTCGAGAATGCCTGGGCAATTTATTATTGTCATATGAAAATAAAGTTTTCAAAGGTGATTCATTTAATCTCATGCAAATGGGAATAACAGTCAATAGTCATAACTAAACAAATGTTACTTCCCTCTGCATGTAGATTTAAAAGTTTGCTTTGGGCAAGTTGATGTTTTTTTTGTATTCTTGAAGACTTTTTTTCCCTTCAGAATCTTTAAAACCAAATATTTCCTTGAAGTTTGAAGACATTTCAGGGCTTACAGACCAAAACAAATAAAATTGTTCAACTGCTGGCAAATACTCCTCTCCCCTAGGAAATGACAAACTATCACACAGAAATTATGTCATAAGTACTTTAATGGGATGACTAACATAAAACAGCTTTACATTAATACTCCAGTCAATAAAAGTCCCATATTTCACCTTCACAACATTCAAATGTTCTTACCACAGACCACTTTGTTCCAGTCAAATAATGAAATGCATATTGCAGATCCTACCATGAAACCATACATGTGCATTTTTATGGGTATTCATATAGCCGCAGATGACAACTCCGTTTTGGTCAGATATTCTACATAACTTATTGAAGGATTTTTTTTCCCTTATCAATATAAAAAGAGGTGGGGTTGGGGGAGGCAATATTTCACAATAATGTTTATGACTCGAAGTGTATTTAAGATTTTTTCCTCCAATGCAAAATTAGGTCCTTCACACTTACGTGGTTTCATCACAGGACCAGCAACATGTGAAAGGGCAATGAACACAGAACTCTCTTTGCTCCTACATTTGATTCCACATTTCACCTCAGTTATTTCAGTCATACATGAACTGAACACATAGCAATCTGTTTGAATTGTTCACAAGCTCAGCAAACACTCTGTTCAACACTTACATCATCCATCTTGCAAACTACACATTATTTGCCCAATGTCCACATACACAGGCATTTCACAATCCACAGACTGGCAGCATCCTAGACCAGTTGCTCTTCACTATTTTGTCACCGTTCTCTGAAACTGTAGTAATTGGGTTTGGATACTTTCCAGGAGAAGCAAAAAAACTGTTTTATATATAAGCACAACTGGTCTAGTTAGGATGAATTTTTGAAAGTTTGCTATTATTTTTCAGCTTAGGAGTCTAGTATAACCAAGATCATTTGATGTGAATGTAGCTGTATATATAAACAATTTTTTTGAGTTACCACAGTCCCAGGAAACGGTAACGATTTGTATTCTCACTCATTCATATATTTCACTATTCATTGCATTTTCTACAATTCCAATTATCATATCAAATATTTACGCATACATGCAAATTGTGTTAAAACATATTTAGAGGTACTCATTCTAACAGTGGAGAACTTCTTGTGGTTAACAAATCACATCATCTGTTCACATACACTTTTGATGAACTGTCAATATTCAGATTTTTTTTTTTTTTATCTCAACACAAACATTTGTAAACATGCTTAGCCAAGGCCTACTGTGTTCCGATTATGAGCTCACAGCTCAGTTAGCTAACATGACTTGATGCTAAAAGCGAAGACTATAGTATACACATGTGCCACAGTGCTTTTACTGACTTTATTTCTGGAAGAATGGAACATTTTTCTACTTGGACCAGTCAGTAGGTCAAACTTCATTCAGAATGTTTTAAATACAAAGCTTTTCATTAACATTTTACATCAAGGCAGCTTCAATACAGAAAATGCAGGGAAATGGATTTCAATGGTGGAGAATAAAAGAAGAAACCCTCAAAAAATTAATAATGAATTATGATTTTCCTGAATGAGCTATATTAATTATAGGTATATAAAAGGCAACAAATAGAAATTTCCAATCTATGTGATCAGTAATACAGTCTAATCAGACCGAAGTATCAAGAGTCAAACCAGGAAATCATCATAAGTCAGAGCACAAAAACAGTCTCTACATGGGAAAGATTCGTTTTGTCTTTCCAGCTCATTCATTTGCTGAATTTCACCTCCAAGTGAGAAACATACAAATCCACTGCTCCTTTATCATGTGAGAAATACAGGGGTCAACACTGTGAAATTCCACAAAAAGGTGACCAAGTATATGACTAGCAATGCAAAAATTTATGACCAGTGAAAATTAAGGCTGGCATTGAAAAGCATTCTGTGATAGATGAGAAAAATAAAGGTTATGGGATCAAATTCCACCAATTTCACTGTGTTCACATTACAATTCCAAACTGACGAATAACCCATGCGAGAGCATGAAGATTCAGTTATCCAAAGTTCGGTGTCTGCGGAACGACATACAGTGGAGCCTGTATAATTCGATGACGCTGGGAAATGGATTATACTTCGATTTACCAAAGTTCGGTTTACCTCTGAGCAGAGAAATAACCATTACTTTGCAGTTTCCCCCCTACAATACGTGTAATTACATCCTCCTGCAGACACCCCCCCCCCCCCCCACACACACACAAAAGAATGCAAAGGAACCTGAATGAGACTTTCGATTATTTTTTTCTTTAGAAGTGACCCTACCATAGCGGTAAAACAAGAAAGGAACACTGAATAGCCTAGACTGCAGGCCTACTATATTATCCCCCCTTGCTATCAGTGGCGTGGAATTACTATTACAGTGTAACAATGCCGTACTCATCCCCTCTCATCAGCAAGTGTAGTGTGGTGAATGTATAAACACTGCAGCAACGTATTTGCAGTACTGAAGTGCTAAGAACCTCGTGAAAGTGAGGTCTTTGTTCCTCCAGGGCCTTACCATGAGTTTTTTACTTTTGAATAGTCAAGACACGTTACAGGAAGCAGAGCCTACCCATTGCATCATTTTTGGCACCTCTACTCCTCCCCCCCCCCCCCCCCCCCCTCATGACTGCTAAGAAGAGTATTAAAAAGTTGTTGAACAGGTCTGTGTCAGTGTGTTTGTGGAAACTGATTTTCACGGCCACGGGGCTGGAAATCAGAAGTTACATTAACTTACATTGAGTTGATTGAGGATGAGAGCCCTCGATCAGCTCTATTTATCAGAATGGGAGCTATTCATACTCGAATTAGCAGTAAATGTTTAACAGAGATAAAGAAGGAAAAAAAAAACTCATTTCAAAATCACCTCTATTTAGCAGAAACTCGAATTACCAAACTTCGGTTTACTTAGGCTCCACTGTACATATTTCTAACAGATACAAAAAAGTCTAACTGGTCTTCAACAGTGTTATAGACTCTTTACAAAAATTCAAAACAAGTGCAAAAATTTCTCTGTTAAATGTGGAACTTTTTCTTTGACATGAATATCACAGCAGGCGTGTCTTTGATACATCCTGGGCTAAGGTTCCATGTCCCCTCTGTCTGATAATATCCATGAAGTGGAAAGAACTTAAGCTTTACAGGAGATGAAAAAAAATGTGTTTGTACATTTATGTATCTCTGAGATCTTATTAACCCTCATGTAGCTACAGTCTCTTAACATCTATTGACTGATGAACTTAACCCACTTCACTAGATATTTACAGTTTATATATACAGTCTGTACACTACCATTTTCCTACATGTGGTCACACAAATGTTTCGGAACTTAATTTTGCCATTACACCGTTATTATCAAACAACAATACCACAGCTTTTTGTTCCTGTAGATTTTAAAAAGTTCCCTCACACAGAGCTGGGAACAATTGAGGTTACGATACAATCTCCTAGGCTTTAAACAAAGGCAGGAAAAATATGATGGTGTGTAAAAATGAGAGATTCTGTTAAAATTTTCATGTCTATAAGTGTGATTACCATTATTTTGAAGGCAAAAAATCATCGGAAATAAAATTTAGAACAAATCTGCAGCTTTCAACTTTCCAAATTTGTGCAATGGTTTCAGAAAGGAAAATTACATTCAAGTATTACATAGAACAAAAGCTTATACAGTGGACAAATTCAGCTTTCACTGAAACTTGATTAAAAAAAACAATTGAATTTGTTAGGAGACTAAAAATATTTAACGCCATTTAATATCATTTAAAACAATGAGTGCAACACTGCCATTCACTCCTCTCACATCCTCAACACAACAAAATAATCAGCCATAAAACTATCAGGCCGTTGTTATTTCTTCTTCCTTTCCTCTTGACAGCGAGGGCAGAACCACTTGCCTTTAGGCTTGGTCTTGAGTTGAACACAAGCAAAATGGAACCATTCAATTGGACACTGCGAAGTAAAAACAACAATGAGTTATTTAAGTACTAATCAGTTTCAAGTCTCAGCTGTCAATAATTTGGCTTGTGAATTTACAATGTTGAAATGTTGATAAGTGAACAGAAAACCCCAGTGAGAGTCATGAAGGAATCTCTGTGCATTTTGTTGGGAGTTGGATAATCTGCAAGTGTTGTGGTCATGAATTATTCTACAGGTGCAAAACATTTCTTTAACTTTGACCAGCTTAACTGCACTGTGTATGGGTATCATACGTCAAGTGTTCACTTCGTTCGACTTCTTCCTTTCAGTAATATAATAGACCTGTAAGTGACCCCTGACAAAACCGTCTGAACTTTTTGGCCGCTCCCGCTATCGTTGTTTTGAATTGGCCTCCGACGATAAAATCATTTTAAGCAGTGTCGGAGACCTGTTGGAACTGCTGATGGCTAGAATATTGGGTTGGCAAATTGATTCATCGTGGAATTCCAACGGTTGTGGGAAAACTTACAGGTCTAATTTAACGACAAAAAGAAAAACTAAAGAAAAAGAAAAACTGCTTTATAATTATGTACATGCCATACAGTTTAAACCAGCGTTTTTGCTGAAAAATATTCGTTTTACTCATGTTTGTTTCTTTTTTAATGTGTAAAATATTACGGATGTTCATCACAAAAATGTATCTAAGATAAGTAATGTGATTCACGTAAAACAGCAACTTTCTCTCCAGTAACATTACGTTCTTTGCCATTGCATGGTTTCATGAAATGACCAGCAACACGCCAGGACAAATGTTCCCCTGCTGTTGTTATTCAAATAACTAAATACAATTGATCTTGTCACATTCAGTATGCCGCCTTATCACTCTGACTGCAATCCATGTCAACATCTTGATGTATTTGAAACTGCTGTCTTGAACAGTGTAGCAGGCATTGAAAATCTTTCAAAGAGAACCAGACAGCCACATGGCCAAGCTAAAACCTACTCACGTCTAAATTGTCACAGCCAATCATTTCACCATAAGACACCTGGTTACACAGACAATAGGTCGGCTCATTGGGGTCCACTGGCATGTCCAGAACATCAGAGGGATGTGTGGACAATGGGAATGGACTGACTGAGTCCAGCTCCACCTCCTCCCTGTACATACAAACAAACAGTGAAAGACAACAGAATCAGTTTTGAATCTTCATACACTGTTGATTGTGTTGCCCTTACATCATGGACTTTTATATATTCTAACAATGTACAAATAGACTGGAGGCTGACCTCCCCATTTGTGTGCTGCACTGACATACACTGGCAGACCTGACAACTAAATAACCACATCATTAGGGGATACCCTAAGGGGCACTTAACTCTTTCCCTACGGTACAACGTACATTGCGTCGCACGCTTCCCTAGTGACAGTTGGTACAATGCAGCCTGAGTTGTGACATTCTAAAGTTATTCCTTGACCACTGTATTGGAAATTAACCCTCACCCTACGAGGGGCGGCAATTGTCGGTATTTACTCGCAAGCGCTCACGCCGCACAGGCGGCAAAAGTCGGGAAGGTCAAGCTGACCACGCCACGCGCAAGCCGTATTTTCACGCATCAGGTCACTGACCTTTTTGAGACGTAACCACCGTGTTATTGTTCACTGTATCTCTTCTAAATCAAACGCATTGTGACATGGACATGTTAACCAGTGAACCACTGGTCGGAATCACAAAGACTAAGCTTTCAAAGGCTCTCCCCACACTTTCAAAAGATGTAACATCGACATGCGAACTGTTGTTCAACAAATTTGCAATATTATCTCATTTTCTCACAAGCTGACCACCATCTGGAGTTGTCTGTATCTAAGAACCAATCAGAAACAAGCTCTGAAATAATCTTTGCCCCAAATGCCCACATTGGTTTATTTGTATGTGTCAATCAGGATGAAACCATTTATGTAGGGCTTGGGAGGGCGTGGCTAGTTATCATGCTTTGTTCTCACGAAAACTACAGCTGTCAGTTTGGAATCATAAGTCAGATCATTGGTTAGAGACTGACAGACTAAGGTTTTGCTGGTTAATTCATTATCAAGCGTGATAAGGCATAGCAGCGAATGTTTTCATACCGATCAATAAAAACCGAACCACGTGGACAGCGTATGTGGTCATCGTCTAGCGGCACGGGTCAGTGACCCCAGATAAGATTCTCCGTGAGTAAGGTCACTGACGGGGCAGCGGGCTTTACGGGTAACGCGCAGGGTGAGTGTTAAGCCACAAATATATCCACTCGACAAATGCCTAGTACTAAAGATTTGACACTGGCCCATAGCAAAATATGTCCATTGGACACTGAATTGGTACAATAGATAGCAGCGGGCTTTACGGGTAGCGCGCGGGGTATGGGTTAACATCCCATGACGTTGAAACTTAAAAATAGAATTCTTGTTAAAGCTTCCTTTGTCCTAGCGCTTTCAGCGACACCACGTGTGCGCTAGTTGTATAGTTTGGACAGGTGTTGTGTATAAGGCAATCTTTGTTTACAAATGCACAGTACAGTATGGCGTATAACTCCAGGAGGTGCTCCGTCCAGGAGCGGAAATAAAAGCAAACTGAAACAATTAATTAACCCTCTTGCTCCCACAGGGCCAATATCTTGACCCATGATATGTTGTGGAAGACTGCTAAAACTGCCCCCAGGCCGAGATACCAACTGACATTGTTCTGGCATGTTTCGCACTTTTTAATTTTATACTACTTCCTGCTGTCTTTCTACCCGGCAATCCATTATTCTGGTAGTCTAAAGTCTAAAGCTTAAATGGGTTTGGCAGCGAAAGGGTTAATTATAATTTTCATAGCTAGAACATAAAATTAATACACAGGGATGTAAATGGCCTCCTGAAAAATTCTCTGAAAGTGAAACCGACGCGGCGTTCTTCTGACACTGCGGCCCGCATACGGGAGCTTGGGTCCAGGAGTTACACCAGCAATCTTGTCTGCTGTAGCCTGCATGGCACTCAGAAGCTTTGCGTTGCTTATTTCATGAAGCCTTCTGTCACGAGTGGAGTGAGCGGGATTCAAGGATTACGGGGGCATGGAAGTGTAGGACTGACTCACGGGATAGGGAGGCTGCTCACCTGTATTGACTTCTGTTAGTTGACGTAAAGCGTGCATGTTGTGAGTGAAGTTGAGGCGTAGTAGAGGCAAAATCTGAATAGTCAGATCACTGCAAGTTAAGAGGTCCAAGGGGACAGACGTGAGATCAGAGGCAGTCGGGAGATTGTGTTTTCCAGTGATGACTGGTAGGTTGAACTATGATTTATAATTATGATGATTGATGTATTATATTCGCCTATGACCATGATGTAAATAAGTATATGTGAGGAATGTGGAAGTCAGTGATTACTGTGTATAGAAATGTGCGCCATGAGCGATAGATGTAAGTTAGGTTCATGGATTCGTAGCGAGAGTGAGTGCTGTGTGGTACGGTGGAGGTGTGTTACCGTAAGATGTGTGGTGAGTGAAAGGTGGACTATTGTGTGTACGCTTCATGGTTTGTAATGAGGGGTGAAGTGGTTAGAAATGGTATGGTATTATACCAATGTAATGTTCTTCTTGTAGGTGCCGGGGTCGGGCAGAGACGCCACCCGAGGTAAGCGAACTAGCACAGGGGATAGGCCAGCATAGGGCCGAAGGCTACGCATAGGCCAGTGGAGTGAAGCTGTCGAGCAGGACAGGAGGGGTGCATGAGTCGTGGCAGTCTGGCCACAGACAGGGATGTGTATAGAATTGTTAATGTGCTCTAAGATGTACTACATGTGATAGTGATATACGAATGTGCTATTGTGATATTAATGTGAATTGAACTATTAACGTGCTATTGCCATGTTCAGGAGCTCTTGGAATGCTCAGGTGTTATTGCCATAGGAATGTGTTATTAAGACATTGAGTGGAGAGGCTGAAGCCGAAGTGTATTTAAAAGTAACTACCGGGTTGTGGACCCGAGGAAGAGTGCTTGAGGGAAAGAAGGCCGTTGGACGGCAGTTGGTTAGAGTAATATAATGTATGTCATTGCAATGTATCTTTATCTTTATGTTTAATAAATGTGTGAGTCTGATGGGTTGTTCTGTTAAGTGTTATACGTGTTCGTTCGTGATTGTTGTCCTGTTATAATTATTACATCTCCCAGTCTGGGATTTGTGACACCTTCCAGTAATATGAATTTTGCTCTTTGCATGATCCATCAAACAGTGTTTCTACTTTTCCCATAGCGAATGTCACACTTACGATAACAACACCATGCCAACCCATCAGTAACTTGTTTGCGAATGTAACTGACAAAAACTTATCATTGGCGTCCTTTTCTTCTAACCACTGCCATTTAAATTTCTTTTTCACAGTTTTATCAAAGGAGGTGGTGGAATTGCGCTAAAGAAAATCAGGAGGCTCTTTTGATAATAATGCCATGTCTGAGTCTCAAAAAAAAGGCAAAATGCATCAGAATCTATTGATATAGAAATAAAGCTATCAAGATTTATAAGGCTATCTCACTGTCAAAGTATAGATATACATAATATCTAATCTAGAAAAAGATCTAGATTTCTAGACCAATATAGATCTATTCTACGTCTCAAAAGCCAGCACTTGCTCGATGATCATAACATTCTGTCACTCAGTGAACTGTTCAAAACAGACCGGTTATAGAAGATTTAGATCTAGACCTATTAATTTATGCAAAGATCAGCCACCACACTCAATATTTCTATATCTTTATAGAGTCAAAAAATTAAAACAATATCGATCTAAATAATCCTTTGAGAAATCCAGGAATTTGAAGAAGTGTAAGTGTAGCAAAATCAGTTGTTCCAAGGCACGAGACTGACAAGATTTGAAAGTTGAAATGACGTGCGAATCTTCACCAGGCCAGACAGTAGACTTGGCCTAAGTCTAGAGTCTAAGTCTCGTTTAGGGGTTTTCAAAATTCCGGATTTCACAAAAATTATTAAAAACATGGAAATGTGCGCCTCCTTCAGAACCATTTGAACATGCTCAGAAACATGGCGAAACAACCACAATCATCTGAAACGAAATATGCTATAGAACATAAATCCGAATTTTTGGAATGCCGATTAGGCCCAGGCTAAACAGGATTCTGCTAGCCTAGGCCTAGTCTTGACCAACTCTTTTTCCGAGAGTCAAAGGCCTGGCTAAGGCTGGCTCACTTTTAAGACCCTTGAAAGGCAGTAAAAAAATGAAGTGAAACGAAATGAATCAACGCTCTGAACAGAATTTCGCTCTTGTCTATTCATTAAAAAAAAAAAAAAAAAAGAAATTTGAGAGTTTGGTACAGATTTTTTTTTGGCTGTCGGAAAATTTTTTTTCCCCGATTCTCTCGGAAATCGGAACCAGAAGGAAATTCTCGGATTTCCGAGGATTCTCGGAAGATTTACATCCCTGAATACAAAACACTGTTACATGTAATATACTTCACGGGTCACATAAAATACACTATGTAATATCAGCATACTGTTGATACTATCACTACTGTTTTGCATTTTAATGGACCCATCTTTATCCTTGTACCTGGCAGGAATTCCCTTTTAGTGAAAAAAAAACCTCTCCCATGTCCTTCCCAATATCTTCAACTCTTTCAGGACGTCAATGTTAGGGACTTTGTTGATCAAGTCTGGACGTAATTAGTTTTTGCCCATTTTAGGAAAAAACAGCATGGTTCAGAAAAATGCTTACAGAAAAAAAAAGGTATTGACAGCAAAGTAACTAATATACGTCAAATAAAAGAGAACTGAATGTATAAACCGTCAACACGTCCAAACGCATTTTTCACTGGCGCCAATAAATCGGTGATACGTCCCAAAAGAGTTAAAACATGATAATCCCATAAAATAAGGGCCAGTAGGAGTAGGTAAGTCTGGATTGGTATATCAATAAGCACTATTGACGAACACGTATCACTTCTCCTTATGTCAGTGATACATTTACTCGCCTCCCTTGCATATGCACACCTTGCTGGTTGATCACCCTATCAAGACACACTTTCTATCTTGGCTATTTTCCACATTATCAAGATCGAACAAACTACAAAAACCAAATCCAAATCACAAGCAACTTACTCAGCTGGGACTCCTTTCTTCTTTTTCTTCTTAGGTATTTCATCCTCATAGTCTTCTTTGTTACTCTTCCTTTTCTTCCTGTCTTTCTCTCCCTCTGCAATCAGAGACCAAGCAGTTGGAACTTCATGTCATTGGGAACAAAAATGGGCAATAAAAAGAAATCAAAGGAAATGAGAATATACTGAACAGGTTAATGTTTTATTCACTGACATTGACGAGAATGACAAGATCTTAGGCCTTCCACATCAAATTTCACTGTCATTTTTGATGAAAAGAAACTTGGACAAATACAATTGAATTTTCTTAAGTCTGTCTGTGCCATTACATCAATACCACGAGCAGAACAGTCTCCCATGACTATTATGAGTCAAGCTGAAATTATACGACATAAAAGACAGCACACACCCTGTCAGTGTGAGCCCATGTAATCCAAATTAGACTTAAAACTACTTTCTATTAGAACGCACGAACAAAATCCACAGACATGCCTCATGACTCTACTGACTCAGTAATTTTAAGTTTTTAATTACTTTATTAAACAGGGCTGGGATTAGGCCAAAGTACACTCAGCTGAAATCAGAGAGCTTTCGCCGAAGGCCGAACAGTCGACCACCACAGGCGGGAAAAACACAAGGGGGGATCCGGGGGCATGCCCCCCCAGAAAATTTTGAAAAATTAAGCTTAAAACAAGCCATTCTGGTGCTGATTTTGGTCTTTCACTTTGAAAATTAGATGAATATTTTGTTTTAAAATAGGCCTGCTCTTATCATATAAAACAAACAAACCTCTTTACTTGATTAAAGGTAATCTGGTTTTAATTTTATTTAATACAATAATTATAGATATATATATATGCTTCACTACATTCAAGTAATATTTAAGTTCTACTTGGTAATCAATAATATTAAACTTACTTTCTGTGCAGATTTCACTCCCGTAGATTCCCAGATTTTAAAAAGAAGGCCAAAATTATTTTAGCCCGATACGGCGATATGCATACTTCGAAAGAAGCCTCACATATTGTCTAGCCTAAGCTTCTTGGCTTAGAGCCAATAACAAGCTTCTTGCCATAAAGCCAAGTGATCTACGCATGCACGCTGGCAAGTCTCGGACCAGCCGTTCAATAACACTTAGGCCAGATCTCAACACTATAGATAAAGTAAAAAAATATATAAAAAAAAATTTTTTTTTTTTTTTTTTAAAGGGGCGTCCCCGTGGGTCTCCCGCGGGAGTCAAGAGCGAGGTCCGCGGAAACTCGCGGATGAATCCCAGCCCTGATTAAAGTTAACTCAGTCTACCAACAGTTGCTAACTGACATGCTTACTCTGTCATCCGTATACGCAACACACTACCATCTATTTATTACATACTACCCACTCAACTTATTAGTACTCACACCACAAACACTTAGTCATGCCATCAATAGTTACTCACTCTTTTTCCCAGGTGGATTGCTGTCAGGTGTATCTTTCTTGCGACCAGAACTTTTGTCTTTCAGATCTGCCTCAAACCTGGCAAGTTCAGCATCCAGTTTCCGTATATGTTTGTCCACCTGCAAAACAAGACAAGCAGTGTTTTAATGATTAATCTGATCCGCAAGCTGTGTTTTCATGTGTATGGAAACGGAAACATCAAAAATCCATCAAGTAATAAAAAGAGTGTCTCCATGTATGGAAATGGCTTTTCCACACGCATGAAAATATTCTCTCTATTTCATTATCTAAAGAGTTCTTGCCATTTCCACTGCCGTTTATCACCGTTTATGTTTTCAAAGACATGAAAACACAGCTTAACCCTCATTTCGCTGGAGGCCAATTTATTGTCCAGCACCACTGCTCCTTGTGTTTTGTTTATTCAGTTGCTACGTCTGTCATTTTTGTCACGTTTTTTTTTTTTTTACACTAGTTTTGCTTGTTTATCTATCCTGTCACCCCTACTTTTTCTCACAAAATGCTATTGTTCGATTATGTTTCTTACAATGGAACTATTCATAACTATTACTCATGCTCATGTAATAGTGCTGACGGTCTGAAGTTCGAACTGGGGAAAATCTTAGGGAAACTTTTGACTTTGATGCTGGTTGTCGTCTACATGTCAAATCAGAAGAAGGTGACAATCTGCTTGTTTGAGAAGCCTTTCTATGTCTGTAATAACGAATTCCGATGTAATACTAGGGGAAATGCTGTATAAGGGTGTCTGTCGGTAGTTTTCATCAGGGAAAACTGGGAGAAATGACCGACTTTGTTGTTGGCCGTTGTGTTTATCTGATAAGTGATATGGTAATTAGAGAGATATTGTGTTGCTATGATTGAACTGCTTTTCAGTACATGTATGTACTCCGTGCGCTGGAAATCAAATATCTTGATAAAGGTGTGCTAAGAAAACTAACATCACAGAAGTTGAACCTTCACATAGTGGAGGAGGGAAAAGGCAATGTCATGATACCTGTAATTGGCACAATAAGTGCCTGGCTTAAAAAATAATTTTTTCACCTGAGGGGACCACTTTTTCACTTAGGGACCAAAAAAAAAAAAGTGCAGGGCTCTAGGGAAAAGGACAAAATGTGTGTTAAATGGCATGTAAATGCAGAACATTCTTGATTATGGGCCTTCTATTTAACATTAGAACTTATTGCACCTCATCACAAGTACTTTATCCAAATACAGGGGTCATCTGCGATTTATCCACCATTATTATTGTTATTGCGTCCTAAAGTAAAGACGATACACTTGTTCAAAAAGACTCGTTTGACCCGACTGCCGAGGTTATATCGGCAACACATGAACGATCGGCTGACTGGCCACTGGCTATCCCCGCACAAGGCGTTACTTGGACGAGTTCACTCAATGTGGGACAAGGGTTAAGATATTCAATCTTCAGGTGGACTGAAACAATAGATGAGACAAAAAAAAACAATACATCTGAAATATCCCCACAAGCACACAAGTGACAAAGCATATCAATTGTCTCCACCCTCTTTGCTTCTTATTTATTCTCACATATTCAAGCCCAATCATATTTGATGTCCGAATCTCACTGCTCATAGAAAAGCTTAAGGTAAATAAAATGAACTTTCTAAGGCCTACACAGCTGTTTAAAACCTGCAAAATCGTGCCCTTTAGTTTAACAAAGCCCTGTCAAATGGCTGGCGATGCCTATTCAGGCAGGTGAGATTTATGACCTTCCACCGGACCCTGGCCCTACCAGTGCTCAGTGAAGCAAGACAAGTAGAAAACTGCAGTGTTTTGCACATGAGAATCACTTGCAATACCCTGTTTCTTAGTTGTCATTTTTTTCATGCAGTGTGTGCTATCTTCATTTTGGGCTAACATTGGAATAGCACAAACCATCCTCTTCAATTTGATGTCTTTTGTTTCAAGTTGTGCATTACAGTTTTGACAAGAATGGCAGGTAAGCTAATTAGCATGTTTTTAGTTACTACATCAATAGTACTACTAATTAAGTCCCAATAATGTCATTTGGAATTTTTTTTCAAGATAATTTGAAGTGTGAGTTTAAGGCACAAGGTGTGCAGTTTCCAACGGTACCAATTTCATTCGGTTAAGCAATGTTTTAAGTGAGTTATAATTTTTTTCCTCATGCACCACATTTTTGTAGGCTATTTTCGTCATGTCAGACCTAAATAAGACTCACTGAGATGTTTTTTGATTTGTGCAGTTTCCCTTCTCCATAATGTTTCTAAAGCCTTACTGTGTTGATTTATGGTGAAAATAGTTATGGAAATGCCCCCAGCTATGTATTCTTATTTTTACAGGCAAAGCCCTCTCTTTTCCGCTCTGCTCTCTACCCACCCCCAGCTGTTACCCGTTCGGTTCTCCCTCCCTTTCCCTGTATTAGGTCTTGTGTGGCTACCCTGATTTGCCACCGATCATTATGTTAGGTCTGTGTTTTCTGCGAAACGACAGTTGTTTACAAACTTTACTTGACAATTTTGAAACTTTTCTCTCCATCTTTATTTAGATCATGGTCGTGATGAGCATATGGAGAAATTACATTCTCTCTGTAGAGTTTGTGGACTAAGGTGCCAGAATGCTGCAGAAAAGAGGAGAAGACCTCCTATTCGGGTAGCCAACCACACCTCAGACATCCTGATGGCATATGGAGTATCAGCACAGGATGATAATGAGGAGATGCATTGTCATTGTCATCCATTATCCGTATAAAGCCAAGATTGAATATAAAATCGCTGCTATCTGTTATCAATGCTTGGAGGGATCTAATTTACGAACATATCTTTCCATTATTATTTGACCATATTCTCCATCCAGAGACAGACTTAAGGTCTAAAGATATGAGTCTTTTAAATGTTCCTAAAACCAATCTTAAAAGTTATGGTGAGCGGGTATTTCATTAATGTATTTGTGGGCACATAAAATGTATGTTTTTGGTGGTATGCACCTATGAGTATAAAGACACTGCTTATTTTGTGATTGCATTGTCTACCTCTAAGAACTGTCACTTATTCTTGTTTGTGTTTCATAGAAATGTAAAGTGCTTAAGGATAAGTGCTATATAAGTGACTTTATTATTATTATTATTACACATTTTGGAGACAAGTGATAAGTAACAGTAATATCCAAACAAGTGGAAATAACACCACTACTTTGTCGAGTCACTGTGGGATTAATATTGTTGTCAGCCACAGAGAGGAAACGTTATCATATCACAGAGATATTGGTGTATCATTCACCAGTTTCAGAATCTTTGTAATTTTGTTCATAAGAGCGGTATTTCATATTTAATTATGAATCATATGTTTTCCTATCAGTTATGAATCATTTCTGCATAATTGAACATTGTGTTATGAAATTTATATGTCTGAAAACTTAGAATTTGCCCAAAATAGAAATAAAATTTTGATTTTGATCCTGTATTTAGTCTTTGTTGTTCACATTCTTAAAAACGTGGTGTATTATTTGTTTCAAGCTAAAAAATCACCACTAGCCTCTACCTGTGCTCACTAGACCGTGACCGAGCTCCCTGCCTGGCCGTAAAGCTGACACTGTGACATATTTATGGCTTGTGGGCAGTTGAACTAAAGAGCACCACTGAAACTGCTGTGCCTAAGCAATGCAGTATGCATTGATTACGAGGTATTAGTTAGTACCTGCAATATTAGTCTTCTTTAATCCTGGATCTATTTATTACTCAGAACAAAATATATTGTTGTCTATGATTAAGTACAGTAAGCGTATAACTGGAGGAAATAAACCATTACTCCTTTTAAATCTTTCGCTCATGGCAGTAAAAAATTAAGGAGGCAAAATGTATGAAATGTGAACATGTTGACAAAAATGGCAAACAGGACTCACTATTAACATTGTACACGATCTGTATGTATTGGACTTTAGATTTCACAGCACTGCAGACATCTGTTTTTGGACATTCTGAATCACATCAAAAGAGCTAAAAATGAAATTTAAAAAATCAACGGCAAGAAAACTAATATTTTGAAGTATTCTGCGGGTCAGGAATTCTACTCACCATTTCATATGTCTGCATGGCCAGAGTCACCTTATCATCTCCATATTCCCGACTCTTACTAAACATGGACTCAATTTGATTGAGTTGATTGGTCCGTTTCTCTGGTGACATGTGTCGCACTTTATTTAGATAATCTGTTGCTGCTTTGTCTATCTTTTTCATCAGGTCTGCAGGATTCAAGACAAGACATTAGAAAATTAAATTTTAAGTTAAGGCGTAGACCTTCATTAAATGACATGATCTTAAAATAAATAACATTCTAATGGTGTGGATTTGAACACACTTAGATTAGAATTTTTTGAGAATTAGTGCAAAAGCATCTGAAAACGTGACATTTTTATTCTGACATAGCTTGATAAAAATAAAAAGAAGAAAAATTTGTAGAAATTTGACTGATCCCATATCAGGAAATATAGTGAGTCTGAAAGGAAACAGGATCTATGTTGTATACTTTTAGAAGGAAACTGGAATTATTGCATCATGATTTGCATGTACACTGGGTCTTTCTTACCTCTTTTGAGACTCCTTTATAATAATCAGGTATCTTTCTCTAGTTTTGTTTCACCTCTTGAATTAACATTTTTAACTACAAGTACAATCTGTAAATTCTTCAATTGGATCTGTGCGCCTTTGGGCGATTCCAAGCGTTACGGCGTGACAAAAAAGGGCACTTTTTTGCCTTTTGTCTTTTCTAGAAGGATTATTAGTAACAGTACAGACTTAAAATTACACACTAATAAACTAGGATTTATTGTGTTCAGGGTGGCACCAAGAGAAATAAAATCAAAAGTTAATGAGGTGGTCAAACCCTTGACCGTTACGGCGTGACGAAAAAGCCCATTTTTTTTTGGTCATAAACTTTAGTTGTAAAATTCACGTCCCCTAGATGGACCTGAGGTCCCATCTTTACATATGTGATGGGTAAAAGGACAAACTTAGTTACCATAATGGTAGCAAAGTTAATGGTTTTTAAGTTTATATGAGAGAAGGATAAAAGTGACCGTTACGGCGTGACAGTATAAAAAATCAACTGAACACAGCAAAAAAAAAAAAAAAAAAGATTACAATGTACTGTTCCTGGTTTTTCTTCATTTTTAGGAATCTGAATTTTATTTTTAAAAAATTTGTAAATTTAAGTAGGCTTTTTGTATTTGTGCAATTATGTAACTTGTAAAAACTCTTTCGTCAATAAACGTAAAACACGAACATAGTAAAAAGCAAAAAAAAAAAGAAAGAAAGAAATAGTGACCCCGTTTGTTCAAGGTTGGAGTTGGTAGAACTTTCACAATATCTTGCATTTCAACAGTCTGCACATCATTTTCATTTACAATAAATGTTTGGGCATTAATTCCAGGTTTCAAAAAATGAACTTCAATAAAGAATTCAGATTTCTCAATCACTTGAGCTACAAAGTTTTTGGTTCGAGCTTTTGGCCACAACAAAATCACCAATTTCTTTCAGCAGAAGTGGATTCATGAGATATAGACTTGCTTTGAAAAGGCTTGAAGACATGTGTGCTAACAGTTTGTTTTTTTTTACTGTGGAGAGAATACTCAACTTTAAAGGGCTGGAGAGCTTTGACAAAATGTGTATTTTGTGTTTGGGGAATTGGTTGCACATTTCTGATCCTCTGATGTCCTCAGAAGCCACAAAAATGACTATAGTCTTCACTGACCTTTCACTGGCAGCTTCTGAAAAGTCCTTTGCATTTGAAACAACCCGCCCTGCCAAATTTGAAATCCAGACTCTCCTTTTCACCCCCCCCCCCCCCCCCCCAAATGCCATCCACTGCACCCTTTTCATGAGACGCTGTGAAGAAATGCCAGGACAGATACACTTTCAGCTCATTTTTCAATACAGTAAGATAGGAGAGAACAAATTTTTGCTTCAACTGAGAAGCGGCACCATCTGAAAATATGCTGACATGTTCAATTTCTTTGTGTTCAGTTTGCAGTGTGGTGATCAATTTTCTGATAAAAAAGACAGGGGCTACTTTGTCATGATTCAAATCATCTGCTACAAAGACACAGGAGCTGACAACATTTTTGTTAATCCACGCACAAATTGTAAACAGTGACACTTGTTCATGGCTCCAATGAGCACTTTGGATTTCGTTTTGGTGTATAATAGCATAATTTTCTGCAAAATCTGCTTGTACAACCACATTCTTTCCATCTATTCAGCCAAAACAGCTTATAAAAAAAAATAAATAATTTAATATAAATTTTATCATTCATTATCACAAAATACACACATTTTCTAGTTCAAAGACTTCAAACATATATCTATGTGAGCCAGGAATGTCTTTTAAATTGATTTTGGAAAACAAGTTTGATGTAGTGAAATTAAGCATGGATATATTGTCACTCACCAGATTGACAATCACCTGTCACGCCGTAACGTCATGCCGTAATGTTACGACGTGACGCTGTTTCAATTATTGACAGCCCTTTTATTTTTTAAGCAATTTTGTTTAAATTTGGTTTGTGTATATCTCATATCCTGGCCATAAGTCAGTTCGAAGGGTATTTTGATTTTTTAAGTTTCTAAGTTTATACATTAAAAAAAGGGAAAAAAACGTTACGGCGTGACAAACGAACCTTATTTGTTTTCTAAAATTTTGTCAGTACTTAAATACCCAGTCCAACAAAATTGGTGTACAATTGTTCCTTTATAAAGGGGCTATCACGTAGACAATAAGGATGCATCCTAATTATAAACCAGGAACTTCAGCAGATGTTTAAAAACATCCACCTACTTTCTGGACGAAAGTCAAATTCTGGCCAATTTTTACCTAACACTCAATAACGAATAAAATAACGACCTTGACCTTCTAAAACGCGAAAAATTAATGTGGACCTTCAACCTAGAGTCTTTTACCTGTAATTTAAAACCATGGACACGGTTATAAACCCAATTTGAAAATTTTGACCTCAGGACCTACTTGCTTGGAATCGCCCCTTTGTACATTTCAATGACCAGATCTCATCTGTCAGCTGCATGAATGGAATATATAGTTCTCTCGCTGAGAGTTTATAAAATAAAAAAAATCAAAATTCAGCCCCAGAAAGCTACCTCTCATCTCTACACTGGTTCACGGAATGGAAGACTTAATAATGAAAAAAATATATACCATCTTCGTCAATTCCCAACATCATGATTATTTACCTTGTGATCTTTGGTCCAAATCTTTCATCAGGTTGAAACTCCGTTGCATTTCTGACGGAAGTGACTCCAAGCCTGTGAATATTTAAATAAATCAAAATGAACCGGTTCCATAAAATATCACAACTACTTTATAACTGGGAATGTAAAACTCAAACTTGTTTTTTGTTGTTTTGAATGCATTCTCCTATTTTTTATAGACTGAAGTATCCCTCTATTTCATAAATTAAAAACCAATCAGTACAGCAAGCTAGAGATTGAGACAACAATTGTACTACTGTCTCATCTAAAAGCAGCAAAGGAAATGAGAATGACTGATAAAAAACATCAGAATATTGAACCATCAAAATCTTCCATGATGATACTTTGGTATCTTTCAAGCTTACTACAGTAACTTACACAATACTTTCCTCTGTATTTAGATATTTAACACCATGATAAATTTAAATTAAGCTAATTAATGCCCAACCAGAATGTGCCTGCGAGCTACTCTATCACATCAGGTGGGAAGACTTCCCATGGCCAGATTTTCTTACACATTTATAATGGATTGAAATATATTCCAAACTGCATGATTTTTAAATTACCACCACAATTTCTGGTAGCACCAATTACCAACCCATTTTGCGGTGGCCATTGACGGAACGTCAATCGCCAATGGCTATAGATCCCAGCCCCTTTTCGCCTGATTCTAAGTCAATCTGACTACTGCCCATTGATACAAACTGACTTGACCCTCACGCACCCAGGTCCATCTGACCATTCCAATGCACACTTGAATCGACAATGGACACCATATTCCGTGGTGGCAATTGACACTCCTTAGTTTTATATGAAGAAAGGTGGAATCTCGCAATGCTAGCATGCGACACGTTCTGATTCAGATGGCCCCATTTGACATTATATTCAAAATCTATCAGTATCACCTAGTGCTCCATCTTTCTACTTGTAAATATTCAGTTTGATTTAAAGACCTACACTGGCTACAGCAAGTCAAATCCATCTGGATCTATCAATTAATGAAATAGCCTACTTAAGCCGAATCAAGGCCTACAAACTCCGGCGAGGTGGTCCTCTACATGAATGTTTCATAACAAATGCACTCAGCAATTACCACTTAAGACTCAGAGTCAGAACACAAAATATGTGCCTGACTAGAGACAGATCTATTGGATTTAGATCTAGATACTAGATCTAGAGCAGACTCTCTAAATTAAAATGATTTAAATCAAGATAAATCCCCAACAAATTCCACAAAAATTGGACAGCACCCCATGCCACAATGATAAGGAAATCGAAATGTTTATCCGTCGATATTGTCGGATAAAATTTGCCCTAGGGTTTTTCTTATCGGTCAACATAAATTCTGTATTTAATTTGTGAGTCATCTCCCCTGATTCTAACCCTTTCTCCGTCCTCCTCCCATTGTTCCATACATCCCGGCGCGATCAACGTTCATATTGGGCGAGTGTTGATAACGATATAAATTGGAGGGACTTGGAATTTTATTGATTTAATAATTTAATAGTCTATACATAGCATGCGAAGGTTCAGGTCTAATCTACTGATGGGTTTCTTGAAATATCATAAAAACCACAGAAAAACTGTGGGGTCGCAGCAGGGCTATAAGCAAAGTCAAAATTTTGTCTTCTCTTTAGTTTGCTTTGTATTGTTTGGGTTTTATTTCTCACGCGGGGCTTCGCAACATACAACCTTTTCTTTTTGCCCAATTTTGACTTTGATGGGTTTCTTGGTTTAGTCATGCTTATTTAGTAAGACTTTCCTCACGATTATTCAGGGTTCTCAGTAGCGTACTCTAAGGTTCCAAATAAGCGGGGCGGGACGCTTATTAATTTTCGGATTTTGTGCGCACCCCGACGTTTCTTATTCCGCACCCCCCGTTTATTTTTTTCAGGATTGTCATGACCAACGGTTTTACTAGTAAGAGACTGGTCGTGACCAAAAAAAAAAAAAAAGGAAGACAAAATTGTCCTTAAAATGTAGCAAGCCCGATTAATACACACACGATTCACTGAGTCTCGTGCGTGAAAATCGGGTCAGGTCTCTATGTCATGTGACGTCATGATAGATCTATAGATCCAGTCCTCCGGTTGGCTGGCGAGTCCATTGCGTGTTTTCCCCTCTTTGCGGTTCGCCCGCGCTTCGAGCGGGGTCTTTCATCTCTCTCTCTCTCTCTTTCTGACGGAAGTGGCTTCGCGGGCAAGCAGGGTGGGGAGGATGAGGGGGTCTGACACGAGTGGCTTCGCGCTACAGCTCTACAAGCAAGCTTAGTTTCGGTTTTGTTTGCACTGCGATCTAGGCCTAGATCTAGTAGCGGATTGAGAAAATGGCGAGCATGAGTTCTAAGTAATTGGATCCGGGGTCAATGTGCCCCCCCCCCTTTTATTCCACCCCCCCTTTTATTTATTTTGAGCCTCTTGTCCACCCCCCCTATTATTCCGCCCCCCCCCTTTATTTGGAACCTTAGAGTAGTCGTTAGCATCTCTGCCCATCAGTCAAGTGGCCGTGGTTCGATTCTCAGCACGGCGGGCTTTTTTATATTTTTTTATTAAGTCTTTTTATTAGGCATCAATCTTTTTTTTTTTTTAATCCAATAACAATAAGGGAAGAAATCCAGTTTTGTTGGGGTTTTTTTGTATCTGATCTACACCTGGCTATCGGGGGACAGTGGTAATCAGTAATCAATCTAGATCTAGATCTAGTAATTTTTTTTGTAATCCAACAATCCAACAATTAGGAATACATCCGGTTTGCTTTGAGTGTTTGTTGTTGTTGTTTGTCATTAGTTAACACCAATACCTGCGGATAAATCCGAGGTTTATCCGCTGATACTGTTGGCGGCCCAAGATCTGCCGATAGTGTTGCCGGATAAACCCAAGTATCCGCCGATAATAAATTGACGGATAAAGCTGAGCAGTATCCGACGATTATGTTGACAGATAAGGCTGCCCTTATCCGACAACATTATCGACGGATACTGCCCAGGTTTATCCGTCAACATTATCGGCGGATACTTGGGTTTATCCGGCAACACTATCGGCACTATTGACAAACAACAACAACAACAAACAAACTTAAGCAAACTGGATTTATTCCTAATGTTTTTGGATTTAAAAAAAAATTACCAAACACATTGATTATTGATAAAAAGACTTTTATAAGAAAAGAAAAAAAAAACCTACCCTGCTGAGAATCGAACCACTGTAGGCCCAACCCCGATTGACAGGTACATACCAAAAAAAAAAAAATGGATTTCTTCCGTTATTGTTCTTGGATTAAAAAAAAAAAAGGAAGGTCTTCCGCCCGTCCGCGCCAGTCAAGAAAACACAACTACCCCAGCCCATTTTCGCCTGATTAGTCAATCTGACTACCGCCCATTGATACAAACTGACTAGACCTTCACGCCCCCAGGTCCATCTGACCATTCCAATGCAGGTTGTTTAAGCTTATATCTTAATCATATTATGTTTGTTAACTTTTTGGTAAGTGGCGCGGACGGGGGGAAGACCTCCCAAAAAAAAAAAGATTGATGCCTAATAAAAAGACTTGTGAAAAAAAACCTACCGTGCTGAGAATCGAACCACCGCCACCTGACTGACGGGCAACGATGCTAACAACTACGCTACTGAGAACCCTGACTACTTGTGAGAAAAGTCTTACTAAATGAGCATGACCAAACCAAGAAACCCAATATCAACGGATTAGACCTAGATCTAGATCTAAACCTTCGTGTATCCATTAAATCAATAAAATTCCAAGTCTCTCCAATTTCAATATCGTTTTCAACACTCGCCCAATATGAACGTTGATCGCGTCGGGATGTAGGCTACGGAAGAAGGGAAGAAGACGGAGAAAGGGTTCAAATCAGGGGAGATGACTCGCAAATACAGAATTCATGTTGACGGATAAAAAAAATCCTGTGGAAAATTTTATGTCAGTATCGACGGATAAAGCTGGGCAGTATCCGTCGATAATGTTGACGGATAAGGGCAGCCTAACTTGCCCTAAGGAAATAAGGAGAGATGAAAGAGTTCCAACACCCCATCAACATACTGAACCCTGTTCTTATATTTAGATCTATATTTTATAAAATAATAAATTCCAAACTCTAAATTTACCCCCCCCCCCCTTCCCCCTTTCAACCTGAAAACAAAGATTAGGGTATGGGATAAGGACAGGATCATGAAAGACTTAGAGCTTTGGCAGTCGGGAGGTACGGAAATCTTTCCGAGATCCAGCCCAGCAAAGAAGTAAACTTACTGTCAAGATAATGTTCCAAGTACATTGCCTTCGCCATGTTTGAGTTTTATGTTTTCCCCACCATTACACACAAATGGAGGTAAAATGTCGGGCAAAGTGAGTACCAAGCAACACTTGTAATCGAAATCTTATTGCAAGTTATTTCTCCTTGAATGGAATGAGTTTGGCTTTATCAACAGCCTCACTCTGTCAAGATAAAGGACCATGGACGTTAGAATGTGAAATCTGAACAAAAATGTTTCAAATTTTATTTTTATTTTCATATATTTTGTGCAAAATCTCCGCTTTCAATTTCGTAATGGTATTCGAGTTCAGAACTATGAAATCATAACCCAATGAAGTTCGATATTAATAGTCATGTGACCATTAATGGCTCTTTAACAAAATTCGTAACTCCGGAACATTATAAATTAGCTCTTTTCCGCAATTAATTGATTAAAGCCATTGCCACAGGCTATCAGTGAAAGAAGTACTTCAGTTGCAAATTCGATGTCTGGTGTCTTCCGTAGATGAAAAAAAAAATAGATTCTATTTTTGCTCCCAAGTCTGGGAATGAGTCAATGAGACAAATTTTGGATTAGACTAGGCTAGCTTTCTCTGACCGAATTTGGCCACTACGCATTACTGTGTCTGGCAACGTCCCTGTTGCTCAGGAAAACATCACTGTGTGTGTCACTGTCAGTGTGACTAATCTGTTGAAAAATAACAGTGCAAGTTACAAAGTATGGTCACGCTCACAGAGATTCAGTGGCAAAGGTTGATAAACTGACTCGTTAAGTCGATCAAGCAAATAACCTTGTAAGTTGTTGGCGGGGAAAGTGACGAATGTAGTAAGCTGTGACCATGCGTTGTGATTTAGAGTCTAGTAATCTATCTAGAGTCTAGATCTAGATCTAGATTCTAGATCTAGTAAGTTTCCAATCCTTCAAAAAACTGGTTGCTCTCAGCTGCAACTCAGTCGCCCTGATACATAACAGGTGGATTCCAGCTTGGGTGGTCAAATTTTTCAAATTTCAAAGTTGATGTCACACATCTGAATCATCTCTGTGCTACCGGTATTTACCTTGAAAGTATGGCGCTTTTTCGGTTGTTCCCACCCCAACTTACCTTGGTTATATTAGTCGATTGTCAGATTGATATGTAACGGCGTGAGGGTCTAGTCAGTTTTTATCATCTGGGCAGTAGTCATTGACACATCAAGGAAAGCCGCCGGGGTAGCTATGTATTGTTTTCACTCGGACTATGGAACGCATTCGGAAGTCCTTCCGTTAACTAAGGAGGAGTGGGAACAACCGAAAAAGCGCCAAAAGTATTATATCTTGAGTTGAAGGCTGCCCTTATCCGCCAATATAATGTCAGATAGTGAGATACTGCCCAGGTTTATCCGCCAACATTATCAGCGGATGCTTGAGTTTATCCGGCAGATCTTGGGCCGCCAACAGTGTCAGCGGATAAAGCTCGGGTTTATCCGCAGGTATTGGTGTTGACTAATGTCAAAAAAACAAAACAACAACAACTAAGCAAACTGGATTTATTCCAAATATTGTTGGATTATAAAAAAATAGGCCTACCAAACAGATTGATTGATAAAAAGATTTTTATAAGAAAAGAAGAAAAAAAAAAGTTTAAAAACCTACCCGCTGAGAATCGAACCACTGTCTCCCAATTGACAGGTGAAGGTACAAAAAAAAAAACTGGATTTATTCCGTTATTGTTCTTAAATCTTAGATAAATATAAAAAGACAATAAAAAAATATTTTAAAAAACTGCCCTGCTGAGAATCGAACCCTGGCCTCCTGACTGACGGGCAGAGTTGCTAACCATTACGCCACTGAGGACCCTGAGTAATTGTGAAGGAATTCTTATTAAATAAGCATGACCAAACCAAAAAACCCATATCTCTACGGAATAGACCTGAACATTCATATGTATCCATTTAATCAAAAAAATTCCATTTTTATTCAGAAAAGCCTTTCCAATTTCAATATCGTTTTCAATACTTGCCAAATACGAATGTTGATCTTGTCAGGATGAACTGATGAACAAGGGAAGAAGGCGGAGAAAGGGTTCGAATCAGGGAAGATGACTCGCAAATACAGAATTTATGTTGGCAGATTATAACCATCCTAGGGGAAATTTTATCTGACAGTATCGGCGGATAAACACTTCGTGTCTTGAAGTGTACAAAACCGGAAAGAAGATCAAGAATTCATCAACCTTGTAGTCAGTAAAGATATTTGAACCTAGGCATTTTTTTTTTAACATTCTGGCTTTATATTTTATTGGTACATGATAGACACACTGGTTTAGATTCAAGTGTTGACATTTTTGCTGACATAAACTGTTAAAGTAGTAAAACAGGGCTTGTTCTGTGAAGGAACAATGCAAGTTTATTGTTTCACTCCACATGACAAATGTTGTGGACAATGGAATTTGGTCAACATGCCAAGTGACACATGAATTGGAGCAAAAGTTAAAACACACAAACTTTAAAAACAAAAAATATTAATAACCTTTTTGTATTTAAAAATAAGGCAAGAGCCTGTCTCAGTTGAGAAAAGTAAGAATCAAATACTAACCAAATACGAGAAATCAGTGAGCGACCCACATAACGTCATGTGTGTCACAATGTGATGACCCACATAAAACTCACTTTTCTTAAAATAAAAAGCAATTATAATGATATGAAACACATCTTACTATTGATTTGGTGTCATAACACTTGACTCATAAATCATAATCAGATTAATTTGATTGAAAAATATGTTCAGTATAACACCACAGTGCTTGTGCCCTACGGCGTCCAAACACATGATTAAACATTGATACAATTTTTTTTCTTCAGTCGGCATTGTACCCAAATAACATTGATAATCTAATGTTATAAAGAAAGCTAATTCATTAGAAGCAATAACATAGATAGGTCTCATTTCATTTCAAGTAATTAGTAATAGAAAACTTTCCGGATCCTGTTGACATTTAAATGACACGACAAACTTGTAGAAACAACCTCCCATCGACAGCCCCGACGCATTTCATATTCAAATTGAGAAGTTGTGTCTTAACCCTTTTGGTTTCTATTCTGACCACTTGTGCGGCCGCTGCCCTGATTTGTTTACATTTTTCAGCCCTATGGCACCCGCTGCTGCATGCCTTCACCAACTTGGAAATTTTAGCCCCAATGTTGCATCTGTGGTAATGAATTTTGACATACTGTCAGAGGTTAACTTCAACATTTTATTTTGCATGACATCTTAAATATTCTATTGCATATTTGAACAGGAGAAGTGGTGTACTGGTAAACGTGGATGTGGAGTGAACAGAAACAACAGCTATCACTGATGCTGTCTCCTCGGTGACTGGCAATGGACCGTGATGTGAATGACCGCATAAAGGTGGTCAGCCCTCGCAGGGGAAGCACGCACAGTGATGAAATTGATCTCAGACTTGAGGTTGAAAGGGTAGGATTTTTTATTTATTACCATTTCTGTTCAGTGCCAACTGGTGCAAGTCTGGATGTCTTATTTTATTGTGAGTGGGTAGGTTTTAATTGATTTTAATTTTATGGACGTGTACAAGAGATATTTTTATTTAGTTGTAACTCATAGTAAAGATATTGCTTAAAAATATGAATCAAATGTGTTTGCTTTCCAGGATTTAATTTTTTTCTAAATGATGTCCAGCTTTGCTAAGGATACATTTCTGGGCCTGTCTCTTTGTTCTGGCTGGTTGTGTAGTTTAATCTAAACTTGTTGGCTATTCTGGAGCCATTATTGGGATTTTCTTATTTAACTGCAAAATACCATCAGCTTCCCACAACTTGAACCTGATAATGCAGTTGTTCAGTACATTACAACCATTTTCATCACATAGCACAAAATGATGCTGATTTTGAAGAGAGAGATTCGAGTCTGTATATGCACCATTTCATATATTTGTCAAATGCCAGATGCCATGTATACACCCTGTCATCAACAAATGTTATGACTTTCCTGTCAGGAAGTCGAAGTATTGAAATCATTGTGGATGAGATGAGGACAATAAAAGTAAATCTTGAGTGGAACAAACTTTTCAGCATTTTAAAGCAGTTAAAAAGAAAATACGTCCATTGATTAAGACACTCTTAAAAGTAAAACCCAGAAAAAAGGTAGTGTTCAAATCAAAATGAATGTATCTGGGGAGCTTCAGAGGCTCATGTATATCAATTGTATCCTGTTTCCTGAAGTTAGACTTACCAGTAGCATTTGCGACTATCAGCAGCATTTGTTGAGTCCTCTGACTGACCACCACCACAGGCCCAACTCTGTCGGTGATCTCCTCGGCCTTGCACCAAAGCGACTGAGCGCACGTAGTCCAGGTTCTCCACGCGCTAACTCTGTAAGGTTCACGGAGGTCTTACCTGCAAAGGATCGAGTGCCTTGTAAGCCCAGTTTATCCTTCACCATCCATGTGTTGTTTTCAACTGTATTCAATATCACACCTGGCTATCTTTCCTTTCAACTTTAATTTCCATTTCAGATTCTGTTCTTTCATCTTTTCCAGTCATCATTCATTTTCATTCCATTTTCTGTCCTCCTTCCCTGTATTTTCCCCTTTTACCTCCTTCAATCCAGAATTTCTTCCTTTCTACCAGCTGTCCTAATATATTCCACCCATTCTTCTCTGCTGAGCAGTATCTCTTTCTTTGACTTCACTCTCCGTTGACTCTCTTTTGTTAATGGAGATGATGTGGAGTTTTGTAGAGATTTATATCCATAATTTTGAATGTCTTGGGTGTTCAGAGCAGTGAGAACATTAAGCTGTGAATGTGGACAGCTGGGACACAGGCTGGATCATATAGAACTACTCTATGTGCAGAAAACTTCTTATCTACAGTGACTTCTCTCACAATGGAGTTACACCATACATTCCTTTTCTCGCCCAAATGCATCTGCTTCTTCACAGCTGTTCTTCATCACGCCTTGGCTTCTTTCCCCATTCCCCTTACTATTTGCTGTTTGACCAGTCTCATGCCATGCACAATAACTGGATACAGATACTTCGTGCAAAATGTGAGATAATAATAGTGGATGGTATTTATATAGCGCATATCCATTTTAAAATGCTCTATGTGCTTTACAGAAGAAACATGTCAACCACAGAGCAGAATGGAGCGCCTGCGAAGCGCTCAACACACTACACTGCTTCTTTCTCTGTCATGTCTTTCTCTGTCATGTAAACACGTGAGCTTCTGTTGTGAGTGGGGAAAAGAGTGCCCGTAGAAAAGAGACAAAAACAGATTTGACTTGTGTTTGTTTTTGATGAGTGCAAAAAGAAACTACTGACTAACTGACTTTGACTCGTCAAAAATCATCCTATTCTATTGGCAGCGATCAGTTGGAGGATCCCCCTGCGACTGTTCAGTGACAGAAGTACAAAGGCTCTGGGACTGAAACCCCAGAATTTACCCAAAGGCATCAGGTACAAAGAAAACCAATCTGTCTCACAGCTTTTTAACTCACTGACGCCCAGGATTTTTACCCTAGCTATTCCCTGGTACCCAGCGTTTCAAGGGTATTTTTAAAAAAATATATTTAAAAAAAAGCTATTTAAGCTACAGTGTTGCAATTTGACATGTATGTAAATTTTATAATAAAATTTACAATGTCACAAACAGAATTGAGTTATCTTTTATAGTTTTGGGTTGTGAATGTGTGAATCATCTTCTGAGTCAGAAGAACTAAAATATTAGGCTACAGAGGGTCCAGGCTGGTGTTTAGGCCTACATGTAGCTATCTGGTTTACTACCCTGAGAGGCTACTGCATCATTAGAAGGCCGCGTAGAGTTAGATCTACACATTTTTTTGTACTTTTGTACTCGACCATAGTATTTTGAGCAAGGGGGGTAGCAGTACAAAAACGATCATAACTTCGTTAGTTTTCACGCTAGAAAGCTCATCCGGGTACTCAGTGAAAGGGAAATGACTCAAGAATTCACCCGTGCCACAGTCATCGCACTATTACATTACCCTTACGAGCTATTCATTGTTGACAGTAAAATCGCACATGCGCGATGACGGGCAGCTGCCGTCACAGTGAGAAAATCACACCCGTGCGATGACGGGCGTCAGTGAGTTAACTTAAAATCATTTCCATTGGACGAGTATCCTGATTTCTGGCACTCCCCATTACAGCCTTGATCAAATAGTGCACTCAAGCATAATTTAATGCAGTGTCTGCTTATTTCATATCACCTTTTGACCAGGTGCTGTGATAAAAGATTAGTCAGGCACAAAAGCCTATGGCTATTTCATGATCTGAATGGTAATTGCCGAGCCATGCATTTGCTATAGAAACATCCATGTAGAGGACCGACTGGCTAAGGTTCTGACCCCTGTGCCAATTTTCCTACAGTTGTTCATGTGGCCTTAGACATGCGCATCATCATTTACATCAGTCAGTGACCCAAAAGTTAACCATCAGCTGGAGTTCCTCAGGAAGGCTTGAATCGCCCAGACTACCTTATATGAAAGTAAAATGTACGCATGATCTCTCTCCTACTGACAGGACATTTTACCAGCAACAAGATGAGCTGATTGCTGCCTATGAAAGTACGGCTACTGAATCCCGTCTGGCAACTCACCTGGCCAATGTGCCAGATGGAGAGAAGATTGTCACACGTTTATCTCAGATTTCATTTGGGATCAATTTAGTAAGTATCACAGTACAGACATCTCACCATTGCTCTTTTGACAGATTCAAACAGAATTATATATATAAACAAACATAGAAACTGCTCTCCACATGGACTCCCCAACCAGTGCCCCACACGTCACTTTCTACCGCTCTACATCTATCTCGGCAAACCGAAATAATTCCCAATGCAAGCAGCAGGGTATTCCTGTGTTCTAATTTTAGCCCGGAGCATGTCTAATAGTTTAAATCAGCAATGACCTACATATGACAGGAAGTGTTCACATCACGGGTTATCTGCTTGTGAAAAAGAGGGATCAGAAGTGGGCAGTCAGCATCACAAAACGAACTCAGAAAAATGGAAAAACAAAACCAATTATAAAATCCAAACTTCAGTGAATCCTCCACAGTACTTGAAACCTGCATGCAAAATTTGGTTACCGTAGGTGGCCTAAAAAAAACAAAAAAACCTTTTGTGTTCAAAGGTGAAGAATTTGTGAATTATGTAAGTTTTGGAATTTAAATAAAGTTGTCATTTGCAGAAATATAATAGGTAATATATGTACATGTAGTCTTTATCATGTGCTTGGCCAATGCATTGGGCATGACTTAAGAAGAATAACAGTGGTAATTGACATGAGTTCATAGCTGTCAAGCATCCCGTTTTTTACGGAACAAATCCATATTTCGGGCCTTGAGTCCGTTTATACATTTTTGGTCCAAAAAATCCGTGTTTTGACATTTGGCCTAAAAAATATTTAAAAATTTGGGATTTTTAAACACTTTATACGCTTTAATTTGTAAATTTTCTGTCCAGGAGAGCTCATTTTTCACCTCAAAATTGGCTTAAAATTGTTTTCGGAAGGGGGCTTTTTACCCCCCAACAAGGGTGCTGCCCCTGTATCCCGCAGGGGTTTCGGCAGCCCCTGGACCCCGGCCTTGTTCCTTATTTTGATTTTTAAAACTTGGCAGTTATGTGATTTATAGCAGAAATATGAGCAGATTTCAGCCCTAACTGAAATCAGATGGTCCAATCATCATCATCATCATTGTCTTTCTCACCCTGGATCAGGGTATAGGCCACCAACAAACACCTTCCATCCCTCTCTATCATGGGCCAGCCTCTTTACATTATTCCAAGTCTTTCCGCTTCGTTGCACATCATTTTCTCTGGCTCTTCTCCACGTTCCGCGCGGCCTTCCTCTTGATCTCTTGTCCTGGGGATTCCAGTCCAATACCTTCTTCGTGATGCTGTTTCCTGGCCTCCTGAGAGTGTGGCCGATCCATCTCCATCGCCTCCTACCAATTTCCTCTCTGACTGGGTTCTGTCTTGTTCTTTTCCATACAATTTCATTGCTGACCTTGTCTGTCCATCTGATCTTAAGTAGCTTCCTCAAACATCTGTTGATGAAAACTTGGATTCTCTTTATGCAGGCCTGGGACGCATTCCAAGTCTCACATCCATACAACAGGACTGACTTCACGTTCGAGTTGAATATCCTCAGCTTTGTTTTTAGAGATATATCCTTGGTTCTCCAAATCTTGCTTAAGGATGTGAAAGCTGCCTGTGCCTTTCCAATTCGTGCTTTGACTTCTGCCTCTGTTCCTCCCTTATTGTCAATGATACTACCAAGATAGCAGAAGGACTCTACATCTTCCAGTGGTTGATCTCCTACTGTGACTTGTTCGCTTAGGGGTGCAACAATTTTTAGGACCTTCGACTTCGCGGGATGTATCCTCAATCCAATAGATTCTGAAATTTTGTTTAGAGCTGTAGTCTTTGCTTGCATCTGGTCGTGTGTGTGCGACAATAGTGCCAAGTCATCTGCAAAATCTAGATCGTCCAGCTGTGTCCATGGGGTCCATTGTATGCCATTTCTTCCTCCACTGGTGGTTTCTTTCATAAGCCAATCAATCACCAGGATAAACAGAAATGGGGACAGCAAACAACCCTGCCTAACACCAGTCTTGATATCAAAGCTGTCAGTAAGCTCACCATCATGTACGACTCTGCAACTTGTCCCCTCGTACATGCTCTTGATAAGATTCACCATCTTCTCTGGGATTCCATAATGTCTCAATATTCTCCACAGTGTTTCTCTATCGATGCTATCAAAGGCCTTCTCGTAGTCAAGGAAGTTCACTATCAGTTGGGAGTTCCACTCTAGCGACTGCTCTACTATGATTCTCAGCGTGGCGATCTGGTCGGTGGTTGATCGATTACTCCTGAAACCAGCTTGCTCCTCGCGAAGTTTTTGGTCTGTTGCATTCTGTATTCGCTTGAGAATAATCCGATTGAAAACCTTTCCTGGGATGGAGAGAAGTGTGATTCCTCTGTAGTTACTACAATTGCTGAGGTCCCCTTTTTTTGGGAGCTTCACGAGGTGTCCTTCCTTCCAGTCCTTTGGAAACTTGCCTCCGATCCAAATCCTCGAGAATAGTGAGTGCAGACCCTCTGCAGCCCCAGCAGCATCTGCCTTCAGCGCCTCTGGTGGGATCTGGTCTGGTCCAGCTGCCTTGCCTCGATTTAACTGCTTTATGGCATCATTAATCTCTGCTTTAGTCGGAGGGTCGCAACTGATCGGTAAATCATTTCTTGCGGGTAGAATGTCGGGTGGGTTGCTTGGTGGAGGTCTGTTCAAGAGGCTGTTAAAATGTTCTATCCATCTTTTTGCCTGAGCTTCCTTTCCAAAAATAGCCTTCCTGTTGTAATCCTTGACAGGAACTTCAGGTTTTCCATATTTTCCAGCAAGAGTCTTTGTAGTCTGGTAGAGGATCCTCATGTGTCCTCCTGTTGCTGCCTTCTCTGCTTTCTCTGCTAACATTCCTATGAACTCCTCTTTGTCTTTTTTAATTGATTTTTTGACCTCTTTAGCTGATGCTCGGTACTCTTCCTGGTTACCAACTCTTGAGCTTCTTGTACGACTTGCATTTACCCGTTCTTTTAGGTCTCTTCTTATCCTTATCAAGTCCAGTGATTTTTGACTGATCCATTCCTTGTGTTCCACTTTCTTTTCCCCAATAACATCCTGACATGTCGATGTAAATACTCCTTTTACCTTAGCCCAGTGAGTCTCCAAATCTACTGTCTCTTCCAGGTCAACAAGGGGTTTGAATCTATTCCTCAGTGTCAGCTGGAACTCTTCCTTCTTGTCTCCATCCAGAAGGCTCACTTGAAACTTTCTCCTCTTTGTTCCTGCTCTGGTACCTTGTTTCTTGAGGCGGAGTTTGAGTCTTGCCAGCAGCATGTGATGGTCAGATCCAACATCTGCTCCTCTCTGTACTATGACATCTTCTAGTGAGCGTCTGAATCGTCGGATGATGCAAAAGTGGTCAATCTGATTTTCAGTTACTCCATCCGGTGAAATCCAAGTGGCCTTATGGATCCTCTTGTGTGGGAATACTGAACCTCCAATCACATAGCTGTTAAATGCGCAGAAACTTGCAAACCGCTCTCCATTCTCATTCATTTGTCCTAAACCATTGCACCCCATAATGTCCTCATACCCTGTATTGTCCTGTCCTATCTTGGCATTGGCGTCTCTCATTATAATGTTCACATCTTTTCTTGGCAATGTGTCAACTATTTCCTGAAGCTGGTTGTAGAAGTCGTCCTTGTCCTCATCGGTTGCTTCATTTGTTGGGGCGTATATCTGCACAATGTTCATGTTGATGTTCTTGTTCTTAGTAGTAAATGATGCCAATATAATTCTCCTTCCATAGGGTTCCCATCCCCTCAGTGACCTCTGGGCGTGCTTGCTCAAGATGATCGCTACTCCTTCTGTATGCTTTTTGTCCTCCCTTCCAGAATACAAAATCTTTTCCCCAGTATTAAGTTGTTTCAGTCCGGACTGTATCCAGCGGGTCTCGCTAACTCCAAGTATGTGCAGTCTGTATCGCCTCATCTCCATTGTAACCTGGGCACTCTTTCCTGCTTCATACATGGAGCGGACATTCCACGACGCAATCCGGAGTGACTTGCTTGATGAAGGAGCAGTCGGGCCAGTGGCGTCCTTTCGGCTTTGTCCATTGTCCTTCATTGAATCTACAGGTGCAGATGCTCCCCCTTCTCCCAAGATAAAAGACTGATTTGAAGTATTTGCTTGTGTTTCTGTAACTGGTTTATTTTTACAGGGTGGGTAGATGGTCCAATCAACATGCACAAATATTTACAGTCTCATAGATGTGAAAAAAAACAAAAAACCAATAATCATTCACATCTTGAGCATTTGCCACGAACCAGGATTTTTTTAAACTCTAAATCAAAGAAAGGATTAGGGTGATGGAGACTCACAGTTTTGTTTCAGAGGTAATGAAGAAGTTCGGTGGGGAAAAAAAAGACAAATTATCATGGTAGAAGTGTAGCGTCTGAAGGCCGCCCTCTCTCCCCTTTCTGCTTGTTATTTGCAACGACGAGAACTGAGCTCGACCTGTCTCGTCTAATACCTTCCTCATCCCCCCCTTTTTGATCACTGGCAGCCGGCGAGCCTTTCTCATCCCTCCTCATTAGTAGTTTTTTCCCTTTGATGTTCAAGCAGTGTGCTGACCTGTGTCGATAATAGTAGTACATTTCATAATATTCCGGAGAAAGTTATTTACGCAAGGTTGGCCTTGAGATGATGTCACCTGATAACATGTTGCTGTTTGATTGGATGATTTGTGGGTCCATCGAACTTACTGGATCAGTCTCGAGACAGCTCAATGGTCAGGTTGGTTTGGGAAATTTCGTCAGAAATAGTATAAATATAAGAGCCATGCGAGTGAGTGGGTGTGCGCAATATTCATATGTTCCTCGGGTGTGCAGTATTCATATTTGGACAGGTGTGTGTAGTATTCATATGTTCCTCTTGTGCCTTCCTACTAGGTATAAGTAGTGTTGTGGACATCATTCATTTCCATCTTACTTTTATAAACTTAGTATTCATCATTCGACAGATCCTGTGTTTTATTAATAACAGTTGTAACAGTTTCATTTTAAAGGGAAGTAGTTTATATAATCTGACTATTTCCATTCATAATGTGCTGCAAATTACTTCAACTGTTACAGTAAGTTTCGGGTGATTTTGGACTAAAACTTGGCAAATGCACAGGAAAGTGAAATTAGTGGACTTTGGCATGGGAGGTGAAAGGTTAGTGAAGAAAAGCGAGAAACATTGCTTTTAATTTATAAAATATTTCAAGAAAAATATTTTTTCCAAGCTCAGCTTATTGTCAGCCTGAAAAAGGTCCACCCCAACCAAAAGCTCGTGTTCCATTATTTCTTTCATTTTCAATTCTTTTGTAATTCTTCGTAGCGCTTCTTTAGTTTGTTCGTAATGAGGGGTTTGGCAACATACAACTCTTTTATGTTTTCCTGCCACATATGTACTTTATTCCAGCCCTGCTGTGACCCCATAGGTTTGCTGGGATTTCTTTGAGATTCTGTGTAAATATGAGGAATGCGAAAAGACAGATGTAACATATTGGAGTTTTGCTTGCAGATTGATTTATATACTGTTTCTATTTTTTTCTATGTATGTATTCCTGTACATTGATCAGCTGGCATGTGACAGTGTCAATACAGTCTTTGCACTGATTTTCAGATGCTGATGATTGCTAAAGCTGTAGCCGTTGGTCTATCTCACTCCTTGTCCATCATATCCAGTCTGGTGGACTCTGTGGTAGATTTGTTGTCTGGCCTCATTATCTGGTGGACCACTCATGCCATCAAGTCCAGTGATATTTATGTCTACCCGATAGGTCAGTGTCCTCTAGATGTAATCCGTAGGTGCTAGGACAGTGCCCTTTGAACATAAACTGTTGCTGCTAGGACAGTGACCTTTGGACATAAACTGTTGGTGCGAGGACATGCCCTTTGGACATAAAATGTAGGTGCTAGGACAGTGCCCTTTGGACATAAAATGTAGTTAACTAGGACAGTGCCCTTTGGACATAAACTATTAGTGCTAAGACAGTGCCCTTTGGACATAAACTGTTGGTGCTAGGACAGTGCCTTTTGGACATAAACTGTTGGTGCTAGGACAGTGCCCTTAGGACATAAAATTTAGATGCTAGGACAGTGCCCTTTGGACATAAAATGTAGAATGCTGGGGCAGTGTCCTTCGGACATAATCAGTGATAACTAGGACATTGTCTTTTGGACATAATTTGTAGATAACTAGGACAATGTCTTTTGGACATAATCTGTAGTTGCTAGGATGGTATCCTTTGGACATAATCTGTAGTTAAACAAGACAGTACCGTTTGGATATAATCTGTTGATGAACAGGATAGTGCCATCTGGACATAATCTGTAGACAACTAGGACAATGTTCTTTGGACATAATCTGTAGATAATTAGGACAGTGCCCTTTGAACATAATCTGTAGGTGCTAAGACAGTGCCCTCGGGACATAAATCGGGGTCATTTTCTTTTGGACATTATCTACAGGGCCTATGTCAGTGTCCTTTCCAAAAGACACAATCCAATGATGTTAGCTCAGTGTTCTTTGAACATATCTATGGTACTAGGTCATTGTCCACTAGATGCATTTATCTATGGATATGAGTTCAGTGTCCAATGGACGTATTTATCTATTGTACCAATTCAGTGTCCAATGGACATATTTTGCTATGGGTCAGTGTCAAATCTTTAGTACTAGGCATTTGTCCAGTGGATATATTTGTGGCTTAACACTCACCCTGCGCATTACCCGTATAGCCCGCTGCCCCGTCAGTGACCTTACTCACGGAGAATCTTATCTGGGGTCACTGACCCGTGCCGCTAGACGATGACCACATACGCTGTCCACGTGGTTCGGTTTTTATTGATCGGTATGAAAACATTCGCTGCTATGCCTTATCACGCTTGATAATGAATTAACCAGCAAAACCTTAGTCTGTCAGTCTCTAACCAATGATCTGACTTATGATTCCAAACTGACAGCTGTAGTTTTCGTGAGAACGAAGTATGATAACTAGCCACGCCCTCCCAAGCCCTACACAAATGGTTCATCCTGATTGACACATACTAATAAACCAATGTGGGCATTTGGGGCAAAGATTATTTCAGAGCTTGTTTCTGATTGGTTCTTAGATACAGACAACTCCAGATGGTGGTCAGCTTGTGAGAAAATGAGATAATATTGCAAATTTGTTGAGCAACAGTTCGCATGTCGATGTTACATCTTTTGAAAGTGTGGGGAGAGCCTTTGAAAGCTTAGTCTTTGTGATTCCGACCAGTGGTTCACTGGTTAACATGTCCATGTCACAATGTCTTTGATTTAGAAGAGATACAGTGAACAATAAGACGGTGGTTACGTCTCAAAAAGGTCAGTGACCCGACGCCTGAAAATAGGGCTTGCACGTGGCGCAGTCAGCTTGACCTGGGCGACTTTTGCCGCCCGTGCGGCGTGAGCGCTTGCAAGTCAATACCGACTATTGCCGCCCCGCGCAGGGTGAGGGTTAAGCTTAGGCTATTTTTGGGGGAGAATAGTATTTTACACAGAAAGCTATAGCTGAACAGTAAACAAAAGTTGGTATTTTCTCTATTTGGCTTTGTAATTAGGCTATGCTCTCCTAACAACAGGCCACAGTAATAAGCCAGCATCCAGTGGACATATTTATCTAAAGTATTATGTCATTGTCCAATGGACTTATTTATCTACAGATATTGGCTCAGTGACCTATAGATATTATATTTGTCTGTAGTACTAAGTCCGTGTCCAGTGGATATATTTATCTATAGTACTAAGTTAGTCAACGTCCAAAGATAGATACCAGATCAGTGACCATGGCTATATTTATCTACAGATATTAGGTCAGTGTCTAATTGACATAAAAAGGTCAGTGTGTTTTAAATTTAAATCATCAGATCTGGTATTTTGGCTATTGAAGTGTGTGTTCAGCCTACCTCATTGTATATATTTGAAATATTCATGTGGAATAGATTTTGGATGAGCAACTGGCAGATTTTGGCATGGTCGCATTGACCTGTTGCAGGTAGATCTCGCCTGGAGCCAGTAGCTCTGATCATCCTGTCAGTCATCATGTCCCTGGCATCGCTTGAGGTCATCATGTCTTCCGTGCGCAAAATGGTGGAATTTTCCAACAGCCTGGACAGCATAGCTGTGTTTGAACTTCCCACAATCCTGATAGCAGCAAGCACTGTTTGTGAGTATCAGATTCCATCAAACTTTCAAAAGCAGATAGGACTGCAAAATACAACTGTGTAGCAGGCAACAACATTATTTAGAAATTATATTTTCATCACTTGTTATTGTTTTGGGGTTTATTTGGATAGTGTTCTTGTTTTTCCCTAGCATTAACTCTCTTGAGATCAGCTTTGATAATTTTTTATTTTAGCCTGATGAAGGATTTATCATTCTAAATCTTGTATAAGTACTTTCATTGTTTATTCTTTTGGATATTACATGTTTACATGTTGTCTTTTTAGTGTTTGCTTTTAATGCGGGGTTTTGTTTAGTACAAATTTATCTTCTTTTGATCACCTTTTAACGTTTTGATTTGCTGTAAGCCTTAGTTTCTATGGCTTCATAATAATTTATACAACACAAAAATGCACACAGTGGTGGCTAGCCTTTGACCTTTAACCTTTTATGTTTGTGGCTTGGCAGTGATCAAATTTGTGTTGGCGGTCAGTTTTTACCTGGTCATGAGGAGCAAGAAATTGATCTCCGCCCCGGTGGATGCCCTCATCCAGGACCATCGGAACGACACACTTTCCAATCTTGTGGCCATTGTCTGTGGCTACCTCGGTCAGTCAGTGCTCACACTCATGTAACTCTGTCTCCCTCTGTCATAGATTCTCAAAATCTGTCCATGTGTATGTATTTCACTGGCCCTGTAGTAAAACCACACAAATGCAGTAGTGCAACTGCTGATGACAAATCTTTTTTATTTTTTTAACGGAGCAACAGACTGCTCTGCTGTAGTCCGAGCCACTGGTCTAGATTACTGAATCCAAGTCTGAAGCATGTCACCTGCTCATGTCTGGATGACTGGAATACTCCGTTTAACTGTTTATCCAAATCTAAATTTGGACTCTCACCCGGCACCATTCCATACATGTAGTATCAAATGTTTTTAACTGAAAATGTAGCTATTTAAGATTAGAATTCTTTTCGAGTAAAGCAATCTTTCTTTTTTGTTTTTTTTCTCATGTAAAATTTGGCTCTTTACACTTGTGTTGTTTCATGAAAGGGGCCAGTGAGGTGATGTGGTTACTCATTTCTTTTGACACGGACTGTGGAACAGAATTGGGAAGCAAAGTGAATATTTACATATACACAACAAATCCCAATTACATTTACTCATTGATCTCCAGCAAGTTTTCTAGCGTCAGTCCCTCTGAACCAGCCATTTCAAGGGTATTATTAAAAAACGCAGCGTTCCAAAAATGCACGAAATTACCCCTCTTAGTTATTGCTGGCCGGAGGTCATAAGTCTCCTGCTCTGGAATGTTATCCGGGGTCAATGCAGTCAGATTTGTTCTGCGGGCAGCAATTAACGGGAGATGCATTTCATGCTAAAATTCGACTCTTTTGATATCAAAAGAGTTACAGTCCTTGTGGACCCATCCTGATTTCCTGCTATAAAGACACTAGCAATACTATTTTGTATACTTCTTTAATACCAATTGGGAAATTTGCCTTACTATCACTGCAGCCCAGTTACAACTGGAGCGGGCACATCTTCGCCACAATGCAGCGCCGGGTTTTGTTGTTGTTGTTTTTTAGTGGTAGGGATAAATTTTATTTAATTTTGCCCGGGCAGTGGCCTGCTCGGCCTGCTCAGCTTGCTTTTTTCGATTTACAACTGCCAAGGTATCTTTAACGTGTGCAACATGCACATCGGCCCTCGGAGTTCTATCCGAGGAGACTGTGCTCAATCCTACCTCCCATAGGATCAGGGACAGGAAAATATGAGAAAAATTCCACCCTGCCTACATCATCCAGGATTCTAATCCGGTATCTTCAGCACGAGAGGCAAGCACCTTGCCTCTAGACCATCATATCCCCAGAAAATTTATTTATTTTTTATTTATTTATTTATTTTTTTTCCCCTTGTAGTCTGCACAAACCCCAGCTTTCTATACTTCTGTCTTTGTTCTGTACATGAGTGTTTAGTGCTTGTATATTTTGTGCTTTTTCCGTTTCTAATAGCAGACAAACAATTTTTAACTACATCAAAAGGGCCAACGAAAACAGTTTGCACTTTTCATCGATATAATCAGGAATAATTTCTGATGTGTCTTTGCTAATTTTATTAACTCTGCAGCTTTAGTTGGAACACTGTGTCAATTTAGTTGTGACGTGCTTGCCTATTGTTGTTATGTTGGCCAATGTAATGGCTTTCTTATGATGTAATAAACTGCTTGAAAATAAAAATAATATGGATCATACACGAGGTAATCATATTTCTCCCCTGGACAGTCCGTGTCATGTTTTTGGAAGACTTAACATCACAAAAAAAAAACCCAGAAGAAATTATGTCGAAAACCATTTGTGTTCATTGACTGCTAACTACATTTTTTGTCTGCTGGCTTGATATTAGGAGACTGTGTCAACAAACATTCCAAATATATTGTCCAAAATGTAATCTGTAATACGATAGTTCAGGACGCTAAACGTTGACAAAGTACAGCTCCACTTCATTCTGTCTGACCTGCTATTGAAAACAGTTTACACATTTGAAATGAATACAACCCCAAATGTGGCGAAACAGCATCTACTATCCATTCACACAGGCAGCGAATGTCTCATGGCTGTGTCTCACTCTCACTGGGGCAGTTTGCATCCCAGTCGTCTCACCTCAGCAGCCGCAAAAAAAAAAAAGAACAAAAAAACTAGAGATTCTCTCAGTCCAAGTTTTTCTATAACAGACATAACCGACCAAAACAAACCTCACACTGAAACAACCAGTCAGGACAGCCCTATATAAATGCAATTAGCATAATTGTGATGTTTCCACTTTCTCTCACTAACTTTCTTCTGACACCAGCCGTGATGGGCACGGCACAAACACACTAAATAATCGACTATCTCTCTTCTATAAGTTATAACGAACGATATCTGTATTGCTTATATATATACAATAATTATTAATTCATTCAATAATAATAGGAACATAGGTCATACAATTTCACGTGAATTTCGATGGAATGAAATCAATGCAAATCAGTACATGATAATTAAAAGGCTTCGTAATATTCATTTCTAGCACATTTTATAAAACACATGGGTACATTCAGCATAAGGAAACCTTTCCTTTAGGGGTGTATGGCGCGATCTGGGCACTGGTTCTTCCTCTCTACTCTGGCTTGACTGCGCAGTTAGATCAACAGGTATCGGCAGGTACCAATAGGTCGGGAAACCAAGAAGCCACGATGTCGTTAATCAAAGGACAAGAAGTTGAGAAGCCAAGAAGGTGTTGTTCTTCCTCCTCTGTAGAAAAACAATCGCAACTTCCTAATCTACTGCTGGAAGGCATGACTTCCATACTTACTCCATGACGGATATTCATCATTAATACTTTAACCGCTGACACTGTTATAAGTCAGGCTGCAGCTCCCATACTCCATAGGCTCCCATATAGGCAATAGAATAAACGATCAATACAGTTTTAATGATATTTACACGTTCCCCACGAAGAATAACGCTCTCTCTAACAGACCCCATCCTATAAGGTTTCGTAACATATATGTAACGGCGTTTCCGTGACTCTCTCAGAGGCAGTAGTTATACCAAAGTAAACCCACTAGATTTAGGTTCTACAATCATGAACATTAAGTAAAATACACATACATCGTACAATTAACTTACCACTCAGCAACAGCTCAAATGCCGACAAGATACCAAAGATACCACGCTCTGACAAAGGATGTTTGCGGGTTCCCTGACCTTCCCCACTCACAAGACTAGTACAAAGTTACAGTTGCAGTTGTGGTCTCCTCTTCGGCACGAAGCTGGTGAGTGCTCTCAGCGGTCTGAAGTTGGAAGGAGTGTTCGGGGATTTATACCCAGTCGGGTAGCGTCCCAGGACGCTCACCGAGTGTACATTAGTTATCCTAATAGCCACCCCCGTCGACTCCACGTCAAATACTATTGAAGCATCTCTACCCCCCAAGCAATTCCCAGGTGATCTGATCGTCAAGTACGGCGGTCAAGTAAACACTACCCTTTTCGGGTGTCAACGCTTTCCGTTGCATCCCGTACTTTCCCCCTCTGGCCTACAATAACTCTGTCTCCCCGCCGTCAACTATCTTCCCACGCTATTTATACCTTGCCAATCTGTGACCCTGTTACAATAATTTTCAGCAACGCGGACACCGACAAAGCAAAACACACAAGATCTGAAGCAGGCAGAACATGTATTATCTCTTACCACATTCTATGAGCTCACTCCGAACTCGGGCTCTCTTGCTTCCTGTTCAGACGGAATTCTCAAAACACTCTGAATCACCCCACAGGCTTATCACAGCAGATCATTTATTGTTAACCACTGCCATAAGCACGACACGGAAGAAATTGTCACTTGAGCGAAAACGCACACATTCAATCCATTCATCATCGAGGAAGCATATGCGCTACAAGTGACATTCAACCATCTCAACAACCCGTTCAGTCAAGTTCACAGAGCCATCTCACATACTAAACGCATCAACACAGAATCACTATCTGGATTTCAAACTCTGATAGACAGTTACATGGTCTCATACAGGAGGATGCTCTCCAACAACACAATCCCAGAACAGCACATTAGAACATTACTGCATACCATATACATGTATAAGACAGTATACATTCAGGTTCGGTCTGCCTTCAGGTTCAGTCTGGTATGTGAGCAAGGCATTGGGTGTAGCCACCAGGCTCTCGCCAAACTCGATGAAAAAAAGAGCATGTGGCATGATTGACTTTCATAAACTAGAATTCATCATAAAAATCCATCTGTTGCAAGTAGCTTTGTCACTGTGCTTCACAGTCAAAACTTCAGCTAAAGCACAGCAAAATAATAGTCCAGAGGCCGGTCCCTCCTCACAACAATGAACCAAATTGTGAGGCAGTTCAAAACTGTATGTAGTGTACATAAATATAAGTTGTTGCAAGTAAAAGAAATGCGCGAACATTCTTACGAGGAGATGGTAATGGCAAGCTAAGGGCGACATAATATGCTAAGTGATAACATTTAGCTGCTTAGATTGCCTGTACGGATTATAAAAGCTGCGAAGAAAACGCCACTCGGTGCGGAAGCTTGTGCATGTGTCTACTTCATATGGTGTAAATTTGAAGAAGAACTTATCAGCCATTACGGAATTATGGATCTTTATTATATTGTATCTAAAAACAGTGTCAGCAGTAAAATAGGGTCAACTTTAACTTCGTATTACAACTAAACCCGCTGGCATTTGAGTATTTTTCTTTCGATATCTTGCACTAGCAGCATTTGCCTACAACATGCCTACTAACAATTAATCACTGAATCAAATGTTGTTAGCGTAATAACTCCCCATTAGATTGCAAAAAAAATATGTGTTTTGCATCACCCGTTCTACAGTGCCCGCTGACCGATGAGTAACTCCTTGTCACCGTCACAGCCTAATGATTATGGACGCTTCCAGCCTTTTTTACTTTCGCTTGATTAAAGAATCCGTTTTTTGTACATTGTGAAAAATCACTGCACCACGGTTTTGCAACATGACAAACAGCATCCCTGTGCTTTAAGAGGCTTTTATTGTCTGAGTCACATTTAGCACTGAGTTTGTCAAACAAGCTGAGAAAAACTGAAAAGGATGTTTACAATTACTACCGCCATTTTCGGAAATTTACCAGAGCTTGCTTGTTATTCGTTCTGTTGTAACTTCACAACTTTCTAAGTGATGAGAAATTAATTAAATAAGTGAAGTTATATCACAACTGCTCTGGTTTTAATAAAAAAAATTTTTAAAAACTACTTGAAGTGGAAACCGCAGGGCTTGAGGTAAAAGTAGGTTACTGCGTCTGTCAAGGTTAATCTTATAATTGTCGTGCTGGGTCACGACTTGTTTTTTTGTCACGGTTTCGTTGATTATAGCCAGCGTGAATGTCCTTGAACTGTTTTCGTGAACAGTTTGTTTTTGTAACGCTTTTTCTTAGAGATGGAAAGAAAGTGGGGCAAGATAGAATAAATGGATAAGTTAGCAGTGACGGTGCAATTCTCGACCCCGTGATTGTGATGAACTCTAACAGGGGAAGAGAAGGGGTGAGTAAAGGGAGATAGTAAATTCGTACATAAAACGTAGAGGGTTTAGAGACTTTAGTAAAGGTTTTGACATGTTAATTTGCAGCCGGCCGCACAGTATATAAGCGCAGCCATTCCTATGTTTGGCACTCCATGCAGAAATATCCATCTGTGCAGGCGGTCGGCGGGATTCTGCCAGAAGAATCAGAAGATTGTTATATTCATGTCTATGTCCATTATAGACACTGAAATGAGAATATATGCTCTTTGTGAGAATTACCCACTGCTGTTGTCTACTGTTCCCTGATTTCTGATCAGGGACCAAGTGTAAGTGTCTGCCTGTTGATTCAACAATGAACGTGAAGCTGACCTTAATTTTTCCAGTAGGAGTGCTACCGAAGAATGCAAGACTACGATGTATTTTAACTTGCAACTAGATCTAGCATGGATGTCTGGCATACACATTTGTAAATTGAAATTGATGTGTCTGGATGAGGCTGGGGATTGCCAGCCCATCCTAGAGCAGATCTAGATCTAACTTAACTACGTCAGTTTGTATTGACGAGTTTGATCCATTATAAGCGGTAGGCACAAATAACTGAGATAACATTGTCGTCTGAGACATTAGAATATTATTTGTTAGATAGTAGGCAGACTATATCTGAGAAATAGATAAGTAATACTCAAATTGTGAGTGAGTCAGAATGATATAATCTTTTAGGAATCTAGAGGAGACTTCTAGTGACATATTATTGAATTTTCATTTGATGCTGCTGATGTTGTCTTTTTAGTATGTAAAAGCTAGACGAAATTGTTAGGGAATAATAAGTAAATAAATTTGTGGCCCTGCAGGTCTGTTGATAAAACCATTCAGATTGTTATTAGTATGTGGCATGGTATGAACGAGTAATTCCTAAAAACCTCTCGATTTTTAAATGCAGTCGTAACACCTATAATTCTTAATAACCCAACCCGTAACACTGGAGAGGGACCCCTTAAAGAATTTAAATAATACCATGCCATTTAGGTAAATTATTCTAAAATCTATTGTATTTTATTCCATTATTTAATATTGTACTGTTGTAACATTGTGTTTTCAGGTCCTTTTTATTTTAGATTATAGGCAATTTGTATTAATTTAACATTTTGGTTCAATTTCATATGGTGAGCTCAACATCCCATTGACCCGACGACACCGGCGAGGGACACCTTTCACCTTACAGATCTACCTGAGATAGAAACGCATTTTTTTGGGCTTGGAACGAGCTATGGTTTGAGGATATCTACCATCTGAATTCCTCAAAAACAAAGTTAAGTGATCCATCTATTTGACAGTCTTGAGGAGGGCGACGTACTTTCCGCTCTGTGTTCCAGGCTTTTTACCATTTACTATATGTTTAGTTTAAGAGCGGGAGGTTGGTTGGGGTCATAGTTTAGCATATCTCCTTTGCCATTTCGAAGGATATTGGAGTGCCTTGGTGGCTATTGATAACTCGGGGGGATTTGCTTCACTGTGAATAGTTCTATTAGGGATCCATTTTTCGTATAGATTGTGGCGTTTCTTTTCCTTCCTTACATTTTTTAGGAAGATGTCTCTCCTGTCTTCTTCTTAAACTTTCTGTAATATAGGTTAGGACTTGTAGGGTCTGTTATCGTTCGTATTACTTGTGAGTCTAGCGTCCTGTTTATTGTATTTCTTTTTGCTTCCTTATAAACTTTAAACTAGTATACTAACATTGCTATGTTTACAATATATGCCTGAGGTGTTTCACGTGCTAAAACCACGTTGAATTGTAATCTGGTATTGATATATGAGAGAGAGAGATAATAAATTTTTGATCACGTGATAATTTCACGTCGAATATAGAGAGAATAATTTTGCAGTGGTAACAGAAGACACTGCGTATGCGCGTTTGAGAAGAGAGAGATATTTCAAATTTGTCGCGTTGAGAGAGAGATATAATTTTGATTTGTCGCATTGAGAGAGCGATACATTTTTGACAGTGATAACAGAGGACACTGGTTCGTCGCGTTGAGAGAGACATAAATTTTGAGAGTGATCACTCAAGACACTAATTCGTCGCATTAAAGGCGATATATATATTTTATTGCAGTGGGAGCAACGGATAGACGGCACTGCCTTACTAGAATTCATATTCAGAGAGAGAGAGATAAAGTTTTTGCAGTGGAAGAGACACTGCCTGCAATTTACAGAGAGAGATAGAACGTTCTTTTCGCGAAGCAGTGCTAACGTAAGACACTGAATTAATATTAACAGAGAATAACTGTTACACATAATATAATTGATACCGCGATATACCGTAACAGTAGGTAAATACTTACTAATTACAGATTTTAACATATCATGGCCGAGTTTCTCAAATACATTGACTCTGCCAAAGCTCTGGGTATACCAGAAGAAGAACGCGCCTCGTGGTGCGAACGACAAGTACAACAGGACCGAGATCGTGAGGATCGGTTAGCAGCAAGAGAAAGAGAAAAAGAAGCAAGAGAGAGAGAAAAAGAAGAAAGAGAAAGAGAAAAAGAAAGAGAGAGAGAAAAGGAAAGACAGCATGAACTCGCAATAAAGAAGTTAGAGCGAGAATCGCTTGTGGCCCCCACTGCTGCCAGCAATACGTATGCTAAGAAACCAAAACTTCCGACGTTTAATGAAAAACTCGACCGGATCGACGCATATTTGCATCGGTTCGAGCTACACGCTAAATGCGTCGGATGGCAGCAGGCGATGTACAGTTCATGCCTGTCTAATTTACTAACAGGTAAGGCTCTAGAAGTATTTCATAGCCTCAAAGTAGAGGATGCCAACGACTATGACAAGCTTAAAACAGCACTGCTTAAGCGATTCCAGCATACCGAGGATGGCTTTCATCAGAGATTTCGCGCATGTAAACCTGAGCCATCTGAAAATTTCTCAACTTATGTGAATCGGCTGAAACATTACTTAGATCGCTGGATCGAGCTCGCGAACGTGACTACCGGAAATTATTTTTAACTTTATGATTTGGTCTTAAAAGACCAAATCTATACGGCATGTCATTCCGATTTGGTTGCCCACCTTAAAGAGAGGGCACCGACATCCTCTGAAGAAATCACATCGTGCGCGGAACGTTATGCGTCCGCCCACCCAAATCGTCCTTTGGCAAAGCCTTCAACTACAGCACCGTGTTATGCCAACGTGGGCAAAGGAGCGCCAACCGGACACGATCGTTCAAGGCCGACTCGTCGTCAGGCCCCAAATCCGCGCTCTCAATCAGAGCCGCCTTTTTTTAAACAGAGGGATTTTCCGAATCGAAGTAATTTATCCCCGCGTCGAGGATACCAGAACTATTCTTTTTACGAGCCTCGCCCATATTATCGTGGCAACTATCCAGGCCAACAATATAACCGGCCTCAGGGACCGCCGCGACGAGTGCATTTTGATAATAATCATGATTATGATAGGCCGCAGAGTCTTCCTTATCGTGGAAACGATCCGCATCGTATTATGTGTTTTAGGTGTAATAGGGTAGGCCACGTACAAAAATTTTGTAACGTGAAAATGGAAGCAGCAAATGCCTGCTCTGTTAAATCTACACCTTATGAGACTGACGGTCATTCTAAATCTTCATCGCAATCAAAGACTATTCCAGTCATGTCCGCCCTACATGAACTGGGTGAATTAACATTTTACCAGGGCCGCGTGAACGCGATTCGCGCTTCCGTTCTACGTGACTCCGGATGCACGACTATCGGCGTTCGACAGTCACTAGTCCGTCCAACACAATTTTTGGATAAGGATGTAACTTGTATTACTTTTTGCGGATCTGTAGAGCGATTCCGTCTTGCAGAAGTTTATATTGATACACCTTTTCTCACAGGTATTGTTACCGCATGTGTACTACCTAATCCAGTGGCTGATTTAATCATAGGGAATGTACCTCAAGTAAATAAGTTTCCTATCGGTAACTTGGAAATTTGGACTGAGGATGAGAGTGTTGCTTGTGCGACAACACGCCTACAATCGAGTCAACGAGCAGACAGTGCATTAAGTAACCCTACTATTGAAATGAACATAACGTCTAATGCATTCCATGATGAGCAACATTCAGACCCCACATTGAAACATTTGTTTACTAAAGTTGATCCTACCGCGCCGGATACCTCTAAGTTTCTTATTAAAGATGACTTACTATACCGTAATTTTCGGAATAAGCGAGAGGCCGTTATGCAGCTTGTAGTACCAAGATCTTTTCGTCGCGATATTATTCGTCTCGCGCATGACACTTCCTTGGCGGGTCACCAAGGAAAGGCCAGAACTAAGTCTCGAATACTATCATAAATTTTTTTGGCCCAGTATTTACGCAGATGTAAACCGGTTCGAATCAACATGTGACGTATGTCAGAGACGTACTCCTAAAGGGAGAGCATCGCGGGCTCCTCTGCAGGAGATGCCTATGGTCTCCAGACCATTTGAGCGCGTTGCCGTAGATATAGTTGGGCCTCTACACAAGTCAGACAGAGGACATCGTTTTATACTTTCTGTCATTGACTACGCAACCCGTTGGCCAGAGGCCATTCCACTGAAAGACATTTCAGCCGATCATGTGGCTGAAGCCCTTATTACTATTTTTTCGCGTCTTGGATTTCCGGTTGAAATTTTATCGGACAGAGGTCCACAGTTTACCTCTGAGCTTTTTAAGAAAGTCTTGGAATTGGTCGGGATTAAACAAAGATTGACATCTCCATACCACCCACAGTCTAATGGCTGCTGTGAACGGTGGAATGCTACCATGAAAACTATGCTTGCGCGAGTTTCGGCCGACAAGCCGAGTGATTGGGATCGACAACTCCCCGCTATTCTCTTTGCATACCGAGAACTACCAAACGCATCGACGGGGTTTTCCCCCTTCGAATTATTGTATGGTCGCAAGCCCCGTGGTCCAATGGCCATACTCCGTGATTTATTCGCCGGATCAGACACCGACGACAACGATACGCGGTCTGCATATCAATACGTTGTAGACTTGCGCCATCGAATTCTTAACGCATGTCAGCTCGCACAAAAATCTTCAGCTGCGCATGCGAGTCTTTATAAACTATATCGTGATCAAGGTAGCCGATTGCGAACCTTGGCCGTCGGAGACCAAACTCTTGTTCTCCTTCCGGAGACGAAAAATAAACTCCTTCTTACATGGAAGGGATCTTTTAAAGTCCTAAAGAGACTTTCTCGAGTGAATTATCTTATCAAGATTCGGGGACAGGACAAAGTCTTCCATATAAATATGTTAAAGCAGTACCTGTCCGACGATCATAATCGTCAGAATAATCGCCGAAATGTGGTTGCTCAGGCCAATGCGGCCTTAGTTTCAGTTGACGATGATGATCCTATTAAGATAGAGCATTCAATCCCCGCACTTCGATCTTCTGAAAACACTTCGGATGTAAATATAAATCCAGATTTATCTGAATCGCAAAGACAAGATATAAGAGATTTGCTTAACGAGTTTACTACGGTCTTTACTGATCTACCAGGTAATACTTCTTTGGTACAGCATGTTATAAGACTAAAGACGGATATACCCGTCTTTGTTAAACCATACCCGCGTCCGCTGCACGCACAGGAGACTATAATATCCGAGGTACGTAACATGTTTCACCTGGGAGTGATAGAGCGATCGACGAGCCCATATAACTCACCCATCGTCTTAGTGAAAAAAAAAGATGATACAGTGCGTTTTTGTATTGACTATCGTAAACTTAATGAGGTTACGATATATGACGCTGAACCGATTCCCAACCAGGAGAATCTTTTTGCGCAGTTAGCGAGGGCAACAATTTTTTCTAAAATTGACCTTTCCAAAGGCTATTGGCAAATTCCGCTTGATGAGAATAGCAAGCAATATACAGCTTTTCAGACTCCGCTGGGTCTTATGCAGTGGCGCTATATGCCTTTCGGGTTAGTAACAGCCCCTGCCACTTTCGCCCGTATGATGACAATATTGCTCCAGAATATGAATTCCGTATTGTCGTATTTTGACGACATTTGTATTTATGAAACCAATTGGTCGGGCCACCTCGCAGCCCTACGACAAGTTTTTATTGCTCTTCGTCGAGCTGGCCTTACGGCGAAACCCAGTAAAGTGTTTTTAGGATATAATGAAATTAATTTTCTGGGCCATACAATTGCCCACGGCGTTCAGACCCCTGATGACAAGAAGATAACTACCATCTTAAAGCTCCAACCCCCTCGAACTAAGAAAGAAGTTCGTAGTTTATTGGGCTTTCTTAACTATTATAGGAAGTTCATTCCAAATTTTTCTTCGCTTACAGCTCCGTTGTCGGACCTCACAAGAAAGAATTTTCCTAATAAAGTGAAATGGACAACCGAATGTGCTGATACACTTCGTACCGTTCAACGACTGTTTTCCACTTCCCCCATTCTCATACTTCCAGATATAAACCAAATATTTATTGTCCGCACTGATGCGTCGGACAAGGGATTGGGAGCTGTGTTATTACAGGAACGAGACGATACCTTGCGGCCATGTCTATACGCCAGCCGCAAGTTGCTAGATAGGGAATGCCGCTATGCAATTATCGAGCGAGAGTGCCTCGCTATCATTTTTGCTGTAAACGCATTTTCGCGATATCTACTCATGTCCGAGTTTATAATTGAAACGGACCATCGTCCGTTGTTATTCTTAAAGGCTAACAGGGCTAAAAATGCTCGATTAACCAGATGGAGTCTTGCACTCCAGGAATACCGGTTTGTTATCCGGGCTATCCCTGGCGGCGACAATTCCCAAGCTGATGTTTTGTCACGTCTAATTTAGTTCCCTATTAAAGAGTGTTGTGTCTTGTATTGGGGTTGGATAGTGCTTGTCCCCCTCAATTCTAGACGGTGGATGGATTCACATTTATCTTGTTCATTACTTTATGAACCAGTTTTACAATCTTTTTTTGTGAATATTCTCTTTCCACCAGCGTCATTCCGGACTGTGACCTGAACTTCTGACAAACCTGACGCCCTTGTCAGCGGGTCAATGAGATGGAGACATGGCAAACCAAGCTACCAGAGCTACTGCTGCCATTGGATACCACAGTATTTTAATTAACAATATATTGTGTGTGAATGTGTATATAAGCAGCAATTATGTGTGTTGACTAGATAATTATGAGCCTATTCCTTCAGTAAGGCTTCATTGTTTGATAATAGTTATACTTTAATCCAGCAGTATACAGTGATATACTCATTTGTTATTATAGATGTTCCTGAGAAGTTTGATTGGGTGCAGTAAGAATGTTTCGATAGAATAGATTCTATAGAACGTGGCATCAATAATTGTATGCTTTTTGTCCATCCAATATGCACGTTCTTAGTTAGATTTTTTTTGTTCGCAAGCTTAAGGCTCGTTTTTCTACAGTACTACTTAATCCCCTACCACAATAACTTTGGGATTTCTTGGATCCTATCGTGTAAATTTTTCTTAAAATTTTCACTGGGGTGGGGGATGTCAAGGTTAATCTTATAATTGTCGTGCTGGGTCACGACTTGTTTTTTTGTCACGGTTTCGTTGATTATAGCCAGCGTAAATGTCCTTGAACTGTTTTCGTGAACAGTTTGTTTTTGTAACGCTTTTTCTTAGAGATGGAAAGAAAGTGGGGCAAGATAGAATAAATGGATAAGTTAGCAGTGACGGTGCAATTCCCGACCCCGTGATTGTGATGAACTCTAACAGGGGAAGAGAAGGGGTGAGTAAAGGGAGATAGTAAATTCGTACATAAAACGTAGAGGGTTTAGAGACTTTAGTAAGGGTTTTGACATGTTAATTTGCAGCCGGCCGCACAGTATATAAGCGCAGCCATTCCTATGTTTGGCACTCCATGCAGAAATATCCATCTGTGCAGGCGGTCGGCGGGATTCTGCCAGAAGAATCAGAAGATTGTTATATTCATGTCTATGTCCATTATAGACACCGAAATGAGACCATATGCTCTTTGTGAGAATTACCCACTGCTGTTATCTACTGTTCCCTGATTTCTGATCAGGGACCAAGTGTAAGTGTCTGCCTGTTGATTCAACAATGAACGTGAAGCTGACCTTAATTTTTCCAGTAGGAGTGCTACCGAAGAATGCAAGACTACGATGTATTTTAACTTGCAACTAGATCTAGCATGAATGTCTGGCATACACATTTGTAAATTGAAATTGATGTGTCTGGATGAGGCTGGGGATTGCCAGCCCATCCTAGAGCAGATCTAGATCTAACTTAACTACGTCAGTTTGTATTGACGAGTTTGATCCATTATAAGCGGTAGGCACAAATAACTGAGATAACATTGTCGTCTGAGACATTAGAATATTATTTGTTAGATAGTAGGCAGACTATATCTGAGAAATAGATAAGTAATACTCAAATTGTGAGTGAGTCAGAATGATATAATCTTTTAGGAATCTAGAGGAGACTTCTAGTGACATATTATTGAATTTTCATTTGATGCTGCTGATGTTGTCTTTTTAGTATGTAAAAGCTAGACGAAATTGTTAGGGAATAATAAGTAAATAAATTTGTGGCCCTGCAGGTCTGTTGATAAAACCATTCAGATTGTTATTAGTATGTGGCATGGTATGAACGAGTAATTCCTAAAAACCTCTCGATTTTTAAATGCAGTCGTAACACCTATAATTCTTAATAACCCAACCCGTAACAGCGTCAGTGATTTTAATCACAACTGTCACAGCATAGGTACTTAGTGACGATAAATGTTAATTCTCTCTTGTTGTTGTTACAAGAAATTTCTGTTTCCAAACCTGTCAGATAACTTAAATTTTCTTGCTGCATTCAGTATGACTCCAAACAAAATATGCAAATAACTCTTCAGTAACTGTAGCTTTGAATTGCTCTCCCACAGGTTCTCAGCAATTTGCAGAGCGTGTTCACAACCGACAGGTGGCCTATATTGACCCTGCAGGAGCCATTATCATCGCCTTATACATCATACTCAGTTGGTGGCAGATGGGAATAGGTGAGACTAAATTGTATGTACATTATCTTTCATCCCACAGTCTCATGGTTAAGGTCTTTCTTTCTTGAAGGAACTGAGTTTGATAATGCTGTCTCTCACACTCACAGTCTCATGGTTATGGTCTTTCTTTCTTGAAGGAATTGAGTTTGATAATGCTATCTTATGGTTAAGGTCTTTCTTTCTCGAAGGAACTGAGTTTGATAAAGCTGTCTCTCACAATCTCATATTTAAGGTCTTTCTTTCTCGAAGGAACTAAGTTTGGCACTGCTGTCCTTCAGTCTCACCATCTCATTGCCTGCCTTCTATTTTTATCTTTATGCCTTGTTGTCTGTCCACACATTTTCTTCTTATCCACTCGGTCTCTCTATCCATACATTTTCCATCAAGTCGTTCTGTTGTCCTGGAATTTTTACAATACCAAGACCTTTTCGTGGCCATTCACCAGTGTAATGGTCGTAGTGGTGGGGGGACGATATCAAGACCTTTTCATGGTCATTCACCAGTCTAATGGTCGTAATGGGGGGAGGGAGGGGGGGGGGGGGTAAAGAGTTGCCTAACTCAGGCAAATGTGCCCTGTTCATGGGCCTCTTCCTTACACAGATTTTTCTTCACTTTTTCTGCGTTCTCTCCTCGTCCTACTCTGTCATGGAAAAAGATTGTAGATGCTAAATTAGTTCCAATTCTGTTTTTAGCAGTCTGAAATATGCTTAATCTTTATATCTGGGTTGCAACTTAATACCACTAATAGTTTCTCTGGGTCGTTGCAACCTGAAAATTGAACAGAGAAGAAAATGGGGCACCGTGCAAAAATTTTTTTTATTTGCATTTGTAAAATATTGTACTTTTAGCATAAATGGTCTTTCTTCCATAGCATGGCAGCACTGAAACCTTGAAATGTATCCGCATTGTCATCCTCTAAACGCACTCTCTCTATCTCTCTTACCCATTTCAATAACCAGTGTAAATTTGCATGCATGGAGCCCGCTAAACCTTTGGGGCCCTGGGGCCAACTGCCCAGTCTGCCCATGTGTTAAGACGGCTCTGGCTGTATATTTGCAATTGCCACTGTGTCTGTATTTTTTCACACTTTTTCTTTCCCCCCCACCCTCTCCAGCTCAGCTGAAAATTGTCACAGGATACACAGCCAATCCAGCATTTTTGAGTCAGATCACCTGGATTGCACTCAACCACAGGTATAGTCTGTCGTCTTGCTTTTTCCCAGCACAATGTGACCGCTATCAGAGAGTACAGATGTATAGAGGAATCTCACTTCCACCAAATCACGAAATTGGGTCGCTGAGGTAAACAACAAATTGAAGAATTGAAAGAGACCGCCTTCACCAAAGATAGTATGCATATCTGTTTAGTATGGTTTGTTCATATTTTTGGGATGAGTGAAGCTATTTAGAGCCGTTTGTAAGTTCTTACGCCCTGTAGAAATGCACAAACAGGTATTATTTACCGCAGCGACCTACTTTCCGCCCCATGCTAACACTGGTTTCGTGGCGCCTCTCGTGTCTCGCAGTGCAAATGGACCAATAGTGAAACGTCTCTATACATACATACTCTCTGCTGATATCACGTTGGCATGCTTTCTCCAAACTCAGACTCAAACACCGACTCATATGGTGCGCCTCTAGCAGCAGGACTTACCAGTATCTAGCACTGGTGGACCTTTCACAGAAGTTAATAAAGATAAGCAGAAGCTTGGGGGAGGCACCGCACTTCTAATTCGCCTCACATTTTTTCTCTAGACATTTGATGGTATTGTAACCAAGTAAAACATTTTCATGAATCATGATTTTGGTTTGTCACTTATTAGCTGGTACTGAGTGAAAATGTAGCAAAAGGTAAACAAAAAAAATGATGTGTGTGCATGCCTGGGAAAACAACCCAAATGTCGGCAAAGTTTATTTTGAGCTACAGCCCAAAAAGTGTGAAAATGTCATATCAGATCAAAATGTAGTTCCCTTAAAAATAGCAAATTCAACCATTTTTCAGCATTGATATTTCTATAAAACGGTACATTGTTATGTCCTGTATACTTTGCATTTTAAAATCTAAGGTGTAAATAAAGACCTGAAACTTTTGAGCTGTTTTTCTCAATTTTTTAATTTTCGTATGTGGTCTCATAAAATATGGTATATCTCCACAACTACTGAAGATGTTGAAACAAATTAAAAAAACCAGCTTGTTTGGCATTGAATTTTTCTTTAGGAAACACTATTATCTCAAGTTTCAAACTTTCTGACATTTGGGTTGTTTTCCCAGGCAGGCACACATATGTTCATATGTTATCTTTACATATGTGATGTGTGAATGCGTTCAGATTTATCATGGACTTTTTCACAGCCAATTCAGACATACGCAAGAGAAATGTGTGAAGAAAGTTGAGAGCAAAATAAAATTAAACACACTTGGTCATTCACTCTTTCTGCAATTTAATATATAGCCTGCAAGGTTATGATGTGTGAGTATGTTAGTTGTTACCTGCCCATATTTTTAGAGATACTTGGTTGTTAGAAATGACGGGGGAAAAAAAAAAGAAAAAACGGGGCAAGATTAGTTACTGGACTGATTCCAGTTAAGGCATATATAATCCACATTGATTTTGAATTAGACATTTGGATGAATCATGTTGATGGGTTTATATTGTCACTATTCCCTAAAATTGGAGTAATCGGTTTTGGCTACTTTTCAGGAGAAGCAAAAACCTGTTTTATTTCAATACAACTGGTCTAGCCATGATGAATTTTTGAGTTTGCTATTTCGTTCTTTTTTGGCATGGGAGTCTATAACCAAGATTATTCAATGCAGCTTTTTTTTAATTTCTGAGTTACTACAGTCATAGTGAATAGTGATGACATCCATAGAGCTAGAGCTAGTATAATGTGGCTTTAATGCTTGTCTTGCCTGGTGTTTATTTCTGAGCAGTCCCAAGATCATTTGTTTGGACACGGTACGAGCATTTCACTTTGGCAGTAAGTTTTTGGTAGAAGTGGACATTGTGCTGAAAGAGGACACGGTGCTTCTAGAGTCTCACAATATTGGAGAAAGTTTACAGGTGAGTTTTGAGAATCATCCATTTTCATACAGTGAAGCCTCATTCTGTGATAGGCAGACCATCGCGATGCTGCATTCCCAAGTGTCCACTGTGTCCACAGTGAAAATATGGTTGGTCAGCCTGACCCATGCCACATGGAAGTAGTGATTTCATGATTCAGGTCACTGTCCTCTTTGAGACATAACTGCTGTCTTATTGCTCACATTATCTTTTCTAAATCTAAGGTGTTACATGTTGTCACAAGAACATGTCAACCTGTGAATCACTAGTGGGAATCGCAAAGACTAAGCTTTCAAAGGCTGTCTCCACACTAGCAAAAGGGGTGGCATTGACACTGAACCGTTGCTCAACAAATTTGCAATATTATATAATTTTCTCATGAATTGACCATTACCTAGAGTTGTGTGTGTCTAGGAACCAATCAGAAACAAGTTTTGAAATGACGTTTGTCTCAAATGCCCACACTGGCTCATTAATATCCTATGACCAGCCGCACCGGAAAAAAGCATATAGGTCGTTAATTGGTCGGTGTTTGGTAACAACATACTTTAGCCAAACCGGAATAAAACGTAATCCTTTTCTGCCGGTTGTTTATAGCCGCACCGTAAGAAAGCGTAATTTCTTATATAAATGTACGCTATGATACGGTCTGGCTGCTCCTCCGCAAGGTTGTGTTGCAATTTATTACGGTATGGCCGTTTTGCGGGTGGTCGTTGATTTCCGCTTGAATACGGTGCGGCCTGACTGGGCTTTCGTTCCAAGTCTACCATCACTTGACTTCTTTTTTAAGACTAGTTGAGGTCCCCGGCCCTGCCGGGGATAAAATGGGTTTGAATATTGGTTTCAGTTCTGGGTGGTTATTATGGACCTGCTTCATCTGGCCTGTTCCTATTTGTTTATTTTATTTTTGTTTGTTTGTTTTTAAATAAGTCTTACTGCTCTGCCTTTGTGAGTTGACACCCTGCGCATCCCGCACAACTGCATGATTTGCGCACGGGTTAGTGTGTTTGATAGTGAACACATCGCAGGTAATGATAACGAAACCTTAAAATGGCGAACCATGACTCGAAATAGATCTGAATGATGGCGAAACAATAAATTTCCAATAAAAAAAACTACAGCGATTTGAGACTTGTATGCCTACCGATAGTACGATTTTTAGGGGGCATGCTGCATCAGTGCATGCTAGATCTAGCTCTCACAGACACTACTGTGATTATGAATCGAATTCTGGGGCCGGAAGTGGAAAAGCGATTAACAAAGAAAGAGGTCATAGGTTAACGAACGTACAATTCGGATCAAACGCTCTCGCAAATTTACTGTTCCATTCTTATCGCATTATTGGAATAAATCACGAATCCCATAAGCTTTTTTATGCCTATGTACATAGGAACACTGGTCAGTATCGTACAATTGTGTGTGCCAAATTTCAGTTCAATACGTCCAGTAGTTTTTGAGTCCATAGGGAACAAAGGGGTTTTCTTACATTTTTTTTGTATAGATAGGCGTATCCTGTGCAAGAATCATGGATCCAAGTTATCATCAGGTAAGACTTGCTTTTTTTTTTCTTTTTTATTCAGTAATTTAAAAAAACAACACCAGTGTTGATGAATTATCAACTGTGTAACCAAACAAAATTCCCAAACATGTTAGTTTTGCTTTCATTCAGTTGTGAGCCTCATAGCAACTTTTCTTTGTGTTTTAGCTAATGGTTTTGTTTAATGTGCAAGTGACTGCATGATTGAGTGAGTGAGCGAGTTGGTGAGTAAGTGGGAGAGAGAGGACCTACGTAATTCATTTCTGCTACCATCACGAGTAATAACAATGTATGCACTGTTTCTCCAGATAACACCAACCGATCTTGACACCCTGAGGGAAGCGCTGTCAACAAAACAAGAAAATGTGACGGAGCAGCTCAGAAGAAACTATAGTCACTTCACCCAGTCAACACTTACAAGCACAGTACATGTACCACAATACGAACTTTTGCCTACTGACAGTGAAGAACAGAAGATCATTCCAGCATCCTTTTCCGAACTTCGACCCCTGGCAACGGTAGGAGATGGAAATTGTCTCTTCAATGCTGTTTCCATTGCACTGATTGGCTCTGACTATCTCGCTCAGTCGCTTCAAATCCTCACATCAATAGAATTAGGAAGAACTAAGAAGAGACTACAACTACTTCAAAGATCCTGTCATCAGTGACAATCTGTCCATGACTGACTGTGCATGTGGTCATCACAGAGACATTCACATGGCTATGATCATCAGCGATGATGACATTGGAAAATGCTGGCATGAGCATGGTGATATCAAAGCACTACAACAACTTGCTTTGAAAACAGCTTGCAGTGGTTACTGGAGCGGATTGCTGCACTTCATTGCGCTTGCAAATGTCGTTGGGCGTCGACTTACGTCCGTTTACCCAAACACAAAAGGATTATGCTTAACGCTGCAGTTACTGTATAAGAGACCTCTCTCTTCTCAGAAATTCAAATCTGGATGATGTAATTATTATGATTTGTGGTCCAGATTGTGCACAGATTTTGCAGGTGTCTTCGAACCAAATCACTTTGTGCCATTAATAAAGGACGTGCCCTTGGATTCAGACGAGAAAATCTTTGAGAAGACATTTACAGTGCTGGAACCAGTGCATTTGCCAGTCGTTGACAATGAATGGGGTGATTGCCTCGTGCCTTTAAAGAGACTGAAAACTGATTTAAAAACAGGATATCTGGGCGCAGATTACTTCCTCCACCTGGGAAACAGATGATGATATCCCCCTGAAAAAAAATTTAGATACATGCACACAGATTGATTCCTGCACCTGGGAAACTGATGATGACGTGGACACCAAAAAACTGTCTTTTCGGGCAGACCAAGGGCATGTCGCCTCTGCATGAAGCACAAGATAAGGACAAGAAGCGGCAAAGCAAAAGAAACGAGGGATGGGTGTCTACAGTGCCAGATTCATTTGCACCAGGAATGTTTCTGGCAGTTCATGTACCACGAAAAAGCTTGCAAGATCTCATCCTCTTCAAATCTTGTTGCCAAACGTGACGCCTTAGCTTCACCCAAACGGACGATGCCATTGCAGAGTCAGCACGTTCCTCCACGCCATTTTCACGCCAGCCTGTTGTGACAACACCGGCCCGTTTACACAGCTCACCTCGAAAGCTAAAAGTCACTCGCGATGCCCAGTACTAGCACTGGCTATAGAACAGTGTTTGTTTGTGCTTTTTAATATTGGAAGACAATCAGTCAAATCAAGTTGATTTTGTTTTCTTCACTCAGTTCTTTCCATTGATGTTTGACTACGACTGGTTATTCACCTATACAGTGTTTTTTCTTTGACAAACTTTCTACCTGATTATGATTTCCTTAAAAGTCGTACGCATGCATTTTAAGGGTATTTTCTCATTTTTATAAAAAATGACCCTGTTGTCTCTTAGAAATCATCTTAAGAGTAATAAGAGTTGAATACTTGTAATTCTCTGTTATTTTTTTCTTGTAGACTTAACAGGTAGTCTTACTTGTCTGTGATTAAGCCCACAAGTGCTTAGGAAAAAACTATGGAAACTCATTCCTACCAACAGCAGTACGTTGAGAAAGGATGCCCAGGGTGGGAATGATTGATTGCATCTTGCTGTCTGTTATCTTATACTATAATTGAGCTAGAGGTTGAACATGTAAGCAGCTAAAACTTCACGACTACGACATAAAAAATGAAACTTGGTGTACTGCATCAATTTTTGACGAAGAATTACCTGGACACATTCATTTAAAATAAAAACAGCCTTTAATATTATTTGTTTAAGAATGTTGGTCTTATTTGTTTTTATGTACATCTATATCTAGACTCTTTGTGTGAAAAGGCTGGCGATCTTAACAGTGCCTTACTGGAACATGTCTAAAACATTTTTATCACTCCCAGTCGGCTAACAGTCTATAGTACTTTGTATGGCGCTTTTAAACAATAAAACACATATTTTTAGTGCTCCGTCTACTAGTCTGGAGTGGAATCTATAAGTATAATCCTGTAGTCTTCGTGTCTTTACAAATCTCTCCTCCAAACAGAATCTGTATGGTAAGATTTAAGAAATGTTACACCCCGATGTGTCACCATTAAGCCTACAGGCTGCCCGAGCACTTGCACAGTCTTCACGGGCGGGGAGGCTATGGTGGCGATACGCTTTAGTACGGTCTGGCCAAATGAGACATGTATAAAATGGCGGAGATAAAAACGGCCAGAGCATAACAAAGCGGAGTTTTTTATCCCTCTTTAAAAGTTAATATCCACATTCAGGGTAAAGACACTGTCTTGAAATTTAAAACCAGGTGTCACCAACCACTTTTTAATGCATACACGGAATTATAAACAAATTCATTGAAAAGGAACGCAACAAGAAATAGTTTTCAAATCCTACCATTTGCACAAAATGCAGTGGAATGCAGGAAAAGCTTCAACATGGATACTTTGACTCTTGGCACATCAGTTTCTATGAAACTTACATTCATAAAATTAAGCATGCACTTAGAACATGTATTAATGAGTGCCCCGTGTGAATTTCTGGCTGATTGAAGGAACAATCGTTCTGTTACAGCGTTCAGAAAAAGTGCAAAACAGACAAATCGGCCAGCCGAACGACACCACGTTCCATAATGTAAACACTGGCTGTGGTAGTACATTACGCTTTTATACGGTACGGCCACAAGAATGTGGCTTTTTTTGAAGACGCTGGCCGGACAAAGGATATGTGCCAATCTGGATGAAACCATTTGTTTAGTGGTTGGGACACATGGCTAACTATCATGCTTCATTTTCAAGAAAATTATAGTTGTCAGAGCATTGTTTAATTCATAATCAAGTGTGATAATAATAAGGATAACAGAAATGTTTTCATGACTACTGAAATCAACCACATGCACCGCAGTACTGTGTGTGTTGGAAAGGAACACTGACCCAGGTAAGATTTCTGTGAATAAGGGTACTGAGCCGCTTAGGGGACTTTATCCATTGTTAACACTGTTATGTTGCAAAAAAAAGACCATATCAGTATGTGCCAGTCCAGGTCGAATAAATTTTTTAAACATTATTTCACAGAATGAAATGGGCTCTGTTTCCTATCTGGGTTATGATGTGTGCAACTAATACATGTAGTTTCTATTGATCATTTCATTTGCTCAGTTGGAAATTGACCAAAGAATAAAGCAAAGTACAGTGCTGAATGTGTTTTACATCTGTAAACTTTGGAATTTGCCATGTACTTTTCTATTATCATAATACAGCAGAACATTTTGCTGGTATAGTGAACAACCTGATCCCCTGACTTGGTCAGTAACTCTTGACATGGATCAATATTCCTTTTTCTTGAACTCTGTGATTACTGCAAGCTGGCTTTGCCATGCTCAAATGTCTTTTTAACCATTAACTTCGCGTATTGCCTGCTAACCCTGGCTATATCCTTTGTCCGGCCAGCGTCTTAAAAAAAAGCCACATTCTTCTGGCCGTACCGTATAAAAGCGTAATGTACTACCACAGCCAGTGTTTACATTATGGAACGGGGTGTCGTTTGGCCGGCCGATTTGTCTGTTTTGCACTTTTTCTGAACGCTGTAACAGAACGATTGTTCCTTCAATCAGCACGAAATTCACACGAGGCACTCATTAATACATGTTCTAAGTGCATGCTTAATTTTATGAATGTAAGTTTCATAGAAACTGATGTGCGAAGACTCAAAGTATCCGTGTTGAAGCTTTTCCTGCGTTCCACTGCATGTTGTGCAAATGGTAGGATTTGAAAACTATTTCTTGTTGCGTTCCTTTTCAATGAATTTGTTTATAACTCCGTGTGTGCATTAAAAAGTGGTTGGTGACACCTGGTTTTAAATTTAAAGACAGTGTCTGTACCCTGAATGTGGTTATTAACTTTTAAAGAGGGATAAAAAAATCCGCTTTGTTACGCTCTGGCCGTTTTTATCTCCGCCATTTTATACATGTCTCATTTGGCCAGACCGTACTAAAGCGCATCGCGACCATAGCCTCCCCGCCCGTGAAGGCTGTTCGAGTGCCCGGGCAGCCTGTAGGCTTAATGGTGACACATCGGGGTGTAACATTTCTTAAATATTACCATACAGATTCTGTTTGGAGGAGAGATTTGTAAAGACACGAAGACTACAGGATTATACTTATAGATTCCACTCCAGACTAGTAGACGGAGCACTAAAAATATGTGTTTTATTGTTTAAAAGCGCCATACAAAGTACTATAGACTGTTAGCCGACTGGGAGTGATAAAAATGTTTTAGACATGTTCCAGTAAGGCAGTGTTAAGATCGCCAGCCTTTTCACACATAGAGTCTAGATACAGATGTACATAAAAACATATAAGACAAACATTCTTAAACAAATAATATTAAAGGCTGCTTTTATTTTAAATGAATGTGTCCAGGTAACTCTTCGTCAAAAATTGATGCAGTACACCAAGTTTCATTTTTTATGTCGTAGTCGTGAAGTTTTAGCTGCTTACATGTTCAACCTCTAGCTCAATTATAGTATAAGTTAACAGACAGCTAGATGCAATCAATCATTGCCACCCTGGGCACCCTTTCTCAACGTACTGCTGTTGGTAGGAATGAGTTTCCATAGTTTTTTTTCTAAGCACTTGTGGGCTTAATCACAGACAAGTAAGATTACTTGTCAAGTCTACAAGAAAAAAAAAACTGCAGAGAATTACAAGTATTCAACTCTTATTACTCTTAAGATGATTTCTAAGAGACAACAGGGTCGTTTTTTATTTTAGCCCTAAAAATGAGAAAATACCCTGAAAATGCTTGTGTACGACTTTTAAGGAAATCATAATCAGGTAGAAAGTTTGTCAAAGAAAAAACACTGTATAGGTGAATAACCAGTCGTAGTCAAACATCAATGGAAAGAACTGAGTGAAGAAAACAAAATCAACTTGATTTGACTGATTGTCTTCCAATATGAAAAAGCACAATCACTGTTCTATAGCCAGTGCTAGTACTGGGCATCGCGAGTGACTTTTAGCTTTCAAGATGATCTGCATAAACGGGCTGATGTTGTCACAACAGGCTGGCGTGAAAATGACGTGGAGGAACGTGCTGACTCTGCAATGGCATCGTCCGTTTGGGTGAAGCTAAGGCGTCACGTTTGGCAACAAGATTTGAAGAGGATGAGATCTTGCACGCTTTTTCGTGGTACATGAACTGCCAGAAACATTCCTTGTGCAAATGAATCTGGCACTGTAGACACCCATCCATCGTTTCCTTTGCTTTGCCGCTTCTTGACCTTATCTTGTGCTTCATGCAGAGGCGACATGCCCTTGGTCTGCCCGAAAAGACAGTTTTTTGGTGTCCACATCATCATCAGTTTCCCAGGTGCAGGAATCAATCTGTGTGCATGTATCTAAATTTTTTTTCAGGGGGATATCATCATCTGTTTCCCAGGTGGAGGAAGTAATCTGCGCCCAGGTATCCTGTTTTAAAATCAGTTTTCAGTCTCTTTAAAGGCACGAGGCAATCACCCCATTCATTGTCAACGACTGGCAAATGCACCGGTTCCAGCACTGTAAATGTCTTCTCAAATATTTCCTCGTCTGAATCCAAGGGCACGTCCCTTATTAATGGCACAAAGTGATTTGATTCGAAGACACCTGCAAAATCTGTGCATAATCTGGACCACAAATCATAATAATTACATCATCCAGATTTGAATTTTCTGAGAAGAGAGAGTTCTGTTATACAGTAACTGCAGCGTTAAGCATAATCCTTTTGTGTTTGGGTAAACGGACGCAAGTCGACGCCCAATGACATTTGCAAGCGCAATGAAGTGTAGCAATCCGCTCCAGTAACCACTGCAAGCTGTTTTCAAAGCAAGTTGTTGTTGTGCTTTGATATCACCATGCTCATGCCAGCATTTTTCAATGTCAACATCGCTGATGATCATAGCCACAGTCAGTCATGGACAGATTGTCACTGATGACAGGATCTTTGAAGTAGTTGTAGTCTCTTCTTAGTTCTTCCTAATTCTATTGATGTGAGGATTTGAAGCGACTGAGCGAGATAGTCTGAGCCAATCAGTGCAATGGAAACAGCACTGAAGAGACAATTTCCATCTCCTACCGTTGCCAGGGGTCGACGTTCGGAAAAGGATGCTGGAATGATCTTCTGTTCTTCACTGTCAGTAGGCAATAGTTCGTATTGTGGTACATGTACTGCGCTTGTAAGTGTTGACTGGAGGAAGTGACTATAGTTTCTTCTGAGCTGCTCCGTCACATTTTCTTGTTTTGTTGACAGCGCTTCCCTCAGGGTGTCAAGATCGGTTGGTGTTATCTGGAGAAACAGGGCATACATTGTTATTACTCGTGATGGTAGCAGAAATGAATTACGTAGGTCCTCTCTCTCCCACTTACTCACCAACTCACTCACTCACTCATTCACTCACTCAATCATGCAGTCACTTGCACATTAAACAAAACCATTAGCTAAAACACAAAGAAAAGTTGCTATGAGGCTCACAACTGAATGAAAGCAAACCTAACGTGTTTGGGAATTTTGTTTGGTTACACAGTTGATAATTCATCAACACTGGTGTTTTTGTGGACAAGGTGGTCTAGAGGCAAGGTGCTCGCCTCTCATGCCAAGGATCCCGGGTTCTAAACCCGGGCAGTGCAGGCATGTTGGAAAGTGGATTTTTCTCATATTTTCAAGTCCCTGATCCTATTGGGGGGTAGGATCGAGTAGTTCTTGGAAATTGGATTTTTCTCATATTTTCAAGTCCCTGGTCCTATTGGGGGGTAGGATCGAGTACCTAGTCTTCTCGGATAAGGACGAAAAAATTCGGAGGGCCCGTGTGCACGTTGCGCACGTTAAAGATACCTTGGCAGTTGGAAATCGTAAAGAGCAGGCCGAAAGGCCGCTGCCCGGGCAAAATTGAAATTAATAGATTAAAATTTATCCATATCATCTCCCCCCCCCCCCCCCCCCGCCAGAACAAGAAATAATAAAACAAGTAAAGTGAGGTGTAAATGCCAAGGGCAGCGAACCTCCTAAAATAAAGACCTCAAATCAACTGGTGTTTTTTTTTTTTTTTATTACTGAATAAAAAACAAGAAAAAACAAGCAAGTCTTACCTGATAACTTGGATCTATGATTCTTGCACAGGATACGCCTATCTTAAAAAAGAAGTCAAGTGATGGTAGACTTGGAACGAAAGCCCAGTCAGGCCGCACCGTATTTAAGCGGAAATCAACGACCACCCGCAAAACGGCCATACCGTAATAAATTGCAACACAGCCTTGCGGAGGAGCAGCCAGACCGTATCATAGCGTGCATTTATATAGGAAATTACGCTTTCTTACGGTACGGCTATAAACAACCGGCAGAAAAGGATTACGTTTTATTCCGGTTTGGCTAAAGTATGATACTTGTGTTACCAAACACCGACCAATTAACGACCTATACGCTTTTTTCCGGTGCGGCTGGTCATAGGATATACCTATAGTAAAAAATGGCCATTTTAGCCGTAATGATTGGGTCAAAATAGCCATCGCAATAGTAACTGGAAGCTTAAAAATTTTACTTCTGTTCACTTTTACTGCATCAAAATATGACGATGCTGAAGAATGCTGTGAATTTACATATGTTGAAATTTTCTGCTGTTTTTCTATTTTCTTTTTTTTAACCACCTTGTTAGACAAAATTAATTTGATACCATCTGACAGTAAAATCAATTTTCTGTATGAAAATATTTTTTTGGAGGGTGGTTAAAGTAAATTTGAGTGTGTAATGGCAGTTTTTATGAAAGTCTTTGACTTGTTTAGAGTTATTCCCCGTGCTGGGAAGTTAATGGTTAACCCAGGACACAGAATACCAAGATGAACCATACCTTCTGCCACTATCTGTCCACAAATTATGCGCATATAAACACGGTGAGTACTACTCTTTTTCGTCCAGTAACGAAGGGGTGTAGTGCGAATTGTTGCATTGTTGACATCAATGATATGCACGTAAGTCGACAGACGGAATATGACAAATTGATTCGTCTCGGTATCCTGTGTCTTGGGGTTAACCTCAGGCAGATATATTTAGCTCTTAATTAAAATGACTTAAGTTGTATGTACTAGCTGAGTTACCCGATTCTGCCGGGAGAAATAATTATCTCCATTACCGTACTTATAATGATCTAGGTCTAGGACACAAAATAAAGTTCCTTCTGCAGACAAAGAAATATAATGACAGAATCAGTATTGACTCGGATTCCGCGCCAGGTCTGGAGTTTGTTTACCTTTTTCCGCTAAAGTTTATAGGTGATGCATGTTTTCGTTAATCCACAATTTGCTTCCTACAGCAAATGAATGATGAGTGAAACTGCGTCACAGTACTAAAAGTGGATCATAATAGCATGTCCCTATTCTAAAAGCATGGAGCCGGAAGTGTTTGTTTGCAAATTTTACGTATGAATTATGCAAAATGAATCCCCACGGTTTGCAGCATTTTTATATTATGCCCTTACATCTCAATAAGTCGAATTATAGGCAATGAGAATGCTTCCAGAGTTTTGGAGCCCTCCCAAAAACGGCCTTTGAGGGCAGAACTTTCACCCTTAGCTCCATTATAGTATGATATATTATATATATTTGTTTGCTTATTGTTATTCTTCATCCGTATAAGGCAAAACAGACCAAGGCTGGGGTAGGCACCAGGCCGGTAGCTTTGCTGCCCAAAAGTTTTGCCTCACACCAACACAACAGGCGACCTGGGGAGATGCAGCAGACACTGGGACTGTGCCTTTTGTATAAACTATTAGTGTGAAGCTAAATTTGTGGGAGGCAAGCCACTGGTCTGATGCCTACACCAGGTTCACTCCTTACTTGGGTGCTTGAGGAATAGTTACCTAACAAAACTATCTGATCTCTGCTCTCCACAGCAAAAACTGGAAAAGTTGGAACAGGTGGAAAGAGCATTTGTTCACGTTGACTATGAAGTGGACCATCGGCCGCAAGAGGAACATTTGCGTCTGAACACTTCTCGAATTTGATTATTTTGACTTCGAAGTGGAGTATCGGCTGCAAGAGGAACATTTGGATCAGGGGACTTCTTGAGTTTGAGTATTTTGACTATACAGTGGAGTATCGGTTGCAAGTGGAACATTTGGATCAGGGACTTCTCAAGTTTGGGTATTTTGACTACAAAGTGGAGCATCAGCTGCAAGAGGAACATTGGGTCTGGGCACTTCTCGTTTGAGTACTTTGTGTCCATTATTAGAGTTTCTGTGGGAAAGCTGATCCCACTGACATACTTATGTACTCACTCATTCATATTTATAATCTCTTATTTATATAAACAGATGAACTTTATATCGTTTCAGGTTATCAACGATCTGTCTATTTTATCTTTTTTTCCATTGTTTGAGAAATAAGGCAGATGGAGCAGAGAATGCATGTTACCACACCTGCGATCAGCCGTTGTCCAACATTTCTGTAGCAGGCCAAAAGGGTTAGCTTGGACACACAATGAATTATTTTGAGGTTCAGATGGCAATACTGTTAATATTTGTATGAAGCAACTAGAAGCTCGTGCATTCTTGAAATGACACTGGAAACAAAAAGCAAGGTGTTTGGCATCAACTTGGGTTAAACAAGGTCAGATATTTGTTTTTTGTTGCGTTCTTTTGCTTTAATTTTACTTTTGTAAAAATGTTGAATAATTTCAATAGCCTTGCTTGCCACAAGTGGTAAAATTGCGAACAAAGCAATCAAACTTTTTTAAACTGTGATTAAAATAAATGGTGTTTTCCACCAAACTGGGCTAAACAAGGTGTGGCCGCAGTCGGTTGATTTGGTATTTACTTTTTCTAAGTGTGAAATATTTCATTTTTTGTTTGGCATGCCAAAAAGTTGTATACAGTGGACTTCGCTTGAGTTGAACTCGCATGAGTTGAACTTCTCTTGAGTTGATCTTTTTTGGTGGAACCGGCATCGTTGCATCATATTTTATATTAAAATAAAACGGTTGTGTTGACTTCAACTCAAGCGCCGCGATGCCTGTGTTGACTTTGATTTCCTGTCCCATCTCTTATTCCAATTGTTGAACCCCAAACGGATGAGTTCATCTCGATTATGCGACCGATGAAATTGAGTCGACACCTTAACTATCCGTCACCGACACTCCCCCGTTGGCGACGCAATGTGTACACTACAGCACGCTGATAGGCTGTCGGTCTCTCTTTGTTTTCACGCATAGTCACGCAGGTAGTGAGTCCACGTGGGAGCATACAACTACACACGGTGTCATGGACAGTGCCCCTCCCTCTCAGCCCTTCTCCCACACATACTTCAAAAATATCACCACCGAACACCAAATGCAAAGGAACACTGATAGGCTAGACCCAAGGCCAGAGCAGATCTAGAGGCCTGTGGTCAAGCCAGCGGCATGAGGGTGTTTTGACTGGCACAAGTGGCAGCCCACGCCAGTGAACCACTGGTGGGAATCACAAAGACTAAGCTTTCAGTTTCTCCCCACACTATCAAAAGGTGTAGCATCGGCATGCGAATTGTTATTCAACACATTTGCATTATTATCTCATTTTCTCCTCAGCTGACTATCATCTAGAGTTGTCTGTGTCCAAGAACCAATCAGAAATAAACCCTGAAATGACCTTAGCCCCAAATGGTCATGTTGGCTCATTAATAGTACTAATCTGGATAAATCGTTGTTTAGCGCTCGTGGTATCATGCTTCATTCTGAAGAAAATTACAGCTTGTCACAAATCCCAGACTGGGAGATGTAATAATTATAACAGGACAACAATCACGAACGAACACGTATAACACTTAACAGAACAACCCATCAGACTCACACATTTATTAAACATAAAGATAAAGATAACAGTGTAATTACATACATTATATTACTCTAATCAACTGCCGTCCAACGGCCTTCTTTCCCTCAAGCACTCGTCCTCGGGTCCACAACCCGGTAGTTACTTTTAAATACACTTCGGCTTCAGCCTCTCCACTCAATGTCTTAATAACCCCCTCCTATGGCAATAACACCTGAGCATTCCAATAGCTCCTCAACATGGCAATAGCACGTTAATAGTTCAATTCACATTAATATCACAATAGCACAGTCGTATATCAATATCACATGTAGTACATCTTAAGAGCACATTAACAATTCTATACACATCCTTGTCTGTGGCCAGACTGCCACGACTCATGCGCCCCTCCTGTCCTGCTCGACAGCTTCACTCCACTGGCCTATGCGTAGCCTTCGGCCCTATGCTGGCCTATCCCCTGTGCTAGTTCGCTTACCGCGGGTGGCGTCTCTGCCCGACCCCGACCCCGGCACCTACAAGAAGAACATTACATTGGTATAATACCATACCATTTCTAACCACTTCACCCCTCATTACAAACCATGAAGCGTACACACAATAGTCCACCTTTCACTCACCACACATCTTACGGTAACACACCTCCACCGTGTCACACCGTACTCAGACTCGCTACGAATCCATGAGCCTAACTTACATCTATCGCTCATTGCGCACATCTCTATACACAGTAATCAATGACTTTCACAGTCCTCACATATAACTTATTTACATCATGGTCATAGGAGAATATAGTACATCAATCATCATAATTATAAATCATAGTTCAACCTACCAGTCATCACTGGAAAACACACAACAATCTCCCGACTGCCTCTGATCTCACGTCTGTCCCCTGGGACCTCTTAACTTGCAGTGATCTGACTATTCAGATTTTGCCTCTACTACGCCTCAACTTCACTCACAACATGCACGCTTTACGTTAACTAACAGAAGTCAATACAGGTGAGCAGCCTCACAATCCCGTGAGTCAGTCCTACACTTCCATGCCCCCGTAATCCTTGAATCTCGCTCACTCCACTCGTGACACAGCTGTCAGTATCATAAGTTACAGACAAATATTTCATTGGTTAATTCATTATTAACTGTAATAAGGCACATCAGCGAATGTTTTACTGACCACATAAAAACCACGTGCACAGCGGTAGTGTGTTAGTCAGCAAGGGTCAGTGCGACCCAGATAAGATTCCCACCCGTGAGTGAGGTCACTGGTCCGGTCAGCGGGCTTGATCAGTAGCGTCGGCTGAAGGTTTTAATAAGCACAGGGTATCCCAAATTCATGTATTGCACCCTGCCGTCTAGTTTATGATTTTATGAGTGACAAGCCAAGATTAGAAACTGTAGTGCACTGACCGACCATTGCAGTCAGTTTGAATGCGTTTCACCGACTGACACACCCCCCTCCCCCCTCCCCTTAATGTAAAGTTAATATTGGTTACATTCCTTGACATCGGGTCAGCGACGGATGAGTTGAACAACGGATGTCTTAATCTTTTTTTTTATCCCCCGACGACATCAACTCAAGCGTAGTTGACTGTACCTGCGAACAAAGCAATCCAGTGTTTTTAACTAGGATTAAAGGGCATGGTGTTCCTTGTGAAACTGGGCCACATTAGGTCTAGACTAGATCATGGTCAGTTGGTTTAGTTGTTTTTTTTTCCTTTCTCTGCATGTGAAATAATTTCATTTTTTGTTTGGCATGCCAAAAGATGAAAACCTGCGAACAAAGCAATCAGACGTTTTTTAACAATGATTATAACAAATGGTGTTTCCCATCAACCTTGGCTAAATAAGGTCAGACTGTGGTCAGTTGGTTTGGGTTTTTCTTTTCCTAAGCGTAAGAGAATATAATTTTTTGTTTGGCATGCCAAAAGTTGTAGAACCTGCCAACAAAGCAATTAAACCTTGAGTTCTGATTAATTGGAGTAATCAATAAAAAAATTTCTACATCAATTTTTCTCCCTAAAATTGGATGTGAGAATCAAGCAAGGGAAGGACGGCAAATTGAATGTAAAAATTCATATCTGTCTAGTCATTTTTCTTATTTAATCACCTTTCATCTATGTATGCAGAATGCATCCTGGTTTTCGGAGATAACAAGAATTTGCTCACCATTTATTGTGCGGTCCTGGCATTTCCAGGCACTGCTGCTAGTTCAGAGATGTGTATGTGTGTCAACAATTATGAAAGCAGGTCAAAGTGTTTGTCTTTGGTTGCTCATGCTCATGCAATTGATATTTTCATCATCAATTTGACTTTTTATTTTTCAGTCCTTGCAAATGAACAAAAGAAAGAAAAAAAATGATCTTTTATAACTCTGAACTTTGAAGATGTGAGAATGACATTTTTTCTTGTCTCTGCTTCAACCTGATGACAAAAACAAATGCCATCTATTTACACAAATTGAACAACAGATTTGTCTTTGCATGTAAACTAGTTTGATATGTCAGCTTCAGCCAAATACTTACACAACAGTAGTTGAGTCCCAAATGCAATTTTTCACATTTTTGACCTTAAATCTCCCATATATATTTGACTACGACTATTGTATTGTGTGCATTGTTTGAAATACACCCCAGACAGAGGTTTGAAACCAGTCAGTATTGGTCCGTTCCATCCATTATTTTTAAACTGAACCAGCACAAACAAAAAGGCCAGAAGAAAACCTCTCTCATGAACTGTAAATTGAAGGTTTGGTGTCTAGTTGAAATTCTTGGCAAATTTCTTTAAAAGACTAAGGAAATGCAGAGTTAAGAGAACCCAACAATAATAGAAACACATCACAGAATCAAGAGAGATGACGGTTAAAAAAAAAAAATGATGTCAAGATTGAATTATGAATTGAGCCAAATACAAAGTGAGATTTTCTTATGATGAATAAACGGAGATGAAAATAAAATATTTATGTTCTCAAGCTGTTTTCATGTCAACAGAAACTGCAACGAAAAAGCCATTTCCATACACATGAAACCGTTCTTTCTATTTCACTACCGGTACATGAAAGTTTTTTTTTAGATTGCCGTTGCCACTTCCATTTCTGTCACATGAAACTGCAGCTTGAGAACAAAAATGAAAAGTTAAGATTGGCATTTATCAATATCACTCGGCTCAAACAGCTTTGTCTGCCTGTCTTTTCCGTATTCTTTCCATATCATGTGTGCCAGATTCACGTTTGCATGTTTGAAATTATAGCATTTAAATCATAAACTCCCAACATATTTAACTGTCAATCATTTAGTGCCCAGTGCTTTAAGTTTGAAAACACATTAGCCTTTGCCCAATGTTTTATATTTGAAACATAATTATTTTAATATTTTAATTTATGAATTAAAATATATTTTTTTGTGATAAATGAAGAGCACAGGGGAAACATTACCACACTCTCAAAAATGTGATCCTAAACTTATTTTTAAATGGAAAATTCAGTTTCCTTCCTGCAAGTGGAAGGATGGTTTTTAAGATAAGACCACAATATCAGTGTCCTCTCTTCCTGGACCCCAGTTGCCAAGCCCACAATATTGTGGTTGTATCTCCCTGGTCTGCCAATGATAGGCCATGAATTTGTGTTACCCCTGCCTTGGGGCCTGGTTGATAAGTCAATAATATTGTGGTTTGTGACATAGTCTTCTATTTTTAGTGTTTAGGTTGCGGGATTTACCTGGAACATGCCCAGGCGTATCAACTGAGAGACAAGCATGAACAGATTTGCATATCACTGCAAGGATTAATAATTTGAGAGGATGATGAACCATGCTTATGCAGAAGAGGGATAGCTGTAAAACTTCACTTTTTTTCACCATGGTTGATTTTCCCCTGGGTCTTCAAACATTTATTTTTATTCCTATTATTAGTACATTCATTTGACTGTTTTTAATTAGTTTTACATGTTTCAGAAATGTTAGCAAAGGTACAAGATACAATAAGATGAAATACTCCCTTCTTCGCATCTCTAAAAGAAATTGTACTGATCAGGGGCGGAGTCTATGGCGCATTGCATGGAAAGAATACTTGATAAAATGATAGATTAATGATGTGAATTTCTTACATTGCATCTGTGACCCAAAAAAAAAAACAAAAAAACAGAGTTTTTCTCCAGTGATTGAAGTTCTATTACAAAATAAGTGACTTCAGTGAAGACGTAAAATACGTGGCATTGTTCATGACTTCTGCACATTCACCACTAGGTGGCGATGCCAAATACTTGCATACTAAAAGCGCTAGCTGTCTCATCCTATTGTATCTGGTATCTTTGATTGCAGTACAGCCAAGTTATGTGTGGGCACTTGGTGGTTAACCTGTCATGCTATTGTTTCCTTGTCCGCTGGATGCCTGTTTACACTGCAAAAAAAAAGTTGTGATAGAAGCAAAAATTTGGTCAAGGAGATAAGACGAATCTGAATTCATGCCATCTTTGTTACACTTTGAGTATCCTTGAATGTTTTTTTTTCTTTTTTTTTTTTAAAAATTTGTTTAACATATGTCCTTGTGTGTGGATGTGTATGGATATAATATGGTTCAGTGCAGGTATGAAATGAGTGCTGTAAAGTGCTTTGAGCCTGGCTGTTAATGTGATAGACTGCTATGAAAGTGCTATGTATTGTTATTAGGTAGTCCAAACTGCCCCGCTGAAGGGGCGAAATCCTGTTATGGCATAATTTTAGGCCAGCATTACAAGGATTACTCCTGTTTTGAGTTTATGTCAAAATATAGTTCAAGCCTTCCACTGTCAAACTATATTATCTTTTGTATTGTTTAATGTGTGTAGCCATGTGTTTTTATTGCTTGAACAAGACACAGTCTTGCCGTTTTCGCCCTGAGCAGCACATACGGATTTGACCCCCTCATAATAAAGGACCGCAGCGCGTCGCGTTGATGTAGCGCACATCTTTGAAAATAACCCACACAGAAAGCCAGATAAATGAGGTTTAATTTAATGTATTTTTCATCCTGTTTTAAGTTGAAATTCCTTTAAAAATCGTTTGTTGAAAAGTTTGTTCATCGAGAAACTAGCGGAAACTTTAATAGATCAGGATTAAAATTATACGCAAATGCACCTCAGTCTTTGTATTTCAGGGTGTGCCAAAATTAGACTTAGGGTATGTTTCGGCGCAAAGCGCCGACTATTTTTATAGACCCACTGAATACTTAATTTCATCACCTTTTTGTGACACTTAGTGCTAAGTCAATGGCGACCCAGTTGACTTAATTTTCAATAAACAAAAAATAAAAACATTATTTTTGTCTCCCTTGTAAGAGTTCACAGACGTCAGATGACGTTTGATGACTAAAAGGATGCTTGTACTATATTAATTGTACCCCTCGAAAAAAAATTGAGCGTAATGTACACCCCCTTGACTTGGAAACAGATAATTTTTAATGCTGTGACTCAATTAGCAGTCATTTTATGGACAGTCAAATTTGGACTATTGTGCAATCTGCAAAAGGTAGCAAATTCCAGGTGTTTTTTCACTTTTGAAAATGCCATAACTTTCAAACCCTTTAAGCCAGAATGACAAATTTGGTATCAAAATTCTTAGAAAAGCAGGCTCCATCAGATTAGACAATAACTAATGAGTTGTGATAAAAAGTAAAAATCAGTTTAAGTATCTATCGTTATAATTATTATTATCATTATGTTGCACTCAAAGGGAATGTACTTGGCTATGTTTAAAATCTCATTTTGCTTCTAGTCATATCATTTTTGCTTGCCTTATATTGTATTCTACTTATATACGCTTGCACTTTTGTGTAGATATTGCATGTGTTACCAGTGATAGAACATTCACATATATTATATATATACACATGTTGGCCATTCCATACCTTTCGCAGTTTTCAATTTTACACTAATGTTATTGCTCAACTGAGACATGAAACTCACTGGTGCTGACATCACTGTCATTTGATGAGTGAGTGTTGTCAGTTGATACATGGCCAATACTTGAGGTTACACCCATCATGTCCTTGCAGTGATGCAGTGGTCCTTGGGGGATACGCTGGTTTAGAGGTAAGGTGCTTGCCTCTCATGCTGAAGGTACTGGGTTAGATTCCCAGTCGGTGCAGGCATGTTGGAAATTGGATGGATTTTCCCGTCCCTGATCCTGTGGTAGTTAGTCTTCTCGGATAAGGATGAAAAACTGGGAGGGCCCGTGTGCATGTTGGGCACATGAAAGATACCTTGGCAGTTGGAAATTGCGAAGAGCAGGCCTAACAAGGCCGCTGCCCGGACAAAATTAAAGAAAAATAATCCCTGCCATCCTCCCCACCCCCAAAATGGAATCAAACAAATATACAAACACAAAATCGTCATGGTGCTAACCTTTTGGCCTAAGTCAGACTTAGGCCAAAACAGAATGTACTTGTTACGTCATTGCCCTATCCATGGTGCATCTATTAATGTAAAAATCATTCACAAGTGCCAAGCCATTATCTTGGAAATAAAACTTTCTGTAATGGCCTAAACCTAACTCATTTATAGACGTAGGCCATTTTTGTGCTGGGGTTGTTTCAGCCAACGTGGATGATGGCCACTTTTACCTAGAGAGTCATTTTGGCCTAAGTCTGACTGCATTGCAAAAGAATGTAAATAAGTTTTTTTGCGATTTTCTCAGAAGTGCAAGAAATGACTTAGGCCAAAAAGGTCAGCACTATGACGAAATACAACAACAACAACGAAGAAAAATAAACACAAGAAAAAGAGAGGTGCAAATGCTGAGAGCAGAAATCCTCTGAAAACAAAGACCTCAAAACATTCTTGCATAGATAAACCTTGGCTCTGGATCAGATGATGATTTACTCACTGTTGGGTGTCAGGAGTGATAATGGCAGTCAGTTCTGTCTCCAAACTTGTTTCACAGTTGATATAGCTCAACGAACTTGGTGATCCCTTTGATAAACGGGGAAAACTCAGATCAAAGCAGTATTGCTACAAACTTGGTATCTATTTAATGCAAAAGAATTAGTGGTTCATTGTTTTATTTTCTGCAATGGAACTAAAGGATTGGGATTGTGTTTTAAAGACTTTCCATAAAATCAATTTTTTTTAATGTGCATAAACTTAAAGCTCAATCTTACTTACCACGCCAGTTGCCATTAAGCTGATAATAAATTGGTGATGCTTAGTAGAGAGTCAGATTCTTAAAACGTTGCAAAGGAAATCCGGGGCTTGACAATGTTTTGTTTTTTTGTCTAATTAATTTTCAGAACAATGCCTCTAAAATCCAAGCTTATTCTGTTACTTGCCATCTTGGACATTTCATAACTGTAGTTTCAGATGTTTAAAAAAAAATATATATAAAAACAGTCGCCAGGTTACCAAATTATAATATTAGATCTGACCTAAATGTCTACCATACAGGGTAAGTCTGACTGTTGCGCTTCCAGTTTGTAAGCAGTTGTGTGTCACATAAAAAAGGCACATACATCGGGCATTATCCCCTGTCGTTGTTTCCCCCCACCCACCCAAGTCATTAAGAATTCCTCTTGTATAATCTGTATTTTCATATATGTATGTATTATAATGTTATGAGTCAGACTTTTGTGCTTGCAACTGAAGGGCATAACTCTATATTGTGCCATAGTTGGACAGAAATCTAAAACTGAGACATTGAGCAAAAAGTGCCCTTCATGCACCATATGATTGATTGATTCTGAAATTGGGAACTATAGCCCTTTCAGGATGATTAGAGCCAGACATCTTGAAGTTTCGCTCTAATCATCCTGGGTTACTTACCATTCTTTTCATAGAAGATAGTACACTGGCTGATCTTTATGCACAAGTAACGTATTTTGTTTTGGAATCAGGGGACTTAAGTATGGTATAAAACCCCAAGCCCCATCAATTGAAGAGGTTGGTTCAAGAACGAGGTTAAGTCACATCTTACTAAAAATAGAACTGCACACACCAGTGGAAACTAGATAGAAAGGTCATTGTTTATTTATAGTACCATCCACCTCCCATTAACCAGAGCTGAGAAAGTTTGATTTGAAAGTGGGCCACACCAATGCAGAAAGAAAGCAAAGTCCAAAGTGTTTTGGCTTTTTCTCGAAATGACTCAAATGTGACTTAACTCTGGTCTTGAGGTTATTAATTAATAGTGTTTCCACCAGGTATGATGATGACCTTAACAACACCAGAGGAATAAAGAACAGAAATTATTGAGAATTTCAACACATGGACAATAAAGAGAACTAAAGGACACAGAGGACAGAACGGAAAGACTGTTCTTTCATGACTTATGGCTTCTCATGTGACTTCCGCATAAATGACAAGAGTGCTCCGTTGGTTCAGTACCACTGGGCCTTTTCTTGCGCCGTTCTCTTTTTTTGATAGCCTGCTGGACTCTGTCAGCTTCCCATGCTTTGCTGCCTCTGGTAAGGGCCGCCCTCCAATTTGCACGATCAAGCGAGAGCTTTTCCCACTCACTCACATCAATGGCAAAGGCCTTCAGTGATTGCTTGAGAGTGTCTTTGTAACGTCTCTTTGGGGCCCCAACATTCCTCGTTCCATTGGAGAGCTCAGAGAAGAAGATTTGCTTAGGGAGTCTGGAGTCGGGCATTCTGACAACATGTCCTGCCCAACGTAGCTGAATTTTTTTCAGGTGGCAGAAGATGCTCAATTCCTTGGCACGATTGAGGACCTCAGTGTCTGGAATTTTATCCTGCCATTTGATCCTTAGGATCTTTCTAAGGCAGGCCAGATGAAAGTGATTTAGCTTTCTGGCATGCGATTGGTACACTGTCCAGGTTTCAGCCCCATAGAGTAGGGTGGGAAGGACCACAGCATTGTACACTTTCAGCTTAGTGTCTGTGCGAATGCCGGCAACATCCCATACTCGGGCCGTGCAGGCATGTTGGAAGTTTGGGATTTTTCTCATATTTTCGTGTCCCTGATTCTATTGAGGGGTAGGATCGAGTACCTAGTCTTCTCGGATAAGGACGAAAAAATTCGGAGGGCCCGTGTGCACGTTGCGCACGTTAAAGATACCTTGGCAGTTGGAAATCGTAAAGAGCAGGCCGAACAGGCCGCTGCCCGGGCAAAATTAAATTAAATTCATCTCTACCAGTCCCTCCCCCTCCCCCCTCATCTGCCCCCCCCCCAAAAAAAAAAAAAAAACGCCGACCGGCGCTGCACTGTGGCGACGACGTGCCTGCTCCAGTTATAACTGGGCTGCAATGGCACAAAGGCAAAATTTCCCAAATGGGATTAAAGAGTTATACAAATACAAATACAAATACAAAATACTCTCTTTCGAAGCCTGCCAAATGCAGAGCTGGCTTTGCTGATTCTTGAGAGAATTTCAGTATCAACACGAGCCGCGGAAGACAGTGTACTGCCAAGATAGGTGAAGTTCTCCGACACCTTCAGAAGACTGTCATGGACTTTGATATTTGGGGTCACAGAATACTTGTCGTCTGGAGTAGGCTGACGGAGCACTTCCGTCTTCTTTGTGCTGGTCTTGAGGTTACTCTTCAATTATATCAACACTCAATTAATAAAGAACATTTTACAAGCCAAAGAATGAAATATCCTCCTCTTCCCCCACTCCGTCCTTGTTTTTGCAGATGCTGTTTTGTGATATTATTTTATGCTTTTATTTTGTGGAACTCGTGTAATTTTGAGTATAAATTGCCCAACAAAGAAGAAATCCTGAAATGTTAAATAACACTGCATTTTTTTTGCAAATTTATACATACTGAAATGCTTTATTCTTTACACTGAAACACACATGCTTGTGTATCAACAAATTCTGACTGCTGTATTATAGATACATGTGTAATCCCTGCATGTCTTGATGATTGTTGTGCAATTAAATGATCATTTTTCAGATAATAAATTTATCTCTATGGTAATAAAAATAGTTTTGGGTTCGCGTTACCCTCTACTTCCATAGAAGTAACATTTCTTTTTGTTATTGTTTGTCTTTCTCCCTGAGCTCTGCCTTCACACATATCCACAGCCTTTTTGTTAGGGGACTGTAGTACTCTAATTACAAAGACGAAGAGAGAAAATATCCAATTGTGTTCATTTATAGCTACAGCTTATTATATAGAATACCAGTTTCCCTAACAACAACTACATACAAACATTACACGTACTTAACATGGGGCATACTGCAATTCTCAGGTTATGAAGGAAAGATTTGACATCGAAGATCCGACTGTATTCCAATCAGTTTATGGATATTTATTTTATTTCAAAATGGTAACCTCTAGTTCACCAATTAGAGCGTCTAAGAATAGTTTTGCGGCCTTAACCGATCTAAAAATAGACATACATGTAATTCCTATTATAGATATAGCATACAACATTGCGTCTTCAATTTCCTCTCCTTAGGCCTACAAGACAAAGTCATGTGCTTTTTTAGTAACAGATATCACTCCACACTATCTGTGTGGCAGTTTTGGTGTCCTACTGTCCAGTTCCTTTGTAAATTAAATGTAACATTACACTAGACCTTCTGCATCTGTCTATCATTTTTTTTTCTTTAACGTTTTCATTCAAAACCACCCACCTGCCCTAGCCGGGGGCATCCATAAACTACACGCGTTCGATTCTGATCATATTCGACCCCTTCTATCCATTCCACCCTACCTGGCTTGGTTTTAATTTCCCCCACCCTTTCTATCAGCGCACGACCATTACGGCACGTTACAGCAGCGAACGTTCATGTTGAGGTCTTGATGTTCTAAAACATGATGTGGCATTTTACGTGAACTATTTGACTGTTTAATTAGGTACGCTCCCCTTCTTCGATTTTATAATGTAATTCTACATCTCATTTTTTTTTTTAAAGTAATTTATTACCACAATTGAAAAAACAAAACACCGCAAACTATATGCTCTCTAGACCCCCCCCCCCCCCCAGGAAACAACAACAACATAAATACGCGTTTCATCCACTCAGGGCAAACCTTCCACCCTCAGCACAATCATACGGACTTTACGGATAACCACTATGTGTCAGTGTCATTAGTGTCCGTTAAACCCGAGACACAGAATTCTGAGTCGGACCATTCCTTCTCTCTATTATATAATATGTACACGGCTTGCACGCATATATATATAGACATGGTGAATACATGTAATATTCAGAGCTCTGTGCGACTACACTTTTCGGTTCAATATTGTTATGAAGGTATGTGGTGCGAATTGTTGCATTGTTGACATGGATGATATATACGCGCGCGCAGGTGGACGGGCGGGAATTTGGCGAATTGATCCGTCTCGGTGTCCTGTCTCTCGAGCTAAACACACAGATAAAAGTGTACTTATGCAGTGGCGGACAAACAGTTTTGGGACACCTGAACCTTGAGCTATTATGGAACCCCTTCGCAACCAGCAGCTGTGGGTAACAACAGGGCAGCGTCCAACAAGGTCCACAGGGCATTTGCTGCCCTTGCAAGGATCTCAAGGCTGTTCAGACATTTAAAAAAAAGTTTCTTCTGGGTCCTTCCAAGATCAGGGGTCCTGAGGCTCAAACTTGATTAGTTTCATTGTAGATCCGCCACTGTGTATATGTTGTAATTTTCTTATTTTTCTGCTAAGTTTAAGGGTGAATAAATCTCCCACTCCAGGCCAAGAGAACAGTGAACAAAGCATTCATAATTCTAACAAAATTCGAATGACCTCTTAGATAAATAGTCTTATTGTAAAAATTAAAACTGAGAGGCTTTGACTGGGTCTCCATTGGGCAGAGAATAAGTCCTTCTTTTCATGGATTCATGGTCATACAATATCTTGTAGCACAGTCCTAGTCGTCGAGCTACCTCCATTCCAACCACGCTTATTTTGCCTGCAACAAAGGTCCACCGGACCATTCATACCATACAGCCACAGAAAAAAATAGATAAATCTGAAGAAGTTTTGTACATATCAAACAATGAGTTTATTCAAAACTACACGATAGTCTGCTCCTCCGAGATCAAAGAAAACAATCTGATTGCTTTCAGACATACATATACTGGTAGGCACCTATACAATCCAAGGTGTGCCGATGCCCACAGATGTTTTTCATTCAAGTCTTATGTATCATTAATATCAATCAAATAGATATAGGGCCTACATGTATTTTTCTTTCATCTTTGACCAAATTTGTTTCATTTTCAATACGAGACATGTTTCAATTTCCGCGACATTTCAATACATGTATACAATAGGCCCTACACACTGAAGGCACAATGCATGTTAGTTATTAAAAATGTCTCTATTTTCATGATTTATCAGTATCATGAAGATATATGCCTATAATGTATTTACTGAATGTGGGAGATGTTTTTCCGACTGCTAGACCAAAATGCACCGCTGAGGTGACCATTGTCAGTGGGCGGTGCCCAGTGAATTGAAAAACAAAAACCGGAAAAGGAAGGGAAATTTCACTTTTCTACGAAATCGCTAGATGGAATAAAATTATTTTAGGTTTTGTAGTGAAAGAACGCAGACACTACCTTTCAGATTTCGCCCTCTCTGTCAAGTTGGCTTGCATCATATCGGAATGTTAGGTTATCACATGCAGTTTGAAGAGGGAAGAGGCAACACTCTTTTTATACCTTACCCCATAAAAGTCTATCTGAACTCATTCTCAAACAGAAAAAGGCATGGTTGTCTGTACATTTTGAAGTACATGTATATTGTAAAATATACAAATATATAAAAGGCAAAATTCATTTTAATTATTGGAATGTTTTAATTTTCATGATTTATCAACATGATGATGATATTACATATGTATATTCTGAATTGTGAATGCTAGACTTCTAAAAGTGACATGAAATGAATGATTATTGAATCTTAATTTACAGAAACGTAACTATTCAAATGTGTACCTTATTATAAAAAAAATAAAAATAGTGGCGTGGGTAATTCATTGTGGTGCAATTTTGGTCCCTTTTTTTGCTAGATTTATTGCCTAAATGAGTTTCAAAAATTATAAACTTAATTTTCTTAAGGGTCAACTAGACCAGCCCAATCGCTTGGCCGATTGTGTTAATTCAAGTCTCGGGTATTTTTAAATAAGAGATTGTAAACGTGTAAAATACAATGATCTTTCTTTTGGCTCCCCGTACCAAGCCCACCACAGCGGAAACGATTATTAATACGCGTTCAATTCCGTGCGCGCAATTTCCCCAAAAGAAATGAGTGCACAGTGCTTTCGCCGTTGGTGTGCATGAAATCTGTAGTCAGTCTGTTGGCTATGGGAAACGTTCAAGACCAAAAAGAGAGAGAGACAGATCGGTGGGATCACGGGTTTATCGCAGATAATGCAGGGTACCTCATCTAGTACATCGTTGGCCGGCCCATCAAACCTCTGAAGTCCCGATTTACCTGTCTGGCTGATCATTCCTCCGTACTGGACTTCAGAGCTTTGCTCGCCTCTGATTCGCCCGTGATCTGGCGCATCAATCCTCTTACCTGAACAACAGAGGTTTGCGCTTCACTGATTTGCCCTGAATTTGGCCCATCAAAGCTCGTAAGCTAGGCGACGAGAAGGCGACTAGTTGCTCATGACACGGCTCTTTACAACTAGTGACATTAATTATGGATGGATGGTTGTGTAGTGTTATGTAACTGAGTCCACACTTCATTATCTTGAATAATTATGTTGTGAATTGTTTGGTATGCGAGTCAGACTCTGATCTGATCAAATTAACTAAAAATAGCAATACTGTACGAAAACAGACAAAGAGCCATAATCCCTTGCTTTATTTTATTCCATTAATTTCCTTTCTCTGGCTAATTTACACATGCAAACACTTAAAGAACTTTGATGCCGCATACCTTCATGGAATGGATGAGCATCTTTGGGAGGAAAAAAGCCAACAAAAATGGAATTTGGTGTGAAGAGTTTTTACATACCGAGAGCCTTTCGTCCTTGCAGAAATGTTTATACACATCGTTATCCTACATAATAATTCTGTGACATTTTCAAAGAAAGTTTAAAGTTTGTCTGTTGCCGACCATAATGTTAGCGCAGCTTTGATAGTTGACGAAGATATTTCTTCCGTTAGAAATAGCCTGTCATTGGAAATTCGTTTCTGCCTGAGAGAGGCATTATTTCTATTTTGGGGAAATTTGTCAGAAAATGCCGACTTAATGTCCAGTTGTGGGCAAAACAAAAAAAGGTTCTTGCTGACTTTCTTCAAACAGTATTCAAAATAATGCAAGGTGACGTCACGTTTTCCTGTTGTCGTTTCTGTTTGTGTATGTGTGTGTGGCTTCCCGATATATAAACCTCGTCCCAAAGACTAAAGAAAAAGAAATTATATATGCTCAAGAATTTAATCTCTAGCCTCATTTATTTCTCCTCAATTACATTACGTAATATAACTCTTGTTCGTGAATTTCTGTTAGACAATAAAAGTGTCAGCTCAGTCCTAGTATAGATAAATCCCATTTGCTTTCGTTTCATTTCTCCACGATCGTTTAAATTCATTAAAATTTATTCATAACTTTATGATAATGGTGAAAGTTGCGGGTCAGCATGGCTAGTATTTCCTGTCATATTGTCACCTCCAGAGCCAGCTGTTTGGTGTCATACACGGTAATAATGTGCCTATGGATCGGGTGGGCATTGCACAAGAGTGCAGAGGTCCGTATAAAGATCCGTGGAACTTAAAATCAAGTTATTCTACCTCAAAGTTCTGATGCATGAAGAACTCTGAGTATGCATGTGAACGTTTAAAGTACAACCACATGTTTCCTCTCCAGAGAGGCCGATTGCTAGTGGAATTAAGCAAACGAAAACCTACATCGCAGCTAATGTCAACTCCAAAGAGCAAGAGGACATGACGGGAGGATCTTTTCGAACAGACATCGACTACTGAAGTTCCTAACGTTCCCGGTGAAGCTGGGGATTTGCATGATTTGCATGAAATATTAGATTCAGAAGTTCCGGATGCTCACCTAAGCTTCAGTGACACTGACGAGTCAGGGACAAAAAATAAATGTCTCTGCTATCCTTGAGAAATCTTTATTAAACTCATCAGCAGAAGGCCAGAATTCCCATGACCAACGAACTACAGCCACTGGGGACAGCACATCTAGAGCTGGCCATGATACAGTCCATACACAGACAGGCAGTTCAGTATTTGACGAAACTCAGCACTCGTTGGACTCTTTCAGCCTACATTCAGAAACTCCGTCATTTGGGGCCATTCAGCAACTGTTGGATTCCTCATTGCAATTGACAGAAGCATTTGTTGTGGAGTCACCGCAACAGCCACCCAAACCTCCCACCCCTCAGGGGTCCTCGAAACTCACAACAGAAGCTCCAACCCTTTTGAGGTCACCAGAAACGACCGAACTCCCCATTCCTGTGGTGTCATCAGAATTTACAACAGATAGCCTTGACCTCCCAGATTCTTCAAACCGACCGGTGGAATCCCCCGTCCTTCTGGAGACTTCAGATCACACTTCGGAACTCCTTGACCATCTGGGGTCATTAGAACCTACAACAGATCTCCCCAGCCTCCGGGGCTCATCACAGCAAGGAAGCAAACCCCTTGCTGTTCAGGAGTCTTCGCAACTGGAACTACATATAGAAACTCCTATCGTGGATCAACTGCCCCTTGTCACAGAAACTAATACTCTTGTGGACATGCCACCAGCGTCAGATCACACAACCGATAACACGGCCCAGGTGTATAACCAGAACCTATGCAAAGCAAAGCGTGTCAAGGGAGAGGCCTATGTTGGAAGAAGCTACGACAAGACCTCCAAGGCCTATCTTTCAGCTGACAGAGCAGCAAAACAAATGAAAGAAAGATGTTTCTGCAAATCGAAGGGGACCCAATGTTCCGAAATACCTGACTCTGAGCGGGAGACTCTCTTTAAAGAATTTTGGGAAAACTTGAAATCATGGGATGAAAAGCGAGTATATGTGAAGACTTTGATCGACACACCCGTGAAAAATGGATTGGACAAAAAGCAAAACGTCATAAAATATTACCTGAAATCAAAAGGAGTGAGAGTACAAGTTTGTCAAAAAATGTTTTTATGCACTTTTGATCTCAAGGACTGGACAGTAAGAAACTGGTGCCTTAATGAACCAACCCAAGGGATGAAACGTTCTTCTTATTATGATAGGGCCTTAGAGCGAAAGAATCACTGTGTGGAGGACTTCTTGGGAAAACTGAATACCATGCCATCCCACTACTGCAGAAAGTCAACAAAAAAGATGTACGTGGAAAGATAGTTTCGGTCCATGACTGACCTGTACGATACATACAAGGAGCTCTGCAAAACGGATGACATTAATCCCGTCAGTATTAAAGTTTTCACATCCCTATTTTACGAAAAGAACCTTGCCTTATTTATGCCCCGCAAGGATCAATGTGATGTGTGCGTTCAACATGAGCAAGGCAATCTGGAAGAAGAGACGTTTACTCAACACAGAGAAAAGTACAAAGCTGCACAGGCGGCAAAAAATGCAGACAAGGAAATCGCATTGAAAAATTCTGATGTACTCGCCATCACCATGGATTTGCAAGCCGTACTGCTTGCTCCAAGCTTGCAAGCTTCGTCGCTATATTTCAAGACAAAGCTCACTGTTCACAATTTCACCATTTTCAACCTAGCTACCTCAGATGTGGACTGTTACGTATGGCATGAGGTTGAGGGAGGCCTTACTGCTAACAAATTTGCCAGCTGTATCTCCAACTATTTGTCATCGCACCCCAGATCTAAACAGATCATTCTCTAGACCGACGGTTGTAATTATCAGAATCGAAATAAAACTCTTGCAAAGGCACTGTCGTACATTGCAACTAAGACAGGACAGGAAATTGTTCAAAATTTTTTGGAAAAAGGCCACACTCAGATGGAATGCGATTCCGTCCACTCAACTGTGGAACGAGCCCTGAAAAAAAATGGAAGACAGTGCGACATTTACTCTCCAGCTGATTATGCACGACTGATTGCACATGCCAGAAAGTCAGGACGACCGTACAAAGTGCACTATGTGTCATATGACTTCTTCCAGAATTTTGAAAATGTCGCTGCAATTTCCTCAATAAGGCCAGGGAAAATGGTTGGCGACCCACAGGTAGTGGACATCAGGGCCTTACCATACCTACCAGATGGGAGCATCAACTTTAAGTTAAATCACCAAGATGACTGGTCTGCACTTCCCAGATCTCGAGCTGACATGAAGCTCACAGTGAATGAAGCACCACAACCACTGTATGAAACCCAAAGAAAGATCAGCACAGAACAAATTTGGTTATCTTCAAGAAATGAAACCTGTTCTGTCAAAAGACGTATATAATTTCTATGACAAGTTGCCACATTAAAAAGACATGAAAAACCATTCTCCAGGGGAAAAAATCGGTGGTTATAAGGTTGTAGAGTATATTTCTTTTTTTTTTTTTGTTACTCCATAGACTGAAATAACATTTCGACGCTGCATTTGGTACCTGAAACATTCTATATCCATCATTATGATTGTGAGGATAAAACATTGTTACCTAAAATTGTAGAGATAAATTATCCAATTTTTGCTCTGCAATTTCTTTTAAGGACTGATCCCTGACAACAACAAGAAAAAAAGAGAAAAAAAAAAAGAAAAAAAGAGAAAAAGAAAAAAAAAACCAAGAAGAAAAAACATGGAAAAAAAAAGAATCAGACAAAAAAACAACAAAAAACTTTGCAGTTTTGCAAGGTGATGATGATATAACAGGCCGATGATGACATAACAGGCCGATGATGACATAACAGGCCGATGATGACATAACAGGCCGATGATGACATAACAGGCCGATGATGACATAACAGGCCGATGATGACATAACAGGCCGATGATGACATAACAGGCCGATGATGACATAACAGGCCGATGATGATATAACAGGCCGATGATGACATAACAGGCCGATGATGATATAACAGGCCGATGATGACATAACAGGCCGATGATGACATAACAGGCCGATGATGATGAAAGGCAATTGTTGCCATTGATATCAAACTGAGGCTTGAATCTTTTCAAAGATTAATTTTCTACCAGCTGATCAAAACAGCAGTAAACTGCAGTAAACATTAGCTTTGCGAAATAGCAAACACACCCCTCTATATAACTGGTTAGTGCGAGAGGTTTGATGGGCCAGATTCTGAGCGAATCATTGAAGCGCAAACCTCTGTTGTTCAGGTAAGAGGATTGATGCGCCAGATCACGGGCGAATCAGAGGCGAGCAAAGCTCTGAACTCCAGTACGGAGGAATGATCAGCCAGACAGGTAAATCGGGACTTCAGAGGTTTGATGGGCCGGCCAACGACATGTGTGTAATAAATAAATGAACAGCCAACAACACATTTTATCACTGAAGCAATGTCATACAAAATGAAGGTCATAAATTGAAACGTTTTGAGATTTATTCCTTTCGTTCTCATTTTCCAACTGCAGAACATTACGTTTCCAGGAATGTAAACTTGCTGAGTTTTAGTCGGTTTCCGATTTATTTATTTTGGTTTTTTATTGCCTTCAGTATCCTAAATATCTTCGATGGCGTGCATGATTCACTTCCGCCGTTTTGTGCAATCAATTACCCAGACTAGCAGTTTCCGTTAGAAATTTTTCCTACTTTACTGAACGGCCACTTTCATCCCTGTATTTTTTCACAAAAAGTGTAATTTGGCCTTTTATATCGCTGTTTTCTTACGAAGCAAACACTACAGCTCACAAACAGTAACAGTAACGTCATCAACAACAACAACAAAAACAACAACAGAAGCAGCAAGAGCGGCAAGCATAACGAGCAGCAACCGGTTAAAAGGCTGAAGTGAGTCTTGAAATCTTAACTTATAAAAAAATGAAAGATCATAGATGAACTATATGAGATGACTAGTTCAGTGATTGCATAGAACTGATTACAAAACCTGATTACACAATGGCCCTAGTGATAAAAAAAAGTGAGCAAATAATAAAAATAGTAAAAATACATTGTTGTCAGGGTTTAAGTAATATAAATGCCGTGCTGGGTCACGACTTGTAAGGGGTTGATTTTTCACGGTCTCGTTGATTATAACCAGCGTAATTTTGTCCTTGAACTGTTCTCGTGAACAGTTTGTTTTTGAAACACTTTTTTCTTAGAGATGGAAAGAAAGTGGGGCGAGATAGAATAAATGGATAAGTTAGGAGTGACAGTGCAATTCTCGACCCCGTGATTTTGATGAACACTTAGAAGGGAAGAGAAGGGGTGAATAAGGATAGATAGTTTAAGACGCTTAGTCGCGTTCAGAAATTCGTACATAAAATGTAGAAAGCACGAGGGTTTAAAGATTTCAGTAATTGTTTTGACATTTTAAATTGACCTTGTCTGTTTTTAGTACAAGGCCGTGACCAACTCCCACGTAGAATATATTAATACTGCGAGATGAGCTCGCATGGATGCACCAATCAAATCTAGGGATTTGGACGGTAATTTGCAGGTGGCTGCACAGTATAAAAGTGTAGCCATACCTATGTCCATTACTCCATACAGAAAATTCCAATCTGTGCAGGCGTCGGCACGATTCTGCCTGAAGAATCATAAGTCTGTTCGATTCATGTCTAGTCCACTATAGACATTGAGATGAAGCCATACCTATGTCCATTACTCCATACAGAAAATTCCAATCTGTGCAGGCGTCGGCACGATTCTGCCTGAAGAATCATAAGTCTGTTTGATTCATGTCTAGTCCACTATAGACATTGAGATGAAGCCATATGCTTGAATGAGATATGCCCACTGCTATTGTCTACTGTTCCCTGGTTTTTCTAATACCAGGGACCAAGTGTAAGTGTTTGTCCTTTGATGATTCAACAATGAACGAGGAGCTGAACATAATTTATCCAGTAGGACAGGATTGCCGCATATGCTAGGAGTGCTACCCAAGAATGCAAGACAAAGATTTATATTGACTTGCAACTAGTATGAATGTTTGACATACACATCTGTGAATTGGGATTGACTTGTCTGGATGAGGCTGGGGATTGCCAGCCCATCCTAGAGTAGATCCAATAGACTTAACTACGTCAGTTTATATTGACGAGGTTGATCCATTATAAGCGGTAGGCACAAATAGCTGAGATGACATCGTCGCCAGAGCTCATATTAATATATTGATTGATATATAGTAGGCAGACTATATCTGAGAGATAGATAATTAATACTTAAATTGTTAGTGAGTCAGAATTATCATACTATTATAGGAATCTAGAGAAGACTTCTAGTGACATATTATTGAATTTAGATATGATGCTGCTGATGTTGTCTTTACTATGTAATAGATCTAGACCAAAATTGTTAGGGTAATTTAATGTAATTAAATTTGTGGCCCTGCAGGTCTGTTTATGAAACTTATTCAGATTGTTCTTACTGTGTGGCATGGTACGGAAGATTAAATATTAAATACCTCTCGATTTAAAATGCAGTCATAATACGATCTTTGAGAAGACCCTCTTCATAACAGCTAGAGGGCACTTCCACCCAGTCCAGATTTGTAACATATATAATTATGTAGTATTTATATTTGCTACACTTTAAGTCTGCAAAACACGGAAACAATCAACTCTATACCATTTCAATCCAATCAGTAACATTCCTTTCGCTCTTAATCTTATGCCACAAACATAAATCCAAACAACAATAAAGCAAAAATGTAACAGTAAATGCTAACATTAATAACAAGGTTCTACCTCCACCCTTTGGCTAAACTGAGGTACAAACTGCACACTAGTTCTACAGGCATTCTGTCAAAGTATCAAGCAGAGTCGGTGTGCAATTTTAAGAACAGCATTACTTACAAGAAAAAAAAAGCGTATTCTAAAAGCTATGAGCACATGAAACTTCAATCATTCATTTCAAATTTCAAATGGAAAAACCGTGCCATTCCAAAGCCATGTTTTCATGCGCACGGAAACGGCAAAGGAAACGTCAAAAATCCATCGAATAGTAAAGAGAAAGAGCGTTGTCATGTGTACGGAAACGGTGTCTCGGCACGCATGAAAGCATTCTCTCTATTTCACTACTTGAAGGGCTTTTGGGGTTTCCGTTTCCGTACACAAGGAAACCCAGCTTTAGGAGAGGAAATGGAGAGTGAAGACCACGAGTAACATCCCTGCCAGATAAATTAAGGGAGCGTGCAGCAGCTTTGACCCTTGGTTTTCTCCACCTTGTTCATTTTGAGGCTGAGCTGAAAAAATAAATAAAGGGAAAAAAAAAATGCTTTTTGAGACGAGTGTTGCTAGAACTACATGTAAACAATCTGTATATTATAATTTATGATTATTAACTGAGGAGTGAGGAGAGGCGAGACGACGATGGCACTCTCAAGACATGCGCCATTGATACTTGTAAAAAATATATCTTATTTAGAAACAGAGGAAGATAAAAACAACGAATATGACTTACACTTAACTTGATTGAAGTGAAAAAGATACAGATGCCTACATTTTATTTTATCAGTTCTTCTGGACTGTCAAGAACAGATTTGATTCATAAATGTTTCCACTGAGTAAATTTTTGTGAGAGAGCAGTGAGTAATTTTTACAAACGTAATTATTGTGCGAGCCAGCATAACTTGGTCTCGTAAACAATTTGTTTTGAACAGTTTTTTTCCTAATAGATAGACAGAAGGTGTGGGGAAGGATAGACGGACAGCGTAGGTGTGCATGACTGAGCACTTTTTATATCTCGGGTTTTGAACTAGGTTTAGTAGAGAGGGAAGGGGTGAGTAGGAATTAAATGTTATTGAGACGTCTGTTGACGTACAGAAAATCCGTGATCCAGAGTAAAAGCTCGGGGTTTTGAACATGTTAAGAATTTATTACTATAAAATTACATTTTATTGTCTTGAGTGATTCGACCTTTGATGTCGACCCAGGGTCGTTGCGTAGGGCTGTTACTTAAAATAACTCGGTTCGGCAGCTGAGCTAGAGGTGGTTGCACCAATCAAATGTATGAATCTGGACGGAAGGTCGAGACATAGCTTTAGTATTTAAACCCGTGCAGAGCTTAGATAGATGCCACATGTAGACAATCCATTTACGAGGTGGACGGCGATAGTCCTCAGCCAGATGAGAGACATAAGAGACGCAGTTGAGCAGTCCATATTGTGAGGAGCGCCATGAGTTAAAGCTCCAGAGCCTAAGCTACTTGGTTTGATATAAACCCACAGCGTTTACATCCAGCGCTCTCACTCCCAGTGAGGGCCGCATGGTGAGAGTCCATACTAATTTGTAATGATGAAAGTGAACCGTTCTACTTACTTTTGAAGACAGTTTCAGAGCTACCGCCAGACAACGCATGGTTGTACAAGCATTCTCCATGGCGTGTCTAGAGGAAATGTCCATATCATAACATGTCTCATTGAATTAATAGAATTTAAACTGTTATATCCGTCGCCACGTGCGCGGATTCTATTTGGCATATAACCATGGCTTACTAGAATTTACATAACTCATATGACCTGCAAGTAGTTAGAGTGAATAAGTTAGTCTTTATAGAAAGCTGTAGTTTCATTAGTAGATTCAGTTGCCTTTGAATTGATATTTATAATTATATTTGTTACATTAATTCCTGTAATTAAACTGCCCTACAGTTCTGCTAAAAATCAAAGCAATTGATTTATTTAGTTTTTAGAGTGCAAGTATTTTTTTTGTGTGTTCGTCGATTGTGGGAGCGGACCTCGAAAGAGTGTCAGTCGAATTATCCCCATCTAACCCACATCGCGACATGGACCATACTACTATCAAGTTAACTTTAAGATACAGCTGCCCACAATTAGTGGGAAGTCAGCTCGTCAGGATCATACAACAATCAAGTCAAGTTTAAGACTGAGTTGCCCACAATTAGTGGGAAGTCAGCTCGTCAGGACCATACAACAATCAAGTCAAGTTTAAGACTGAGTTACCCACAATTAGTGGGAAGTCAGCTCGTCAGGACCATACAACAATCAAGTCAAGTTTAAGACTGAGTTGCCCACAATTAGTGGGAAGTCAGCTCGTCAGGACCATACAACAATCAAGTCAAGTTTAAGACTGAGTTGCCCACAATTAGTGGGAAGTCAGCTCGTCAGGACCATACAACAATCAAGTCAAGTTTAAGACTGAGTTGCCCACAATTAGTGGGAAGTCAGCTCGTCAGGACCATACAACAATCAAGTCAAGTTTAAGACTGAGTTGCCCACAATTAGTGGGAAGTCAGCTCGTCAGGACCATACTTAGTGGATTAATTTTTTCAGGCCAACCATCTTGCTCTGTGTGTTTATTATGTTCAGGTTGGTTTCCGTCTGCTGTACGTCTTCTGTGCAAAGTGCTACATCGGCTGCAAATCTCAGGTCTTTCAGATACTCTCCAACTATGTCGATGCCATTTTCTAGGCTTGACATCTTCAATATTTCTTCAATTGCTGCTGTAAATAATTTAGGTGATATGGGGTCTCCCTGACTCACTTCCCTTTTCTATGGGAAACTTTTCTGACACATGGTTATTGATCTGGATGCTGGTGTGTGTGTGTGTGTGAGTGTGTGTGTGTGTGTGTGTGTGTTCTCCCGCTTACATGTCATATGCTATTCACAGAAAGAATATCCACTTCGGGAACTGGGCAGTGTGAATTTGTCACTCGAGTGTCACGACACATCAATCATTATTTTGAATTCATAAAAATGTCAATATTTACCTACAGCAACTAACTTGTACAGGCCCCAGTTTAAGAGAGACAACCTGACCAACAGCAAGACAGAGAGGCAGACACTGGCAAATCACAAACAGAAAAAGCAAAATGAGAGAAAATAATAATCACTTGTCTTTTCGTCCTTGTCAACTTTCTGGCATCCTCTGTCTGCGTACGGCCCACAGGGGTGCCGTTCTACTTCACCCTGGCCACATTCCTTGCTGCACGGCCAGCATGTCCCGTCAGGTCTGAAAGTGAGAGTGTAGAACACATGTCATGGTTTAGAACGGGGATGACCAACCTTTCATGAATGAGCGCCAGTTACAAAACTTAGTCCTATCGCGGGCTGCTCATTTTTAAATCTTAAAAGTTTATACAACAGGATGAATTTGATGAACCATAGTTTTATTTAAAGTCTGAAGAAAATGAGGGGGGGGGGGGGTAATTAGATTTAGTCAGAAAAACCAGAGGTGGCTAAGAAGTAAGAAAAGTCCATTTGGCCAGGCTGGAGAAATAGCCTTGGGCATGCCGGACGGTGGTCGGCGGGCCTTGGGTTGGGCTAGCCTGGTTTAGAATTATTGGCAAACTCACTCCCTGTCATACACCACCACGGCATTTTTACCAACTCAACCATCATCCTGTGAAGACTATAAACATGCAGTACCAACGAACGCACGACCATTAGGAATGGTGCAACTGCAAGCCCAGCATAAAACTTGGTATTCTAAAACACTGTAAAGTGACATTTTACACGTACCCTCTTGAACTTTCATTGTGAAACACAATTTTCTTATAATTCTGCAGCTTTCTGTATTTAAGAAATATCAATGAATAACACCCGGTGTAGCAGGCCAGATTATACCCTCGCCAGACTATACCCGGGGTTAAACTGGCCTAGACTATAACCCCCCTCCCCCCCCAGTCCAGATTATACCCCCTACTTTTTTTAAAAAACAAGTCAAGACCACAGTTTATTTCAACTTTAGTTTAATTTGTTCATTATCACTGTCATCAGGTATCATATTGAAGCATACATTCTTGACTCTTGTAGATTATGATACATTTAATTAAGAGAAAATAATAATGCAGTAAAAATCATTTATTTGAGCCATCCTCAAAAGGTGGGAACCAAAATGTGACAAGACAGCACATTTTTAAATTTGTAAAACCACGTTAAAACTACACATACACATTCACTCATGATGTTAATTTACATAAAAAAAGAAGTCCCAGAACAAGATCTTTAATAGAAATTCATTTATTTGAAACTAGCTGAGGTCCCCGGCCCTGCCCGGGATAAATCGGTTTGAATATTGGTTTCAGTTCTGGGTGCTTATTATGGACCTGCTTCATCTTGCCTGTTCCTATTTGTTTATTATTTTTATTTTTGTTCGTATGTTTTTAAATAAGTCTTACTGCTCTGCCTTTGTGAGTTGACACACTGCGCATCCCGCACAACAGCATGATTTGCGCACGGGTTAGAGTGTTTGATAGTGAACACATCGCAGGAAGTGATAACGAAACCTTAAAATGGCGAACCATGACTCGAATTAGATCTAAATCATGACGAAACAATAAATTTCCAATAAAAACAACACTGATTTGAGACTTCTATTAAAAACTGTGCACCCTTACATCCATTCTGATGTACCATATAAAATTTGAAGTCTGAGTGTTGAGTGGTTCAGAAGCCTTTTGCAACGAAAAATCTCAAGTCCACAAATATATATTACTAGCTGAGGTCCCCGGCCCTGCCCGGGATAGATCTAAATCGGTTTGAATTGATTTCAGTTTTGGGTGGTTATTATGGACCTGCTTCTTCTTGCCTGTTCCTATTTGGTTATTTTATTTTTGTTTGTTTGTTTTTAAATAAGTCTTACTGCTCTGCCTTTGTGAGTTCACACCCTGCGCATCCCGCACAACAGCATGATTTGCGCACGGGTTAGTGTGTTTGACAGTGAACACATCGCAGGAAGTGACAACGAAACCTTAAAATGGCGAACTATGACTCGAAATAGATCTAAATAATGGCGAAACAATAAATTTCCAATTAAAAAAATTACACCAATTTGAGACTTCTATTAAAAACTGTGCACCCTTACATCCATTCTGATGTACCATATAAAATTTGAAGTCTGAGTGTTGAGTGGTTCAGAAGCCTTTTGCAACGAAAAATCTCAAGTCCACAAATATATAGTACTAGCTGAGGTCCCCGGCCCTGCCCGGGATAAATCGGTTTGAATATTGGTTTCATTTCTGGGTGGTTATTATGGACCTGCTTTATCTGGCCTGTTCCTAATTGTTTATTTTATTTTTGTTTGTTTGTTTTTAAATAAGTCTTACTGCTCTGCCTTTGTGAGTTGACACCCTGCGCATCCCGTAAAACAGCATGATTTGCGCACGAGTTAGTGTGTTTGATAGTGAACACATCGCAGGAAGTGATAACGAAACCTTAAAATGGCGAACCATGACTCGAAATAGATCTAAATGATGGCGAAACAATAAATTTCCAATAAAAAAAACTACACCGATTTGAGACTTCTACTAAAAACTGTGCACCCTTACACCCATTCTGATGCACCATGTGAAATTTGAAGTCTGAGTGCTGAGTGGTTCAGAAGCCTTTTGCAACGAAAAATCTCAAGTCCACAAATATATATAGTATAGAAGTATAGATGTTGAAAATGGTGTTTTCTAAAGATGATTGGAACTGGTAACAAAACAAATGACTTCATAAATTCAGTTTGTACATTTCCACACATTATATCTTCAAAATGAATGTGTAAAAACCTAGTAGATTTTTTAACTAATGAGCACAGAAAGTTTGAACTTTCTACGTTTAGCCGTTTTTCTATGCATAGGGAAGGACCGCTCCAAGTTGTCCAAATTATATTAGATGATGTGAAGAAAATGCAGACGTGTTGGACGTGATTGATGACATACAAAAACAGCAGGTTTCTCTGTTTGTGGGCATGACAATAGCATATAACAAACAAAATAACATTAAACATGGCAAGACATTACTACTTTTTATGTAGTTTAATTATTGTTTGGATGCAAATAATACTAATTGAGGAAGTCTGTCATACTTCACGTCCAACATTTTTTAATCTGAAAATTTCCATATCTCAAAAAAAACAAAGGACTACGTACGTGTGGCTTTAAAAATCAATCCTGTGTGTTTAGGTAATCAGAGAAACAAACTGATATATATGGGCATATGAATAGTGAAAGAATATATATCAGTTTCTTTCATAATGACTAGTGATTTGACAAGAAAAGTGATGGACGTGAAGTATGACAGACACTTATAAAATTACAAGTATTTCCCTATTTCTTTGTTATTTTATTGGCTGCAATGCTACCTGTGATATCCATACTTTAATTTTGTGTTTGTAGTGAACATAAGAATCAAAATCATCGTGAAAATCTAATCAGAAGGGTGCCAAAAGGATATCATAATAGTGTCCCATGACTAGTATGGGGGTTTTGGACGTGAACATGACCGTAGGAATTTCGTAGATCTACCTAGAGTTGCCTAGACCTTATTTCTGCTAAATAAACCATAACGTCGAAATTAAATATCTTTTGCACTAAACAGAATTCATTTCAACACTAAAAACGCTGCACAAATCCTTTTAAGAGCGTCCTTTCTGCCAGGATTGGTCGGACGTGAAGTCGGAGCATCCGATGACAGACGCTCCGTGATCCCGCGTGTGTGCTTAAACAGGCATCTTTGGATCCACTTCCGTTGTTCTGTACCAAGTTTGTGTAAAAAATTCACGAAATGACGTGCTTTGGTGCTGCTAAAGAAGCAAGAACTCGCAGCTAAGTAAACTGTTTCACTTCGTTCCTGTTGAAGTCTTTTATTGTTCGTTTTTTTGTTTTGTTTTTTTCACTTGACAAAGGCGAAAGCCGAAAATTTATGCATTTTCTGTCTTCTCTTTAGTTTGCTTTGTACTGTTTGGGTTTTATTTCTCACGCGGGGCTTCGCAACATACAACCTTTTCTTTTTGCCCAATTTTGACAAGTTTGTGTAAAGTGCTACTCGCACGATACAAGGTAGTGTGCGGAGTCACCCGACACAAAAGCTATCGGCGATGGGTCGGATGTGAATAAATGACAGACAATCAACAATATAAATTTAAACCCCGCACATCAAGGCCCGAGGAAGCGCAATTGCAAAAATTCTGCTGTTTTTATGTTTTGAAATTGTAGGTTAACTATAATTCACCACTAGTCAGTAAATGTTAATCTATTATACATGTAAAAGAATATAATTAAGCCGAAGTTTAAAGTGACAGACACATCACGTCCAACATCATCATTTTCAACCATGAGTTGCTAATAATGGACTGGGTCTGTTCTAACTCCCTGTGGTGTTTTTTAAGCTTCAATTAATACACTACAAGATAATAGTAGGGCAGTTGTGGTTCAGTTTGTTCTTCACTACAAAAAGCCCATTGAAATGTGGCTCTCTGGTATGCCACGTTTTTCGAAGTCAAAAAAAGGGGAATTTTAAAAAATAAATCATTAATATTGATATACTGGTACAAATGTAGTTGATGCTGTTGCTTGTGACGATACTTGAACATATGGGGAAGGAAATTATACTAAATACTTTACATTAATATGATTTTATTCATCCAGAGATCACTTACAATAATGTCACCAGTGTGAGTCCCACCTATTGAGAATGGCTCATATACAAAAGTTTGAAAATCCATTCAAATTGATACGATTAGACTTTAACACTAATTTTACTTGTGTCCGTTAGTATTCTTACACATGTATCGTTTTTTGTTTTTTTTTTATAATTGATTGTCCATGAGATAAACATCTCTTGTATTTTTTTTTGTTTGGCACCACTGACCTATACTTAGTGGCAAGGTATGAAATAATTATAAGACTCATAAGTGTAAAGTCATCTGAATTTTATTTTAATTTTGGAAAATCAGAAATGTGCTTGATATGCCAGAACAAGTAGATCTACATATAAAGTTACAATAATGCAAAGAGAAAAGGCCGGGAAAGAACACACAGAGAAAACAACAACAACAACATTTTAATAACCCAAATGACAGATGGTGAGGTTCCATCATCCAGCAGACATTAAATACTTCACACAAAACTAAATACATACTAAAATTTTTTCACATCATGAACTTAATCTGTCCTGATCCACTTGAGACGTTACAGAATGCTAACCAGTAATATACAGTAATAAAATAAGAACACGAAATCATCTCATTTATTCAATCAGAATCATCATCATCATCATCATCTTGGAATATTATAAAGATAAGAGGGAATGTAAAAATAACCTACACATCATTCTAGAATCTATAAGCAGCAATGTGTGTGTACCAATTACATGTATATGTTAAATATGTGTTAAATCTGTTCACCTATTCAAGTAGAACTGGACAGATAGCTGTGGTAAAGTAGCTTTGATAAAGCTACCGTAGTAAAACTGACAGATTAAGTCCACAGTCAACAGTGCATTGTAGAAAGTAATTACAGTATGTTACGGCAAAAATTCGATGGATCGTGTTGAGTTAATATTTCTTGTTAGTAAATTCTTTGATAGCTTATTTGTAGAAAGGTATACATTCCATGTAGCTGGTGGTTTAAGGCACTGGATTAGTTTGCAGGGCATTTGAAGGATTGCAATTATGTTTGAATAAAGGCATGTCACTTGCGGGTGAAATAAATTATAAGTACTTAATGTTGTATATATATAGCAGTATAATCTGGACTGGTGGAATATAGTTTGGCCTAAACACCACAATATTATAGTTTGGCCTAAACACCACAGTTTATTTCAATCATAGTTTAATTCATTTTTTTTTTTATCACTGTCAACGGGCACCATAGTAATACATACAGACATACATTCTTGACTTCCGTATAGTAAATCATAATACAATTCAGAGGAAAAAACATGCATTATTATGCGTTGATATGCTATGGGGTGAATATCCATTCAAACTGATATGATCCAACTTTAACCCTCATTTCACTCACGTTTGTTGTCATGTTGCAGTTGTTTTTATAATTGGTTGTCCATGAGAAAAATTTGCATTGTATTGTTTGTTTGGCACTGACATACACTTAATCGCAATGGATGAAATAATTAACACACTCATAAAAGTGAAGTCATTTTAGAATATTTTCGTGTGCGAATACATAGTTGAATCCTCTGGCAAGGGACGTGTCAGTGTCAAGCTTAGGAAGGTAAAGACGGACAAGGTCTTTTTTTTATATATATTATATTTCACTCGCGAGTGACGAACCTTATTCACTATAACGAACACATAAGTTCAATCTTTCAAGTGCCTTGCAAACTAATCCAGTGTCTTAAACCATAAGGTACATGAAATGTATATCTTTCTACAAATAAGCTTTCAAAGAATAATATTCACTAACAAGAAATACTGTTAATGCAACATGATCCATCGAATTTTGCCTTAACATGCTATAGATCTAATTACTTTAATTTCACTAAAGCTTTCTGTCCAGTTCTACTTGAATAGTTGAAAAGATTTAACACATTTCATATACATGTACATAGTTGATACACACGCATATTGCTGCAGTTTCTACACTCCCTCTTATATTTTTGTATTATTCCAAGATGATGATGATCATTCTTATATTTGTATTTCTCTTTATTTTCAAGAGTAAATAAGATGATTTCGTGTTCTTATTGTTATTAATGTATATTACTGGCTAGCATTCTGTAACGTTTCAAGTGGATCTGGACAGGTGGAATTCATCAGGAGAAAAAAATTTAGTGCCTATTTAGTTTTATGTGAAGTGGATGATGGACTTGCACCATCTGTCAGTTGGGTTACTGATATGTTTTTATTATTTTTTCTATGTACGTTCTTTTCAGGCCTTTTGTCCCTGCATGATTGTAACAAAAAATACAATGCATGTTTTATTCAATGCCAACCAATTAACAAAATAATAATAAAAGTAGTAATAATAATGATAATAATAATAATGATGATATCAACAGACACGAGTGAAATTAATGCTGAAGTCTAATCATATCAGTTTGAATGGATACTCAACCCTTTTGTAAATCAATGCATTTTAATGCATGTTTGTTTCCTCTAAAATGTATCATGATTAAAAGAAGATAAGAATGTATGTATGTACACGAATTTAAACTACGGCTGAAATAAACTGTTATTATTATTTCCTCTAAATTGTATTATGATTTATGGGTGTCAAGAATGACTGTGTTCATGTATGGATAAATATGATATCTGATGACAGTGATAAAGAACAGGCTGAAATAAACTGTGGTCTTGACTTGTTTTTTTTTTTTTAAAGTAGGGGGTATAATCTGGACTGGGGGGGGGGGGTATAGTCTGGCCCAGCCCAAAGTAATCCCGGGGTATAAACTGGCCTAGCCCAGTCTTTTAGTCTGGGGGGGGGGGTATATTTTGGCCTATTACACCGGTACCCTTTAAGTGAATTTAACGATAACCGAAAAGCACACAGACACCATCCACCCCACCAACCCCCACCACTGCTCGCTTTTCATGCGCCGGAGGCATAACCCTTCCCTCCTATGCGCCAATGTGCTTTGGCCTCCAAGAGCTAACTTACACCCTCCAAGTTCGTTGACGAGATCATGGTGTAAAAATGTGTCATTTCAGTTAGGTCCAACATTTCAAAAAGATCAGATGGTTGTTGTTTTTTTTGTTTCTTTCAAAGTGAATTAAAGAAAAAAGAAGACAGTTTATCCACGAATAGTTTATTAAAATCGTGTAGCCACCCGACAAAATCAGGCACATTTCGGCACTACCTGATTGGAGAAAATTGTTAAAAGGCATCATTGGGTCAATTTTTATCGATTTCGCGTTTTCAGTATTTTTGAAAAATTTAACCTCTTTACTATTCCTTTTCCAAATGATGATCCTGTTTGAGAAGGGTAAATGCCTCAAAACTGACTTTGAATCGAATCAACATTAATAATTTTGATTAAAAGCTGAAAATTTAAAAGCTTTTTTCTCTAATAGAGAGAGAGAGAGAGAGAGAGAAAGAGAGAGAGAGAGGGGGGGGGGGACTGACAGACGGACACACAGACAGACAGAGACAGAGAGGGGGAGAGGGAGGTACGTCATCTAGTATTAGTAAGTCACGTACACCTACATAAGGTTATCTCCAAAGAAAAATGGCTTTTGACCACTCCTTTACTCACGGAGGCAAATATACGAGTATTAAAATCAACCCTTGTGATGACAACTAGATCGAAATAAGATTCATCTCTATCAACCCTTCATGCAACACCAGTACAAACAAATATTACCTGTAGTAGTCCGCTTTGCAGTGGATGACAGCATCAGCATCAGCCGTGCAGTTTACGGCAATCGCTTCCAGAAAATCTGCCCTTGTGCAAGGCATACAAGTTGTACATCTATGCTTACTTAAGTTCATGAACATGTCACGCGGACATGGTTCACAATCCCCAGTCTGTAAGCTTTTGAATTGGCCCTTGCCACACGGGCTGCTATCACAATGAGGGAACTCTTCACTGGCAAACCCGATAGCCAGGACCCCAAGCAAGTACAAATACATGTTGCAGGCAACGCTCATTCTGTTGAGAGATAGAACAAGGGAAATAATCACGGTTTTTAACTTGTTGAATCAATCTGGCTAGTTTCTGCATGGCATGCAATCATTTAGTGATTTCTGACATTTAATGCTCAAGGTAACATAAACAGGACTTGAAATAAGGACAAGAAATAAGGACATCTGGGCAGCCGCTGGTTTAGAAGCAAAGAGTTCGCCTCTCATGCCGAAAGTACCGGTGTAGCAGGCCAGATTATATCCCACCCAGACTATACCCGGGGTTAAACTGGCCTAGCTAGGCCAGACCATCCCTCCCCCCCCCCCCCCAGTCCAGATTATACCCCCTACTTTTTTTCAAAAACAAGTCAAGACCACAGTTTATTTCAACTTTAGTTTAATTTGTTCATTATCACTGTCATCAGGTATCATATTGAAGCATATATTCTTGACGCTTGTAAAGTCATTTTAGAGTATTTTTGTGTGCGAATACATAGTTGAATCCTCTGGCAAGGGACGTGTCAGTGTCAAGCTTAGGAAGGTAAAGACGGACAAGGTCTTTTTTTTATATATATTTTATTTCACTCGCGAGTGACGAACCTTATTCACTATAACGAACACATAAGTTCAATCTTTCAAGTGCCTTGCAAACTAATCCAGTGTCTTAAACCATAAGGTACATGAAATGTATATCTTTCTACAAATAAGCTTTCAAAGAATAATATTCACTAACAAGAAATACTGTTAATGCAACATGATCCATCGAATTTTGCCTTAACATGCTATAGATCTAATTACTTTCTACAATGCACTACTTTTGTCTCAGTGGACTTACTCTATCGGTCTACACAACTGTCAAGGCAATTTCACTAAAGCTTTCTGTCCAGTTCTACTTGAATAGTTGAAAAGATTTAACACATTTTATATAGGTAGTTGATACACACATATTGCTGCTTATAGATTCTAGAATGATTTGTAGGCCTACACTGCTGTTTTTACACTCCATCTTATATCTTTGTATTATTTCAAGATGATGATGATGATTCTGATATTGATATTTCTCTTTATTTTCAAGAGTAAATAAGATGATATCGTTTTCTTATTGTTATTATTGTATATTACTGGCTAGCATACTGTAACGTTTCAAGTGGACCTGGACAAGTAAAGTTCGTCAGATGAAAAAATGTAGTGCCTATTTAGTTTTTATGTGAAGTGGATGATGGAATTCCACCATCTGTCAGTTGGGTTATTAATATGTTTTTATTATTTTTTTCTATGTGTGTTGTTTTCCGGCCTTTTCTCTTTGCATCATTGTAACAAAAAATACAATGTATGTTTTATTCATGGCCAACCAATTAACAAAATAATAATAATAATATCAACAGACACGAGTGAAATTAATGCTGAAATCTTATCATATCAGTTTGTATGGATACTCAACCCTTTTGTGTATCAATGCATTTTAATGCATGTTTGTTTCCTCTAAAATGTATCATGATTAACAGGAGTCAAGAATGTATGTATGTACATCAGTTTGAACTAAGGCTGAAACAAACTGTTATTATTATTTCCTCTAAATTGTATTATGATTTATGGGTGTCAAGAATGTGTTCATGTAAGTATTAATATGATATCTGATGACGGTGATAAAGAACAGGCTGAAATAAACTGTGGTCTTGACTTGTTTTTTTTTAAAAAGTAGGGGGTATAATCTGGACTGGGGGGGGGGGGGTATAGTCTGGCCTAGCCCAAAGTAACCCGTATAAACTGGCCTAGCCCAGACTATAATATTCTGGGCTAGGCCAGTTTAACCCCGGGTATAGTCTGGGCGGGGGGGGGGGGGTATATTTTGGCCTGTTACACCTGTACACTTAGTCGCAGTGGATGAAATAATTAATGTCGCGATGTGGGTTAGATGGGGATAATTCGACTGACACTCTTTCGAGGTCCGCTCCCACAATCGACGAACACACAAAAAAAATACTTGCACTCTAAAAACTAAATAAATCAATTGCTTTGATTTTTAGCAGAACTGTAGGGCAGTTTAATTACAGGAATTAATGTAACAAATATAATTATAAATATAAATATCAATTCAAAGGCAACTGAATCTGCTAATGAAACTACAGCTTTCTATAAAGACTAACTTATTCACTCTAACTACTTGCAGGTCATATGAGTTATATGCCAAATAGAATCCGCGCACGTGGCGACGGATATAACAGTTTAAATTCTATTAATTCAATGAGACATGTTATGATATGGACATTTCCTCTAGACACGCCATGGAGAATGCTTGTACAACCATGCGTTGTCTGGCGGTAGCTCTGAAACTGTCTTCAAAAGTAAGTAGAACGGTTCACTTTCATCATTACAAATTAGTATGGACTCTCACCATGCGGCCCTCACTGGGAGTGAGAGCGCTGGATGTAAACGCTGTGGGTTTATATCAAACCAAGTAGCTTAGGCTCTGGAGCTTTAACTCATGGCGCTCCTCACAATATGGACTGCTCAACTGCGTCTCTTATGTCTCTCATCTGGCTGAGGACTATCGCCGTCCACCTCGTAAATGGATTGTCTACATGTGGCATCTATCTAAGCTCTGCACGGGTTTAAATACTAAAGCTATGTCTCGACCTTCCGTCCAGATTCATACATTTGATTGGTGCAACCACCTCTAGCTCAGCTGCCGAACCGAGTTATTTTAAGTAATAGCCCTACGCAACGACCTTGGGTCGACATCAAAGGTCGAATCACTCAAGACAATAAAATGTAATTTTATAGTAATAAATTCTTAACATGTTCAAAACCCCGAGCTTTTACTCTGGATCACGGATTTTCTGTACGTCAACAGACGTCTCAATAACATTTAATTCCTACTCACCCCTTCCCTCTCTACTAACCTAGTTCAAAACACGAGATATAAAAAGTGCTCAGTCATGCACACCTACGCTGTCCGTCTATCCTTCCCCACACCTTCTGTCTATCTATTAGGAAAAAAACTGTTCAATACAAATTGTTTACGAGACCAAGTTATGCTGGCTCGCACAATAATTACGTTTGTAAAAATTACTCACTGCTCTCTCACAAAAATTTACTCAGTGGAAACATTTATGAATCAAATCTGTTCTTGACAATTAACGGACACATAAAATGAAGTCATTTTAGAGCTTTTTTGTGTGCAAATACACAGTTGTTAAAACCTTTGGCAAGGGACGTGTCAAGCTTAGGAAGGTCAAGACGGACAAGGCCTTTTTTTATTTATTTTTTTATTTCACTGGTGAGTGACATTCCCTTATTCACTATAACACATAAGTTCAATCTTTCAAATACCTTGCAAACTAATCCAGTGTCTTAAACCATAAGGTACATGAAATGTATATCTTTCTACAAATAAGCTATCAAAGAATAATATTCGCTAACAAGAAATACTGTTAATGCAACATGATCCATCGAATTTTGCCATATTGCCTTCTTGAATAGTTGAAAAGATTTAACACATTTTTTATATAGTTGATACACACATATTGCTGCTTATAGATTCTAGAATGATTTGTAGGCCTACACTGCTGTTTTTACACTCCCTCTTACATCTTTGTATTATTCCAAGATGATGATGATGATTCTGATATTGATATTTCTCTTTACTTTCAAGAGTAGATAAGATGAGTTGGTGTTCTTTTTGTTATTATTGTATATTACTAGTTAGCATTCTGTAACGTTTCAAGTGGATCTGGACAGGTGGAGTTCATCAGGCGAAAATATTTAGTGCCTATTCAGTTTTATGTGAAGTATCTAATGTCTGCTGGATGATGGAATTGCACGATCTGTCAGTTGGGTTACTATTATGTTTTTATTTTTTTTTTCTATTTGTGTGTTTTTTTCCGGCCTTTTCTCTCTCATTATTGTAACAAAAAAAAACAAAAAAAATAAAAATACAATGCATGTTTTACTCATGGCCAACCAATTATCAAAATAATAATAATAATATCAACAGACACGAGTAAAATTAATGCTGAAGTCTAATCATATCAGTTTGAATGAATACTCAACCCTTTTGTAAATCAATGCATTTTAATGCATGTTTGTTTCCTCTAAAATGTATCATGATTTATAGGAGTCAAGAACTTAGGCCTATGTGTGTACACCCATTTAAACTAAGGCTGAAATAAACTGTTATTATTATTTCCTCTAAATTGTATTATGATTTTCGGGTGTCAAGAATTTGTTCATGTATGTATTAATATGATATCTGATGACAGTGATAAAGAATAGGCTGGAATAAACTGTGGTCTTGACTTGTTTAAAAAAAAAAAAAACTAGGGGGTATAATCTGGGGGGGGGGGGGGGGATAGTCTGGGCTAGCCCAAAGTATACCCGGGGTATAAACTGGCCTATCCCAGAATATACCCCTGGGTATATCCCAGAATATACCCCTGGGTATATTCTGGGCTAGGCCAGTTTAACCCCGAGTATAGTCTGGGCGGGGGGTATATTTTGGCCTGTTACGCCGGGTTTGATTCCCTGTCGGTGCAAGCAAGTTGGAATTTTGGAGGAAAATTCCTCTCCCTGATCCGATGATAGATAGGATCGAGTATCTGGTCTTCACGGATTAAGACGAAAAACTCGGGTGGCCCGAGTGCACGTTATGCACGTTAAAGAAAACTTGGCAGTTGGAAGTTGAGAAGAACTGGCCTAACAAGGCCGCTGCCGGGGCAACATTTTAAAAAAACAACAAAAAACTAATCCCTAGCACAAAAACACACACACAACAAGAAAAATAAAATGCCAAAGGGCAGAGATCTCCCAAAACAGAGACCTTAACACACAAGGATAAGAAATAAATATTTAAAAATTCCTAGTGACGACAGTGCGTGCAGTGTACGCTGTGCAATGACAGAGCATCCATCGCAGACTAAAGATTTCTGTCCAGTGCAGCATGATGAAAGTTACAATCATGTAATAACTTCCACCAGCAAACGAATTTTGTCACCCCTGACTTTGTGATGAACGAATCTGTGTAAACTTTCAACAACAACCACAATTTTCCCATCCATTACTTGATATGTACCGTACATTTTCCAATCTTTGATAATCGATCATCTTACAACACAACATTGATTATTTTCCTATTATGGCGTATCGAGTAAAAACATTGATTTTCACAAAAGTGCACATTGTCACCGGCACATGAATGATTCTAACAATGCAGAATTGTAAATGCAACGACGAAGACTGACACGGTTCTAAGAGTTGTTGTCAACATAATTTATTTGTAGGGCATTGTTTCAACCCCTTCACTTAGGCAACACACTCTCGAATTGGTCTGTATTTCATAACACTGCTAAATATACAAACCTGCTCGGATCGCTGATCACTTTCCCATTTCACAACTTGAAATATTCAAAGTGCACAATCAGAAATTCTCCAAAGTTAAACAAAAATGCGTATGAAGCTTTCTATAACCCAGTTCCTAGAGAAAACTGGCCATTACGGTACTCTTTAAAGATATGGAAGACCGTAAAGCGAAGTCTCAAGAGAGAACAGAGATCCGAAGAAAGCAATACACTCAATCTGAATAGATGAGGAAAGTTTACTAAGCAAACCTGGGAATTGCAAAACTATGTCGCTTTCACTGTAAATACATAGCCAGGCATTAATTAAGAAAATTAATACAATTCATCGACCTTTGATAACTTTTTTTGGTTATGCGCAGGAGGTGCTGCGAGTTTTTTGTTTTTGTTGTTGTTTTTACCACAGGCACGATGACACGATCTATTAGTGCAGCAAAGTCAACTTGCTTAAATTTGTTTGCATACTTACAAACTAATGACGTCTTCAGGCTCAAAATCTGAAACTCTGTGAGGTAGCAGAAATGCTTGAAGCAACGATAAAATATTATGCACAATATCTGGTGTCGTAACAGTCCTCTGAACTGATCGGGTCGGCAATTATTGTAAAGCTCCGCATAGGCGTGGATGGAAAAGGATTGGCTCTGACGTGTTTCATCGTTCTATTTTTGTGTTGGTTCGGTATCCAGATTCCCGGCCCCAGTCTCTGCAGATGGCAATTCTGATGATTCTCCAGCACTTGCTAATTAAATACTTAGAATTCCTAATAAATCACACAAAGTATTCTTAATAATTGCTGACAACCACACAACGATATCAACATCTGGAGTGAAATGGGAGAACTAGTTTGGTACGAGTATAAATATAATATATCGGCTGCGAATGCGCGGATTTGTCATTTAGGGAATCCCCGATGGTTGTTATGAATGAACTTTAACGCAGTCTACCGACATACTTTGTTGACAAGAAACTCGCCACAGCTTCATAGCATCATTTAAGAGTTTCTCAATGACCTACATGTATATACAAACAGTAGCGTGTCTCGCAGATTTATTGTTTGCTTAACTATATCCTGTTTCAGATCATGGACGCTTCCCTGCACACAGGAAAAGGGCTATTCACTTAGTTTTGTAAGATGAGGTTTATGAACAGGTGGATTTTAAAGTCAGCATTAATAACAAAAGGAAGCAAAAAGTACGCATGTCCCTGTAAGTTAGAATTTTAAGAACAAGAGTAAGTTTCCTATGACCGATGACTGATTTGGCTAATTATATTGCAGTTTGTGTTTATAAAATATTTCATAACAAGAAAAATATAGCGTTATAATAATTGGCTGGATCCCTCAAAGTAAATCGTCACATACCCTAATAAGCCAGCCATTGACATTAAAGTAACTACAGAATAATGCGTGTCATTAACTAGAGATGGGGCTGTTGAGGCAGGTTTTGAAATTAAAGAGGGAAAACCCAATGAATTACGTGGTTTCTTTTCACCTTTCACCTTTCGGGTCGGACATTATGTGAGTGTGGGCCTATTATGTGTGTGTGAGTGTATGTATGTGTGTGTTCGCGCGAACGGCAGGGAGAAACGGCGAACATGTTGCACGCGTGGGCGAATGCGCTCTGCCTTCACTCCCTCCCCCCCTTTTTTTTAAACAACGCAATACGCATTGAATCGTTTTCGCGGAAAGCGGAGTAGCAGTGGCGGGCACCAGCAAAGATGTCAAACTGCTCTCTCGATAAAGTGAACCTCCATTTAAAATGTTGCGCCATGCTAAACTGGGCCTTGGCTGATACGAGTGTCGCTAACGCTAGTAGGAAAGCGAAGAATGGACGGACTCAGGCGTCTATGGGAAGCGCTAGCGCCGGTGTGAAAAACTTTTGGTTTATAATACTATCGGCTTGCCGTCGCAACTGACGGCCAGTATCTAGCAGTAATAATCAATCAGGATCAACCTGATTCTGGATCTAGATCTAGATCGAGTTGTTTTGGGGGGCAGTTGTGAAACAAAGACTTGGTGTCTTAGACGTTCTGGCTCAGTGTTCTTCCACACATGGGCTTTTTTGTTGTTGTTCTTGTTCTCTTTATAGAGAAGGGTGGAATGCTTTGTATCTGATGAGTAGATCTAGATAGTTCTTGCTGTGGAACTGGCCGTTTTGAAAGCAGTAGATTAAGCAGTAATGTTAATTAACTTGATAGGAAGAACTTTTGAAAGAGTAGCTGTCAGGACTGAAATGCACACACTTTTATAATATCTAACACTAATATTATATGATTAATTAGAATTGATGCAAGGAACTTTAAAGAAACATCTGGCTTTAAAATGTTAATAGCCTTGGAGCAAGGAACTGTGAATCATTCAGGAGGATTGAACTGCATTTATAGACGAATAAGGCACCTTTACTAGAGCGTGTGTCGGGGAAATGGACTTGAGATAACTGAACTTTTCAGTCTGGATTTACTATGGTTGAACTGTAGATACAGAAACAGCAGTTTCTTTGAGTGGTCCACATTACTTGCAATGTTTGTTCGTCACAGGTCCTAAATTTTTTTGTTGTTGGGAGTCCTTAAAATAATGAATTTATGTGAACCCTGTTAAAAACATTAGTAAAGCATTGGTAAAGTGGACAAAAATCTGAACAAAAGTAAATAAATAAGTAAATTTTCTCAAATTTGGGTGCTCCTAAGTAGCCCGGAATTTCACATTTTAGCCCTGGAAAAAGCCCCGAAAAGGCCCTGGAAAATTATTCTCAACTAGATAAGGTACTTGGCATCAGCCGGGATAAACCTGCGTTCCCACCCTTTCTTCTCTCTCTTTCTGATCTAGAAACTTTCCAACAATAACGTATAATCTTGCTATAGATCTCGTGCGCGCCAGGGCACTTTGCCCTCGTCTCTGAGCAGGGAAAAGGCGTCAAACTGAACACGTGTCAAATACACACTCCCATGCGCTGGGTTGATCAAAGAGAGCAAAATAAAAATAATGAAAAAAGATCTTTGTATTTTACCGTCATACCGACACGTTTAAATAAAGTATTGTATTATTATACATTAGATGAGCTACCGGGCATTGCCCAGAATAAACAATCATATGATTTCCCTCCCCCCCTCAAACCCCTCTCTCTAGTATAATAAAAGTAATAAACTACAGTCTTGCTTCAGAACTCATGCGCACCAGAACATTACGCACCAAACTGAACGCTTGATACGGTTACTTTTTATGACATGTACGATACTATATTATATTACGAAACAAACATGCAAAAATACAGATGTTACATAGCAATAAATATTGTTATTTTTTAAAAAATACATGCTTGGAGTAAACAACTTTTAATTATAGCCACCATCTTCCTTATCTCAATTGCCACCGTCCTGTCAAATTTAAGGCCTGAAGAGTGTATAGTTTGGTCAGTGACTCATGCCAAAGGTTGCAAGTTACTGAAATATATAATAGACTAGATGAGCTACCGGGCATTGCCCAGAATAAACAATCATGTGTTCCCCCCCCCCCCTCTCTCTCTCTCTGTCTCTAGTATAATAAAAGTAATAAACTACAGTCTTGCTTCAGAACTCATGCGCACCACAACATTACGCACCAAACTGAACGCTTGATACGGTTACTTTTTATGACATGCATGGTACTATAATTATTATATTACGAAACAAACATGCAAAAATACAGATGTTACATAGCAATAAACACTGTCATTTAAAAAAAAATACATGCTTGAAGTAAACAACTTTTAATTATACCCATCATCTTCCTTATCTCAATTGCCACCTTCCTGCCAAATTTAAGGCCTGAAGAGTGTATAGTTTGGTCAGTTAGTCGTGCCAAAGGTTGCAAGTTACTGAAATATATAATAGATGAGGTGCAGGAACGATGGTTTATAGTAATTGTTAAAGTTAGTTGTGTGTATTTATTTTCTGCAAGAGGACAAGATGTGCATTGTTTTCTACAAGAGGACAGGATACCTATATTTTCAACAAGTGGATAAGGCATGTGTGTAATGTATTTTCTGCAAAAGGACAAGCTGTTTTAAAAGAGAAGTGTACTGTATTACAAGAGAACAGGAGAGAGAGCTCCTATCAGTCGGTTAGTAGTTACCCGTTAAGAGAACAGGAGAGAGAGCTCCTATCAGTCGGTTAGTAGTTACCCGTTAAGAGAACAGGAGAGAGAGAGCTCCTATCAGTCGGTTAGTAGTTACCCGTTAAGAGAACAGGAGAGAGAGAGAGCTCCTATCAGTCGGTTAGTAGTTACCCGCTAAGAGAACAGGAGAGAGAGAGCTCCTATCAGTCGGTTAGTAGTTACCCGTTAAGAGAACAGGAGAGAGAGCTCCTATCAGTCGGTTAGTAGTTACCCGTTAAGAGAACAGGAGAGAGAGCTCCTATCAGTCGGTTAGTAGTTACCCGTTAAGAGAACAGGAGAGAGAGCTCCTATCAGTCGGTTAGTAGTTACCCGTTAAGAGAACAGGAGAGAGAGCTCCTATCAGTCGGTTAGTAGTTACCCGTTAAGAGAACAGGAGAGAGAGCTCCTATCAGTCGGTTAGTAGTTACCCGTTAAGAGAACAGGAGAGAGAGCTCCTATCAGTCGGTTAGTAGTTACCCGTTAAGAGAACAGGAGAGAGAACTCCTATCAGTCGGTTAGTAGTTACCAGTTGTTTTTTTTCCCCTTATTTTCCCACCTTTAAGTAGCCCTGGAATTTAACATTTTACCCCTGGAAAACCCCTGGAAAAAATTTCTTAAAGAGGTGCAGGAACCTGCATTCAGTGCAGCGTTTTGTCCACCTACTGACATTCATCCTCCCCACGTGTCCGGCCCAATTCCACGTTTGCTGTAGCAGGAATTCCACTACGTCTTTTAGTTTTGTTAGTTTGCGTATGGCAGCGTGGGGGATTCTATCTTTCAGCCTTTATGTTAAGCATTTTTCTTTCCATTGCCCTCTGGGTAGTTCTTGCTTTATTCGTGAGCTGTTTTGTGATCGGCCATGTTTGACAACCATAATGTAATCAGTAGAAGAAAGCATTGATTGAATACTTGTTTCTTGGGGGATGTTGGCACTGTGGAATCTAGGAATATCTCTCGGTTCTTTCCAAAGCAACTCCATGCTGTTCTTATTCTGGTGTTTAATTCAGTTGTTAGTTGTGTTCCATATTCACTATCTGGCCTATGTTCATTATGTAAGAAACCAGCAAAAAAAATTTAAAAAATAGAGATCATGATAGAATAAAGGCGGATTTGGTGGGTACAAAAGGAGACGGTGGAGGGCGGGAAAAGGATTTAACACTCAGATATGATGCATTTTGGTAAAGTTGCCACAAGACCTGAACAAGCTTTGCACTATTTCAGACACTGTATGAAAAGGGCGGCGCGGAAAAAGGGAGAGTGGACAACTTGATACCACGTCAGATACGTGCAGTTTGGTGAAAGGGGTGGGGGACAAACTTTTATTGTTTTATTCCATCCTGCACAGACACTGCACTCAACTTAGGCTAATTAATAAATGACTTTATTTTCTAGAACTTACTGATTGTTACAAAAGTTCCTTTATCTTAGGGTGGGGAGTGTTCAATGTTGGTTTTCTTTTCGGTGAGTGTATTGGGGGGTGGGGGGGTTAAAACCCTTTTCAAGGCTCTTATTACCACCCCAGATCCCTAAAAAAATCATCATCATCAACAACAACAACAGCAATAACAACAGCAGCAGCAACAACATAAACAATAAAACAACAACGACAGCAGCTACACATAACAACAACAGCGACAGCAATGAGAACAACAACCACCACCATAACTCAAACAGCAGCAAACAATAACAACAACAGCAGCAGTAATAACAACAACAGCAGCAACAATAACAACAACAGCAGCAACAATAACAACAACAACAGCAGCAGTAATAACAACAACAGCATCAATAATAACAACAACAGCAGCAAACTATAACAACAACAGCCACAAACAATAACAACAACAGCAACAAACAATAACAACAACAGCAGCAACAATAACAACAACAGCAGCAAACAATAACAACAACAGCAACAAACAATAACAACAACAGCAACAAACAATAACAACAACAGCAACAAACAATAACAACAACAGCAACAAACAATAACAACAACAGCAGCAACAATAACAACAACAGCAGCAAGCAATAACAACAACAGCAACAAACAATAACAACAACAGCAGCAGCAATAATAACAACAGCATTAATAACAAAAAGAACAATAATAACACAATGTATCAACAACAGAAATGACAACAACAATAATCTTGCAATACACGGCTGTTCCTCTCCTCACATTTTGAACTGAGAAGCCTGGCGCAAACAGGTCATAGAATGAAAACCACTAATGAGTCAAAAACGGTTTTCATATCCCACGAAAGTACATTGAATCAGCTTTCTTATCATGTAGAGCATTACACCGGGAAAACTAGCAAAATTGTTTTTAAAAAAGTTTTAAAGTTTTGATTTACTGATTTTATATGTGACTTTATATGTCTTTGTAAAATAAAAATAATTAATACTTAAAAATGTGTAACTTTTTTGATGAGCATTCGCAGAAGATATGTGCGTTTCAAAGCAAATGTACATGCGTGTAGCATTATTAGACACAGAGGTATTTAAATTAATTTTCCAAAAACCACGGGAGAAAACAGACGTTGTGACTAGCGACCCGTGAACAGATGTACCATGTTACCTACATCGTCGCCACCGCCCCCGGTTCTCCTTTGCATATCATTAACTAAGTTAGCAGGGAGGAACAGCCGTGAATAGCAACAGAGAGAAAGAACTGAAGTTATTGGGGGGCGGGGGCGCTCGCCCCCCTTGAGGTGACCCCCTTGAAAATGTCTTCGCGTTCCCAATGAAATGCAACGGGAAAGCCCACTAAAATTACGTGTTTTACATTGACACCTGTATAGCTGAACAATGAAAAGCGACCCGTTTAACATTATACGGTTTAACAATTTCTTTCATATCTCCTGCTTGCCGTAATCAATAAAGGCCAACGTTTGCACAACCTCCTGTTTCAATTTGCCTTGACGGGAAATTATTATTTTTTTGGCATTCATAGAGGTAGAAATATATATATATATATTTTTGTTCATAAACTTACATATAAAAACTTGGCCGACACTAAATGATGAACACAGAGGTTATTAACAGTGCCAGCAAAAGTGCACCGCTGACGTGCAGTTTTCGTAAATGAGAAGACGCAATTTTTGGATGACCGCACTGCAGTTTAAAGAGAAGTGTTATACTAATCAGTAGTGAACCAAAGAATTGTTTGCAATTTTGAACACATACAAACCAACAAATTCAATGTGGTTTTTAATATCTTGAAGGGACTATAATTATAACAGTGGAAATGACGACACCGCATCAGTTATAGAGGCAATATTATTTGGATCCATAATTATTTAGGGCTCGGCTATGATTATCATTTAGATCTCGGCTATGATTATTATTTAGATCTCGGCTATGATTACTTTTGCTACATTGATATAATATTATGTCTCTAGGCTGGTAGCGAGCGTGTTACACAAAATGTCCGTGTGTGGATAGATATTGAACTTGGTACTAACCAAACATAGCCGGAGATTTCATATTTGATTTTGTCTGGAAATGCTTCTTATTTTTGCTCTTATGCAGACATGACGTAATAAAGGCGGTTCTTTCTGTGCACATGGTAAAACCTCTGCCCTTTGCCTCATTATGTTTTCTGTGTTTTTTGTTTATATATGTTTATGACGGAAACGTTTTTGTTTTCACTTTTTAAAAGTGAATAAACAGTTCCCAGTTAAGACTAATTGAAACAGGAGGCTATGCAAAAATTTGGCCCAGAATCATCGAGGCTAGCCGGAGATATTAAAGAAATTGTAAAACCGTATGTTTTTGAAAGCACGATAATTCCAAAAGAAATGCAGCACAAAATTAAATCTAAGATTTTTTAACTCAACCAAATTATCATGCTCCAGCTTTGGCTGTGAGAAAATAATGTCTAAGGAAAATAATGAACATCGGGTAGGGTGATTTCAAAATGCATACAGAAATGGGTCAGATGAATCAACCACACAATCTGTCAGTACAGTGATATCTATGAATGTGGAAGTTATTTCTACAGCCTTTGGTGACATCCGCAAACAGCGATAGGCGGAGTTTGGCCATTCACACAGAAAACCGCAAACCAGGTTAGGACGGCAGCTTACTACTGGCTGGAGAGCTGAACAAAAGAAACACGTGTTCTTTTTGCTCAAGCCCCCTTGTTGCCAAAAAGCAACCAAAACGTCAATAAAATACAATAATATCATTCTGTGCCCAGTCACCGGTCCTATCCACAGACGGTATTTTATTAGTCATTGGTCCTATCACAGTTGCTAGGCCAAAGGATGCGCATGCCACTACGTTGAATTGCAGTTGCGTCGCATTCTTTTTGAAATCTGTGAACGGAGATGTGCACTCATGCGAGACACGGACACATTGCAGAGTCAACAGGAACGTGAAACCAAGACACAATTGGAACACGACAACAAGTCGCTTATGCGCACCTGCCTGATAAGAATACCGCTACTCCAAATGCAAGGCACGCCATCGATGTTAGACTATAACATAGTGAATAAACACGATGTTCAGCTGCCTGAGGTGTACCGACTATTTAGCATGTCACAATCCTGAGCAGCAAACTATCAGTGTATGCCATACGTGCAATGAAATAGCATCAATAATTAAAACTGAGTATGTTTCAAACTGAAAGCTACAGTATTGCTCTTCTGACTGTGATTTAAAATATGGTAAACGTTTATTGCGGTGCAGTCTTTAACATCGGGTAGGGTGATTTCAAAATGCATACAGAAATGGGTCAGATGAATCAACCACACAATCTGTCAGTACAGTGATATCTATGAATGTGGAAGTTATTTCTACAGCCTTTGGTGACATCCGCAAACAGCGATAGGCGGAGTTTGGCCATTCACACAGAAAACCGCATGTGTCAACTTTGAGGGCTGCACATCCAATTCATTTGCTGTAAACAGCGGTGTGAAGCAGGGATGTGTTCTTGCTCCTACCTTATTTGGTATATATTTTGCAGCCCTACTCAAGAATGCCTTTGGTCAATGTTCAGGTGGAGTACTTATTAACACCAGAGTGGACGGCTCCATTTTTAATGTTGCCAGACTAAAAGCAAAATCTGGTACAGAGCATATTATGTTACAAGAGCTCCTCTTCGCAGATGATGCTGCAATCGTGGCCCACGATGAAACCACGCTCCAGGCTCTCATCAATAGCCTTGCCAAAGCCTGTGACAAATTCATGCTAAAGATCAGTGTCTCAAAAACTGTAGTTTTGACACAAGGCTTGAGAAACCCCAACCCAATCATGCTGAATGGCTCTCCTCTGGAGCAAGTGGGAAAATTCTGCTACCTAGGCTCAACCATCAGTGGTAGCACAGACATAACAACTGAAATAAATGCCAGAATAGGAAAGGCGGCCACAGCTTTTGGCAAACTCTCAAAAAGGGTGTGGAACAATAGCAAGCTGACCATCAAAACAAAGGTACTCGTGTACCAAACTTGCGTCCTAAGCACCCTGCTGTATGGCTCAGAGACATGGACCACCTACTCCAAACATGAAAGATCCCTCAACTCCTTCCACCTGCGCTGCCTACGCAAAATTCTCAAGATCAAGTGGCAAGACAGGATCTCAAATATCGAAGTTCTGAGCCGAGCCAACATTCCATCAACTCAGGCTCTCCTAGGCAAAAAAAGACTGCGGTGGCTTGGACATCTCCACCGTATGGAAAATGATCGCATCCCCAGACAAATTCTCTACGGGGAACTTGCTACTGGCAACCGACCCAGAGGTAGGCCACATCTGCGATTCAAAGACACTTGCAAGGTCACGATGAAAGCATTCAACATCGACCCCAATGAATGGGAGAACCTTGCAAATGATCGAAGCAGATGGAGACAAAAATTGCGCAGTGGCACGCTCGCAATAGACTTCAAGGCAAAAGAAACATACCTGACAAAACGACAGAGGCGGAATGAAAACACTCGCCAAAGTGAACCCAAAAGACTGACCTGCAATCACTGCCATCGCACTCTCGGGTCAAACATTGGTAGAATAAGCCACGAGAGAAGCTGTCAGTCAAAGTGAAAGTGAATATTCTAGCTGCTAAGACCGTCTGTAAAGACGCTAAAGGCCATATATATTGGCTTTACATTGTAGTTGTGGTGAATTGTGTCGGTTGAATTGGTGTTGTTGTTTTTTTGTTGCTTTTTTTCAATCGAGGAATTTTATTCAATTTTATGTCATAGTGTAGGCTACGGAAATATTATGTGAGTGACTACAAACAAATTAAAGTTACAAAATCAATCACAATCAAATTCAAGTTACAAAATCAATCACAATCAAATTAAAGTTACAAAATCAATCACAATCACCGTTATTTTTCAACCCGTTGGCTAGGCTGGGTTAGGCCAGCATCGAGCGCTCAGCCCAGTCAACGATGATGAGAGGGGGTTTCACTGCGGACCATTCCGGCTCGCTTCGCGAAGCCGGGAAGAGACAGTTGGCAAAGCCACTTACGGCTAACTGCAGGGCGTCAGCCACGCTGTGACTGGCTGGTTGGCTGTCCATTTTCGGTCGATTCAGGGTTCGTAGCCTAAGCTAACGTCAAAAAAACGGATTCGGCAAAGTAACTGGAAATTGGTTTTGCTTTTATAATGTGGGCTACAGCAGTTCTTTTTGACGTTTAACCGATGCTATATTTTGAAAGTTCTCACTTCATGATTTGTGCTGCACATAATAAATTTTATTTGTTCATTTATTCTGCGCCGATCCCCCCCCCCCTCCCCCCGTCTCTCTCGTTGGCTGCGTTCATCTTGAAATTTTTCCTTACAGTCAGTGTGTGGGTCCTGTAAATCGTTGGTTTAGGCCCATGCCCTCTTCCTCTCCCACCCATCTCTGTTACTCTGCGTGACGACTCGCTTCCCCCTCCCCCTCAGACACACAATCACACACACACAAACACGCACACACACTTTTTTCTCTCTCCTTTGCTGAGCATACTACAAGGCACTGATATAAGACAACGTTTGAAATGGTAAAAATGTAGTATTTATTATGATATTTTGTTCCACTTTCACAATAAAGATTATGACATCTAGTATAATGAAATGGTTATAACTGCCCAACTGTTTTGAATTTAAGGTGGTTATATAATATACCAGTGTTATATGAGTAAGAAAGGGGAAGAACGAAGGGAGAAGACAATAAAGACTGAAGAGGGGAAGAAGTGAGGAAGTCACAGATCAGAATACAGTCACTAATTCAATCGAGACAGAGTAAAGAGAAAGTGCTATTGATTCCCTCAGGCTGCAAAGGGCTGTTTTAAACGCAGAATTCAAATGCACCTTATAATCACAGGTATTAGATATGACACAATGTTGCCCCAAAATGGTTAAGATCTCTATATCAATTGCATTCATTTACAATCATGTGGATTGTAGAAAAGGCTTCTCACAACTGATGTACTAAAGAACCTTAAATTAGATTCAAACACACTGATACATGTCATATAGCATAGCAGCTTGTTCATTCTAATTTTATCTGTAAATGGAAAAAACTAACATGTTTCAATAAACTCTTAGGTCTGCATTCATATTCTGCAGGAGTTTGTACTTTTACAGATAGACCCTGGGCACACAAATTTATGTGGTAATGAATAATATAAAGGACCTCAAGCTTCAGCTTCATGCTTTGTCAGAACTTAAGCCTAAGCGTGTTTTCGCAGGCGCATGTTTTTCTAACCGTATTAGTCTTCTATTTCATCTGCGCAACCACAGAACCCAATCCACCTACCCCCCAGGATGACTAGATGGTCCTCGTCGATTCCGACGGACAAACCACACACAGTCTTCTATTTAATCTAAAAATAGTAGACACATCTATTATTTTATTGAGGTATAATACCCCATTTTCTATCTGGCCTGAAAACATACGAAAGCGCATGACCCTTTTTTAACCAGCTACAAAAGGTATTAACAGAAAAGCTAATAATGTAACAAGATGGTGTTAGGGTGAAGTGTAGATATGGTGTAGATGAACCATTCATGTGGGTTTCACTCTTGTTACTGCGGCTGGTTAGGCCGCAACATTCACTCGGTTCGTGCCAGGGCGGTAAAACTGCTCACACTGTCAAAGAAGAATATAAGTCTATTGTAGGGCACAAAAGACGTTTATTCAATAACATGCACACCTGCTCTCGACTGGGGGAAGAGACGCAGTCGTGTAACAGTATACCAATTAACAACAAGACAAACATATACATTTAATGTCACATGGCATAGTTAACACGACTAGCATAATAATAATACATGTATAAAACGTAAATAAATCAAGAGTGAAGATAATAAACACAACATGAGATGTGCGATATCAGAGAGAGAAAGAGAGAGAGAGAGAGAGAGAGAACAATATTATCCAAAGACTTCCAAACATTCAGCACTCACCAATATCGTGGTCGTCGATCTAACATAACATTAGTGAGCAGTCTGCTCGGTTAGGCTAACAGTATACGGTATTTCAGTACATGTATCTAAAACAATATAAACAGCATAACCACCGGACTCTTATATTATGATAGTGTCTGGTATCATAACTTCCAGAGTCTAATACACTTATGAGGAAAATATATCTATTGCTTACAGAGTTACACTCATCGTAAATGTCAGATAGCATCTGGTATTGTCATCTTAAAATTAGCAAGAACAGTATTATAAGTATTAAAAAGCACATACCTGTCAAAGAAGAATATAAGTCTATTGTAGGGCACAAAAGACGTTTATTCGATAACACGCACACCTGCTCTCGACTGGGGGAAGAGACGCAGTGCTTGGGGGGGAGATGATATGGATAAATTTTAATCTATTAATTTCAATTTTGCCCGGGCAGCGGCCTTTCGGCCTGCTCTTTACGATTTCCAACTGCCAAGGTATCTTTAACGTGCGCAACGTGCACACGGGCCCTCCGAATTTTTTCGTCCTTATCCGAGAAGACTAGGTACTCGATCCTACCCCCCAATAGGACCAGGGACTTGAAAATATGAGAAAAATCCAATTTTTCCGCAGTGCTTGGGGCTTGACAGGCCCGGGGTTTTATACCCTTCTTTCCCATCCTCCCACGGTCTTGGGGGCGGGTCAGTATAAATGTCGCTCACAGTTCCGCACTGTGATTGGAACACGGTTTGTTCCTCTACGCCCCTTTAAGACAAAATACTGAATGCCAAAATACCACATACCACAAATAAACAAATAAATAAATAAGACAAGAAAACAGCTGACAATTAGTTCACTTAAGCACTATCAGATCTACCTAACATTCGAACTGTATCTTGATCTGGCATAACAATGACGTAAACTTTAGTTTTCAAATCACTGAAAAAATTGGTTTTGCACACAGTCAACTCAGTGAAAAGACGTTTGAAACAAGCTTTAACTACAAACATCAAGTTTTCAAGTAATAGTCCTTCCTGCATTGACACTTAACTTCCTAGTTCAAGACGACAGTCACACACTTACCCCTACTAGTTCTAGATCTAGATCTATCAGTCGAATGCCTCTGATTGTCCATTTCTGTGCAAAATACCGCAGCAAATGTACGGTAAAGTCGATGAAACTGGAGTCAGAACAGTTTTCATCCAGCAAATCAGTCAAAAGGAGAGAGGCCTTGGTCTACACAATTAAACTTAGTGGGCTGACTTAGGCAACATTGCCTGCACTTCTGATTAGAAAGTTGCCTTTTGGCACACAAGTAGCCTGTACCAATCTAAGAAATTTTAGGGTAGGATACAAGTTGTGGCTGCATAATTTGACCCTCATTAGCATAAATTAAAATGGCCGCCACGGAGCAGTACCACCAATTAGAAAGAAGCATAACTTCTAGTTAAAATATGGCATAAATGCAAAAAAGGTGACTATAATTATATAGGTTTAAAAGGGTGCTGAATTCATTAGACGGGATAAAATTTGCATATGCGGTCTGCTTTACCAAAAAATTTTAATTTTTTTGCACTTTATAAGCTATAAGATCATGAATTCAGAAGTCATTGGTAAGAGTCATGTGGACCAGCTACCAAACTCCTACACAAGCATCCAACAGATCTCATTGCCAAAGGCTGATGTTCATTGCCAAACACCACTGTTCAATCTGCTTTGCAGCCTACCTTGCACCCTTAAAGGAAACTTTAAATGATGCTTATGGCTGGCTAAGTCATGCCTCAAAGCTTCTTGCAATAGAAACAATAGGTGCCAACGACTGGATTTCCTGGGCTGCTTATAATGCTAACAAACTTGGACAACAGCACATGCCTATTACGCCATCAATGATGCTTCCACTTTTCCGCGAATCAGCTTATTGTCCAATGATGGTGCACCATGGAATGATGATAGCATGTGCTGTTACAAACCACCTCAATCCAGGTCAGACACCTGTCATGGTTATGGACCAACCTCTTTTCACTCTGGCTAAAAAGATCCAATGGACATTCTCAGACACTCTTGGTGAGGACAAATTTGTTGTGGTGCTTGGTGCCATGCATACTAAGAAGATGTTATATTACTGACCTGGCGACTGGCTTGAAGGCAGTGGGTGGACATCTCCTCAGACAAACAGTGGATTAGTATCCAGTGGTGTCGCTGACTCTCTTCTCAAAGTGTCTCATCTTACTAGGACACGTTATATGCATCAAATCACAGCGCTCACCCTTTATTCGCTCTTGCAGCAAGCGTATCTGGAGTACTTGAGAACAAGCGTACTGGATGAAACCCTGTCACTTGAACTCTGGATACAGCAACAACGAGACAAAGAGCCTCAATTCATGTTTTGGCACCAAACGATGGAACTGGAGCTAACAGTGCTTCAGTTTGTGAAAGCAAACCGTACAGCCAATTTTCATTCGTACCTTGAAAGTCTTCAACACCTTATGCCATGGATTTTCGCTTTAGACCAAATACATTATGCACGCAATCTGCCCATTCACATGCGAGACATGTGTGCATTGAAGGAAATGCATCCACAGATCTACAAAGTGTTTGTGGAGGGGAGATTTGTTGGGCAGAAGACAGAACGATCTTTCTCCTGTCTCGCTCTTGACCAAGTGCATGAGCAGTTCATTTGAACAGTAATAGGTGATGGTGGTGTTATTGGACTCACTGAAGACCCTGAAGCTCTCAGAAGGTTTATGATTGCAGGACCCGAGCTCGCACGAATAACAGAAGAATTTGAGCAGACTCCGCCGTCCTATAAAAACAAACATCATGAGCAGTACAAAAAATTCCAAGAAACTTTCAAAGAAGACACAAACTCGTTGATCAATGCATTTTCTGAATTAGGCAATCTTTTTTTTTTTAGAAGATATCGGTGATCTGGCCTCACTAGAAACATCTCAAGTCATGGGCCACAATATTGTTAGCATAGTGATGACTGTCGCTGAAACTGGAAGCAAGAAGTATGATGAATTTTTTTTCACTGCGAATACAAAGAGCTTCAATTCCATGGTCAGCAAAGATTCACCTCAACAAATTGCCACTGTTTTCAACAAAATTTCCACAAAGCAAAGAAAAGTCTGACATTGCATCTCTCAAAGAGGAAAGATATCAAGTAGTGCACATAATGCTTTCATGACATGCAGGAAGGGAAATTGATGAGGACATCTTTTCTCACGAGAATAGTGAAATTCCACCAAGCCTTTCTTCATCAGGCCAGATGCACAAAGGAACCAAATCGAAAATCATAAAATGTTTGGAATCAGAGGTAGAATTTTCAGCTTCGACTCCCACTGCTGATGTTATGATTCTCGATGGACCGTTTGCTGTACAGTCAGTAAGGCCGGGTCTTGTGTCAACATTCGAGGAATATGCTGACCATGTTTTTGTACCTTACATTCTTTCTTGCCTTCGAAATGTTTCTCGACTGGATGTTGTATGGGACATAATGCAAACCTGACAGCCTGAAGTTTGGTATTCGGCAAAAACGAGGTGAAGGTGTTCGGCGACGTGTGACATTATCTTCCAGAATGCCAGGGAACTGGCAGACTTTTTTGCGTGTTGATGCAAACAAAACAGAGTTGTTTTCTCAATTAGCAGAACAAATCCAGAACATAATGTGTAGAAGGCAAAGATATAGTTTCTACATTTGGAGAAAATGTGCTCAGTTCTCCTGTCAGATCAACATCACAAGGGCTTGCTCCCTGTGCACATGAAGAAGCAGATACCCGCATTTTCATCCATGTTGCTGATGCTACGCTTCACGATTTCAGACGGATCATAATTCGTTCCAGTGACAGTGATGTTGTGGTTATTGCTGTCTCATGTTTTTAAGATCTCTGTCTTGATGAGTTGTGGATTTCCTTTGGATCTGGTAAGGCGCACAAATACATTCCTGCTCACCTTATTGCACAACACCTGGGCCCAGCAAAGTCTCGAGCTTTGTCAGCATTTCACTCCCTGACAGGGTGCGACACCACTTCAGCATTTTACGAGAAAGGAAAGAAAACAGCTTGGAATGTGTGGCAAGAATTTCCAGACCTAACTCCAGCCCTGCTCCATTTATCAACATTTCCACAATGCGTTGTTGATGATATCATGTCCTACATAGAGGCATTTGTTGTACGACTCTACGACAATTCCTCAGAGATCACATCTGTCAACGCTACTCGCCTTGAACTTTTCATTTACAAAGGCAAAGACTTTAAACATATGCTCTCCTCAAAAGATGCTCTCTTTCAACACACTCTTCGGGCTGCATATCAAGTAGGTCATATATGGGGACAAACTTTGATCAATAGCCCTGCTAAGCCTGATCCTTCAAAATGGGGTTGGATGAAGGAAAGTGATATACCAATAGATGGCAGCCTCTATGGTTAACCAAACCATTGATTTCCAAAGCTCAAAACTCTTGTTACTTGCCATTGCAAGAAGATTTGCAAATCATCTTGTAAATGTTGTGCAGCCAAGGTAAAATGCAACACATTGTGTCCTTGACGGGGAACTGGTTACAATCCAGTCAAGTAAATCGTATATGGCAAATTATGTGTTATTGAAGACACAGCTGTGTAAAACAAGAATAATCAACAGAATATTTAATTCATTAATTCTTAAGTGAATAATTACTACCCATGTCTTAGCGGCTACAGACTGTTCTGCTGACATGAACTAAGGTCACATAGTAGTTAAAGACTATCAATGTACTTAAGTTTACAGAGTTTTTTTTATTCTAACGTGTGCCTTCCATTTGTATCTCTTGCAGTTTTATCATGTCATTCCACTGTTATTACAATATTTTCAGTTTGTGCAAAGGAGATATTTGAATACTATGAGCTATTATTTATTTCATTCATTGTACGAGTTGCGGTACCAAAGAAGATGCTGATTATACCCTATGCATTTTTTAATTTTATGAGTCATATGCCAGACGCACTTTGATTTGTGTAAATTCCAATTTAATTTGGTGTTATTTATGATTACTACGTTTTATTCTTTTTAGCACACAAAACATTTAATTACACGATTGTATTCTGGAAACATTGAAGTTACATTTGTTTTGGGTTTTTGTTGTTGTTGTTTTTACTTATTTTATTTTATACGACAGTTAATTTTGGGGTTTGTCAGGTTGTTATCTGAATTCTTAATAAAAAAATTATGATTTTATGGTAATTCTTTCCATTCTATTGAATTCTCCACCATTGAAAACCATAGTAAGGATACCAAAATTATATTTGTAGCTTTTTTAGCCGTCTGAACTCAATTGTTGACATTCGCAACGCCCACGCCGGAAATAAAAGCAGCCAATCACCGTGTGGCTGACGCCCTGCAGTTAGCCGCAAGTTTCGCAACCCCCCCCCCCCCAACCGGAAATAAAGGTAGCCAATCACCGTGTGGCTGACGCCCTGCAGTTAGCCGCAAGTGGCAAAGCCACGCGTGGAATCTAAGTTCAGTAGAGTGTACCTCTGGACCCAGGTCATGTGATCCAAATTTCGCTGTAAATGGCAAACGTAACCGCCGAAGGACCAGTGGCAACAAAACACGTTGTTCAGTGACTCGGAGGTTACGAACCTGGATTTGTGAGGAAATTCAAAAATCTAGACCGGAAAACAAAGGTTGGAATCTTACAAGATGACATACTATTACTGGTACTAAATATTATTTAAATAGTATATTCAGTACGTTTATTATAATGCTGCATATATAATTTTCTTGAATCGTTACTTCGCCATGCTACATGTTCCTGTTCATTGAAAATCAAATGCAAAAAAAAAATATCAGGGAATTGATTAATGTTGTGTCAGTTGGGTGAGACCCGGGTGGGGGGGGGGGTCTTTGTCTCTAGTATTTGACATTCAAGTAATTATTTATAATATTGTGACCGTGTAAAAAGTTGACAATTCACGTCAAAGGGTGTTGTTCACGGTGCAAGAAGATCACCATTTGCCGGTGATGTATCATTGTGAGACCATAGTGAGTTGAGAGTGGTGGTGATTATATTAAGGAACAATAATTTTCATTTTTTTTTTGGCCTATTTTGATTTTGGAATTTACAGAGGCAATTAAATTATGAAAGACCAATATTGTAGTGTGAAGCTAAGACTTGCACTTTTTACGTGTATTTTCCTCTTGTAACCCTGTCCCAAAACAGATCCGTTTATAAACGGGTCATTATATTGTATAATGTTTAATATACTGTGTTCCAGGGTAAAAATTGCATTCTACACACACACGATGACCCTATAATACTGTCCGTACGTTTTTCATGATAATATTAACCCAAGCAGATTATTTGATATTATCCATGCACTCATTGTGGGCCTGAGGCGAGGCGTTCTCACAATATCGAGAACGCCTCGGCCTGAGGTCATAAAAGCCACGTAATGGTATGAGAAATGTTTTGTTTAGTTTGACGACACTCATTTTTTTTTTTTCGTGGGGCTAAGAGTTAGGGGTTGGATGGGAGGAGGGGATTTCTTATCTTTAACATTCTAATAGGTCATAATGTCTTCACTTATAAATCAAAGCTGAACATGGATCCCGAAGATTGATAAAAGTTGTAATAGACAATTTCACGGAAAAACCTGCGCTATCTTGGATAGGAGGACTGCCATTATTAAAGTTTAGTGTTGTTTATACCGTGCAAGTACAAAACAATCACTGTTTATTGGCCGATGCCCGCCCATGGTGTTCCCTGCACACGGATTTATGTAAATTAGTGTCCAATGCACCATTTCCACAATGTTTCCCTTGCTCACCGGTGGTTTTAAGGTTTCATTTATTGCATCCTTCACTTTGTATTTGCGTTTCATCTTGAACTCTCGATAACCACGCATTTGATTCCTTGTGAGTTTTGATGTAAACTAGTGCTTAGCAAGCTTTAACAAAATTTTAACCGTTGCCTGCATTAAGATCTCAATATGGAGAAACTAGATTCACAATATGAAGAATTTTATCAGATGTCTAACAGAGATCTAACAGACTATTTACCGCTCGTGGAATGTCTGCAACAGGGAGGAAACGAGCGTTTATGGCAAGAGCTTTTATCGCCAGGGAAAACAAGACATCCGTCAAAAGTTCAATAGAATGGAAATATGGAAAGTCTTGAAAAGTACTATGACAATATATTGAAAAATTATGACATTCCTGATCCTGTCGCCATCCAGTGAATGGTCAACAGATGTCAGCAAATGGCCGTTTCTTCTGGGTTCAAGAAATATAATACATGTACAGATTATATAGGCAAACACATGACTCAGAGGGTCTGTTCATATTTTGCCAGTAAATTTATTGGTACAGTTCTAGGAGCAGCAGTGCCAAATCAGCCTGACCACTGTCTTCTCACTGCAGACGTTATTCCCTCTCAAAGTGTTCGTGGTGAGGGCCACAAAACTATGGCTTCTAATAAAGAACAGTGGGGACATCATGACATCGTGGTGCACCTGTGCAGCTGTCACGAACGTGTGTTTAGTATTTACTAGGTTGGATGGGAATAAATGTTCGACTGCATTTTTTTATGTGCTAAATGAACTAAACCTCACGCACAAATATACCAGTTACTAAGTAACAAAATGGTAACTTCTGGTGTCAGACCTGCAGGGCCACAACCACGGATTTATTTACGATAAGTTAAAAATATATATGTGAATGTGAAAACAATATCATGAACAACAATGTCCATAGAAATTCATATTAAGTCTGGAACTATTCTAGATCTAATATAAATCTAATTTTAAGTCTAACTAGATTATCTAAATTAAATCTAAATCAATTCCTTTCATCTTTATAAATCCCCCACTGAAATACTAACCCCTTAATTATTCTAGATCTAGCTATCAACAACGTAAAATGTCCTCAGGACATTATCTATCATTATTAATTTGCCAACGGCTGAACTGTGTAATGGGTTATATACTTAAGTAATTCTACAGATCATATAGAAGCTGTAGACATCAGAGTATTTCAGACAATACTTGAAGTCCTAACAATTTATAAACTTGCCTGGCTCACTACGGAGACGTAGGCATAGGATTATTTGGACTTTTAACTCACAGTCGCATTCGTACTGTTAACGACTAATCCTACATGTAGGATAGTAAATTCAAATAACACTCATACCATCAAAAAAAAAAAAAATTCACATGGCATAGGTCTTCTAGAGCTGTGATGAGCTGGTAATTCCCAATGTCACTACAGACAGTTTAAGTTTACAATATAGATCTAACTAGTAAATCTCCAGGGAGATATATTCCTCGCAACTTTCATTCCTGGTAAAATTATCATTCCCTCCTTTAAGGATAGATCTAGATGGCCACGCTTCTCATCCTATGATCTGCTTGAACCACGAGGTCATTTCTGTCATCAAATTCTTCTTATAGCTCACCATTGCCCTGGCAGAACCAGCCAGGGAATCCAACAAGAGCTTTGGATATCAACCATAGTGCCATGGCTTTCAATCAACAAGACCAGGCATAATTCCACATGGTTTTCTGTCTAGTCAAAAACCCTCACTGAGCACTGACGCAGCAGGACTGTCTGTACAGCACTGCCGAACTATTGTACACACTGCCGTATATAAATCAATCTCTCTAGCCTTAGCGATTAGTACGCAGGCTTGGATTGGTTAATAACATAACCGCCACATTCGTAACGTCAGTCCAAAATATAATTCCACCCCCAAGTCTTAAGTTGGGCGTTAATTTTCATTAATGCCCTATTTGCTTTCATCTAAGTATTTATTATCTTCCCTTGTACATATTTTCTTTGACTTTTCTCCAGTCTGTTTCTTAAAATGTCAGCGATGATTGTTTACTGTTTTAGTGTCCTTTCTCCAAACACTACCGTCAATCTTCTGCAGAAATCCAGTCTACGCTGGTTTATTATGATGAACAGTTAGCGCCCCCTTCCTTGCCCTTAGTTACTAGGACACAGCTGACGTGGCACACGTTTCCCTTCACTACCACTGCTCTCCCTTGATTCCATTAGCCTAGTGTAAACAATAACACCTCGTAGTTTGCTGAGCGTGTGCCATCTCACTAAGGGAATTTATAACTAATTAAATCATGACAGCAGCAGGCTTTAACTAACTTTTCCAATCATGTGATTGCTATGCTCTGCTCAAAAGAATACATCAGCAATAATTACAATATCCCCCTACCAACTGAAATTAGGGAGTCCTCCTATCCAAGATGGCGCCAGTTTCCGTGAAGGACTCTATTTTCCCGTGACCCAGATATCGTACAAGTGGGAAATGGTGTCCGTAAAACTCCCTGTGGGCAACATTACAATCGATTTTCACGAAAAATGACTGTTAGATTTCTATGAAATTTTGCATGTGCTTGAACTTTGTCATAGACGTTAAGGCAATTATTTTAAACTCGAAAGATTTCCATGAAAGAAATATTTTTCTGCACCCTTTGTCAACCATCATTTTATGGACAAATCCAAGCAATGTCATGGTTTCCAGCACACAAAAATGCGAGGTAAATGAGTATGAAAATTGTTCAAACACGTGTCCCTCCCTGAACATAATGGGGACGTGAATAATGTTGTTGGCGTTATCGGTCTATGATGCAAAGAATAATTATGTGCATAAATGTCATGATCAAATTTTGTATGCATAAAAGAAACAACACTAAATTGATCAAATTTCAACCCTATAAATACGGCATGTCATACAACTTTAGTCTTGTATTGGATAGGTGTACGTGGACTAATTATTTGTAATTTGTATTTGTATACTTCTTTAATCCCATTCGGAAAAATTTGTCAGTGTCATTGCAGTCTAGTTACAACTGGAGCAGACACGTCGTCACTGCACTGCAGCGCCGGTCGGCGTTTGTACTATACTTTTATGGTGACAAAAGTAACTAAAGCTTAAATTGGTCGTTTTTTTTTCTTTTTTCCTCTGCTCTTGCAGCAACATGAGAACGTTTGGTGAGTTGTGGTGTCTCATTGTCCTTCTTGTGGTGGACACTGTTCGTCCAGATCGCCCTCGATGTGACAAGGGTCCGTGTGGACCAGGACAATACTATATAAACAGCAGTCAAGCTCTCTGTCATCCATGCAGCCAAGGGCGGTATATGGACTTGGAGCGCCATCAGTGTGAGGAATGCATTCCTTGCAGTAGAGCTGAGAGTCTTCTCTTCGAAACAGAAATGTATCCATGCACAGACCTTTCAGACACGGCCATTATTTGCTGGAATGGATACTACAGGTTGGTATTTCACTGGTATTATGAATATGCTGCACCTAAAATCTTATTATAAAAAAAAGTAGTAGCGAGAGTAATTCATTTTGGTGCAAGTTTGGTCCCTTTTTTTTTTAGCTCGAGGCTACAGCCCAAATGACAGTTTCAAAAATTATGAAGTTAAATATCTTAAGTGTCAACGTATCCAGCCCAATCCCTTTTGTATCGACCGGTTGTGTTGATTCAAGCTGCATGTCATGTATTTTTAAATAAAAAGTTGTAAAAATTTAAAACACACCGTCAAAAGATATCAATAACCTTTCCTACCACAAAGAGTGAGTTGTGCTTTGGTGCTCATGAAATCTGTAGTAAGACTGATCATGGGAAGCTTTCTAGATCAGAGAGAGAGAGGGAGAGAGAGAAGGGTGGGTTGACAGGTTTGTAACGCATCATGCCGGGTACCTCATTTAGTAAAAACAAATATTAATTATATGAAATACAAAATATTGTTTTATTTGTTTAAAATTACAAGTGCAAAAATTCTCGAAAATGTAAATCTCTTTCTGTTTAATAATAATAATAATAATAATAATGCTGGTGTAATGTCTACAAAGCGTTTAATAGTGAAATAATACCCTCTCTTTCTCTTTCTTTCTCCCTCTCTCTCTCTTTCTTTCTCTTTCTCTCTCTCTCTCTTTGTTCTCTTTCTCTCTCTCTCTCTCTCTTTCTCTCTTTCTCACTCTCACTTTCTTTCTCCCTCTCTCTCTTTCTTTCTTTTTCTCTCTCTCTCTTTACTCTTTCTCTCTTTCTCTCTTTCGCTTGTTTTCTTTCTCCCTTCCCTCTCGTCTCTCTCGATTTCTCTCTCCCCCTCTCTCTCCCTCCCTCTCACCTCTCTCGCTCTCTTATTCTCTCTCTCTTCCTCTCTCTTTCTGTCTGTCCCATCTCTATCTCTCTCTTTCTGTCTGTCTCTTTCTTTTTTTCCCTCTTTTTCTCTCTCTCTCCCTCTTTCTCTCTCTCTTTTCTCTCTCCCTTTTTCTGTCTTTATCTCTCTCTCTCTCTTTATCTCTCTCTGTCTTTATCTCTCTCTCTCTCTCTCTTTCTCTCCCTCTCTCTCTTTCTCTCTGTTTCTCTCCTCTGTCTCTCTTCATACTTATTTAAGTTAATAATTCCCCTGAGTGAAGTTTTGTCCCATGAATTCTGCGAATGACTGTTGTCCTTCAGTTCAGGTCATTTCTCCACAATAAAGTCTTGTGTTTCGCCTTTTAGTCGTGGTGTGGTTAATGTTTGAGTCGCACAGCGTTTATTATATTTTATGTGTACATGGTCTTGTGACTAATATATGAGTCATCCAGCGTATTTTACATTTTATGTGTACGTGGTCTGGTGGCTAATATTTGAGTCATCCAGCGTTTTTTACATTTTATGTGTACGTGGTCTGGTGGCTAATTGAGTCATCCAGCGTTTTCTACATTTTATGTGTACGTGGTCTGGTGGCTAATATTTGAGTCATCCAGCGTTGATTATATTTCATGTGTAAGTGGTTTGGGGGCTAATATTTAAGCCATCCGGTATTTATTATACTTACATTTTTTATGACAATTTGGGAGTTAATGAAGTCAGTACCACTACTGAGGTATAACTCCTCTGATCCTCAGAAAACGTGCTCCTACTCTCGGAAACTCGGGAGAAGAATGTGAAATATGCAGACAGTGTGGTCCAGGAGAGGAAGAAGTACAGGCATATGATACTCACACTGACACTCAGTGTCAGCTCCGAGCTGACAACGGTGAGGTCAGCTCACCAGAGTTAGTACGTCCGGGTGACATGAGTGGGGCCAGCTTACCAGAATCGGGACGTCCAGATGACATCAGTGGGGCCAGCTCACCAGAACAAGGACGTCCAGAGGACATCAGTGGGGCCAGCTCACAAGAACCAGGACGTCCAGATGACATCAGTGGGGCAGGCTCACCAGAACCGGAACGTCCAGATGACATCGATTTTGGTGAGTTTTTACCCCTCTTCTCTCCTGTTTACGCTTTTCATAGGCTTGGCCTCATTATCATAATTGAAACTCTCCCCAGGACTGCCCCCCCCCCCAAAAAAGTGTATACATTTCGTGTGTTAGAGGCATCCTCGCCCCTTTGACCATCTTATTGTACGTACTTTATGGATGTCCTCCAAGTTGAAACCTATGTTAAGCTATGTTATTTTACCCTGCCCAATAGGGGATACAAAACTGCTCTCTGTTGGATCCCTGGCCACATTGGCATCAAAAGAAATGAAACAGCAGACACCTTGGCCAAAGAAACATTGAAGTGTTCGCCGGAACACCTGAAAGTAACGCACGCCGACTTTAAGCCAACTATTAAGAAATTCATGAAATTGTGATGGCATGAAAGTTGGGATGGACAAGCAACAAATAAACTACACTTTGTCCAAGATCAACTTGGACAATGGGCTCATATCTCTCAAGGAAATGGGAGAGATAAAACTGTCCTGAATAGACTGACTCTCGGTCATACCCACCTCACACACCGTTTTTTGTTTTTTTTTGCTGGGGCGGGGGGGGGGTCCCCCAAATGTGTGGCATGCCATTGCCAACTATCAATAAAGCATATTTTAATTGCATGTGTAGATTTCATACATCTCTGAAGAAGACACTGTGCCTTCGGAATCATGAAAAAATTATTTTCTAACGTGATTCCATGGCGCGTCTTGTCCTTTCTGAAAGAGGCTAAGATCTACAAAATTATTTAGAAACATTTATACTCATTTACAAAACTCTTTTCAGATCTATTCAAAACAAGTTTTGAGAATTTTACCAATTTAATAGAATTTATACCGAACATAATTATTTAATTCTGTTTGTGAAATGTAGATTTATGAAGCTCTGAATACCAAACATAAATTATGTACCTAAATGGACACGAAAGGGACAAAGTGGTCGTTACCATGCCAACGGGCCGTAAAGCCAAAAACTCAAACTTCTCCTGGACAAAAGACATGTATACGTGTCTTGTCAGAGGAGCGGAATGTCATGCCGCGGTAATTCATGCTGTGGTTTAAAAAGGCATAGACTAGAATAGGCCCCCTGTTAGACAAGTGGATCATGGCGGCATGACTTCCCGCTATGTTAAAATCGGGCAAAAAGAAAAAGTTGTATGTTGCGAAATCCTGCGTGAGAAATAAAACCCAAACGATATAAAGCAAACTGAAGAGAAGACAGAAAATGTTCAAATTTTCGGCTTTCACCTTTATTAAGAAAAAAAAATGGGACAGAGAGAACAACTAAACAATAAAAGATTTCAACAGGAAATGTATGGAATCGAAGCGAAACAGAATATGTTACTTAGCTGCGAGTTCTTGCTTGGTTAGCAGCACAAAAGCACGTCCGTCTGTGGGAGTTTTTCTGTGGTTTTTATAATATTTCGTCAATGACTTCTGGCTCGTCTACTTCCCGCTCAACTCTTCCCCACGCATTTGTCCCATTTTGGACCATTAACGTATAACATGACTAAATAGGACAAAGATAATATGATAAAGAAAAAAGTCCAAATGTGGCAAAAGAAAACAAACAAAAGTTGTATATTGCAAAGCCTCGTGTATGAAGTAATACATAAACGATACAATAAACAGCCTGTCAGTCAAGATATGATTCAAACAACCATTCTTTAACGGACAGGCTGTTTCTCCGCCAAGAACCGGCATACGGTAAGTGTACGCATTTTTTTTTAGAATTTAGCACTTTCTTTGTTTGTTGTGTTCTATTACATTTTTTTCCCCTGATGAAGGTCGTTTGGCCGAAAGCTAGTCACGCTCTTAGCTCTTGTTTGTTCCAACTCCACTTTTTGCATACCTGAGAAATTCTACTATATAAGATTATAAGTATGCAGCTTTAGTATTATAATGAGAGTTAAAATAAATCGGAATTGTGATACAGCTTGATAAGTGCCACGACGCACTTTGAACCAGTGTCAAAGTGTGCATTAAAATTTTTTATGCTTCTTTTACATACTATACTAAAAGATCTCCAGTTTTTCAGAAAGTGGAGATAGAACAAACAAGAACTAAAGCCGCGTAGTTTTGTATTTCCCTTTCTTTTGCGTTTTGTTTTATCGTTTCTGTACTACCAAGATTTGCAACATACAACTGTTTTCGTTTTGAATTTGCTTCCAGCCTTGCCGCGACCCTACCAACGTGCATGAGTATGTGTGTGTGTCCTTTTTAAAAAAAAAATTTTTCTCCAAAGATAGGATGAAGTCTGACTCCTTTGCATAAATAGTCCTGCCTTTAATTCTTCATTTTGTTGTTATTTATAGTTCGTTTATTTATTTGTATATTCATCTCTTTATATATTTGTGCATGTATTATTTTTCAGTTCCAAACCCAACGGACAGGCCATTTCTGACAGAGATTTCCGATGATCAAAAAGAAGACAGTTTGGTTTTACGCTTTTTGTGGGTTGTCCTGATCTACGTCCTAGTGGTATTAATAATACCAATATATTTATGTATAATTGTTCGTAGCCACACGTAATCCAATATATGAAGTTTAGAAACTAATGTAAATACAGTGTAATGTATAGAAAACTTCTGAAATGATCTAGCTGTCTGTCTGCCTGTTTGTCTGTTCGTCGGTCCATCTATCTGTGTCTTTGTCTGTCCGTCTGTCCAATTTATCTATCTATCAATTACCATTTTTTTTCCATCGATCTATCTGTATCCCAATAAATCTTCGGATTTCATTCAGAAAGTTTTACTTGTCTTCTAATAATTATATAGTTTCCAGGCCACAGATCTGCACCTTATTTCTTTATGTTGACTACAAGTAAGGGCGTATGTATACGTTGATATCTCCTTCCCTCTCTGTCTATCTGACTGTCTCTCCATCTGTCTGTCTGTCCGACTGTCTTTCTCTCTCTCTCAACCTCTTTCTCTTTTTTCTCTCCTCTCTTTCAATTCCTTTCTTTCATTTTCTTTTTCTCTCCCTTCTTTTCTCCACCCACCTCTCCCTCTCTCTCTATCTCTCTCTCCCCCTCATCTCCCCTTCCTTCTCTCTCTTTCTCCTCTTAATAAGATCCCTTTTTTTCACTGCACACATCTCTCTGCTCCATTTTACAGAAATCAGCATGTTATTAAGATTGCACCGCGATCAGCCTTTCTAATGTTCAATTTGACAGTCAATGCACCAGCTACTGCCTAGACAGCCAGCATAGCTTACACTTGACACTCATAAGCGCTACTATGATAATTAGATCTATGATGAATAGTCGACATGCCCCAGGCAAAGGAATATCCTGTTTATTCACTACGCTAAAATCAAAGGCACGGGTTACATTGGGAGTGGCTCTATTTTTGTAGCAATGGTGATAGGAGGGCAGGTGTGTGCAATGACCAGTTGTAGGCCCCTTTTTTTTTTTGGTTGCAAATTTGGGGGGGGGGGGGGCGGTGAGGACACAGAAAATTAAAATTTGTGAGATCGTAATGAACGGCGGCCAGAAACTTAAAGGAAAAACAATGCAGAGCCCGCTGCTAAGAATAATTATTGTGTACATGTAGTTCATGATATGAACAGCATGCAATTCATTCAGTTGTGGGAAGTTGCTGAAACATCAAGTGGCCAGTTCATGTTATGTTATTCATTGGGGCAATTCAAAAAATAAAAAATAAATTCAAAGATTATTTCATTTGCTATAGTTGTTGTTGTTTAGTCTAACATAAAATGTGTAATTCGAATGCTCATAAAATATTCGTATTATAATTTTCTTTTCGCATTTTTCATTCTTTTAGAATTCATTGTATAGTTGTTGTTGTTATTCTTGTTGTTGTTGTTGTTGATATTGTTGCCGTTGTATTTATTGTTGTTGCTGATGTTGTTGTTGTTTCCCAGCGGGGGGGGGGGGTCTGTATAGAACATTTTTTTTCGGCAAATTTTAACTAATAACGCCATTTAAATTATAAATCATCATCATTGTCTTCCTCATAGGCTGCACACCGACTCGAATTAGTGTTCAGTCTGTTGAGTCCTGGGCTACCAAGTCTGAGTCATTATGAAGGCACCGTGTGGCAGTTACCGGCCTTCATAATGACTTAGACCGACGGTAACCGTCACACAGTGCCTTCATAATGACTCAGACTTGGTAGCCCAGGACCAACTGTCACACGGTGCCTTCATAATGACTCAGACTTGGTAGCCCAGGACTCAACAGACTGAACACTAATTTAACATAATTTCTGTACCGCTATGCCTTATAGACTGATTGGTAAGTACGTTCAGAAGCCTTTGCCATTAATTCTTGCAGGTATATCAAGTTTAAATTATTATTTACAAACTTAAAAGCCCCGGTCCGCGCGGACGCCCCCCCCCCCCACCCCCACCCCCAAAACCACTGCCCTCCCCGACACTCTCTATCCTCTCTCCAGGGTAGTCCTGTGTTCTGATTTTAGCCTCGAGCACATCCACAACCGTTTGAATCACCCGACAGCAGTGACAATGACATGCACACGACAGGAAATGTCACGTCACGGGTCAAGTGCTCGTGAAAAAAAAAAAAACAGGATCGGGGGCGGCAGTCAAGGACACAAAACAAACTAAAAGAAAGTTGAATTAAAAAAAAAAAATCCAAACTTGGGTGCACCCACGGTATTTGAAACCCACATGCAAAACTTGGTTACTGTAGGTGGCCTGATTAAAAAGAAAAAAAAGCCATTTACATTCAAAGGTGGAGAATTCGTGTATTATAAATAGATAAGGTAGATAGACAGATTGCAGCAGCATGTCCTCTCGACCAAAAAAAAAAAAAAGCCAAAACAAAACGAGAAACCTATGAAAACGTCTTGCATGGTCTACCAAAGTACTCGTTCACTCAATCGTAACAGTAACATTTCTGGTCTCCATTTGCGTCAGAAAAATGTTTCTTTTTCTCTTCTTTCTCTCATACACACAGGATGAAAACCCGGCTCTGCATTTATCTGACATTTTTGCATAAATATGTGTGTGTGTGTGTCTGCATTTGTGCCCTGTTTGTGTGTGTGTGTGTTGTCTTTCTTCTCTTTTCTCCTCACTCTCTCAATCCGTATCTCCTTCTTCTTTCTCTCTCTCTCTCTCTCTCAACATGCTCTCTTTCTTCGTGACGTAACATTCCGTGTTTCATTTTTCGAAATTAATATGTTAAAGACTATATATATGGCCTTTAGCGTCTTTACAGACGGTCTTAGCAGCTAGAATATTCACTTTCACTTTGACTGACAGCTTCTCTCGTGGCTTATTCTACCAATGTTTGACCCGAGAGTGCGATGGCAGTGATTGCAGGTCAGTCTTTTGGGTTCACTTTGGCGAGTGTTTTCATTCCGCCTCTGTCGTTTTGTCAGGTATGTTTCTTTTGCCTTGAAGTCTATTGCGAGCGTGCCACTGCGCAATTTTTGTCTCCATCTGCTTCGATCATTTGCAAGGTTCTCCCATTCATTGGGGTCGATGTTGAATGCTTTCATCGTGACCTTGCAAGTGTCTTTGAATCGCAGATGTGGCCTACCTCTGGGTCGGTTGCCAGTAGCAAGTTCCCCGTAGAGAATTTGTCTGGGGATGCGATCATTTTCCATACGGTGGAGATGTCCAAGCCACCGCAGTCTTTTTTTGCCTAGGAGAGCCTGAGTTGATGGAATGTTGGCTCGGCTCAGAACTTCGATATTTGAGATCCTGTCTTGCCACTTGATCTTGAGAATTTTGCGTAGGCAGCGCAGGTGGAAGGAGTTGAGGGATCTTTCATGTTTGGAGTAGGTGGTCCATGTCTCTGAGCCATACAGCAGGGTGCTTAGGACGCAAGTTTGGTACACGAGTACCTTTGTTTTGATGGTCAGCTTGCTATTGTTCCACACCCTTTTTGAGAGTTTGCCAAAAGCTGTGGCCGCCTTTCCTATTCTGGCATTTATTTCAGTTGTTATGTCTGTGCTACCACTGATGGTTGAGCCTAGGTAGCAGAATTTTCCCACTTGCTCCAGAGGAGAGCCATTCAGCATGATTGGGTTGGGGTTTCTCAAGCCTTGTGTCAAAACTACAGTTTTTGAGACACTGATCTTTAGCATGAATTTGTCACAGGCTTTGGCAAGGCTATTGATGAGAGCCTGGAGCGTGGTTTCATCGTGGGCCACGATTGCAGCATCATCTGCGAAGAGGAGCTCTTGTAACATAATATGCTCTGTACCAGATTTTGCTTTTAGTCTGGCAACATTAAAAATGGAGCCGTCCACTCTGGTGTTAATAAGTACTCCACCTGAACATTGACCAAAGGCATTCTTGAGTAGGGCTGCAAAATATATACCAAATAAGGTAGGAGCAAGAACACATCCCTGCTTCACACCGCTGTTTACAGCAAATGAATTGGATGTGCAGCCCTCAAAGTTGACACATGCGGTTTTCTGTGTGAATGGCCAAACTCCGCCTATCGCTGTTTGCGGATGTCACCAAAGGCTGTAGAAATAACTTCCACATTCATAGATATCACTGTACTGACAGATTGTGTGGTTGATTCATCTGACCCATTTCTGTATGCATTTTGAAATCACCCTACCCGATGTTAAAGACTGCACCGCAATAAACGTTTACCATATTTTAAATCACAGTCAGAAGAGCAATACTGTAGCTTTCAGTTTGAAACATACTCAGTTTTAATTATTGATGCTATTTCATTGCACGTATGGCATACACTGATAGTTTGCTGCTCAGGATTGTGACATGCTAAATAGTCGGTACACCTCAGGCAGCTGAACATCGTGTTTATTCACTATGTTATAGTCTAACATCGATGGCGTGCCTTGCATTTGGAGTAGCGGTATTCTTATCAGGCAGGTGCGCATAAGCGACTTGTTGTCGTGTTCCAATTGTGTCTTGGTTTCACGTTCCTGTTGACTCTGCAATGTGTCCGTGTCTCGCATGAGTGCACATCTCCGTTCACAGATTTCAAAAAGAATGCGACGCAACTGCAATTCAACGTAGTGGCATGCGCATCCTTTGGCCTAGCAACTGTGATAGGACCAATGACTAATAAAATACCGTCTGTGGATAGGACCGGTGACTGGGCACAGAATGATATTATTGTATTTTATTGACGTTTTGGTTGCTTTTTGGCAACAAGGGGGCTTGAGCAAAAAGAACACGTGTTTCTTTTGTTCAGCTCTCCAGCCAGTAGTAAGCTGCCGTCCTAACCTGGTTTGCGGTTTTCTGTGTGAATGGCCAAACTCCGCCTATCGCTGTTTGCGGATGTCACCAAAGGCTGTAGAAATAACTTCCACATTCATAGATATCACTGTACTGACAGATTGTGTGGTTGATTCATCTGACCCATTTCTGTATGCATTTTGAAATCACCCTACCCGATGTTCATTATTTTCCTTAGACATTATTTTCTCACAGCCAAAGCTGGAGCATGATAATTTGGTTGAGTTAAAAAATCTTAGATTTAATTTTGTGCTGCATTTCTTTTGGAATTATCGTGCTTTCAAAAACATACGGTTTTACAATTTCTTTAATATCTCCGGCTAGCCTCGATGATTCTGGGCCAAATTTTTGCATAGCCTCCTGTTTCAATTAGTCTTAACTGGGAACTGTTTATTCACTTTTAAAAAGTGAAAACAAAAACGTTTCCGTCATAAACATATATAAACAAAAAACACAGAAAACATAATGAGGCAAAGGGCAGAGGTTTTACCATGTGCACAGAAAGAACCGCCTTTATTACGTCATGTCTGCATAAGAGCAAAAATAAGAAGCATTTCCAGACAAAATCAAATATGAAATCTCCGGCTATGTTTGGTTAGTACCAAGTTCAATATCTATCCACACACGGACATTTTGTGTAACACGCTCGCTACCAGCCTAGAGACATAATATTATATCAATGTAGCAAAAGTAATCATAGCCGAGATCTAAATAATAATCATAGCCGAGATCTAAATGATAATCATAGCCGAGCCCTAAATAATTATGGATCCAAATAATATTGCCTCTATAACTGATGCGGTGTCGTCATTTCCACTGTTATAATTATAGTCCCTTCAAGATATTAAAAACCACATTGAATTTGTTGGTTTGTATGTGTTCAAAATTGCAAACAATTCTTTGGTTCACTACTGATTAGTATAACACTTCTCTTTAAACTGCAGTGCGGTCATCCAAAAATTGCGTCTTCTCATTTACGAAAACTGCACGTCAGCGGTGCACTTTTGCTGGCACTGTTAATAACCTCTGTGTTCATCATTTAGTGTCGGCCAAGTTTTTATATGTAAGTTTATGAACAAAAATATATATATATATATTTCTACCTCTATGAATGCCAAAAAAATAATAATTTCCCGTCAAGGCAAATTGAAACAGGAGGTTGTGCAAACGTTGGCCTTTATTGATTACGGCAAGCAGGAGATATGAAAGAAATTGTTAAACCGTATAATGTTAAACGGGTCGCTTTTCATTGTTCAGCTATACAGGTGTCAATGTAAAACACGTAATTTTAGTGGGCTTTCCCGTTGCATTTCATTGGGAACGCGAAGACATTTTCAAGGGGGTCACCTCAAGGGGGGCGAGCGCCCCCGCCCCCCAATAACTTCAGTTCTTTCTCTCTGTTGCTATTCACGGCTGTTCCTCCCTGCTAACTTAGTTAATGATATGCAAAGGAGAACCGGGGGCGGTGGCGACGATGTAGGTAACATGGTACATCTGTTCACGGGTCGCTAGTCACAACGTCTGTTTTCTCCCGTGGTTTTTGGAAAATTAATTTAAATACCTCTGTGTCTAATAATGCTACACGCATGTACATTTGCTTTGAAACGCACATATCTTCTGCGAATGCTCATCAAAAAAGTTACACATTTTTAAGTATTAATTATTTTTATTTTACAAAGACATATAAAGTCACATATAAAATCAGTAAATCAAAACTTTAAAACTTTTTTAAAAACAATTTTGCTAGTTTTCCCGGTGTAATGCTCTACATGATAAGAAAGCTGATTCAATGTACTTTCGTGGGATATGAAAACCGTTTTTGACTCATTAGTGGTTTTCATTCTATGACCTGTTTGCGCCAGGCTTCTCAGTTCAAAATGTGAGGAGAGGAACAGCCGTGTATTGCAAGATTATTGTTGTTGTCATTTCTGTTGTTGATACATTGTGTTATTATTGTTCTTTTTGTTATTAATGCTGTTGTTATTATTGCTGCTGCTGTTGTTGTTATTGTTTGTTGCTGTTGTTGTTATTGCTTGCTGCTGTTGTTGTTATTGTTGCTGCTGTTGTTGTTATTGTTTGTTGCTGTTGTTGTTATTGTTTGTTGCTGTTGTTGTTATTGTTTGTTGCTGTTGTTGTTATTGTTTGTTGCTGTTGTTGTTATTGTTTGCTGCTGTTGTTGTTATTGTTGCTGCTGTTGTTGTTATTGTTTGTTGCTGTTGTTGTTATTGTTTGTGGCTGTTGTTGTTATAGTTTGCTGCTGTTGTTGTTATTATTGATGCTGTTGTTGTTATTACTGCTGCTGTTGTTGTTGTTATTGTTGCTGCTGTTGTTGTTATTGTTGCTGCTGTTGTTGTTATTACTGCTGCTGTTGTTGTTATTGTTTGCTGCTGTTTGAGTTATGGTGGTGGTTGTTGTTCTCATTGCTGTCGCTGTTGTTGTTATGTGTAGCTGCTGTCGTTGTTGTTTTATTGTTTATGTTGTTGCTGCTGCTGTTGTTATTGCTGTTGTTGTTGTTGATGATGATGATTTTTTTAGGGATCTGGGGTGGTAATAAGAGCCTTGAAAAGGGTTTTAACCCCCCCACCCCCCAATACACTCACCGAAAAGAAAACCAACATTGAACACTCCCCACCCTAAGATAAAGGAACTTTTGTAACAATCAGTAAGTTCTAGAAAATAAAGTCATTTATTAATTAGCCTAAGTTGAGTGCAGTGTCTGTGCAGGATGGAATAAAACAATAAAAGTTTGTCCCCCACCCCTTTCACCAAACTGCACGTATCTGACGTGGTATCAAGTTGTCCACTCTCCCTTTTTCCGCGCCGCCCTTTTCATACAGTGTCTGAAATAGTGCAAAGCTTGTTCAGGTCTTGTGGCAACTTTACCAAAATGCATCATATCTGAGTGTTAAATCCTTTTCCCGCCCTCCACCGTCTCCTTTTGTACCCACCAAATCCGCCTTTATTCTATCATGATCTCTATTTTTTAAATTTTTTTTGCTGGTTTCTTACATAATGAACATAGGCCAGATAGTGAATATGGAACACAACTAACAACTGAATTAAACACCAGAATAAGAACAGCATGGAGTTGCTTTGGAAAGAACCGAGAGATATTCCTAGATTCCACAGTGCCAACATCCCCCAAGAAACAAGTATTCAATCAATGCTTTCTTCTACTGATTACATTATGGTTGTCAAACATGGCCGATCACAAAACAGCTCACGAATAAAGCAAGAACTACCCAGAGGGCAATGGAAAGAAAAATGCTTAACATAAAGGCTGAAAGATAGAATCCCCCACGCTGCCATACGCAAACTAACAAAACTAAAAGACGTAGTGGAATTCCTGCTACAGCAAACGTGGAATTGGGCCGGACACGTGGGGAGGATGAATGTCAGTAGGTGGACAAAACGCTGCACTGAATGCAGGTTCCTGCACCTCTTTAAGAAATTTTTTCCAGGGGTTTTCCAGGGGTAAAATGTTAAATTCCAGGGCTACTTAAAGGTGGGAAAATAAGGGGAAAAAAAACAACTGGTAACTACTAACCGACTGATAGGAGTTCTCTCTCCTGTTCTCTTAACGGGTAACTACTAACCGACTGATAGGAGCTCTCTCTCCTGTTCTCTTAACGGGTAACTACTAACCGACTGATAGGAGCTCTCTCTCCTGTTCTCTTAACGGGTAACTACTAACCGACTGATAGGAGCTCTCTCTCCTGTTCTCTTAACGGGTAACTACTAACCGACTGATAGGAGCTCTCTCTCCTGTTCTCTTAACGGGTAACTACTAACCGACTGATAGGAGCTCTCTCTCCTGTTCTCTTAACGGGTAACTACTAACCGACTGATAGGAGCTCTCTCTCCTGTTCTCTTAACGGGTAACTACTAACCGACTGATAGGAGCTCTCTCTCTCCTGTTCTCTTAGCGGGTAACTACTAACCGACTGATAGGAGCTCTCTCTCTCTCCTGTTCTCTTAACGGGTAACTACTAACCGACTGATAGGAGCTCTCTCTCTCCTGTTCTCTTAACGGGTAACTACTAACCGACTGATAGGAGCTCTCTCTCCTGTTCTCTTAACGGGTAACTACTAACCGACTGATAGGAGCTCTCTCTCCTGTTCTCTTGTAATACAGTACACTTCTCTTTTAAAACAGCTTGTCCTTTTGCAGAAAATACATTACACACATGCCTTATCCACTTGTTGAAAATATAGGTATCCTGTCCTCTTGTAGAAAACAATGCACATCTTGTCCTCTTGCAGAAAATAAATACACACAACTAACTTTAACAATTACTATAAACCATCGTTCCTGCACCTCATCTATTATATATTTCAGTAACTTGCAACCTTTGGCACGACTAACTGACCAAACTATACACTCTTCAGGCCTTAAATTTGGCAGGAAGGTGGCAATTGAGATAAGGAAGATGATGGGTATAATTAAAAGTTGTTTACTTCAAGCATGTATTTTTTTTAAAATGACAGTGTTTATTGCTATGTAACATCTGTATTTTTGCATGTTTGTTTCGTAATATAATAATTATAGTACCATGCATGTCATAAAAAGTAACCGTATCAAGCGTTCAGTTTGGTGCGTAATGTTGTGGTGCGCATGAGTTCTGAAGCAAGACTGTAGTTTATTACTTTTATTATACTAGAGACAGAGAGAGAGAGAGGGGGGGGGGGAACACATGATTGTTTATTCTGGGCAATGCCCGGTAGCTCATCTAGTCTATTATATATTTCAGTAACTTGCAACCTTTGGCATGAGTCACTGACCAAACTATACACTCTTCAGGCCTTAAATTTGACAGGACGGTGGCAATTGAGATAAGGAAGATGGTGGCTATAATTAAAAGTTGTTTACTCCAAGCATGTATTTTTTAAAAAATAACAATATTTATTGCTATGTAACATCTGTATTTTTGCATGTTTGTTTCGTAATATAATATAGTATCGTACATGTCATAAAAAGTAACCGTATCAAGCGTTCAGTTTGGTGCGTAATGTTCTGGTGCGCATGAGTTCTGAAGCAAGACTGTAGTTTATTACTTTTATTATACTAGAGAGAGGGGTTTGAGGGGGGGAGGGAAATCATATGATTGTTTATTCTGGGCAATGCCCGGTAGCTCATCTAATGTATAATAATACAATACTTTATTTAAACGTGTCGGTATGACGGTAAAATACAAAGATCTTTTTTCATTATTTTTATTTTGCTCTCTTTGATCAACCCAGCGCATGGGAGTGTGTATTTGACACGTGTTCAGTTTGACGCCTTTTCCCTGCTCAGAGACGAGGGCAAAGTGCCCTGGCGCGCACGAGATCTATAGCAAGATTATACGTTATTGTTGGAAAGTTTCTAGATCAGAAAGAGAGAGAAGAAAGGGTGGGAACGCAGGTTTATCCCGGCTGATGCCAAGTACCTTATCTAGTTGAGAATAATTTTCCAGGGCCTTTTCGGGGCTTTTTCCAGGGCTAAAATGTGAAATTCCGGGCTACTTAGGAGCACCCAAATTTGAGAAAATTTACTTATTTATTTACTTTTGTTCAGATTTTTGTCCACTTTACCAATGCTTTACTAATGTTTTTAACAGGGTTCACATAAATTCATTATTTTAAGGACTCCCAACAACAAAAAAATTTAGGACCTGTGACGAACAAACATTGCAAGTAATGTGGACCACTCAAAGAAACTGCTGTTTCTGTATCTACAGTTCAACCATAGTAAATCCAGACTGAAAAGTTCAGTTATCTCAAGTCCATTTCCCCGACACACGCTCTAGTAAAGGTGCCTTATTCGTCTATAAATGCAGTTCAATCCTCCTGAATGATTCACAGTTCCTTGCTCCAAGGCTATTAACATTTTAAAGCCAGATGTTTCTTTAAAGTTCCTTGCATCAATTCTAATTAATCATATAATATTAGTGTTAGATATTATAAAAGTGTGTGCATTTCAGTCCTGACAGCTACTCTTTCAAAAGTTCTTCCTATCAAGTTAATTAACATTACTGCTTAATCTACTGCTTTCAAAACGGCCAGTTCCACAGCAAGAACTATCTAGATCTACTCATCAGATACAAAGCATTCCACCCTTCTCTATAAAGAGAACAAGAACAACAACAAAAAAGCCCATGTGTGGAAGAACACTGAGCCAGAACGTCTAAGACACCAAGTCTTTGTTTCACAACTGCCCCCCAAAACAACTCGATCTAGATCTAGATCCAGAATCAGGTTGATCCTGATTGATTATTACTGCTAGATACTGGCCGTCAGTTGCGACGGCAAGCCGATAGTATTATAAACCAAAAGTTTTTCACACCGGCGCTAGCGCTTCCCATAGACGCCTGAGTCCGTCCATTCTTCGCTTTCCTACTAGCGTTAGCGACACTCGTATCAGCCAAGGCCCAGTTTAGCATGGCGCAACATTTTAAATGGAGGTTCACTTTATCGAGAGAGCAGTTTGACATCTTTGCTGGTGCCCGCCACTGCTACTCCGCTTTCCGCGAAAACGATTCAATGCGTATTGCGTTGTTTAAAAAAAAGGGGGGGAGGGAGTGAAGGCAGAGCGCATTCGCCCACGCGTGCAACATGTTCGCCGTTTCTCCCTGCCGTTCGCGCGAACACACACATACATACACTCACACACACATAATAGGCCCACACTCACATAATGTCCGACCCGAAAGGTGAAAGGTGAAAAGAAACCACGTAATTCATTGGGTTTTCCCTCTTTAATTTCAAAACCTGCCTCAACAGCCCCATCTCTAGTTAATGACACGCATTATTCTGTAGTTACTTTAATGTCAATGGCTGGCTTATTAGGGTATGTGACGATTTACTTTGAGGGATCCAGCCAATTATTATAACGCTATATTTTTCTTGTTATGAAATATTTTATAAACACAAACTGCAATATAATTAGCCAAATCAGTCATCGGTCATAGGAAACTTACTCTTGTTCTTAAAATTCTAACTTACAGGGACATGCGTACTTTTTGCTTCCTTTTGTTATTAATGCTGACTTTAAAATCCACCTGTTCATAAACCTCATCTTACAAAACTAAGTGAATAGCCCTTTTCCTGTGTGCAGGGAAGCGTCCATGATCTGAAACAGGATATAGTTAAGCAAACAATAAATCTGCGAGACACGCTACTGTTTGTATATACATGTAGGTCATTGAGAAACTCTTAAATGATGCTATGAAGCTGTGGCGAGTTTCTTGTCAACAAAGTATGTCGGTAGACTGCGTTAAAGTTCATTCATAACAACCATCGGGGATTCCCTAAATGACAAATCCGCGCATTCGCAGCCGATATATTATATTTATACTCGTACCAAACTAGTTCTCCCATTTCACTCCAGATGTTGATATCGTTGTGTGGTTGTCAGCAATTATTAAGAATACTTTGTGTGATTTATTAGGAATTCTAAGTATTTAATTAGCAAGTGCTGGAGAATCATCAGAATTGCCATCTGCAGAGACTGGGGCCGGGAATCTGGATACCGAACCAACACAAAAATAGAACGATGAAACACGTCAGAGCCAATCCTTTTCCATCCACGCCTATGCGGAGCTTTACAATAATTGCCGACCCGATCAGTTCAGAGGACTGTTACGACACCAGATATTGTGCATAATATTTTATCGTTGCTTCAAGCATTTCTGCTACCTCACAGAGTTTCAGATTTTGAGCCTGAAGACGTCATTAGTTTGTAAGTATGCAAACAAATTTAAGCAAGTTGACTTTGCTGCACTAATAGATCGTGTCATCGTGCCTGTGGTAAAAACAACAACAAAAACAAAAAACTCGCAGCACCTCCTGCGCATAACCAAAAAAAGTTATCAAAGGTCGATGAATTGTATTAATTTTCTTAATTAATGCCTGGCTATGTATTTACAGTGAAAGCGACATAGTTTTGCAATTCCCAGGTTTGCTTAGTAAACTTTCCTCATCTATTCAGATTGAGTGTATTGCTTTCTTCGGATCTCTGTTCTCTCTTGAGACTTCGCTTTACGGTCTTCCATATCTTTAAAGAGTACCGTAATGGCCAGTTTTCTCTAGGAACTGGGTTATAGAAAGCTTCATACGCATTTTTGTTTAACTTTGGAGAATTTCTGATTGTGCACTTTGAATATTTCAAGTTGTGAAATGGGAAAGTGATCAGCGATCCGAGCAGGTTTGTATATTTAGCAGTGTTATGAAATACAGACCAATTCGAGAGTGTGTTGCCTAAGTGAAGGGGTTGAAACAATGCCCTACAAATAAATTATGTTGACAACAACTCTTAGAACCGTGTCAGTCTTCGTCGTTGCATTTACAATTCTGCATTGTTAGAATCATTCATGTGCCGGTGACAATGTGCACTTTTGTGAAAATCAATGTTTTTACTCGATACGCCATAATAGGAAAATAATCAATGTTGTGTTGTAAGATGATCGATTATCAAAGATTGGAAAATGTACGGTACATATCAAGTAATGGATGGGAAAATTGTGGTTGTTGTTGAAAGTTTACACAGATTCGTTCATCACAAAGTCAGGGGTGACAAAATTCGTTTGCTGGTGGAAGTTATTACATGATTGTAACTTTCATCATGCTGCACTGGACAGAAATCTTTAGTCTGCGATGGATGCTCTGTCATTGCACAGCGTACACTGCACGCACTGTCGTCACTAGGAATTTTTAAATATTTATTTCTTATCCTTGTGTGTTAAGGTCTCTGTTTTGGGAGATCTCTGCCCTTTGGCATTTTATTTTTCTTGTTGTGTGTGTGTTTTTGTGCTAGGGATTAGTTTTTTGTTGTTTTTTTAAAATGTTGCCCCGGCAGCGGCCTTGTTAGGCCAGTTCTTCTCAACTTCCAACTGCCAAGTTTTCTTTAACGTGCATAACGTGCACTCGGGCCACCCGAGTTTTTCGTCTTAATCCGTGAAGACCAGATACTCGATCCTATCTATCATCGGATCAGGGAGAGGAATTTTCCTCCAAAATTCCAACTTGCTTGCACCGACAGGGAATCAAACCCGGCGTAACAGGCCAAAATATACCCCCCGCCCAGACTATACTCGGGGTTAAACTGGCCTAGCCCAGAATATACCCAGGGGTATATTCTGGGATATACCCAGGGGTATATTCTGGGATAGGCCAGTTTATACCCCGGGTATACTTTGGGCTAGCCCAGACTATCCCCCCCCCCCCCCCCAGATTATACCCCCTAGTTTTTTTTTTTTTTAAACAAGTCAAGACCACAGTTTATTCCAGCCTATTCTTTATCACTGTCATCAGATATCATATTAATACATACATGAACAAATTCTTGACACCCGAAAATCATAATACAATTTAGAGGAAATAATAATAACAGTTTATTTCAGCCTTAGTTTAAATGGGTGTACACACATAGGCCTAAGTTCTTGACTCCTATAAATCATGATACATTTTAGAGGAAACAAACATGCATTAAAATGCATTGATTTACAAAAGGGTTGAGTATTCATTCAAACTGATATGATTAGACTTCAGCATTAATTTTACTCGTGTCTGTTGATATTATTATTATTATTTTGATAATTGGTTGGCCATGAGTAAAACATGCATTGTATTTTTATTTTTTTTGTTTTTTTTTGTTACAATAATGAGAGAGAAAAGGCCGGAAAAAAACACACAAATAGAAAAAAAAAATAAAAACATAATAGTAACCCAACTGACAGATCGTGCAATTCCATCATCCAGCAGACATTAGATACTTCACATAAAACTGAATAGGCACTAAATATTTTCGCCTGATGAACTCCACCTGTCCAGATCCACTTGAAACGTTACAGAATGCTAACTAGTAATATACAATAATAACAAAAAGAACACCAACTCATCTTATCTACTCTTGAAAGTAAAGAGAAATATCAATATCAGAATCATCATCATCATCTTGGAATAATACAAAGATGTAAGAGGGAGTGTAAAAACAGCAGTGTAGGCCTACAAATCATTCTAGAATCTATAAGCAGCAATATGTGTGTATCAACTATATAAAAAATGTGTTAAATCTTTTCAACTATTCAAGAAGGCAATATGGCAAAATTCGATGGATCATGTTGCATTAACAGTATTTCTTGTTAGCGAATATTATTCTTTGATAGCTTATTTGTAGAAAGATATACATTTCATGTACCTTATGGTTTAAGACACTGGATTAGTTTGCAAGGTATTTGAAAGATTGAACTTATGTGTTATAGTGAATAAGGGAATGTCACTCACCAGTGAAATAAAAAAATAAATAAAAAAAGGCCTTGTCCGTCTTGACCTTCCTAAGCTTGACACGTCCCTTGCCAAAGGTTTTAACAACTGTGTATTTGCACACAAAAAAGCTCTAAAATGACTTCATTTTATGTGTCCGTTAATTGTCAAGAACAGATTTGATTCATAAATGTTTCCACTGAGTAAATTTTTGTGAGAGAGCAGTGAGTAATTTTTACAAACGTAATTATTGTGCGAGCCAGCATAACTTGGTCTCGTAAACAATTTGTATTGAACAGTTTTTTTCCTAATAGATAGACAGAAGGTGTGGGGAAGGATAGACGGACAGCGTAGGTGTGCATGACTGAGCACTTTTTATATCTCGTGTTTTGAACTAGGTTAGTAGAGAGGGAAGGGGTGAGTAGGAATTAAATGTTATTGAGACGTCTGTTGACGTACAGAAAATCCGTGATCCAGAGTAAAAGCTCGGGGTTTTGAACATGTTAAGAATTTATTACTATAAAATTACATTTTATTGTCTTGAGTGATTCGACCTTTGATGTCGACCCAAGGTCGTTGCGTAGGGCTATTACTTAAAATAACTCGGTTCGGCAGCTGAGCTAGAGGTGGTTGCACCAATCAAATGTATGAATCTGGACGGAAGGTCGAGACATAGCTTTAGTATTTAAACCCGTGCAGAGCTTAGATAGATGCCACATGTAGACAATCCATTTACGAGGTGGACGGCGATAGTCCTCAGCCAGATGAGAGACATAAGAGACGCAGTTGAGCAGTCCATATTGTGAGGAGCGCCATGAGTTAAAGCTCCAGAGCCTAAGCTACTTGGTTTGATATAAACCCACAGCGTTTACATCCAGCGCTCTCACTCCCAGTGAGGGCCGCATGGTGAGAGTCCATACTAATTTGTAATGATGAAAGTGAACCGTTCTACTTACTTTTGAAGACAGTTTCAGAGCTACCGCCAGACAACGCATGGTTGTACAAGCATTCTCCATGGCGTGTCTAGAGGAAATGTCCATATCATAACATGTCTCATTGAATTAATAGAATTTAAACTGTTATATCCGTCGCCACGTGCGCGGATTCTATTTGGCATATAACTCATATGACCTGCAAGTAGTTAGAGTGAATAAGTTAGTCTTTATAGAAAGCTGTAGTTTCATTAGCAGATTCAGTTGCCTTTGAATTGATATTTATATTTATAATTATATTTGTTACATTAATTCCTGTAATTAAACTGCCCTACAGTTCTGCTAAAAATCAAAGCAATTGATTTATTTAGTTTTTAGAGTGCAAGTATTTTTTTTGTGTGTTCGTCGATTGTGGGAGCGGACCTCGAAAGAGTGTCAGTCGAATTATCCCCATCTAACCCACATCGCGACATTAATTATTTCATCCACTGCGACTAAGTGTACAGGTGTAACAGGCCAAAATATACCCCCCCCCCCCCGCCCAGACTATACCCGGGGTTAAACTGGCCTAGCCCAGAATATTATAGTCTGGGCTAGGCCAGTTTATACGGGTTACTTTGGGCTAGGCCAGACTATACCCCCCCCCCCCCAGTCCAGATTATACCCCCTACTTTTTAAAAAAAAACAAGTCAAGACCACAGTTTATTTCAGCCTGTTCTTTATCACCGTCATCAGATATCATATTAATACTTACATGAACACATTCTTGACACCCATAAATCATAATACAATTTAGAGGAAATAATAATAACAGTTTGTTTCAGCCTTAGTTCAAACTGATGTACATACATACATTCTTGACTCCTGTTAATCATGATACATTTTAGAGGAAACAAACATGCATTAAAATGCATTGATACACAAAAGGGTTGAGTATCCATACAAACTGATATGATAAGATTTCAGCATTAATTTCACTCGTGTCTGTTGATATTATTATTATTATTTTGTTAATTGGTTGGCCATGAATAAAACATACATTGTATTTTTTGTTACAATGATGCAAAGAGAAAAGGCCGGAAAACAACACACATAGAAAAAAATAATAAAAACATATTAATAACCCAACTGACAGATGGTGGAATTCCATCATCCACTTCACATAAAAACTAAATAGGCACTACATTTTTTCATCTGACGAACTTTACTTGTCCAGGTCCACTTGAAACGTTACAGTATGCTAGCCAGTAATATACAATAATAACAATAAGAAAACGATATCATCTTATTTACTCTTGAAAATAAAGAGAAATATCAATATCAGAATCATCATCATCATCTTGAAATAATACAAAGATATAAGATGGAGTGTAAAAACAGCAGTGTAGGCCTACAAATCATTCTAGAATCTATAAGCAGCAATATGTGTGTATCAACTACCTATATAAAATGTGTTAAATCTTTTCAACTATTCAAGTAGAACTGGACAGAAAGCTTTAGTGAAATTGCCTTGACAGTTGTGTAGACCGATAGAGTAAGTCCACTGAGACAAAAGTAGTGCATTGTAGAAAGTAATTAGATCTATAGCATGTTAAGGCAAAATTCGATGGATCATGTTGCATTAACAGTATTTCTTGTTAGTGAATATTATTCTTTGAAAGCTTATTTGTAGAAAGATATACATTTCATGTACCTTATGGTTTAAGACACTGGATTAGTTTGCAAGGCACTTGAAAGATTGAACTTATGTGTTCGTTATAGTGAATAAGGTTCGTCACTCGCGAGTGAAATAAAATATATATAAAAAAAAGACCTTGTCCGTCTTTACCTTCCTAAGCTTGACACTGACACGTCCCTTGCCAGAGGATTCAACTATGTATTCGCACACAAAAATACTCTAAAATGACTTTACAAGCGTCAAGAATATATGCTTCAATATGATACCTGATGACAGTGATAATGAACAAATTAAACTAAAGTTGAAATAAACTGTGGTCTTGACTTGTTTTTGAAAAAAAGTAGGGGGTATAATCTGGACTGGGGGGGGGGGGGGAGGGATGGTCTGGCCTAGCTAGGCCAGTTTAACCCCGGGTATAGTCTGGGTGGGATATAATCTGGCCTGCTACACCGGTACTTTCGGCATGAGAGGCGAACTCTTTGCTTCTAAACCAGCGGCTGCCCAGATGTCCTTATTTCTTGTCCTTATTTCAAGTCCTGTTTATGTTACCTTGAGCATTAAATGTCAGAAATCACTAAATGATTGCATGCCATGCAGAAACTAGCCAGATTGATTCAACAAGTTAAAAACCGTGATTATTTCCCTTGTTCTATCTCTCAACAGAATGAGCGTTGCCTGCAACATGTATTTGTACTTGCTTGGGGTCCTGGCTATCGGGTTTGCCAGTGAAGAGTTCCCTCATTGTGATAGCAGCCCGTGTGGCAAGGGCCAATTCAAAAGCTTACAGACTGGGGATTGTGAACCATGTCCGCGTGACATGTTCATGAACTTAAGTAAGCATAGATGTACAACTTGTATGCCTTGCACAAGGGCAGATTTTCTGGAAGCGATTGCCGTAAACTGCACGGCTGATGCTGATGCTGTCATCCACTGCAAAGCGGACTACTACAGGTAATATTTGTTTGTACTGGTGTTGCATGAAGGGTTGATAGAGATGAATCTTATTTCGATCTAGTTGTCATCACAAGGGTTGATTTTAATACTCGTATATTTGCCTCCGTGAGTAAAGGAGTGGTCAAAAGCCATTTTTCTTTGGAGATAACCTTATGTAGGTGTACGTGACTTACTAATACTAGATGACGTACCTCCCTCTCCCCCTCTCTGTCTCTGTCTGTCTGTGTGTCCGTCTGTCAGTCCCCCCCCCCCTCTCTCTCTCTCTTTCTCTCTCTCTCTCTCTCTCTCTATTAGAGAAAAAAGCTTTTAAATTTTCAGCTTTTAATCAAAATTATTAATGTTGATTCGATTCAAAGTCAGTTTTGAGGCATTTACCCTTCTCAAACAGGATCATCATTTGGAAAAGGAATAGTAAAGAGGTTAAATTTTTCAAAAATACTGAAAACGCGAAATCGATAAAAATTGACCCAATGATGCCTTTTAACAATTTTCTCCAATCAGGTAGTGCCGAAATGTGCCTGATTTTGTCGGGTGGCTACACGATTTTAATAAACTATTCGTGGATAAACTGTCTTCTTTTTTCTTTAATTCACTTTGAAAGAAACAAAAAAAACAACAACCATCTGATCTTTTTGAAATGTTGGACCTAACTGAAATGACACATTTTTACACCATGATCTCGTCAACGAACTTGGAGGGTGTAAGTTAGCTCTTGGAGGCCAAAGCACATTGGCGCATAGGAGGGAAGGGTTATGCCTCCGGCGCATGAAAAGCGAGCAGTGGTGGGGGTTGGTGGGGTGGATGGTGTCTGTGTGCTTTTCGGTTATCGTTAAATTCACTTAAAGGGTACCGGTGTAATAGGCCAAAATATACCCCCCCCCCCAGACTAAAAGACTGGGCTAGGCCAGTTTATACCCCGGGATTACTTTGGGCTGGGCCAGACTATACCCCCCCCCCCCAGTCCAGATTATACCCCCTACTTTAAAAAAAAAAAAACAAGTCAAGACCACAGTTTATTTCAGCCTGTTCTTTATCACTGTCATCAGATATCATATTTATCCATACATGAACACAGTCATTCTTGACACCCATAAATCATAATACAATTTAGAGGAAATAATAATAACAGTTTATTTCAGCCGTAGTTTAAATTCGTGTACATACATACATTCTTATCTTCTTTTAATCATGATACATTTTAGAGGAAACAAACATGCATTAAAATGCATTGATTTACAAAAGGGTTGAGTATCCATTCAAACTGATATGATTAGACTTCAGCATTAATTTCACTCGTGTCTGTTGATATCATCATTATTATTATTATCATTATTATTACTACTTTTATTATTATTTTGTTAATTGGTTGGCATTGAATAAAACATGCATTGTATTTTTTGTTACAATCATGCAGGGACAAAAGGCCTGAAAAGAACGTACATAGAAAAAATAATAAAAACATATCAGTAACCCAACTGACAGATGGTGCAAGTCCATCATCCACTTCACATAAAACTAAATAGGCACTAAATTTTTTTCTCCTGATGAATTCCACCTGTCCAGATCCACTTGAAACGTTACAGAATGCTAGCCAGTAATATACATTAATAACAATAAGAACACGAAATCATCTTATTTACTCTTGAAAATAAAGAGAAATACAAATATAAGAATGATCATCATCATCTTGGAATAATACAAAAATATAAGAGGGAGTGTAGAAACTGCAGCAATATGCGTGTGTATCAACTATGTACATGTATATGAAATGTGTTAAATCTTTTCAACTATTCAAGTAGAACTGGACAGAAAGCTTTAGTGAAATTAAAGTAATTAGATCTATAGCATGTTAAGGCAAAATTCGATGGATCATGTTGCATTAACAGTATTTCTTGTTAGTGAATATTATTCTTTGAAAGCTTATTTGTAGAAAGATATACATTTCATGTACCTTATGGTTTAAGACACTGGATTAGTTTGCAAGGCACTTGAAAGATTGAACTTATGTGTTCGTTATAGTGAATAAGGTTCGTCACTCGCGAGTGAAATATAATATATATAAAAAAAAGACCTTGTCCGTCTTTACCTTCCTAAGCTTGACACTGACACGTCCCTTGCCAGAGGATTCAACTATGTATTCGCACACGAAAATATTCTAAAATGACTTCACTTTTATGAGTGTGTTAATTATTTCATCCATTGCGATTAAGTGTATGTCAGTGCCAAACAAACAATACAATGCAAATTTTTCTCATGGACAACCAATTATAAAAACAACTGCAACATGACAACAAACGTGAGTGAAATGAGGGTTAAAGTTGGATCATATCAGTTTGAATGGATATTCACCCCATAGCATATCAACGCATAATAATGCATGTTTTTTCCTCTGAATTGTATTATGATTTACTATACGGAAGTCAAGAATGTATGTCTGTATGTATTACTATGGTGCCCGTTGACAGTGATAAAAAAAAAAATGAATTAAACTATGATTGAAATAAACTGTGGTGTTTAGGCCAAACTATAATATTGTGGTGTTTAGGCCAAACTATATTCCACCAGTCCAGATTATACTGCTATATATATACAACATTAAGTACTTATAATTTATTTCACCCGCAAGTGACATGCCTTTATTCAAACATAATTGCAATCCTTCAAATGCCCTGCAAACTAATCCAGTGCCTTAAACCACCAGCTACATGGAATGTATACCTTTCTACAAATAAGCTATCAAAGAATTTACTAACAAGAAATATTAACTCAACACGATCCATCGAATTTTTGCCGTAACATACTGTAATTACTTTCTACAATGCACTGTTGACTGTGGACTTAATCTGTCAGTTTTACTACGGTAGCTTTATCAAAGCTACTTTACCACAGCTATCTGTCCAGTTCTACTTGAATAGGTGAACAGATTTAACACATATTTAACATATACATGTAATTGGTACACACACATTGCTGCTTATAGATTCTAGAATGATGTGTAGGTTATTTTTACATTCCCTCTTATCTTTATAATATTCCAAGATGATGATGATGATGATGATTCTGATTGAATAAATGAGATGATTTCGTGTTCTTATTTTATTACTGTATATTACTGGTTAGCATTCTGTAACGTCTCAAGTGGATCAGGACAGATTAAGTTCATGATGTGAAAAAATTTTAGTATGTATTTAGTTTTGTGTGAAGTATTTAATGTCTGCTGGATGATGGAACCTCACCATCTGTCATTTGGGTTATTAAAATGTTGTTGTTGTTGTTTTCTCTGTGTGTTCTTTCCCGGCCTTTTCTCTTTGCATTATTGTAACTTTATATGTAGATCTACTTGTTCTGGCATATCAAGCACATTTCTGATTTTCCAAAATTAAAATAAAATTCAGATGACTTTACACTTATGAGTCTTATAATTATTTCATACCTTGCCACTAAGTATAGGTCAGTGGTGCCAAACAAAAAAAAATACAAGAGATGTTTATCTCATGGACAATCAATTATAAAAAAAAAACAAAAAACGATACATGTGTAAGAATACTAACGGACACAAGTAAAATTAGTGTTAAAGTCTAATCGTATCAATTTGAATGGATTTTCAAACTTTTGTATATGAGCCATTCTCAATAGGTGGGACTCACACTGGTGACATTATTGTAAGTGATCTCTGGATGAATAAAATCATATTAATGTAAAGTATTTAGTATAATTTCCTTCCCCATATGTTCAAGTATCGTCACAAGCAACAGCATCAACTACATTTGTACCAGTATATCAATATTAATGATTTATTTTTTAAAATTCCCCTTTTTTTGACTTCGAAAAACGTGGCATACCAGAGAGCCACATTTCAATGGGCTTTTTGTAGTGAAGAACAAACTGAACCACAACTGCCCTACTATTATCTTGTAGTGTATTAATTGAAGCTTAAAAAACACCACAGGGAGTTAGAACAGACCCAGTCCATTATTAGCAACTCATGGTTGAAAATGATGATGTTGGACGTGATGTGTCTGTCACTTTAAACTTCGGCTTAATTATATTCTTTTACATGTATAATAGATTAACATTTACTGACTAGTGGTGAATTATAGTTAACCTACAATTTCAAAACATAAAAACAGCAGAATTTTTGCAATTGCGCTTCCTCGGGCCTTGATGTGCGGGGTTTAAATTTATATTGTTGATTGTCTGTCATTTATTCACATCCGACCCATCGCCGATAGCTTTTGTGTCGGGTGACTCCGCACACTACCTTGTATCGTGCGAGTAGCACTTTACACAAACTTGTCAAAATTGGGCAAAAAGAAAAGGTTGTATGTTGCGAAGCCCCGCGTGAGAAATAAAACCCAAACAGTACAAAGCAAACTAAAGAGAAGACAGAAAATGCATAAATTTTCGGCTTTCGCCTTTGTCAAGTGAAAAAAACAAAACAAAAAAACGAACAATAAAAGACTTCAACAGGAACGAAGTGAAACAGTTTACTTAGCTGCGAGTTCTTGCTTCTTTAGCAGCACCAAAGCACGTCATTTCGTGAATTTTTTACACAAACTTGGTACAGAACAACGGAAGTGGATCCAAAGATGCCTGTTTAAGCACACACGCGGGATCACGGAGCGTCTGTCATCGGATGCTCCGACTTCACGTCCGACCAATCCTGGCAGAAAGGACGCTCTTAAAAGGATTTGTGCAGCGTTTTTAGTGTTGAAATGAATTCTGTTTAGTGCAAAAGATATTTAATTTCGACGTTATGGTTTATTTAGCAGAAATAAGGTCTAGGCAACTCTAGGTAGATCTACGAAATTCCTACGGTCATGTTCACGTCCAAAACCCCCATACTAGTCATGGGACACTATTATGATATCCTTTTGGCACCCTTCTGATTAGATTTTCACGATGATTTTGATTCTTATGTTCACTACAAACACAAAATTAAAGTATGGATATCACAGGTAGCATTGCAGCCAATAAAATAACAAAGAAATAGGGAAATACTTGTAATTTTATAAGTGTCTGTCATACTTCACGTCCATCACTTTTCTTGTCAAATCACTAGTCATTATGAAAGAAACTGATATATATTCTTTCACTATTCATATGCCCATATATATCAGTTTGTTTCTCTGATTACCTAAACACACAGGATTGATTTTTAAAGCCACACGTACGTAGTCCTTTGTTTTTTTTGAGATATGGAAATTTTCAGATTAAAAAATGTTGGACGTGAAGTATGACAGACTTCCTCAATTAGTATTATTTGCATCCAAACAATAATTAAACTACATAAAAAGTAGTAATGTCTTGCCATGTTTAATGTTATTTTGTTTGTTATATGCTATTGTCATGCCCACAAACAGAGAAACCTGCTGTTTTTGTATGTCATCAATCACGTCCAACACGTCTGCATTTTCTTCACATCATCTAATATAATTTGGACAACTTGGAGCGGTCCTTCCCTATGCATAGAAAAACGGCTAAACGTAGAAAGTTCAAACTTTCTGTGCTCATTAGTTAAAAAATCTACTAGGTTTTTACACATTCATTTTGAAGATATAATGTGTGGAAATGTACAAACTGAATTTATGAAGTCATTTGTTTTGTTACCAGTTCCAATCATCTTTAGAAAACACCATTTTCAACATCTATACTTCTATACTATATATATTTGTGGACTTGAGATTTTTCGTTGCAAAAGGCTTCTGAACCACTCAGCACTCAGACTTCAAATTTCACATGGTGCATCAGAATGGGTGTAAGGGTGCACAGTTTTTAGTAGAAGTCTCAAATCGGTGTAGTTTTTTTTATTGGAAATTTATTGTTTCGCCATCATTTAGATCTATTTCGAGTCATGGTTCGCCATTTTAAGGTTTCGTTATCACTTCCTGCGATGTGTTCACTATCAAACACACTAACTCGTGCGCAAATCATGCTGTTTTACGGGATGCGCAGGGTGTCAACTCACAAAGGCAGAGCAGTAAGACTTATTTAAAAACAAACAAACAAAAATAAAATAAACAATTAGGAACAGGCCAGATAAAGCAGGTCCATAATAACCACCCAGAAATGAAACCAATATTCAAACCGATTTATCCCGGGCAGGGCCGGGGACCTCAGCTAGTACTATATATTTGTGGACTTGAGATTTTTCGTTGCAAAAGGCTTCTGAACCACTCAACACTCAGACTTCAAATTTTATATGGTACATCAGAATGGATGTAAGGGTGCACAGTTTTTAATAGAAGTCTCAAATTGGTGTAATTTTTTTAATTGGAAATTTATTGTTTCGCCATTATTTAGATCTATTTCGAGTCATAGTTCGCCATTTTAAGGTTTCGTTGTCACTTCCTGCGATGTGTTCACTGTCAAACACACTAACCCGTGCGCAAATCATGCTGTTGTGCGGGATGCGCAGGGTGTGAACTCACAAAGGCAGAGCAGTAAGACTTATTTAAAAACAAACAAACAAAAATAAAATAACCAAATAGGAACAGGCAAGAAGAAGCAGGTCCATAATAACCACCCAAAACTGAAATCAATTCAAACCGATTTAGATCTATCCCGGGCAGGGCCGGGGACCTCAGCTAGTAATATATATTTGTGGACTTGAGATTTTTCGTTGCAAAAGGCTTCTGAACCACTCAACACTCAGACTTCAAATTTTATATGGTACATCAGAATGGATGTAAGGGTGCACAGTTTTTAATAGAAGTCTCAAATCAGTGTTGTTTTTATTGGAAATTTATTGTTTCGTCATGATTTAGATCTAATTCGAGTCATGGTTCGCCATTTTAAGGTTTCGTTATCACTTCCTGCGATGTGTTCACTATCAAACACTCTAACCCGTGCGCAAATCATGCTGTTGTGCGGGATGCGCAGTGTGTCAACTCACAAAGGCAGAGCAGTAAGACTTATTTAAAAACATACGAACAAAAATAAAAATAATAAACAAATAGGAACAGGCAAGATGAAGCAGGTCCATAATAAGCACCCAGAACTGAAACCAATATTCAAACCGATTTATCCCGGGCAGGGCCGGGGACCTCAGCTAGTTTCAAATAAATGAATTTCTATTAAAGATCTTGTTCTGGGACTTCTTTTTTTATGTAAATTAACATCATGAGTGAATGTGTATGTGTAGTTTTAACGTGGTTTTACAAATTTAAAAATGTGCTGTCTTGTCACATTTTGGTTCCCACCTTTTGAGGATGGCTCAAATAAATGATTTTTACTGCATTATTATTTTCTCTTAATTAAATGTATCATAATCTACAAGAGTCAAGAATGTATGCTTCAATATGATACCTGATGACAGTGATAATGAACAAATTAAACTAAAGTTGAAATAAACTGTGGTCTTGACTTGTTTTTTAAAAAAAGTAGGGGGTATAATCTGGACTGGGGGGGGAGGGGGGTTATAGTCTAGGCCAGTTTAACCCCGGGTATAGTCTGGCGAGGGTATAATCTGGCCTGCTACACCGGGTGTTATTCATTGATATTTCTTAAATACAGAAAGCTGCAGAATTATAAGAAAATTGTGTTTCACAATGAAAGTTCAAGAGGGTACGTGTAAAATGTCACTTTACAGTGTTTTAGAATACCAAGTTTTATGCTGGGCTTGCAGTTGCACCATTCCTAATGGTCGTGCGTTCGTTGGTACTGCATGTTTATAGTCTTCACAGGATGATGGTTGAGTTGGTAAAAATGCCGTGGTGGTGTATGACAGGGAGTGAGTTTGCCAATAATTCTAAACCAGGCTAGCCCAACCCAAGGCCCGCCGACCACCGTCCGGCATGCCCAAGGCTATTTCTCCAGCCTGGCCAAATGGACTTTTCTTACTTCTTAGCCACCTCTGGTTTTTCTGACTAAATCTAATTACCCCCCCCCCCCTCATTTTCTTCAGACTTTAAATAAAACTATGGTTCATCAAATTCATCCTGTTGTATAAACTTTTAAGATTTAAAAATGAGCAGCCCGCGATAGGACTAAGTTTTGTAACTGGCGCTCATTCATGAAAGGTTGGTCATCCCCGTTCTAAACCATGACATGTGTTCTACACTCTCACTTTCAGACCTGACGGGACATGCTGGCCGTGCAGCAAGGAATGTGGCCAGGGTGAAGTAGAACGGCACCCCTGTGGGCCGTACGCAGACAGAGGATGCCAGAAAGTTGACAAGGACGAAAAGACAAGTGATTATTATTTTCTCTCATTTTGCTTTTTCTGTTTGTGATTTGCCAGTGTCTGCCTCTCTGTCTTGCTGTTGGTCAGGTTGTCTCTCTTAAACTGGGGCCTGTACAAGTTAGTTGCTGTAGGTAAATATTGACATTTTTATGAATTCAAAATAATGATTGATGTGTCGTGACACTCGAGTGACAAATTCACACTGCCCAGTTCCCGAAGTGGATATTCTTTCTGTGAATAGCATATGACATGTAAGCGGGAGAACACACACACACACACACACACACTCACACACACACACACACCAGCATCCAGATCAATAACCATGTGTCAGAAAAGTTTCCCATAGAAAAGGGAAGTGAGTCAGGGAGACCCCATATCACCTAAATTATTTACAGCAGCAATTGAAGAAATATTGAAGATGTCAAGCCTAGAAAATGGCATCGACATAGTTGGAGAGTATCTGAAAGACCTGAGATTTGCAGCCGATGTAGCACTTTGCACAGAAGACGTACAGCAGACGGAAACCAACCTGAACATAATAAACACACAGAGCAAGATGGTTGGCCTGAAAAAATTAATCCACTAAGTATGGTCCTGACGAGCTGACTTCCCACTAATTGTGGGCAACTCAGTCTTAAACTTGACTTGATTGTTGTATGGTCCTGACGAGCTGACTTCCCACTAATTGTGGGCAACTCAGTCTTAAACTTGACTTGATTGTTGTATGGTCCTGACGAGCTGACTTCCCACTAATTGTGGGCAACTCAGTCTTAAACTTGACTTGATTGTTGTATGGTCCTGACGAGCTGACTTCCCACTAATTGTGGGCAACTCAGTCTTAAACTTGACTTGATTGTTGTATGGTCCTGACGAGCTGACTTCCCACTAATTGTGGGTAACTCAGTCTTAAACTTGACTTGATTGTTGTATGGTCCTGACGAGCTGACTTCCCACTAATTGTGGGCAACTCAGTCTTAAACTTGACTTGATTGTTGTATGGTCCTGACGAGCTGACTTCCCACTAATTGTGGGCAGCTGTATCTTAAAGTTAACTTGATAGTAGTATGGTCCATGTCGCGATGTGGGTTAGATGGGGATAATTCGACTGACACTCTTTCGAGGTCCGCTCCCACAATCGACGAACACACAAAAAAAATACTTGCACTCTAAAAACTAAATAAATCAATTGCTTTGATTTTTAGCAGAACTGTAGGGCAGTTTAATTACAGGAATTAATGTAACAAATATAATTATAAATATCAATTCAAAGGCAACTGAATCTACTAATGAAACTACAGCTTTCTATAAAGACTAACTTATTCACTCTAACTACTTGCAGGTCATATGAGTTATGTAAATTCTAGTAAGCCATGGTTATATGCCAAATAGAATCCGCGCACGTGGCGACGGATATAACAGTTTAAATTCTATTAATTCAATGAGACATGTTATGATATGGACATTTCCTCTAGACACGCCATGGAGAATGCTTGTACAACCATGCGTTGTCTGGCGGTAGCTCTGAAACTGTCTTCAAAAGTAAGTAGAACGGTTCACTTTCATCATTACAAATTAGTATGGACTCTCACCATGCGGCCCTCACTGGGAGTGAGAGCGCTGGATGTAAACGCTGTGGGTTTATATCAAACCAAGTAGCTTAGGCTCTGGAGCTTTAACTCATGGCGCTCCTCACAATATGGACTGCTCAACTGCGTCTCTTATGTCTCTCATCTGGCTGAGGACTATCGCCGTCCACCTCGTAAATGGATTGTCTACATGTGGCATCTATCTAAGCTCTGCACGGGTTTAAATACTAAAGCTATGTCTCGACCTTCCGTCCAGATTCATACATTTGATTGGTGCAACCACCTCTAGCTCAGCTGCCGAACCGAGTTATTTTAAGTAACAGCCCTACGCAACGACCCTGGGTCGACATCAAAGGTCGAATCACTCAAGACAATAAAATGTAATTTTATAGTAATAAATTCTTAACATGTTCAAAACCCCGAGCTTTTACTCTGGATCACGGATTTTCTGTACGTCAACAGACGTCTCAATAACATTTAATTCCTACTCACCCCTTCCCTCTCTACTAAACCTAGTTCAAAACCCGAGATATAAAAAGTGCTCAGTCATGCACACCTACGCTGTCCGTCTATCCTTCCCCACACCTTCTGTCTATCTATTAGGAAAAAAACTGTTCAAAACAAATTGTTTACGAGACCAAGTTATGCTGGCTCGCACAATAATTACGTTTGTAAAAATTACTCACTGCTCTCTCACAAAAATTTACTCAGTGGAAACATTTATGAATCAAATCTGTTCTTGACAGTCCAGAAGAACTGATAAAATAAAATGTAGGCATCTGTATCTTTTTCACTTCAATCAAGTTAAGTGTAAGTCATATTCGTTGTTTTTATCTTCCTCTGTTTCTAAATAAGATATATTTTTTACAAGTATCAATGGCGCATGTCTTGAGAGTGCCATCGTCGTCTCGCCTCTCCTCACTCCTCAGTTAATAATCATAAATTATAATATACAGATTGTTTACATGTAGTTCTAGCAACACTCGTCTCAAAAAGCATTTTTTTTTTCCCTTTATTTATTTTTTCAGCTCAGCCTCAAAATGAACAAGGTGGAGAAAACCAAGGGTCAAAGCTGCTGCACGCTCCCTTAATTTATCTGGCAGGGATGTTACTCGTGGTCTTCACTCTCCATTTCCTCTCCTAAAGCTGGGTTTCCTTGTGTACGGAAACGGAAACCCCAAAAGCCCTTCAAGTAGTGAAATAGAGAGAATGCTTTCATGCGTGCCGAGACACCGTTTCCGTACACATGACAACGCTCTTTCTCTTTACTATTCGATGGATTTTTGACGTTTCCTTTGCCGTTTCCGTGCGCATGAAAACATGGCTTTGGAATGGCACGGTTTTTCCATTTGAAATTTGAAATGAATGATTGAAGTTTCATGTGCTCATAGCTTTTAGAATACGCTTTTTTTTTCTTGTAAGTAATGCTGTTCTTAAAATTGCACACCGACTCTGCTTGATACTTTGACAGAATGCCTGTAGAACTAGTGTGCAGTTTGTACCTCAGTTTAGCCAAAGGGTGGAGGTAGAACCTTGTTATTAATGTTAGCATTTACTGTTACATTTTTGCTTTATTGTTGTTTGGATTTATGTTTGTGGCATAAGATTAAGAGCGAAAGGAATGTTACTGATTGGATTGAAATGGTATAGAGTTGATTGTTTCCGTGTTTTGCAGACTTAAAGTGTAGCAAATATAAATACTACATAATTATATATGTTACAAATCTGGACTGGGTGGAAGTGCCCTCTAGCTGTTATGAAGAGGGTCTTCTCAAAGATCGTATTATGACTGCATTTTAAATCGAGAGGTATTTAATATTTAATCTTCCGTACCATGCCACACAGTAAGAACAATCTGAATAAGTTTCATAAACAGACCTGCAGGGCCACAAATTTAATTACATTAAATTACCCTAACAATTTTGGTCTAGATCTATTACATAGTAAAGACAACATCAGCAGCATCATATCTAAATTCAATAATATGTCACTAGAAGTCTTCTCTAGATTCCTATAATAGTATGATAATTCTGACTCACTAACAATTTAAGTATTAATTATCTATCTCTCAGATATAGTCTGCCTACTATATATCAATCAATATATTAATATGAGCTCTGGCGACGATGTCATCTCAGCTATTTGTGCCTACCGCTTATAATGGATCAACCTCGTCAATATAAACTGACGTAGTTAAGTCTATTGGATCTACTCTAGGATGGGCTGGCAATCCCCAGCCTCATCCAGACAAGTCAATCCCAATTCACAGATGTGTATGTCAAACATTCATACTAGTTGCAAGTCAATATAAATCTTTGTCTTGCATTCTTGGGTAGCACTCCTAGCATATGCGGCAATCCTGTCCTACTGGATAAATTATGTTCAGCTCCTCGTTCATTGTTGAATCATCAAAGGACAAACACTTACACTTGGTCCCTGGTATTAGAAAAACCAGGGAACAGTAGACAATAGCAGTGGGCATATCTCATTCAAGCATATGGCTTCATCTCAATGTCTATAGTGGACTAGACATGAATCAAACAGACTTATGATTCTTCAGGCAGAATCGTGCCGACGCCTGCACAGATTGGAATTTTCTGTATGGAGTAATGGACATAGGTATGGCTTCATCTCAATGTCTATAGTGGACTAGACATGAATCGAACAGACTTATGATTCTTCAGGCAGAATCGTGCCGACGCCTGCACAGATTGGAATTTTCTGTATGGAGTAATGGACATAGGTATGGCTACACTTTTATACTGTGCAGCCACCTGCAAATTACCGTCCAAATCCCTAGATTTGATTGGTGCATCCATGCGAGCTCATCTCGCAGTATTAATATATTCTACGTGGGAGTTGGTCACGGCCTTGTACTAAAAACAGACAAGGTCAATTTAAAATGTCAAAACAATTACTGAAATCTTTAAACCCTCGTGCTTTCTACATTTTATGTACGAATTTCTGAACGCGACTAAGCGTCTTAAACTATCTATCCTTATTCACCCCTTCTCTTCCCTTCTAAGTGTTCATCAAAATCACGGGGTCGAGAATTGCACTGTCACTCCTAACTTATCCATTTATTCTATCTCGCCCCACTTTCTTTCCATCTCTAAGAAAAAAGTGTTTCAAAAACAAACTGTTCACGAGAACAGTTCAAGGACAAAATTACGCTGGTTATAATCAACGAGACCGTGAAAAATCAACCCCTTACAAGTCGTGACCCAGCACGGCATTTATATTACTTAAACCCTGACAACAATGTATTTTTACTATTTTTATTATTTGCTCACTTTTTTTTATCACTAGGGCCATTGTGTAATCAGGTTTTGTAATCAGTTCTATGCAATCACTGAACTAGTCATCTCATATAGTTCATCTATGATCTTTCATTTTTTTATAAGTTAAGATTTCAAGACTCACTTCAGCCTTTTAACCGGTTGCTGCTCGTTATGCTTGCCGCTCTTGCTGCTTCTGTTGTTGTTTTTGTTGTTGTTGTTGATGACGTTACTGTTACTGTTTGTGAGCTGTAGTGTTTGCTTCGTAAGAAAACAGCGATATAAAAGGCCAAATTACACTTTTTGTGAAAAAATACAGGGATGAAAGTGGCCGTTCAGTAAAGTAGGAAAAATTTCTAACGGAAACTGCTAGTCTGGGTAATTGATTGCACAAAACGGCGGAAGTGAATCATGCACGCCATCGAAGATATTTAGGATACTGAAGGCAATAAAAAACCAAAATAAATAAATCGGAAACCGACTAAAACTCAGCAAGTTTACATTCCTGGAAACGTAATGTTCTGCAGTTGGAAAATGAGAACGAAAGGAATAAATCTCAAAACGTTTCAATTTATGACCTTCATTTTGTATGACATTGCTTCAGTGATAAAATGTGTTGTTGGCTGTTCATTTATTTATTACACACATGTCGTTGGCCGGCCCATCAAACCTCTGAAGTCCCGATTTACCTGTCTGGCTGATCATTCCTCCGTACTGGAGTTCAGAGCTTTGCTCGCCTCTGATTCGCCCGTGATCTGGCGCATCAATCCTCTTACCTGAACAACAGAGGTTTGCGCTTCAATGATTCGCTCAGAATCTGGCCCATCAAACCTCTCGCACTAACCAGTTATATAGAGGGGTGTGTTTGCTATTTCGCAAAGCTAATGTTTACTGCAGTTTACTGCTGTTTTGATCAGCTGGTAGAAAATTAATCTTTGAAAAGATTCAAGCCTCAGTTTGATATCAATGGCAACAATTGCCTTTCATCATCATCGGCCTGTTATGTCATCATCGGCCTGTTATGTCATCATCGGCCTGTTATATCATCATCGGCCTGTTATGTCATCATCGGCCTGTTATATCATCATCGGCCTGTTATGTCATCATCGGCCTGTTATGTCATCATCGGCCTGTTATGTCATCATCGGCCTGTTATGTCATCATCGGCCTGTTATGTCATCATCGGCCTGTTATGTCATCATCGGCCTGTTATGTCATCATCGGCCTGTTATGTCATCATCGGCCTGTTATATCATCATCACCTTGCAAAACTGCAAAGTTTTTTGTTGTTTTTTTGTCTGATTCTTTTTTTTTCCATGTTTTTTCTTCTTGGTTTTTTTTTTCTTTTTCTCTTTTTTTCTTTTTTTTTTTCTCTTTTTTTCTTGTTGTTGTCAGGGATCAGTCCTTAAAAGAAATTGCAGAGCAAAAATTGGATAATTTATCTCTACAATTTTAGGTAACAATGTTTTATCCTCACAATCATAATGATGGATATAGAATGTTTCAGGTACCAAATGCAGCGTCGAAATGTTATTTCAGTCTATGGAGTAACAAAAAAAAAAAAAGAAATATACTCTACAACCTTATAACCACCGATTTTTTCCCCTGGAGAATGGTTTTTCATGTCTTTTTAATGTGGCAACTTGTCATAGAAATTATATACGTCTTTTGACAGAACAGGTTTCATTTCTTGAAGATAACCAAATTTGTTCTGTGCTGATCTTTCTTTGGGTTTCATACAGTGGTTGTGGTGCTTCATTCACTGTGAGCTTCATGTCAGCTCGAGATCTGGGAAGTGCAGACCAGTCATCTTGGTGATTTAACTTAAAGTTGATGCTCCCATCTGGTAGGTATGGTAAGGCCCTGATGTCCACTACCTGTGGGTCGCCAACCATTTTCCCTGGCCTTATTGAGGAAATTGCAGCGACATTTTCAAAATTCTGGAAGAAGTCATATGACACATAGTGCACTTTGTACGGTCGTCCTGACTTTCTGGCATGTGCAATCAGTCGTGCATAATCAGCTGGAGAGTAAATGTCGCACTGTCTTCCATTTTTTTTCAGGGCTCGTTCCACAGTTGAGTGGACGGAATCGCATTCCATCTGAGTGTGGCCTTTTTCCAAAAAATTTTGAACAATTTCCTGTCCTGTCTTAGTTGCAATGTACGACAGTGCCTTTGCAAGAGTTTTATTTCGATTCTGATAATTACAACCGTCGGTCTAGAGAATGATCTGTTTAGATCTGGGGTGCGATGACAAATAGTTGGAGATACAGCTGGCAAATTTGTTAGCAGTAAGGCCTCCCTCAACCTCATGCCATACGTAACAGTCCACATCTGAGGTAGCTAGGTTGAAAATGGTGAAATTGTGAACAGTGAGCTTTGTCTTGAAATATAGCGACGAAGCTTGCAAGCTTGGAGCAAGCAGTACGGCTTGCAAATCCATGGTGATGGCGAGTACATCAGAATTTTTCAATGCGATTTCCTTGTCTGCATTTTTTGCCGCCTGTGCAGCTTTGTACTTTTCTCTGTGTTGAGTAAACGTCTCTTCTTCCAGATTGCCTTGCTCATGTTGAACGCACACATCACATTGATCCTTGCGGGGCATAAATAAGGCAAGGTTCTTTTCGTAAAATAGGGATGTGAAAACTTTAATACTGACGGGATTAATGTCATCCGTTTTGCAGAGCTCCTTGTATGTATCGTACAGGTCAGTCATGGACCGAAACTATCTTTCCACGTACATCTTTTTTGTTGACTTTCTGCAGTAGTGGGATGGCATGGTATTCAGTTTTCCCAAGAAGTCCTCCACACAGTGATTCTTTCGCTCTAAGGCCCTATCATAATAAGAAGAACGTTTCATCCCTTGGGTTGGTTCATTAAGGCACCAGTTTCTTACTGTCCAGTCCTTGAGATCAAAAGTGCATAAAAACATTTTTTGACAAACTTGTACTCTCACTCCTTTTGATTTCAGGTAATATTTTATGACGTTTTGCTTTTTGTCCAATCCATTTTTCACGGGTGTGTCGATCAAAGTCTTCACATATACTCGCTTTTCATCCCATGATTTCAAGTTTTCCCAAAATTCTTTAAAGAGAGTCTCCCGCTCAGAGTCAGGTATTTCGGAACATTGGGTCCCCTTCGATTTGCAGAAACATCTTTCTTTCATTTGTTTTGCTGCTCTGTCAGCTGAAAGATAGGCCTTGGAGGTCTTGTCGTAGCTTCTTCCAACATAGGCCTCTCCCTTGACACGCTTTGCTTTGCATAGGTTCTGGTTATACACCTGGGCCGTGTTATCGGTTGTGTGATCTGACGCTGGTGGCATGTCCACAAGAGTATTAGTTTCTGTGACAAGGGGCAGTTGATCCACGATAGGAGTTTCTATATGTAGTTCCAGTTGCGAAGACTCCTGAACAGCAAGGGGTTTGCTTCCTTGCTGTGATGAGCCCCGGAGGCTGGGGAGATCTGTTGTAGGTTCTAATGACCCCAGATGGTCAAGGAGTTCCGAAGTGTGATCTGAAGTCTCCAGAAGGACGGGGGATTCCACCGGTCGGTTTGAAGAATCTGGGAGGTCAAGGCTATCTGTTGTAAATTCTGATGACACCACAGGAATGGGGAGTTCGGTCGTTTCTGGTGACCTCAAAAGGGTTGGAGCTTCTGTTGTGAGTTTCGAGGACCCCTGAGGGGTGGGAGGTTTGGGTGGCTGTTGCGGTGACTCCACAACAAATGCTTCTGTCAATTGCAATGAGGAATCCAACAGTTGCTGAATGGCCCCAAATGACGGAGTTTCTGAATGTAGGCTGAAAGAGTCCAACGAGTGCTGAGTTTCGTCAAATACTGAACTGCCTGTCTGTGTATGGACTGTATCATGGCCAGCTCTAGATGTGCTGTCCCCAGTGGCTGTAGTTCGTTGGTCATGGGAATTCTGGCCTTCTGCTGATGAGTTTAATAAAGATTTCTCAAGGATAGCAGAGACATTTATTTTTTGTCCCTGACTCGTCAGTGTCACTGAAGCTTAGGTGAGCATCCGGAACTTCTGAATCTAATATTTCATGCAAATCATGCAAATCCCCAGCTTCACCGGGAACGTTAGGAACTTCAGTAGTCGATGTCTGTTCGAAAAGATCCTCCCGTCATGTCCTCTTGCTCTTTGGAGTTGACATTAGCTGCGATGTAGGTTTTCGTTTGCTTAATTCCACTAGCAATCGGCCTCTCTGGAGAGGAAACATGTGGTTGTACTTTAAACGTTCACATGCATACTCAGAGTTCTTCATGCATCAGAACTTTGAGGTAGAATAACTTGATTTTAAGTTCCACGGATCTTTATACGGACCTCTGCACTCTTGTGCAATGCCCACCCGATCCATAGGCACATTATTACCGTGTATGACACCAAACAGCTGGCTCTGGAGGTGACAATATGACAGGAAATACTAGCCATGCTGACCCGCAACTTTCACCATTATCATAAAGTTATGAATAAATTTTAATGAATTTAAACGATCGTGGAGAAATGAAACGAAAGCAAATGGGATTTATCTATACTAGGACTGAGCTGACACTTTTATTGTCTAACAGAAATTCACGAACAAGAGTTATATTACGTAATGTAATTGAGGAGAAATAAATGAGGCTAGAGATTAAATTCTTGAGCATATATAATTTCTTTTTCTTTAGTCTTTGGGACGAGGTTTATATATCGGGAAGCCACACACACATACACAAACAGAAACGACAACAGGAAAACGTGACGTCACCTTGCATTATTTTGAATACTGTTTGAAGAAAGTCAGCAAGAACCTTTTTTTGTTTTGCCCACAACTGGACATTAAGTCGGCATTTTCTGACAAATTTCCCCAAAATAGAAATAATGCCTCTCTCAGGCAGAAACGAATTTCCAATGACAGGCTATTTCTAACGGAAGAAATATCTTCGTCAACTATCAAAGCTGCGCTAACATTATGGTCGGCAACAGACAAACTTTAAACTTTCTTTGAAAATGTCACAGAATTATTATGTAGGATAACGATGTGTATAAACATTTCTGCAAGGACGAAAGGCTCTCGGTATGTAAAAACTCTTCACACCAAATTCCATTTTTGTTGGCTTTTTTCCTCCCAAAGATGCTCATCCATTCCATGAAGGTATGCGGCATCAAAGTTCTTTAAGTGTTTGCATGTGTAAATTAGCCAGAGAAAGGAAATTAATGGAATAAAATAAAGCAAGGGATTATGGCTCTTTGTCTGTTTTCGTACAGTATTGCTATTTTTAGTTAATTTGATCAGATCAGAGTCTGACTCGCATACCAAACAATTCACAACATAATTATTCAAGATAATGAAGTGTGGACTCAGTTACATAACACTACACAACCATCCATCCATAATTAATGTCACTAGTTGTAAAGAGCCGTGTCATGAGCAACTAGTCGCCTTCTCGTCGCCTAGCTTACGAGCTTTGATGGGCCAAATTCAGGGCAAATCAGTGAAGCGCAAACCTCTGTTGTTCAGGTAAGAGGATTGATGCGCCAGATCACGGGCGAATCAGAGGCGAGCAAAGCTCTGAAGTCCAGTACGGAGGAATGATCAGCCAGACAGGTAAATCGGGACTTCAGAGGTTTGATGGGCCGGCCAACGATGTACTAGATGAGGTACCCTGCATTATCTGCGATAAACCCGTGATCCCACCGATCTGTCTCTCTCTCTTTTTGGTCTTGAACGTTTCCCATAGCCAACAGACTGACTACAGATTTCATGCACACCAACGGCGAAAGCACTGTGCACTCATTTCTTTTGGGGAAATTGCGCGCACGGAATTGAACGCGTATTAATAATCGTTTCCGCTGTGGTGGGCTTGGTACGGGGAGCCAAAAGAAAGATCATTGTATTTTACACGTTTACAATCTCTTATTTAAAAATACCCGAGACTTGAATTAACACAATCGGCCAAGCGATTGGGCTGGTCTAGTTGACCCTTAAGAAAATTAAGTTTATAATTTTTGAAACTCATTTAGGCAATAAATCTAGCAAAAAAAGGGACCAAAATTGCACCACAATGAATTACCCACGCCACTATTTTTATTTTTTTTATAATAAGGTACACATTTGAATAGTTACGTTTCTGTAAATTAAGATTCAATAATCATTCATTTCATGTCACTTTTAGAAGTCTAGCATTCACAATTCAGAATATACATATGTAATATCATCATCATGTTGATAAATCATGAAAATTAAAACATTCCAATAATTAAAATGAATTTTGCCTTTTATATATTTGTATATTTTACAATATACATGTACTTCAAAATGTACAGACAACCATGCCTTTTTCTGTTTGAGAATGAGTTCAGATAGACTTTTATGGGGTAAGGTATAAAAAGAGTGTTGCCTCTTCCCTCTTCAAACTGCATGTGATAACCTAACATTCCGATATGATGCAAGCCAACTTGACAGAGAGGGCGAAATCTGAAAGGTAGTGTCTGCGTTCTTTCACTACAAAACCTAAAATAATTTTATTCCATCTAGCGATTTCGTAGAAAAGTGAAATTTCCCTTCCTTTTCCGGTTTTTGTTTTTCAATTCACTGGGCACCGCCCACTGACAATGGTCACCTCAGCGGTGCATTTTGGTCTAGCAGTCGGAAAAACATCTCCCACATTCAGTAAATACATTATAGGCATATATCTTCATGATACTGATAAATCATGAAAATAGAGACATTTTTAATAACTAACATGCATTGTGCCTTCAGTGTGTAGGGCCTATTGTATACATGTATTGAAATGTCGCGGAAATTGAAACATGTCTCGTATTGAAAATGAAACAAATTTGGTCAAAGATGAAAGAAAAATACATGTAGGCCCTATATCTATTTGATTGATATTAATGATACATAAGACTTGAATGAAAAACATCTGTGGGCATCGGCACACCTTGGATTGTATAGGTGCCTACCAGTATATGTATGTCTGAAAGCAATCAGATTGTTTTCTTTGATCTCGGAGGAGCAGACTATCGTGTAGTTTTGAATAAACTCATTGTTTGATATGTACAAAACTTCTTCAGATTTATCTATTTTTTTCTGTGGCTGTATGGTATGAATGGTCCGGTGGACCTTTGTTGCAGGCAAAATAAGCGTGGTTGGAATGGAGGTAGCTCGACGACTAGGACTGTGCTACAAGATATTGTATGACCATGAATCCATGAAAAGAAGGACTTATTCTCTGCCCAATGGAGACCCAGTCAAAGCCTCTCAGTTTTAATTTTTACAATAAGACTATTTATCTAAGAGGTCATTCGAATTTTGTTAGAATTATGAATGCTTTGTTCACTGTTCTCTTGGCCTGGAGTGGGAGATTTATTCACCCTTAAACTTAGCAGAAAAATAAGAAAATTACAACATATACACAGTGGCGGATCTACAATGAAACTAATCAAGTTTGAGCCTCAGGACCCCTGATCTTGGAAGGACCCAGAAGAAACTTTTTTTTAAATGTCTGAACAGCCTTGAGATCCTTGCAAGGGCAGCAAATGCCCTGTGGACCTTGTTGGACGCTGCCCTGTTGTTACCCACAGCTGCTGGTTGCGAAGGGGTTCCATAATAGCTCAAGGTTCAGGTGTCCCAAAACTGTTTGTCCGCCACTGCATAAGTACACTTTTATCTGTGTGTTTAGCTCGAGAGACAGGACACCGAGACGGATCAATTCGCCAAATTCCCGCCCGTCCACCTGCGCGCGCGTATATATCATCCATGTCAACAATGCAACAATTCGCACCACATACCTTCATAACAATATTGAACCGAAAAGTGTAGTCGCACAGAGCTCTGAATATTACATGTATTCACCATGTCTATATATATATGCGTGCAAGCCGTGTACATATTATATAATAGAGAGAAGGAATGGTCCGACTCAGAATTCTGTGTCTCGGGTTTAACGGACACTAATGACACTGACACATAGTGGTTATCCGTAAAGTCCGTATGATTGTGCTGAGGGTGGAAGGTTTGCCCTGAGTGGATGAAACGCGTATTTATGTTGTTGTTGTTTTCTTGGGGGGGGGGGGGGTCTAGAGAGCATATAGTTTGCGGTGTTTTGTTTTTTCAATTGTGGTAATAAATTACTTTAAAAAAAAAAATGAGATGTAGAATTACATTATAAAATCGAAGAAGGGGAGCGTACCTAATTAAACAGTCAAATAGTTCACGTAAAATGCCACATCATGTTTTAGAACATCAAGACCTCAACATGAACGTTCGCTGCTGTAACGTGCCGTAATGGTCGTGCGCTGATAGAAAGGGTGGGGGAAATTAAAACCAAGCCAGGTAGGGTGGAATGGATAGAAGGGGTCGAATATGATCAGAATCGAACGCGTGTAGTTTATGGATGCCCCCGGCTAGGGCAGGTGGGTGGTTTTGAATGAAAACGTTAAAGAAAAAAAAATGATAGACAGATGCAGAAGGTCTAGTGTAATGTTACATTTAATTTACAAAGGAACTGGACAGTAGGACACCAAAACTGCCACACAGATAGTGTGGAGTGATATCTGTTACTAAAAAAGCACATGACTTTGTCTTGTAGGCCTAAGGAGAGGAAATTGAAGACGCAATGTTGTATGCTATATCTATAATAGGAATTACATGTATGTCTATTTTTAGATCGGTTAAGGCCGCAAAACTATTCTTAGACGCTCTAATTGGTGAACTAGAGGTTACCATTTTGAAATAAAATAAATATCCATAAACTGATTGGAATACAGTCGGATCTTCGATGTCAAATCTTTCCTTCATAACCTGAGAATTGCAGTATGCCCCATGTTAAGTACGTGTAATGTTTGTATGTAGTTGTTGTTAGGGAAACTGGTATTCTATATAATAAGCTGTAGCTATAAATGAACACAATTGGATATTTTCTCTCTTCGTCTTTGTAATTAGAGTACTACAGTCCCCTAACAAAAAGGCTGTGGATATGTGTGAAGGCAGAGCTCAGGGAGAAAGACAAACAATAACAAAAAGAAATGTTACTTCTATGGAAGTAGAGGGTAACGCGAACCCAAAACTATTTTTATTACCATAGAGATAAATTTATTATCTGAAAAATGATCATTTAATTGCACAACAATCATCAAGACATGCAGGGATTACACATGTATCTATAATACAGCAGTCAGAATTTGTTGATACACAAGCATGTGTGTTTCAGTGTAAAGAATAAAGCATTTCAGTATGTATAAATTTGCAAAAAAAATGCAGTGTTATTTAACATTTCAGGATTTCTTCTTTGTTGGGCAATTTATACTCAAAATTACACGAGTTCCACAAAATAAAAGCATAAAATAATATCACAAAACAGCATCTGCAAAAACAAGGACGGAGTGGGGGAAGAGGAGGATATTTCATTCTTTGGCTTGTAAAATGTTCTTTATTAATTGAGTGTTGATATAATTGAAGAGTAACCTCAAGACCAGCACAAAGAAGACGGAAGTGCTCCGTCAGCCTACTCCAGACGACAAGTATTCTGTGACCCCAAATATCAAAGTCCATGACAGTCTTCTGAAGGTGTCGGAGAACTTCACCTATCTTGGCAGTACACTGTCTTCCGCGGCTCGTGTTGATACTGAAATTCTCTCAAGAATCAGCAAAGCCAGCTCTGCATTTGGCAGGCTTCGAAAGAGAGTATGGGATGTTGCCGGCATTCGCACAGACACTAAGCTGAAAGTGTACAATGCTGTGGTCCTTCCCACCCTACTCTATGGGGCTGAAACCTGGACAGTGTACCAATCGCATGCCAGAAAGCTAAATCACTTTCATCTGGCCTGCCTTAGAAAGATCCTAAGGATCAAATGGCAGGATAAAATTCCAGACACTGAGGTCCTCAATCGTGCCAAGGAATTGAGCATCTTCTGCCACCTGAAAAAAATTCAGCTACGTTGGGCAGGACATGTTGTCAGAATGCCCGACTCCAGACTCCCTAAGCAAATCTTCTTCTCTGAGCTCTCCAATGGAACGAGGAATGTTGGGGCCCCAAAGAGACGTTACAAAGACACTCTCAAGCAATCACTGAAGGCCTTTGCCATTGATGTGAGTGAGTGGGAAAAGCTCTCGCTTGATCGTGCAAATTGGAGGGCGGCCCTTACCAGAGGCAGCAAAGCATGGGAAGCTGACAGAGTCCAGCAGGCTATCAAAAAAAGAGAACGGCGCAAGAAAAGGCCCAGTGGTACTGAACCAACGGAGCACTCTTGTCATTTATGCGGAAGTCACATGAGAAGCCATAAGTCATGAAAGAACAGTCTTTCCGTTCTGTCCTCTGTGTCCTTTAGTTCTCTTTATTGTCCATGTGTTGAAATTCTCAATAATTTCTGTTCTTTATTCCTCTGGTGTTGTTAAGGTCATCATCATACCTGGTGGAAACACTATTAATTAATAACCTCAAGACCAGAGTTAAGTCACATTTGAGTCATTTCGAGAAAAAGCCAAAACACTTTGGACTTTGCTTTCTTTCTGCATTGGTGTGGCCCACTTTCAAATCAAACTTTCTCAGCTCTGGTTAATGGGAGGTGGATGGTACTATAAATAAACAATGACCTTTCTATCTAGTTTCCACTGGTGTGTGCAGTTCTATTTTTAGTAAGATGTGACTTAACCTCGTTCTTGAACCAACCTCTTCAATTGATGGGGCTTGGGGTTTTATACCATACTTAAGTCCCCTGATTCCAAAACAAAATACGTTACTTGTGCATAAAGATCAGCCAGTGTACTATCTTCTATGAAAAGAATGGTAAGTAACCCAGGATGATTAGAGCGAAACTTCAAGATGTCTGGCTCTAATCATCCTGAAAGGGCTATAGTTCCCAATTTCAGAATCAATCAATCATATGGTGCATGAAGGGCACTTTTTGCTCAATGTCTCAGTTTTAGATTTCTGTCCAACTATGGCACAATATAGAGTTATGCCCTTCAGTTGCAAGCACAAAAGTCTGACTCATAACATTATAATACATACATATATGAAAATACAGATTATACAAGAGGAATTCTTAATGACTTGGGTGGGTGGGGGGAAACAACGACAGGGGATAATGCCCGATGTATGTGCCTTTTTTATGTGACACACAACTGCTTACAAACTGGAAGCGCAACAGTCAGACTTACCCTGTATGGTAGACATTTAGGTCAGATCTAATATTATAATTTGGTAACCTGGCGACTGTTTTTATATATATTTTTTTTTAAACATCTGAAACTACAGTTATGAAATGTCCAAGATGGCAAGTAACAGAATAAGCTTGGATTTTAGAGGCATTGTTCTGAAAATTAATTAGACAAAAAAACAAAACATTGTCAAGCCCCGGATTTCCTTTGCAACGTTTTAAGAATCTGACTCTCTACTAAGCATCACCAATTTATTATCAGCTTAATGGCAACTGGCGTGGTAAGTAAGATTGAGCTTTAAGTTTATGCACATTAAAAAAAATTGATTTTATGGAAAGTCTTTAAAACACAATCCCAATCCTTTAGTTCCATTGCAGAAAATAAAACAATGAACCACTAATTCTTTTGCATTAAATAGATACCAAGTTTGTAGCAATACTGCTTTGATCTGAGTTTTCCCCGTTTATCAAAGGGATCACCAAGTTCGTTGAGCTATATCAACTGTGAAACAAGTTTGGAGACAGAACTGATTGCCATTATCACTCCTGACACCCAACAGTGAGTAAATCATCATCTGATCCAGAGCCAAGGTTTATCTATGCAAGAATGTTTTGAGGTCTTTGTTTTCAGAGGATTTCTGCTCTCAGCATTTGCACCTCTCTTTTTCTTGTGTTTATTTTTCTTCGTTGTTGTTGTTGTATTTCGTCATAGTGCTGACCTTTTTGGCCTAAGTCATTTCTTGCACTTCTGAGAAAATCGCAAAAAAACTTATTTACATTCTTTTGCAATGCAGTCAGACTTAGGCCAAAATGACTCTCTAGGTAAAAGTGGCCATCATCCACGTTGGCTGAAACAACCCCAGCACAAAAATGGCCTACGTCTATAAATGAGTTAGGTTTAGGCCATTACAGAAAGTTTTATTTCCAAGATAATGGCTTGGCACTTGTGAATGATTTTTACATTAATAGATGCACCATGGATAGGGCAATGACGTAACAAGTACATTCTGTTTTGGCCTAAGTCTGACTTAGGCCAAAAGGTTAGCACCATGACGATTTTGTGTTTGTATATTTGTTTGATTCCATTTTGGGGGTGGGGAGGATGGCAGGGATTATTTTTCTTTAATTTTGTCCGGGCAGCGGCCTTGTTAGGCCTGCTCTTCGCAATTTCCAACTGCCAAGGTATCTTTCATGTGCCCAACATGCACACGGGCCCTCCCAGTTTTTCATCCTTATCCGAGAAGACTAACTACCACAGGATCAGGGACGGGAAAATCCATCCAATTTCCAACATGCCTGCACCGACTGGGAATCTAACCCAGTACCTTCAGCATGAGAGGCAAGCACCTTACCTCTAAACCAGCGTATCCCCCAAGGACCACTGCATCACTGCAAGGACATGATGGGTGTAACCTCAAGTATTGGCCATGTATCAACTGACAACACTCACTCATCAAATGACAGTGATGTCAGCACCAGTGAGTTTCATGTCTCAGTTGAGCAATAACATTAGTGTAAAATTGAAAACTGCGAAAGGTATGGAATGGCCAACATGTGTATATATATAATATATGTGAATGTTCTATCACTGGTAACACATGCAATATCTACACAAAAGTGCAAGCGTATATAAGTAGAATACAATATAAGGCAAGCAAAAATGATATGACTAGAAGCAAAATGAGATTTTAAACATAGCCAAGTACATTCCCTTTGAGTGCAACATAATGATAATAATAATTATAACGATAGATACTTAAACTGATTTTTACTTTTTATCACAACTCATTAGTTATTGTCTAATCTGATGGAGCCTGCTTTTCTAAGAATTTTGATACCAAATTTGTCATTCTGGCTTAAAGGGTTTGAAAGTTATGGCATTTTCAAAAGTGAAAAAACACCTGGAATTTGCTACCTTTTGCAGATTGCACAATAGTCCAAATTTGACTGTCCATAAAATGACTGCTAATTGAGTCACAGCATTAAAAATTATCTGTTTCCAAGTCAAGGGGGTGTACATTACGCTCAATTTTTTTTCGAGGGGTACAATTAATATAGTACAAGCATCCTTTTAGTCATCAAACGTCATCTGACGTCTGTGAACTCTTACAAGGGAGACAAAAATAATGTTTTTATTTTTTGTTTATTGAAAATTAAGTCAACTGGGTCGCCATTGACTTAGCACTAAGTGTCACAAAAAGGTGATGAAATTAAGTATTCAGTGGGTCTATAAAAATAGTCGGCGCTTTGCGCCGAAACATACCCTAAGTCTAATTTTGGCACACCCTGAAATACAAAGACTGAGGTGCATTTGCGTATAATTTTAATCCTGATCTATTAAAGTTTCCGCTAGTTTCTCGATGAACAAACTTTTCAACAAACGATTTTTAAAGGAATTTCAACTTAAAACAGGATGAAAAATACATTAAATTAAACCTCATTTATCTGGCTTTCTGTGTGGGTTATTTTCAAAGATGTGCGCTACATCAACGCGACGCGCTGCGGTCCTTTATTATGAGGGGGTCAAATCCGTATGTGCTGCTCAGGGCGAAAACGGCAAGACTGTGTCTTGTTCAAGCAATAAAAACACATGGCTACACACATTAAACAATACAAAAGATAATATAGTTTGACAGTGGAAGGCTTGAACTATATTTTGACATAAACTCAAAACAGGAGTAATCCTTGTAATGCTGGCCTAAAATTATGCCATAACAGGATTTCGCCCCTTCAGCGGGGCAGTTTGGACTACCTAATAACAATACATAGCACTTTCATAGCAGTCTATCACATTAACAGCCAGGCTCAAAGCACTTTACAGCACTCATTTCATACCTGCACTGAACCATATTATATCCATACACATCCACACACAAGGACATATGTTAAACAAATTTTTAAAAAAAAAAAAGAAAAAAAAACATTCAAGGATACTCAAAGTGTAACAAAGATGGCATGAATTCAGATTCGTCTTATCTCCTTGACCAAATTTTTGCTTCTATCACAACTTTTTTTTTGCAGTGTAAACAGGCATCCAGCGGACAAGGAAACAATAGCATGACAGGTTAACCACCAAGTGCCCACACATAACTTGGCTGTACTGCAATCAAAGATACCAGATACAATAGGATGAGACAGCTAGCGCTTTTAGTATGCAAGTATTTGGCATCGCCACCTAGTGGTGAATGTGCAGAAGTCATGAACAATGCCACGTATTTTACGTCTTCACTGAAGTCACTTATTTTGTAATAGAACTTCAATCACTGGAGAAAAACTCTGTTTTTTTGTTTTTTTTTTTGGGTCACAGATGCAATGTAAGAAATTCACATCATTAATCTATCATTTTATCAAGTATTCTTTCCATGCAATGCGCCATAGACTCCGCCCCTGATCAGTACAATTTCTTTTAGAGATGCGAAGAAGGGAGTATTTCATCTTATTGTATCTTGTACCTTTGCTAACATTTCTGAAACATGTAAAACTAATTAAAAACAGTCAAATGAATGTACTAATAATAGGAATAAAAATAAATGTTTGAAGACCCAGGGGAAAATCAACCATGGTGAAAAAAAGTGAAGTTTTACAGCTATCCCTCTTCTGCATAAGCATGGTTCATCATCCTCTCAAATTATTAATCCTTGCAGTGATATGCAAATCTGTTCATGCTTGTCTCTCAGTTGATACGCCTGGGCATGTTCCAGGTAAATCCCGCAACCTAAACACTAAAAATAGAAGACTATGTCACAAACCACAATATTATTGACTTATCAACCAGGCCCCAAGGCAGGGGTAACACAAATTCATGGCCTATCATTGGCAGACCAGGGAGATACAACCACAATATTGTGGGCTTGGCAACTGGGGTCCAGGAAGAGAGGACACTGATATTGTGGTCTTATCTTAAAAACCATCCTTCCACTTGCAGGAAGGAAACTGAATTTTCCATTTAAAAATAAGTTTAGGATCACATTTTTGAGAGTGTGGTAATGTTTCCCCTGTGCTCTTCATTTATCACAAAAAAATATATTTTAATTCATAAATTAAAATATTAAAATAATTATGTTTCAAATATAAAACATTGGGCAAAGGCTAATGTGTTTTCAAACTTAAAGCACTGGGCACTAAATGATTGACAGTTAAATATGTTGGGAGTTTATGATTTAAATGCTATAATTTCAAACATGCAAACGTGAATCTGGCACACATGATATGGAAAGAATACGGAAAAGACAGGCAGACAAAGCTGTTTGAGCCGAGTGATATTGATAAATGCCAATCTTAACTTTTCATTTTTGTTCTCAAGCTGCAGTTTCATGTGACAGAAATGGAAGTGGCAACGGCAATCTAAAAAAAAACTTTCATGTACCGGTAGTGAAATAGAAAGAACGGTTTCATGTGTATGGAAATGGCTTTTTCGTTGCAGTTTCTGTTGACATGAAAACAGCTTGAGAACATAAATATTTTATTTTCATCTCCGTTTATTCATCATAAGAAAATCTCACTTTGTATTTGGCTCAATTCATAATTCAATCTTGACATCATTTTTTTTTTTTAACCGTCATCTCTCTTGATTCTGTGATGTGTTTCTATTATTGTTGGGTTCTCTTAACTCTGCATTTCCTTAGTCTTTTAAAGAAATTTGCCAAGAATTTCAACTAGACACCAAACCTTCAATTTACAGTTCATGAGAGAGGTTTTCTTCTGGCCTTTTTGTTTGTGCTGGTTCAGTTTAAAAATAATGGATGGAACGGACCAATACTGACTGGTTTCAAACCTCTGTCTGGGGTGTATTTCAAACAATGCACACAATACAATAGTCGTAGTCAAATATATATGGGAGATTTAAGGTCAAAAATGTGAAAAATTGCATTTGGGACTCAACTACTGTTGTGTAAGTATTTGGCTGAAGCTGACATATCAAACTAGTTTACATGCAAAGACAAATCTGTTGTTCAATTTGTGTAAATAGATGGCATTTGTTTTTGTCATCAGGTTGAAGCAGAGACAAGAAAAAATGTCATTCTCACATCTTCAAAGTTCAGAGTTATAAAAGATCATTTTTTTTCTTTCTTTTGTTCATTTGCAAGGACTGAAAAATAAAAAGTCAAATTGATGATGAAAATATCAATTGCATGAGCATGAGCAACCAAAGACAAACACTTTGACCTGCTTTCATAATTGTTGACACACATACACATCTCTGAACTAGCAGCAGTGCCTGGAAATGCCAGGACCGCACAATAAATGGTGAGCAAATTCTTGTTATCTCCGAAAACCAGGATGCATTCTGCATACATAGATGAAAGGTGATTAAATAAGAAAAATGACTAGACAGATATGAATTTTTACATTCAATTTGCCGTCCTTCCCTTGCTTGATTCTCACATCCAATTTTAGGGAGAAAAATTGATGTAGAAATTTTTTTATTGATTACTCCAATTAATCAGAACTCAAGGTTTAATTGCTTTGTTGGCAGGTTCTACAACTTTTGGCATGCCAAACAAAAAATTATATTCTCTTACGCTTAGGAAAAGAAAAACCCAAACCAACTGACCACAGTCTGACCTTATTTAGCCAAGGTTGATGGGAAACACCATTTGTTATAATCATTGTTAAAAAACGTCTGATTGCTTTGTTCGCAGGTTTTCATCTTTTGGCATGCCAAACAAAAAATGAAATTATTTCACATGCAGAGAAAGGAAAAAAAAACAACTAAACCAACTGACCATGATCTAGTCTAGACCTAATGTGGCCCAGTTTCACAAGGAACACCATGCCCTTTAATCCTAGTTAAAAACACTGGATTGCTTTGTTCGCAGGTACAGTCAACTACGCTTGAGTTGATGTCGTCGGGGGATAAAAAAAAAGATTAAGACATCCGTTGTTCAACTCATCCGTCGCTGACCCGATGTCAAGGAATGTAACCAATATTAACTTTACATTAAGGGGAGGGGGGAGGGGGGTGTGTCAGTCGGTGAAACGCATTCAAACTGACTGCAATGGTCGGTCAGTGCACTACAGTTTCTAATCTTGGCTTGTCACTCATAAAATCATAAACTAGACGGCAGGGTGCAATACATGAATTTGGGATACCCTGTGCTTATTAAAACCTTCAGCCGACGCTACTGATCAAGCCCGCTGACCGGACCAGTGACCTCACTCACGGGTGGGAATCTTATCTGGGTCGCACTGACCCTTGCTGACTAACACACTACCGCTGTGCACGTGGTTTTTATGTGGTCAGTAAAACATTCGCTGATGTGCCTTATTACAGTTAATAATGAATTAACCAATGAAATATTTGTCTGTAACTTATGATACTGACAGCTGTGTCACGAGTGGAGTGAGCGAGATTCAAGGATTACGGGGGCATGGAAGTGTAGGACTGACTCACGGGATTGTGAGGCTGCTCACCTGTATTGACTTCTGTTAGTTAACGTAAAGCGTGCATGTTGTGAGTGAAGTTGAGGCGTAGTAGAGGCAAAATCTGAATAGTCAGATCACTGCAAGTTAAGAGGTCCCAGGGGACAGACGTGAGATCAGAGGCAGTCGGGAGATTGTTGTGTGTTTTCCAGTGATGACTGGTAGGTTGAACTATGATTTATAATTATGATGATTGATGTACTATATTCTCCTATGACCATGATGTAAATAAGTTATATGTGAGGACTGTGAAAGTCATTGATTACTGTGTATAGAGATGTGCGCAATGAGCGATAGATGTAAGTTAGGCTCATGGATTCGTAGCGAGTCTGAGTACGGTGTGACACGGTGGAGGTGTGTTACCGTAAGATGTGTGGTGAGTGAAAGGTGGACTATTGTGTGTACGCTTCATGGTTTGTAATGAGGGGTGAAGTGGTTAGAAATGGTATGGTATTATACCAATGTAATGTTCTTCTTGTAGGTGCCGGGGTCGGGGTCGGGCAGAGACGCCACCCGCGGTAAGCGAACTAGCACAGGGGATAGGCCAGCATAGGGCCGAAGGCTACGCATAGGCCAGTGGAGTGAAGCTGTCGAGCAGGACAGGAGGGGCGCATGAGTCGTGGCAGTCTGGCCACAGACAAGGATGTGTATAGAATTGTTAATGTGCTCTTAAGATGTACTACATGTGATATTGATATACGACTGTGCTATTGTGATATTAATGTGAATTGAACTATTAACGTGCTATTGCCATGTTGAGGAGCTATTGGAATGCTCAGGTGTTATTGCCATAGGAGGGGGTTATTAAGACATTGAGTGGAGAGGCTGAAGCCGAAGTGTATTTAAAAGTAACTACCGGGTTGTGGACCCGAGGACGAGTGCTTGAGGGAAAGAAGGCCGTTGGACGGCAGTTGATTAGAGTAATATAATGTATGTAATTACACTGTTATCTTTATCTTTATGTTTAATAAATGTGTGAGTCTGATGGGTTGTTCTGTTAAGTGTTATACGTGTTCGTTCGTGATTGTTGTCCTGTTATAATTATTACATCTCCCAGTCTGGGATTTGTGACAAGCTGTAATTTTCTTCAGAATGAAGCATGATACCACGAGCGCTAAACAACGATTTATCCAGATTAGTACTATTAATGAGCCAACATGACCATTTGGGGCTAAGGTCATTTCAGGGTTTATTTCTGATTGGTTCTTGGACACAGACAACTCTAGATGATAGTCAGCTGAGGAGAAAATGAGATAATAATGCAAATGTGTTGAATAACAATTCGCATGCCGATGCTACACCTTTTGATAGTGTGGGGAGAAACTGAAAGCTTAGTCTTTGTGATTCCCACCAGTGGTTCACTGGCGTGGGCTGCCACTTGTGCCAGTCAAAACACCCTCATGCCGCTGGCTTGACCACAGGCCTCTAGATCTGCTCTGGCCTTGGGTCTAGCCTATCAGTGTTCCTTTGCATTTGGTGTTCGGTGGTGATATTTTTGAAGTATGTGTGGGAGAAGGGCTGAGAGGGAGGGGCACTGTCCATGACACCGTGTGTAGTTGTATGCTCCCACGTGGACTCACTACCTGCGTGACTATGCGTGAAAACAAAGAGAGACCGACAGCCTATCAGCGTGCTGTAGTGTACACATTGCGTCGCCAACGGGGGAGTGTCGGTGACGGATAGTTAAGGTGTCGACTCAATTTCATCGGTCGCATAATCGAGATGAACTCATCCGTTTGGGGTTCAACAATTGGAATAAGAGATGGGACAGGAAATCAAAGTCAACACAGGCATCGCGGCGCTTGAGTTGAAGTCAACACAACCGTTTTATTTTAATATAAAATATGATGCAACGATGCCGGTTCCACCAAAAAAGATCAACTCAAGAGAAGTTCAACTCATGCGAGTTCAACTCAAGCGAAGTCCACTGTATACAACTTTTTGGCATGCCAAACAAAAAATGAAATATTTCACACTTAGAAAAAGTAAATACCAAATCAACCGACTGCGGCCACACCTTGTTTAGCCCAGTTTGGTGGAAAACACCATTTATTTTAATCACAGTTTAAAAAAGTTTGATTGCTTTGTTCGCAATTTTACCACTTGTGGCAAGCAAGGCTATTGAAATTATTCAACATTTTTACAAAAGTAAAATTAAAGCAAAAGAACGCAACAAAAAACAAATATCTGACCTTGTTTAACCCAAGTTGATGCCAAACACCTTGCTTTTTGTTTCCAGTGTCATTTCAAGAATGCACGAGCTTCTAGTTGCTTCATACAAATATTAACAGTATTGCCATCTGAACCTCAAAATAATTCATTGTGTGTCCAAGCTAACCCTTTTGGCCTGCTACAGAAATGTTGGACAACGGCTGATCGCAGGTGTGGTAACATGCATTCTCTGCTCCATCTGCCTTATTTCTCAAACAATGGAAAAAAAGATAAAATAGACAGATCGTTGATAACCTGAAACGATATAAAGTTCATCTGTTTATATAAATAAGAGATTATAAATATGAATGAGTGAGTACATAAGTATGTCAGTGGGATCAGCTTTCCCACAGAAACTCTAATAATGGACACAAAGTACTCAAACGAGAAGTGCCCAGACCCAATGTTCCTCTTGCAGCTGATGCTCCACTTTGTAGTCAAAATACCCAAACTTGAGAAGTCCCTGATCCAAATGTTCCACTTGCAACCGATACTCCACTGTATAGTCAAAATACTCAAACTCAAGAAGTCCCCTGATCCAAATGTTCCTCTTGCAGCCGATACTCCACTTCGAAGTCAAAATAATCAAATTCGAGAAGTGTTCAGACGCAAATGTTCCTCTTGCGGCCGATGGTCCACTTCATAGTCAACGTGAACAAATGCTCTTTCCACCTGTTCCAACTTTTCCAGTTTTTGCTGTGGAGAGCAGAGATCAGATAGTTTTGTTAGGTAACTATTCCTCAAGCACCCAAGTAAGGAGTGAACCTGGTGTAGGCATCAGACCAGTGGCTTGCCTCCCACAAATTTAGCTTCACACTAATAGTTTATACAAAAGGCACAGTCCCAGTGTCTGCTGCATCTCCCCAGGTCGCCTGTTGTGTTGGTGTGAGGCAAAACTTTTGGGCAGCAAAGCTACCGGCCTGGTGCCTACCCCAGCCTTGGTCTGTTTTGCCTTATACGGATGAAGAATAACAATAAGCAAACAAATATATATAATATATCATACTATAATGGAGCTAAGGGTGAAAGTTCTGCCCTCAAAGGCCGTTTTTGGGAGGGCTCCAAAACTCTGGAAGCATTCTCATTGCCTATAATTCGACTTATTGAGATGTAAGGGCATAATATAAAAATGCTGCAAACCGTGGGGATTCATTTTGCATAATTCATACGTAAAATTTGCAAACAAACACTTCCGGCTCCATGCTTTTAGAATAGGGACATGCTATTATGATCCACTTTTAGTACTGTGACGCAGTTTCACTCATCATTCATTTGCTGTAGGAAGCAAATTGTGGATTAACGAAAACATGCATCACCTATAAACTTTAGCGGAAAAAGGTAAACAAACTCCAGACCTGGCGCGGAATCCGAGTCAATACTGATTCTGTCATTATATTTCTTTGTCTGCAGAAGGAACTTTATTTTGTGTCCTAGACCTAGATCATTATAAGTACGGTAATGGAGATAATTATTTCTCCCGGCAGAATCGGGTAACTCAGCTAGTACATACAACTTAAGTCATTTTAATTAAGAGCTAAATATATCTGCCTGAGGTTAACCCCAAGACACAGGATACCGAGACGAATCAATTTGTCATATTCCGTCTGTCGACTTACGTGCATATCATTGATGTCAACAATGCAACAATTCGCACTACACCCCTTCGTTACTGGACGAAAAAGAGTAGTACTCACCGTGTTTATATGCGCATAATTTGTGGACAGATAGTGGCAGAAGGTATGGTTCATCTTGGTATTCTGTGTCCTGGGTTAACCATTAACTTCCCAGCACGGGGAATAACTCTAAACAAGTCAAAGACTTTCATAAAAACTGCCATTACACACTCAAATTTACTTTAACCACCCTCCAAAAAAATATTTTCATACAGAAAATTGATTTTACTGTCAGATGGTATCAAATTAATTTTGTCTAACAAGGTGGTTAAAAAAAAGAAAATAGAAAAACAGCAGAAAATTTCAACATATGTAAATTCACAGCATTCTTCAGCATCGTCATATTTTGATGCAGTAAAAGTGAACAGAAGTAAAATTTTTAAGCTTCCAGTTACTATTGCGATGGCTATTTTGACCCAATCATTACGGCTAAAATGGCCATTTTTTACTATAGGTATATCCTATGACCAGCCGCACCGGAAAAAAGCGTATAGGTCGTTAATTGGTCGGTGTTTGGTAACACAAGTATCATACTTTAGCCAAACCGGAATAAAACGTAATCCTTTTCTGCCGGTTGTTTATAGCCGTACCGTAAGAAAGCGTAATTTCCTATATAAATGCACGCTATGATACGGTCTGGCTGCTCCTCCGCAAGGCTGTGTTGCAATTTATTACGGTATGGCCGTTTTGCGGGTGGTCGTTGATTTCCGCTTAAATACGGTGCGGCCTGACTGGGCTTTCGTTCCAAGTCTACCATCACTTGACTTCTTTTTTAAGATAGGCGTATCCTGTGCAAGAATCATAGATCCAAGTTATCAGGTAAGACTTGCTTGTTTTTTCTTGTTTTTTATTCAGTAATAAAAAAAAAAAAAAACACCAGTTGATTTGAGGTCTTTATTTTAGGAGGTTCGCTGCCCTTGGCATTTACACCTCACTTTACTTGTTTTATTATTTCTTGTTCTGGCGGGGGGGGGGGGGGGGGGAGATGATATGGATAAATTTTAATCTATTAATTTCAATTTTGCCCGGGCAGCGGCCTTTCGGCCTGCTCTTTACGATTTCCAACTGCCAAGGTATCTTTAACGTGCGCAACGTGCACACGGGCCCTCCGAATTTTTTCGTCCTTATCCGAGAAGACTAGGTACTCGATCCTACCCCCCAATAGGACCAGGGACTTGAAAATATGAGAAAAATCCAATTTCCAAGAACTACTCGATCCTACCCCCCAATAGGATCAGGGACTTGAAAATATGAGAAAAATCCACTTTCCAACATGCCTGCACTGCCCGGGTTTAGAACCCGGGATCCTTGGCATGAGAGGCGAGCACCTTGCCTCTAGACCACCTTGTCCACAAAAACACCAGTGTTGATGAATTATCAACTGTGTAACCAAACAAAATTCCCAAACACGTTAGGTTTGCTTTCATTCAGTTGTGAGCCTCATAGCAACTTTTCTTTGTGTTTTAGCTAATGGTTTTGTTTAATGTGCAAGTGACTGCATGATTGAGTGAGTGAATGAGTGAGTGAGTGAGTTGGTGAGTAAGTGGGAGAGAGAGGACCTACGTAATTCATTTCTGCTACCATCACGAGTAATAACAATGTATGCCCTGTTTCTCCAGATAACACCAACCGATCTTGACACCCTGAGGGAAGCGCTGTCAACAAAACAAGAAAATGTGACGGAGCAGCTCAGAAGAAACTATAGTCACTTCCTCCAGTCAACACTTACAAGCGCAGTACATGTACCACAATACGAACTATTGCCTACTGACAGTGAAGAACAGAAGATCATTCCAGCATCCTTTTCCGAACGTCGACCCCTGGCAACGGTAGGAGATGGAAATTGTCTCTTCAGTGCTGTTTCCATTGCACTGATTGGCTCAGACTATCTCGCTCAGTCGCTTCAAATCCTCACATCAATAGAATTAGGAAGAACTAAGAAGAGACTACAACTACTTCAAAGATCCTGTCATCAGTGACAATCTGTCCATGACTGACTGTGGCTATGATCATCAGCGATGTTGACATTGAAAAATGCTGGCATGAGCATGGTGATATCAAAGCACAACAACAACTTGCTTTGAAAACAGCTTGCAGTGGTTACTGGAGCGGATTGCTACACTTCATTGCGCTTGCAAATGTCATTGGGCGTCGACTTGCGTCCGTTTACCCAAACACAAAAGGATTATGCTTAACGCTGCAGTTACTGTATAACAGAACTCTCTCTTCTCAGAAAATTCAAATCTGGATGATGTAATTATTATGATTTGTGGTCCAGATTATGCACAGATTTTGCAGGTGTCTTCGAATCAAATCACTTTGTGCCATTAATAAGGGACGTGCCCTTGGATTCAGACGAGGAAATATTTGAGAAGACATTTACAGTGCTGGAACCGGTGCATTTGCCAGTCGTTGACAATGAATGGGGTGATTGCCTCGTGCCTTTAAAGAGACTGAAAACTGATTTTAAAACAGGATACCTGGGCGCAGATTACTTCCTCCACCTGGGAAACAGATGATGATATCCCCCTGAAAAAAAATTTAGATACATGCACACAGATTGATTCCTGCACCTGGGAAACTGATGATGATGTGGACACCAAAAAACTGTCTTTTCGGGCAGACCAAGGGCATGTCGCCTCTGCATGAAGCACAAGATAAGGTCAAGAAGCGGCAAAGCAAAGGAAACGATGGATGGGTGTCTACAGTGCCAGATTCATTTGCACAAGGAATGTTTCTGGCAGTTCATGTACCACGAAAAAGCGTGCAAGATCTCATCCTCTTCAAATCTTGTTGCCAAACGTGACGCCTTAGCTTCACCCAAACGGACGATGCCATTGCAGAGTCAGCACGTTCCTCCACGTCATTTTCACGCCAGCCTGTTGTGACAACATCAGCCCGTTTATGCAGATCATCTTGAAAGCTAAAAGTCACTCGCGATGCCCAGTACTAGCACTGGCTATAGAACAGTGATTGTGCTTTTTCATATTGGAAGACAATCAGTCAAATCAAGTTGATTTTGTTTTCTTCACTCAGTTCTTTCCATTGATGTTTGACTACGACTGGTTATTCACCTATACAGTGTTTTTTCTTTGACAAACTTTCTACCTGATTATGATTTCCTTAAAAGTCGTACACAAGCATTTTCAGGGTATTTTCTCATTTTTAGGGCTAAAATAAAAAACGACCCTGTTGTCTCTTAGAAATCATCTTAAGAGTAATAAGAGTTGAATACTTGTAATTCTCTGCAGTTTTTTTTTTCTTGTAGACTTGACAAGTAATCTTACTTGTCTGTGATTAAGCCCACAAGTGCTTAGAAAAAAAACTATGGAAACTCATTCCTACCAACAGCAGTACGTTGAGAAAGGGTGCCCAGGGTGGCAATGATTGATTGCATCTAGCTGTCTGTTAACTTATACTATAATTGAGCTAGAGGTTGAACATGTAAGCAGCTAAAACTTCACGACTACGACATAAAAAATGAAACTTGGTGTACTGCATCAATTTTTGACGAAGAGTTACCTGGACACATTCATTTAAAATAAAAGCAGCCTTTAATATTATTTGTTTAAGAATGTTTGTCTTATATGTTTTTATGTACATCTGTATCTAGACTCTATGTGTGAAAAGGCTGGCGATCTTAACACTGCCTTACTGGAACATGTCTAAAACATTTTTATCACTCCCAGTCGGCTAACAGTCTATAGTACTTTGTATGGCGCTTTTAAACAATAAAACACATATTTTTAGTGCTCCGTCTACTAGTCTGGAGTGGAATCTATAAGTATAATCCTGTAGTCTTCGTGTCTTTACAAATCTCTCCTCCAAACAGAATCTGTATGGTAATATTTAAGAAATGTTACACCCCGATGTGTCACCATTAAGCCTACAGGCTGCCCGGGCACTCGAACAGCCTTCACGGGCGGGGAGGCTATGGTCGCGATGCGCTTTAGTACGGTCTGGCCAAATGAGACATGTATAAAATGGCGGAGATAAAAACGGCCAGAGCGTAACAAAGCGGATTTTTTTATCCCTCTTTAAAAGTTAATAACCACATTCAGGGTACAGACACTGTCTTTAAATTTAAAACCAGGTGTCACCAACCACTTTTTAATGCACACACGGAGTTATAAACAAATTCATTGAAAAGGAACGCAACAAGAAATAGTTTTCAAATCCTACCATTTGCACAACATGCAGTGGAACGCAGGAAAAGCTTCAACACGGATACTTTGAGTCTTCGCACATCAGTTTCTATGAAACTTACATTCATAAAATTAAGCATGCACTTAGAACATGTATTAATGAGTGCCTCGTGTGAATTTCGTGCTGATTGAAGGAACAATCGTTCTGTTACAGCGTTCAGAAAAAGTGCAAAACAGACAAATCGGCCGGCCAAACGACACCCCGTTCCATAATGTAAACACTGGCTGTGGTAGTACATTACGCTTTTATACGGTACGGCCAGAAGAATGTGACTTTTTTTTAAGACGCTGGCCGGACAAAGGATATAGCCAGGGTTAGCAGGCAATACGCGAAGTTAATGGTTAAAAAGACATTTGAGCATGGCAAAGCCAGCTTGCAGTAATCACAGAGTTCAAGAAAAAGGAATATTGATCCATGTCAAGAGTTACTGACCAAGTCAGGGGATCAGGTTGTTCACTATACCAGCAAAATGTTCTGCTGTATTATGATAATAGAAAAGTACATGGCAAATTCCAAAGTTTACAGATGTAAAACACATTCAGCACTGTACTTTGCTTTATTCTTTGGTCAATTTCCAACTGAGCAAATGAAATGATCAATAGAAACTACATGTATTAGTTGCACACATCATAACCCAGATAGGAAACAGAGCCCATTTCATTCTGTGAAATAATGTTTAAAAAATTTATTCGACCTGGACTGGCACATACTGATATGGTCTTTTTTTTGCAACATAACAGTGTTAACAATGGATAAAGTCCCCTAAGCGGCTCAGTACCCTTATTCACAGAAATCTTACCTGGGTCAGTGTTCCTTTCCAACACACACAGTACTGCGGTGCATGTGGTTGATTTCAGTAGTCATGAAAACATTTCTGTTATCCTTATTATTATCACACTTGATTATGAATTAAACAATGCTCTGACAACTATAATTTTCTTGAAAATGAAGCATGATAGTTAGCCATGTGTCCCAACCACTAAACAAATGGTTTCATCCAGATTGGCACATATCCTTTGTCCGGCCAGCGTCTTCAAAAAAAGCCACATTCTTGTGGCCGTACCGTATAAAAGCGTAATGTACTACCACAGCCAGTGTTTACATTATGGAACGTGGTGTCGTTCGGCTGGCCGATTTGTCTGTTTTGCACTTTTTCTGAACGCTGTAACAGAACGATTGTTCCTTCAATCAGCCAGAAATTCACACGGGGCACTCATTAATACATGTTCTAAGTGCATGCTTAATTTTATGAATGTAAGTTTCATAGAAACTGATGTGCCAAGAGTCAAAGTATCCATGTTGAAGCTTTTCCTGCATTCCACTGCATTTTGTGCAAATGGTAGGATTTGAAAACTATTTCTTGTTGCGTTCCTTTTCAATGAATTTGTTTATAATTCCGTGTATGCATTAAAAAGTGGTTGGTGACACCTGGTTTTAAATTTCAAGACAGTGTCTTTACCCTGAATGTGGATATTAACTTTTAAAGAGGGATAAAAAACTCCGCTTTGTTATGCTCTGGCCGTTTTTATCTCCGCCATTTTATACATGTCTCATTTGGCCAGACCGTACTAAAGCGTATCGCCACCATAGCCTCCCCGCCCGTGAAGACTGTGCAAGTGCTCGGGCAGCCTGTAGGCTTAATGGTGACACATCGGGGTGTAACATTTCTTAAATCTTACCATACAGATTCTGTTTGGAGGAGAGATTTGTAAAGACACGAAGACTACAGGATTATACTTATAGATTCCACTCCAGACTAGTAGACGGAGCACTAAAAATATGTGTTTTATTGTTTAAAAGCGCCATACAAAGTACTATAGACTGTTAGCCGACTGGGAGTGATAAAAATGTTTTAGACATGTTCCAGTAAGGCACTGTTAAGATCGCCAGCCTTTTCACACAAAGAGTCTAGATATAGATGTACATAAAAACAAATAAGACCAACATTCTTAAACAAATAATATTAAAGGCTGTTTTTATTTTAAATGAATGTGTCCAGGTAATTCTTCGTCAAAAATTGATGCAGTACACCAAGTTTCATTTTTTATGTCGTAGTCGTGAAGTTTTAGCTGCTTACATGTTCAACCTCTAGCTCAATTATAGTATAAGATAACAGACAGCAAGATGCAATCAATCATTCCCACCCTGGGCATCCTTTCTCAACGTACTGCTGTTGGTAGGAATGAGTTTCCATAGTTTTTTCCTAAGCACTTGTGGGCTTAATCACAGACAAGTAAGACTACCTGTTAAGTCTACAAGAAAAAAATAACAGAGAATTACAAGTATTCAACTCTTATTACTCTTAAGATGATTTCTAAGAGACAACAGGGTCATTTTTTATAAAAATGAGAAAATACCCTTAAAATGCATGCGTACGACTTTTAAGGAAATCATAATCAGGTAGAAAGTTTGTCAAAGAAAAAACACTGTATAGGTGAATAACCAGTCGTAGTCAAACATCAATGGAAAGAACTGAGTGAAGAAAACAAAATCAACTTGATTTGACTGATTGTCTTCCAATATTAAAAAGCACAAACAAACACTGTTCTATAGCCAGTGCTAGTACTGGGCATCGCGAGTGACTTTTAGCTTTCGAGGTGAGCTGTGTAAACGGGCCGGTGTTGTCACAACAGGCTGGCGTGAAAATGGCGTGGAGGAACGTGCTGACTCTGCAATGGCATCGTCCGTTTGGGTGAAGCTAAGGCGTCACGTTTGGCAACAAGATTTGAAGAGGATGAGATCTTGCAAGCTTTTTCGTGGTACATGAACTGCCAGAAACATTCCTGGTGCAAATGAATCTGGCACTGTAGACACCCATCCCTCGTTTCTTTTGCTTTGCCGCTTCTTGTCCTTATCTTGTGCTTCATGCAGAGGCGACATGCCCTTGGTCTGCCCGAAAAGACAGTTTTTTGGTGTCCACGTCATCATCAGTTTCCCAGGTGCAGGAATCAATCTGTGTGCATGTATCTAAATTTTTTTTCAGGGGGATATCATCATCTGTTTCCCAGGTGGAGGAAGTAATCTGCGCCCAGATATCCTGTTTTTAAATCAGTTTTCAGTCTCTTTAAAGGCACGAGGCAATCACCCCATTCATTGTCAACGACTGGCAAATGCACTGGTTCCAGCACTGTAAATGTCTTCTCAAAGATTTTCTCGTCTGAATCCAAGGGCACGTCCTTTATTAATGGCACAAAGTGATTTGGTTCGAAGACACCTGCAAAATCTGTGCACAATCTGGACCACAAATCATAATAATTACATCATCCAGATTTGAATTTCTGAGAAGAGAGAGGTCTCTTATACAGTAACTGCAGCGTTAAGCATAATCCTTTTGTGTTTGGGTAAACGGACGTAAGTCGACGCCCAACGACATTTGCAAGCGCAATGAAGTGCAGCAATCCGCTCCAGTAACCACTGCAAGCTGTTTTCAAAGCAAGTTGTTGTAGTGCTTTGATATCACCATGCTCATGCCAGCATTTTCCAATGTCATCATCGCTGATGATCATAGCCATGTGAATGTCTCTGTGATGACCACATGCACAGTCAGTCATGGACAGATTGTCACTGATGACAGGATCTTTGAAGTAGTTGTAGTCTCTTCTTAGTTCTTCCTAATTCTATTGATGTGAGGATTTGAAGCGACTGAGCGAGATAGTCAGAGCCAATCAGTGCAATGGAAACAGCATTGAAGAGACAATTTCCATCTCCTACCGTTGCCAGGGGTCGAAGTTCGGAAAAGGATGCTGGAATGATCTTCTGTTCTTCACTGTCAGTAGGCAAAAGTTCGTATTGTGGTACATGTACTGTGCTTGTAAGTGTTGACTGGGTGAAGTGACTATAGTTTCTTCTGAGCTGCTCCGTCACATTTTCTTGTTTTGTTGACAGCGCTTCCCTCAGGGTGTCAAGATCGGTTGGTGTTATCTGGAGAAACAGTGCATACATTGTTATTACTCGTGATGGTAGCAGAAATGAATTACGTAGGTCCTCTCTCTCCCACTTACTCACCAACTCGCTCACTCACTCAATCATGCAGTCACTTGCACATTAAACAAAACCATTAGCTAAAACACAAAGAAAAGTTGCTATGAGGCTCACAACTGAATGAAAGCAAAACTAACATGTTTGGGAATTTTGTTTGGTTACACAGTTGATAATTCATCAACACTGGTGTTGTTTTTTTAAATTACTGAATAAAAAAGAAAAAAAAAAGCAAGTCTTACCTGATGATAACTTGGATCCATGATTCTTGCACAGGATACGCCTATCTATACAAAAAAAATGTAAGAAAACCCCTTTGTTCCCTATGGACTCAAAAACTACTGGACGTATTGAACTGAAATTTGGCACACACAATTGTACGATACTGACCAGTGTTCCTATGTACATAGGCATAAAAAAGCTTATGGGATTCGTGATTTATTCCAATAATGCGATAAGAATGGAACAGTAAATTTGCGAGAGCGTTTGATCCGAATTGTACGTTCGTTAACCTATGACCTCTTTCTTTGTTAATCGCTTTTCCACTTCCGGCCCCAGAATTCGATTCATAATCACAGTAGTGTCTGTGAGAGCTAGATCTAGCATGCACTGATGCAGCATGCCCCCTAAAAATCGTACTATCGGTAGGCATACAAGTCTCAAATCGCTGTAGTTTTTTTTATTGGAAATTTATTGTTTCGCCATCATTCAGATCTATTTCGAGTCATGGTTCGCCATTTTAAGGTTTCGTTATCATTACCTGCGATGTGTTCACTATCAAACACACTAACCCGTGCGCAAATCATGCAGTTGTGCGGGATGCGCAGGGTGTCAACTCACAAAGGCAGAGCAGTAAGACTTATTTAAAAACAAACAAACAAAAATAAAATAAACAAATAGGAACAGGCCAGATGAAGCAGGTCCATAATAACCACCCAGAACTGAAACCAATATTCAAACCCATTTTATCCCCGGCAGGGCCGGGGACCTCAACTAGTCTTAAAAAAGAAGTCAAGTGATGGTAGACTTGGAACGAAAGCCCAGTCAGGCCGCACCGTATTCAAGCGGAAATCAACGACCACCCGCAAAACGGCCATACCGTAATAAATTGCAACACAACCTTGCGGAGGAGCAGCCAGACCGTATCATAGCGTACATTTATATAAGAAATTACGCTTTCTTACGGTGCGGCTATAAACAACCGGCAGAAAAGGATTACGTTTTATTCCGGTTTGGCTAAAGTATGTTGTTACCAAACACCGACCAATTAACGACCTATATGCTTTTTTCCGGTGCGGCTGGTCATAGGATATTAATGAGCCAGTGTGGGCATTTGAGACAAACGTCATTTCAAAACTTGTTTCTGATTGGTTCCTAGACACACACAACTCTAGGTAATGGTCAATTCATGAGAAAATTATATAATATTGCAAATTTGTTGAGCAACGGTTCAGTGTCAATGCCACCCCTTTTGCTAGTGTGGAGACAGCCTTTGAAAGCTTAGTCTTTGCGATTCCCACTAGTGATTCACAGGTTGACATGTTCTTGTGACAACATGTAACACCTTAGATTTAGAAAAGATAATGTGAGCAATAAGACAGCAGTTATGTCTCAAAGAGGACAGTGACCTGAATCATGAAATCACTACTTCCATGTGGCATGGGTCAGGCTGACCAACCATATTTTCACTGTGGACACAGTGGACACTTGGGAATGCAGCATCGCGATGGTCTGCCTATCACAGAATGAGGCTTCACTGTATGAAAATGGATGATTCTCAAAACTCACCTGTAAACTTTCTCCAATATTGTGAGACTCTAGAAGCACCGTGTCCTCTTTCAGCACAATGTCCACTTCTACCAAAAACTTACTGCCAAAGTGAAATGCTCGTACCGTGTCCAAACAAATGATCTTGGGACTGCTCAGAAATAAACACCAGGCAAGACAAGCATTAAAGCCACATTATACTAGCTCTAGCTCTATGGATGTCATCACTATTCACTATGACTGTAGTAACTCAGAAATTAAAAAAAAGCTGCATTGAATAATCTTGGTTATAGACTCCCATGCCAAAAAAGAACGAAATAGCAAACTCAAAAATTCATCATGGCTAGACCAGTTGTATTGAAATAAAACAGGTTTTTGCTTCTCCTGAAAAGTAGCCAAAACCGATTACTCCAATTTTAGGGAATAGTGACAATATAAACCCATCAACATGATTCATCCAAATGTCTAATTCAAAATCAATGTGGATTATATATGCCTTAACTGGAATCAGTCCAGTAACTAATCTTGCCCCGTTTTTTCTTTTTTTTTTCCCCCGTCATTTCTAACAACCAAGTATCTCTAAAAATATGGGCAGGTAACAACTAACATACTCACACATCATAACCTTGCAGGCTATATATTAAATTGCAGAAAGAGTGAATGACCAAGTGTGTTTAATTTTATTTTGCTCTCAACTTTCTTCACACATTTCTCTTGCGTATGTCTGAATTGGCTGTGAAAAAGTCCATGATAAATCTGAACGCATTCACACATCACATATGTAAAGATAACATATGAACATATGTGTGCCTGCCTGGGAAAACAACCCAAATGTCAGAAAGTTTGAAACTTGAGATAATAGTGTTTCCTAAAGAAAAATTCAATGCCAAACAAGCTGGTTTTTTTAATTTGTTTCAACATCTTCAGTAGTTGTGGAGATATACCATATTTTATGAGACCACATACGAAAATTAAAAAATTGAGAAAAACAGCTCAAAAGTTTCAGGTCTTTATTTACACCTTAGATTTTAAAATGCAAAGTATACAGGACATAACAATGTACCGTTTTATAGAAATATCAATGCTGAAAAATGGTTGAATTTGCTATTTTTAAGGGAACTACATTTTGATCTGATATGACATTTTCACACTTTTTGGGCTGTAGCTCAAAATAAACTTTGCCGACATTTGGGTTGTTTTCCCAGGCATGCACACACATCATTTTTTTTGTTTACCTTTTGCTACATTTTCACTCAGTACCAGCTAATAAGTGACAAACCAAAATCATGATTCATGAAAATGTTTTACTTGGTTACAATACCATCAAATGTCTAGAGAAAAAATGTGAGGCGAATTAGAAGTGCGGTGCCTCCCCCAAGCTTCTGCTTATCTTTATTAACTTCTGTGAAAGGTCCACCAGTGCTAGATACTGGTAAGTCCTGCTGCTAGAGGCGCACCATATGAGTCGGTGTTTGAGTCTGAGTTTGGAGAAAGCATGCCAACGTGATATCAGCAGAGAGTATGTATGTATAGAGACGTTTCACTATTGGTCCATTTGCACTGCGAGACACGAGAGGCGCCACGAAACCAGTGTTAGCATGGGGCGGAAAGTAGGTCGCTGCGGTAAATAATACCTGTTTGTGCATTTCTACAGGGCGTAAGAACTTACAAACGGCTCTAAATAGCTTCACTCATCCCAAAAATATGAACAAACCATACTAAACAGATATGCATACTATCTTTGGTGAAGGCGGTCTCTTTCAATTCTTCAATTTGTTGTTTACCTCAGCGACCCAATTTCGTGATTTGGTGGAAGTGAGATTCCTCTATACATCTGTACTCTCTGATAGCGGTCACATTGTGCTGGGAAAAAGCAAGACGACAGACTATACCTGTGGTTGAGTGCAATCCAGGTGATCTGACTCAAAAATGCTGGATTGGCTGTGTATCCTGTGACAATTTTCAGCTGAGCTGGAGAGGGTGGGGGGGAAAGAAAAAGTGTGAAAAAATACAGACACAGTGGCAATTGCAAATATACAGCCAGAGCCGTCTTAACACATGGGCAGACTGGGCAGTTGGCCCCAGGGCCCCAAAGGTTTAGCGGGCTCCATGCATGCAAATTTACACTGGTTATTGAAATGGGTAAGAGAGATAGAGAGAGTGCGTTTAGAGGATGACAATGCGGATACATTTCAAGGTTTCAGTGCTGCCATGCTATGGAAGAAAGACCATTTATGCTAAAAGTACAATATTTTACAAATGCAAATAAAAAAAATTTTTGCACGGTGCCCCATTTTCTTCTCTGTTCAATTTTCAGGTTGCAACGACCCAGAGAAACTATTAGTGGTATTAAGTTGCAACCCAGATATAAAGATTAAGCATATTTCAGACTGCTAAAAACAGAATTGGAACTAATTTAGCATCTACAATCTTTTTCCATGACAGAGTAGGACGAGGAGAGAACGCAGAAAAAGTGAAGAAAAATCTGTGTAAGGAAGAGGCCCATGAACAGGGCACATTTGCCTGAGTTAGGCAACTCTTTACCCCCCCCCCCCCTCCCTCCCCCCATTACGACCATTAGACTGGTGAATGACCATGAAAAGGTCTTGATATCGTCCCCCCACCACTACGACCATTACACTGGTGAATGGCCACGAAAAGGTCTTGGTATTGTAAAAATTCCAGGACAACAGAACGACTTGATGGAAAATGTATGGATAGAGAGACCGAGTGGATAAGAAGAAAATGTGTGGACAGACAACAAGGCATAAAGATAAAAATAGAAGGCAGGCAATGAGATGGTGAGACTGAAGGACAGCAGTGCCAAACTTAGTTCCTTCGAGAAAGAAAGACCTTAAATATGAGATTGTGAGAGACAGCTTTATCAAACTCAGTTCCTTCGAGAAAGAAAGACCTTAACCATAAGATAGCATTATCAAACTCAATTCCTTCAAGAAAGAAAGACCATAACCATGAGACTGTGAGTGTGAGAGACAGCATTATCAAACTCAGTTCCTTCAAGAAAGAAAGACCTTAACCATGAGACTGTGGGATGAAAGATAATGTACATACAATTTAGTCTCACCTATTCCCATCTGCCACCAACTGAGTATGATGTATAAGGCGATGATAATGGCTCCTGCAGGGTCAATATAGGCCACCTGTCGGTTGTGAACACGCTCTGCAAATTGCTGAGAACCTGTGGGAGAGCAATTCAAAGCTACAGTTACTGAAGAGTTATTTGCATATTTTGTTTGGAGTCATACTGAATGCAGCAAGAAAATTTAAGTTATCTGACAGGTTTGGAAACAGAAATTTCTTGTAACAACAACAAGAGAGAATTAACATTTATCGTCACTAAGTACCTATGCTGTGACAGTTGTGATTAAAATCACTGACGCTGTTACGGGTTGGGTTATTAAGAATTATAGGTGTTACGACTGCATTTAAAAATCGAGAGGTTTTTAGGAATTACTCGTTCATACCATGCCACATACTAATAACAATCTGAATGGTTTTATCAACAGACCTGCAGGGCCACAAATTTATTTACTTATTATTCCCTAACAATTTCGTCTAGCTTTTACATACTAAAAAGACAACATCAGCAGCATCAAATGAAAATTCAATAATATGTCACTAGAAGTCTCCTCTAGATTCCTAAAAGATTATATCATTCTGACTCACTCACAATTTGAGTATTACTTATCTATTTCTCAGATATAGTCTGCCTACTATCTAACAAATAATATTCTAATGTCTCAGACGACAATGTTATCTCAGTTATTTGTGCCTACCGCTTATAATGGATCAAACTCGTCAATACAAACTGACGTAGTTAAGTTAGATCTAGATCTGCTCTAGGATGGGCTGGCAATCCCCAGCCTCATCCAGACACATCAATTTCAATTTACAAATGTGTATGCCAGACATTCATGCTAGATCTAGTTGCAAGTTAAAATACATCGTAGTCTTGCATTCTTCGGTAGCACTCCTACTGGAAAAATTAAGGTCAGCTTCACGTTCATTGTTGAATCAACAGGCAGACACTTACACTTGGTCCCTGATCAGAAATCAGGGAACAGTAGATAACAGCAGTGGGTAATTCTCACAAAGAGCATATGGTCTCATTTCGGTGTCTATAATGGACATAGACATGAATATAACAATCTTCTGATTCTTCTGGCAGAATCCCGCCGACCGCCTGCACAGATGGATATTTCTGCATGGAGTGCCAAACATAGGAATGGCTGCGCTTATATACTGTGCGGCCGGCTGCAAATTAACATGTCAAAACCCTTACTAAAGTCTCTAAACCCTCTACGTTTTATGTACGAATTTACTATCTCCCTTTACTCACCCCTTCTCTTCCCCTGTTAGAGTTCATCACAATCACGGGGTCGGGAATTGCACCGTCACTGCTAACTTATCCATTTATTCTATCTTGCCCCACTTTCTTTCCATCTCTAAGAAAAAGCGTTACAAAAACAAACTGTTCACGAAAACAGTTCAAGGACATTTACGCTGGCTATAATCAACGAAACCGTGACAAAAAAACAAGTCGTGACCCAGCACGACAATTATAAGATTAACCTTGACATCCCCCACCCCAGTGAAAATTTTAAGAAAAATTTACACGATAGGATCCAAGAAATCCCAAAGTTATTGTGGTAGGGGATTAAGTAGTACTGTAGAAAAACGAGCCTTAAGCTTGCGAACAAAAAAAATCTAACTAAGAACGTGCATATTGGATGGACAAAAAGCATACAATTATTGATGCCACGTTCTATAGAATCTATTCTATCGAAACATTCTTACTGCACCCAATCAAACTTCTCAGGAACATCTATAATAACAAATGAGTATATCACTGTATACTGCTGGATTAAAGTATAACTATTATCAAACAATGAAGCCTTACTGAAGGAATAGGCTCATAATTATCTAGTCAACACACATAATTGCTGCTTATATACACATTCACACACAATATATTGTTAATTAAAATACTGTGGTATCCAATGGCAGCAGTAGCTCTGGTAGCTTGGTTTGCCATGTCTCCATCTCATTGACCCGCTGACAAGGGCGTCAGGTTTGTCAGAAGTTCAGGTCACAGTCCGGAATGACGCTGGTGGAAAGAGAATATTCACAAAAAAAGATTGTAAAACTGGTTCATAAAGTAATGAACAAGATAAATGTGAATCCATCCACCGTCTAGAATTGAGGGGGACAAGCACTATCCAACCCCAATACAAGACACAACACTCTTTAATAGGGAACTAAATTAGACGTGACAAAACATCAGCTTGGGAATTGTCGCCGCCAGGGATAGCCCGGATAACAAACCGGTATTCCTGGAGTGCAAGACTCCATCTGGTTAATCGAGCATTTTTAGCCCTGTTAGCCTTTAAGAATAACAACGGACGATGGTCCGTTTCAATTATAAACTCGGACATGAGTAGATATCGCGAAAATGCGTTTACAGCAAAAATGATAGCGAGGCACTCTCGCTCGATAATTGCATAGCGGCATTCCCTATCTAGCAACTTGCGGCTGGCGTATAGACATGGCCGCAAGGTATCGTCTCGTTCCTGTAATAACACAGCTCCCAATCCCTTGTCCGACGCATCAGTGCGGACAATAAATATTTGGTTTATATCTGGAAGTATGAGAATGGGGGAAGTGGAAAACAGTCGTTGAACGGTACGAAGTGTATCAGCACATTCGGTTGTCCATTTCACTTTATTAGGAAAATTCTTTCTTGTGAGGTCCGACAACGGAGCTGTAAGCGAAGAAAAATTTGGAATGAACTTCCTATAATAGTTAAGAAAGCCCAATAAACTACGAACTTCTTTCTTAGTTCGAGGGGGTTGGAGCTTTAAGATGGTAGTTATCTTCTTGTCATCAGGGGTCTGAACGCCGTGGGCAATTGTATGGCCCAGAAAATTAATTTCATTATATCCTAAAAACACTTTACTGGGTTTCGCCGTAAGGCCAGCTCGACGAAGAGCAATAAAAACTTGTCGTAGGGCTGCGAGGTGGCCCGACCAATTGGTTTCATAAATACAAATGTCGTCAAAATACGACAATACGGAATTCATATTCTGGAGCAATATTGTCATCATACGGGCGAAAGTGGCAGGGGCTGTTACTAACCCGAAAGGCATATAGCGCCACTGCATAAGACCCAGCGGAGTCTGAAAAGCTGTATATTGCTTGCTATTCTCATCAAGCGGAATTTGCCAATAGCCTTTGGAAAGGTCAATTTTAGAAAAAATTGTTGCCCTCGCTAACTGCGCAAAAAGATTCTCCTGGTTGGGAATCGGTTCAGCGTCATATATCGTAACCTCATTAAGTTTACGATAGTCAATACAAAAACGCACTGTATCATCTTTTTTTTTCACTAAGACGATGGGTGAGTTATATGGGCTCGTCGATCGCTCTATCACTCCCAGGTGAAACATGTTACGTACCTCGGATATTATAGTCTCCTGTGCGTGCAGCGGACGCGGGTATGGTTTAACAAAGACGGGTATATCCGTCTTTAGTCTTATAACATGCTGTACCAAAGAAGTATTACCTGGTAGATCAGTAAAGACCGTAGTAAACTCGTTAAGCAAATCTCTTATATCTTGTCTTTGCGATTCAGATAAATCTGGATTTATATTTACATCCGAAGTGTTTTCAGAAGATCGAAGTGCGGGGATTGAATGCTCTATCTTAATAGGATCATCATCGTCAACTGAAACTAAGGCCGCATTGGCCTGAGCAACCACATTTCGGCGATTATTCTGACGATTATGATCGTCGGACAGGTACTGCTTTAACATATTTATATGGAAGACTTTGTCCTGTCCCCGAATCTTGATAAGATAATTCACTCGAGAAAGTCTCTTTAGGACTTTAAAAGATCCCTTCCATGTAAGAAGGAGTTTATTTTTCGTCTCCGGAAGGAGAACAAGAGTTTGGTCTCCGACGGCCAAGGTTCGCAATCGGCTACCTTGATCACGATATAGTTTATAAAGACTCGCATGCGCAGCTGAAGATTTTTGTGCGAGCTGACATGCGTTAAGAATTCGATGGCGCAAGTCTACAACGTATTGATATGCAGACCGCGTATCGTTGTCGTCGGTGTCTGATCCGGCGAATAAATCACGGAGTATGGCCATTGGACCACGGGGCTTGCGACCATACAATAATTCGAAGGGGGAAAACCCCGTCGATGCGTTTGGTAGTTCTCGGTATGCAAAGAGAATAGCGGGGAGTTGTCGATCCCAATCACTCGGCTTGTCGGCCGAAACTCGCGCAAGCATAGTTTTCATGGTAGCATTCCACCGTTCACAGCAGCCATTAGACTGTGGGTGGTATGGAGATGTCAATCTTTGTTTAATCCCGACCAATTCCAAGACTTTCTTAAAAAGCTCAGAGGTAAACTGTGGACCTCTGTCCGATAAAATTTCAACCGGAAATCCAAGACGCGAAAAAATAGTAATAAGGGCTTCAGCCACATGATCGGCTGAAATGTCTTTCAGTGGAATGGCCTCTGGCCAACGGGTTGCGTAGTCAATGACAGAAAGTATAAAACGATGTCCTCTGTCTGACTTGTGTAGAGGCCCAACTATATCTACGGCAACGCGCTCAAATGGTCTGGAGACCATAGGCATCTCCTGCAGAGGAGCCCGCGATGCTCTCCCTTTAGGAGTACGTCTCTGACATACGTCACATGTTGATTCGAACCGGTTTACATCTGCGTAAATACTGGGCCAAAAAAATTTATGATAGTATTCGAGACTTAGTTCTGGCCTTTCCTTGGTGACCCGCCAAGGAAGTGTCATGCGCGAGACGAATAATATCGCGACGAAAAGATCTTGGTACTACAAGCTGCATAACGGCCTCTCGCTTATTCCGAAAATTACGGTATAGTAAGTCATCTTTAATAAGAAACTTAGAGGTATCCGGCGCGGTAGGATCAACTTTAGTAAACAAATGTTTCAATGTGGGGTCTGAATGTTGCTCATCATGGAATGCATTAGACGTTATGTTCATTTCAATAGTAGGGTTACTTAATGCACTGTCTGCTCGTTGACTCGATTGTAGGCGTGTTGTCGCACAAGCAACACTCTCATCCTCAGTCCAAATTTCCAAGTTACCGATAGGAAACTTATTTACTTGAGGTACATTCCCTATGATTAAATCAGCCACTGGATTAGGTAGTACACATGCGGTAACAATACCTGTGAGAAAAGGTGTATCAATATAAACTTCTGCAAGACGGAATCGCTCTACAGATCCGCCAAAAGTAATACAAGTTACATCCTTATCCAAAAATTGTGTTGGACGGACTAGTGACTGTCGAACGCCGATAGTCGTGCATCCGGAGTCACGTAGAACGGAAGCGCGAATCGCGTTCACGCGGCCCTGGTAAAATGTTAATTCACCCAGTTCATGTAGGGCGGACATGACTGGAATAGTCTTTGATTGCGATGAAGATTTAGAATGACCGTCAGTCTCATAAGGTGTAGATTTAACAGAGCAGGCATTTGCTGCTTCCATTTTCACGTTACAAAATTTTTGTACGTGGCCTACCCTATTACACCTAAAACACATAATACGATGCGGATCGTTTCCACGATAAGGAAGACTCTGCGGCCTATCATAATCATGATTATTATCAAAATGCACTCGTCGCGGCGGTCCCTGAGGCCGGTTATATTGTTGGCCTGGATAGTTGCCACGATAATATGGGCGAGGCTCGTAAAAAGAATAGTTCTGGTATCCTCGACGCGGGGATAAATTACTTCGATTCGGAAAATCCCTCTGTTTAAAAAAAGGCGGCTCTGATTGAGAGCGCGGATTTGGGGCCTGACGACGAGTCGGCCTTGAACGATCGTGTCCGGTTGGCGCTCCTTTGCCCACGTTGGCATAACACGGTGCTGTAGTTGAAGGCTTTGCCAAAGGACGATTTGGGTGGGCGGACGCATAACGTTCCGCGCACGATGTGATTTCTTCAGAGGATGTCGGTGCCCTCTCTTTAAGGTGGGCAACCAAATCGGAATGACATGCCGTATAGATTTGGTCTTTTAAGACCAAATCATAAAGTTAAAAATAATTTCCGGTAGTCACGTTCGCGAGCTCGATCCAGCGATCTAAGTAATGTTTCAGCCGATTCACATAAGTTGAGAAATTTTCAGATGGCTCAGGTTTACATGCGCGAAATCTCTGATGAAAGCCATCCTCGGTATGCTGGAATCGCTTAAGCAGTGCTGTTTTAAGCTTGTCATAGTCGTTGGCATCCTCTACTTTGAGGCTATGAAATACTTCTAGAGCCTTACCTGTTAGTAAATTAGACAGGCATGAACTGTACATCGCCTGCTGCCATCCGACGCATTTAGCGTGTAGCTCGAACCGATGCAAATATGCGTCGATCCGGTCGAGTTTTTCATTAAACGTCGGAAGTTTTGGTTTCTTAGCATACGTATTGCTGGCAGCAGTGGGGGCCACAAGCGATTCTCGCTCTAACTTCTTTATTGCGAGTTCATGCTGTCTTTCCTTTTCTCTCTCTCTTTCTTTTTCTCTTTCTCTTTCTTCTTTTTCTCTCTCTCTTGCTTCTTTTTCTCTTTCTCTTGCTGCTAACCGATCCTCACGATCTCGGTCCTGTTGTACTTGTCGTTCGCACCACGAGGCGCGTTCTTCTTCTGGTATACCCAGAGCTTTGGCAGAGTCAATGTATTTGAGAAACTCGGCCATGATATGTTAAAATCTGTAATTAGTAAGTATTTACCTACTGTTACGGTATATCGCGGTATCAATTATATTATGTGTAACAGTTATTCTCTGTTAATATTAATTCAGTGTCTTACGTTAGCACTGCTTCGCGAAAAGAACGTTCTATCTCTCTCTGTAAATTGCAGGCAGTGTCTCTTCCACTGCAAAAACTTTATCTCTCTCTCTCTGAATATGAATTCTAGTAAGGCAGTGCCGTCTATCCGTTGCTCCCACTGCAATAAAATATATATATCGCCTTTAATGCGACGAATTAGTGTCTTGAGTGATCACTCTCAAAATTTATGTCTCTCTCAACGCGACGAACCAGTGTCCTCTGTTATCACTGTCAAAAATGTATCGCTCTCTCAATGCGACAAATCAAAATTATATCTCTCTCTCAACGCGACAAATTTGAAATATCTCTCTCTTCTCAAACGCGCATACGCAGTGTCTTCTGTTACCACTGCAAAATTATTCTCTCTATATTCGACGTGAAATTATCACGTGATCAAAAATTTATTATCTCTCTCTCTCATATATCAATACCAGATTACAATTCAACGTGGTTTTAGCACGTGAAACACCTCAGGCATATATTGTAAACATAGCAATGTTAGTATACTAGTTTAAAGTTTATAAGGAAGCAAAAAGAAATACAATAAACAGGACGCTAGACTCACAAGTAATACGAACGATAACAGACCCTACAAGTCCTAACCTATATTACAGAAAGTTTAAGAAGAAGACAGGAGAGACATCTTCCTAAAAAATGTAAGGAAGGAAAAGAAACGCCACAATCTATACGAAAAATGGATCCCTAATAGAACTATTCACAGTGAAGCAAATCCCCCCGAGTTATCAATAGCCACCAAGGCACTCCAATATCCTTCGAAATGGCAAAGGAGATATGCTAAACTATGACCCCAACCAACCTCCCGCTCTTAAACTAAACATATAGTAAATGGTAAAAAGCCTGGAACACAGAGCGGAAAGTACGTCGCCCTCCTCAAGACTGTCAAATAGATGGATCACTTAACTTTGTTTTTGAGGAATTCAGATGGTAGATATCCTCAAACCATAGCTCGTTCCAAGCCCAAAAAAATGCGTTTCTATCTCAGGTAGATCTGTAAGGTGAAAGGTGTCCCTCGCCGGTGTCGTCGGGTCAATGGGATGTTGAGCTCACCATATGAAATTGAACCAAAATGTTAAATTAATACAAATTGCCTATAATCTAAAATAAAAAGGACCTGAAAACACAATGTTACAACAGTACAATATTAAATAATGGAATAAAATACAATAGATTTTAGAATAATTTACCTAAATGGCATGGTATTATTTAAATTCTTTAAGGGGTCCCTCTCCAGTGTTACGGGTTGGGTTATTAAGAATTATAGGTGTTACGACTGCATTTAAAAATCGAGAGGTTTTTAGGAATTACTCGTTCATACCATGCCACATACTAATAACAATCTGAATGGTTTTATCAACAGACCTGCAGGGCCACAAATTTATTTACTTATTATTCCCTAACAATTTCGTCTAGCTTTTACATACTAAAAAGACAACATCAGCAGCATCAAATGAAAATTCAATAATATGTCACTAGAAGTCTCCTCTAGATTCCTAAAAGATTATATCATTCTGACTCACTCACAATTTGAGTATTACTTATCTATTTCTCAGATATAGTCTGCCTACTATCTAACAAATAATATTCTAATGTCTCAGACGACAATGTTATCTCAGTTATTTGTGCCTACCGCTTATAATGGATCAAACTCGTCAATACAAACTGACGTAGTTAAGTTAGATCTAGATCTGCTCTAGGATGGGCTGGCAATCCCCAGCCTCATCCAGACACATCAATTTCAATTTACAAATGTGTATGCCAGACATCCATGCTAGATCTAGTTGCAAGTTAAAATACATCGTAGTCTTGCATTCTTCGGTAGCACTCCTACTGGAAAAATTAAGGTCAGCTTCACGTTCATTGTTGAATCAACAGGCAGACACTTACACTTGGTCCCTGATCAGAAATCAGGGAACAGTAGACAACAGCAGTGGGTAATTCTCACAAAGAGCATATATTCTCATTTCAGTGTCTATAATGGACATAGACATGAATATAACAATCTTCTGATTCTTCTGGCAGAATCCCGCCGACCGCCTGCACAGATGGATATTTCTGCATGGAGTGCCAAACATAGGAATGGCTGCGCTTATATACTGTGCGGCCGGCTGCAAATTAACATGTCAAAACCTTTACTAAAGTCTCTAAACCCTCTACGTTTTATGTACGAATTTACTATCTCCCTTTACTCACCCCTTCTCTTCCCCTGTTAGAGTTCATCACAATCACGGGGTCGAGAATTGCACCGTCACTGCTAACTTATCCATTTATTCTATCTTGCCCCACTTTCTTTCCATCTCTAAGAAAAAGCGTTACAAAAACAAACTGTTCACGAAAACAGTTCAAGGACATTCACGCTGGCTATAATCAACGAAACCGTGACAAAAAAACAAGTCGTGACCCAGCACGACAATTATAAGATTAACCTTGACAGACGCAGTAACCTACTTTTACCTCAAGCCCTGCGGTTTCCACTTCAAGTAGTTTTTAAAAATTTTTTTTATTAAAACCAGAGCAGTTGTGATATAACTTCACTTATTTAATTAATTTCTCATCACTTAGAAAGTTGTGAAGTTACAACAGAACGAATAACAAGCAAGCTCTGGTAAATTTCCGAAAATGGCGGTAGTAATTGTAAACATCCTTTTCAGTTTTTCTCAGCTTGTTTGACAAACTCAGTGCTAAATGTGACTCAGACAATAAAAGCCTCTTAAAGCACAGGGATGCTGTTTGTCATGTTGCAAAACCGTGGTGCAGTGATTTTTCACAATGTACAAAAAACGGATTCTTTAATCAAGCGAAAGTAAAAAAGGCTGGAAGCGTCCATAATCATTAGGCTGTGACGGTGACAAGGAGTTACTCATCGGTCAGCGGGCACTGTAGAACGGGTGATGCAAAACACATATTTTTTTTGCAATCTAATGGGGAGTTATTACGCTAACAACATTTGATTCAGTGATTAATTGTTAGTAGGCATGTTGTAGGCAAATGCTGCTAGTGCAAGATATCGAAAGAAAAATACTCAAATGCCAGCGGGTTTAGTTGTAATACGAAGTTAAAGTTGACCCTATTTTACTGCTGACACTGTTTTTAGATACAATATAATAAAGATCCATAATTCCGTAATGGCTGATAAGTTCTTCTTCAAATTTACACCATATGAAGTAGACACATGCACAAGCTTCCGCACCGAGTGGCGTTTTCTTCGCAGCTTTTATAATCCGTACAGGCAATCTAAGCAGCTAAATGTTATCACTTAGCATATTATGTCGCCCTTAGCTTGCCATTACCATCTCCTCGTAAGAATGTTCGCGCATTTCTTTTACTTGCAACAACTTATATTTATGTACACTACATACAGTTTTGAACTGCCTCACAATTTGGTTCATTGTTGTGAGGAGGGACCGGCCTCTGGACTATTATTTTGCTGTGCTTTAGCTGAAGTTTTGACTGTGAAGCACAGTGACAAAGCTACTTGCAACAGATGGATTTTTATGATGAATTCTAGTTTATGAAAGTCAATCATGCCACATGCTCTTTTTTTCATCGAGTTTGGCGAGAGCCTGGTGGCTACACCCAATGCCTTGCTCACATACCAGACTGAACCTGAAGGCAGACCGAACCTGAATGTATACTGTCTTATACATGTATATGGTATGCAGTAATGTTCTAATGTGCTGTTCTGGGATTGTGTTGTTGGAGAGCATCCTCCTGTATGAGACCATGTAACTGTCTATCAGAGTTTGAAATCCAGATAGTGATTCTGTGTTGATGCGTTTAGTATGTGAGATGGCTCTGTGAACTTGACTGAACGGGTTGTTGAGATGGTTGAATGTCACTTGTAGCGCATATGCTTCCTCGATGATGAATGGATTGAATGTGTGCGTTTTCGCTCAAGTGACAATTTCTTCCGTGTCGTGCTTATGGCAGTGGTTAACAATAAATGATCTGCTGTGATAAGCCTGTGGGGTGATTCAGAGTGTTTTGAGAATTCCGTCTGAACAGGAAGCAAGAGAGCCCGAGTTCGGAGTGAGCTCATAGAATGTGGTAAGAGATAATACATGTTCTGCCTGCTTCAGATCTTGTGTGTTTTGCTTTGTCGGTGTCCGCGTTGCTGAAAATTATTGTAACAGGGTCACAGATTGGCAAGGTATAAATAGCGTGGGAAGATAGTTGACGGCGGGGAGACAGAGTTATTGTAGGCCAGAGGGGGAAAGTACGGGATGCAACGGAAAGCGTTGACACCCGAAAAGGGTAGTGTTTACTTGACCGCCGTACTTGACGATCAGATCACCTGGGAATTGCTTGGGGGGTAGAGATGCTTCAATAGTATTTGACGTGGAGTCGACGGGGGTGGCTATTAGGATAACTAATGTACACTCGGTGAGCGTCCTGGGACGCTACCCGACTGGGTATAAATCCCCGAACACTCCTTCCAACTTCAGACCGCTGAGAGCACTCACCAGCTTCGTGCCGAAGAGGAGACCACAACTGCAACTGTAACTTTGTACTAGTCTTGTGAGTGGGGAAGGTCAGGGAACCCGCAAACATCCTTTGTCAGAGCGTGGTATCTTTGGTATCTTGTCGGCATTTGAGCTGTTGCTGAGTGGTAAGTTAATTGTACGATGTATGTGTATTTTACTTAATGTTCATGATTGTAGAACCTAAATCTAGTGGGTTTACTTTGGTATAACTACTGCCTCTGAGAGAGTCACGGAAACGCCGTTACATATATGTTACGAAACCTTATAGGATGGGGTCTGTTAGAGAGAGCGTTATTCTTCGTGGGGAACGTGTAAATATCATTAAAACTGTATTGATCGTTTATTCTATTGCCTATATGGGAGCCTATGGAGTATGGGAGCTGCAGCCTGACTTATAACAGTGTCAGCGGTTAAAGTATTAATGATGAATATCCGTCATGGAGTAAGTATGGAAGTCATGCCTTCCAGCAGTAGATTAGGAAGTTGCGATTGTTTTTCTACAGAGGAGGAAGAACAACACCTTCTTGGCTTCTCAACTTCTTGTCCTTTGATTAACGACATCGTGGCTTCTTGGTTTCCCGACCTATTGGTACCTGCCGATACCTGTTGATCTAACTGCGCAGTCAAGCCAGAGTAGAGAGGAAGAACCAGTGCCCAGATCGCGCCATACACCCCTAAAGGAAAGGTTTCCTTATGCTGAATGTACCCATGTGTTTTATAAAATGTGCTAGAAATGAATATTACGAAGCCTTTTAATTATCATGTACTGATTTGCATTGATTTCATTCCATCGAAATTCACGTGAAATTGTATGACCTATGTTCCTATTATTATTGAATGAATTAATAATTATTGTATATATATAAGCAATACAGATATCGTTCGTTATAACTTATAGAAGAGAGATAGTCGATTATTTAGTGTGTTTGTGCCGTGCCCATCAAATCATACAGAGGTGCTCCTACACATTCAAGTCAAAATTTGGCTGTAATTAGATGTTATGTGGACACGAGTGATGATGACCTGACCTTAAATATATGTACACCAAGATTATACTTATGATGATTACTTAATGCTTGAGTTTGAGTTTTATAGCTAGTCAGGTGAATCATGGCAGTATTACACTAGTGCTGGGCAAGAGTTCAGATTTAGATTTGGATGTCCAGTTAAACGGATCAATTCAGTTGTCCAGATACAAGCGAATGACCCGCTTGCAGTCCATTTCCAACTTGCTTTTAGAGATCTATCAGAGGCTCTTTCTGTAAGGATGCAGTTTGTCTTTCTGCCTTAACGATTAAACAAAAAAACAAAACCTTCATACAAAACAGACAGAAAGGGAGAGGGAGAAAGAGAGTCGTATGTGCCTCAAAGGAAACTCCTGAAAAAAAAACACACAAGATCAAAGAGAGTAGAATTACCTACGTGCCCTCTTTGAAGTCAGCGAATTTGTGCACTACAACCCTTTTCTCTCCCGGAACAGAATCGAGGGTTGAGACCCATTTTTCATAGCTCTGATTTAATATTTGGATCATTATCTGGATATCCAGATATTTTGAAATGAATAATTCACAAATCCGGATCACTCAAAAGCAGGTTGCTGCCCAGCACTATTATTATACCCTGTGCTGTTCATTGTTGAGAAGTTATGTCATTAAAATATGGAATTAACCACATACATGTGTAGACACTAGTCTTTGGTAATGATAGTTAATTCACATACGTAAAGATTTTTTAAGAATTGACTGTATTATAGTATGATAATGCCTGTGATATAATTATTTATTCCTATTCATTTTTTCCAGTCCACTTTTGTGGGGCCATCGGTCAGTGGAACAGCAGAATATATCAAAACTTCTTGGGTCCAGCCTGGACAAACAAGTGGGTACTCAACAAGTAATTGACCAGTTGGATGGTCAGGCTTTGGATAAATCTATCTTGGCATTTCCATTAAGGAGAAAGCAAAAGGTGGGTTAGAGTTTCAAAGGAATATTTCCAAATCACAGATCTGAGAAGCTGTACTAACTTTATTTTCAGTGAAATGATTTAGCAAGATAATTCCAAGGAAAATTACCACTGGACAATCAGAATCAATCATGGAGTTTGGTGACAGTTCTAGAAATGGATTGTCTGTTTTGGGGATGGCCCTGGCAAGTACTAATAGTTTTTTTCAAAGCTTTACAGTAACCTGAAATTGCTGGTCAACAGAATTCGAAGGAGTTCAGTACCAAAAACCTCACTTTTTGTATCTCACTTTTACATAAGAGAAAAAGATAACATCTCTTTATTTGTTCTACATTATTCAAATGTTTAGACATCAAATCACTAGTAGGTAGTAATGCTATGACATACAGCAATGTGTTAAGCAATAACGTCTGTTATATGACACAATGCTGATCAATGAGACAGGATCTGTAACTCTGCATCTGATTTGTTTGTTATGTATATTTTTGTGTTTGTTTGTTGTTGTTTTTTTTTGGTCATCCTTTATTGTCTGTTGAACCAGGATCAGAATGTGGTAGATGCCAGTCACTTCAAGTCCCGCGCTGAGTGTTGTGACCCCAATTTCTTGTTGCGCTTATTTGTCCAGATTCTCTCTCCAGGTAAGTAAGTTTGTCATGTATTATATACATTGTATCATCCAGAGATGGGAATTCTCTGGAAATTTCCTAGTTTCCGGTTTTTTAAGATTTTTTTTTTCACTTTCTTTTTTCTTTTAATTCAAAATCATTTGAAAGGGGTATGTAGCTACTGTTTGTAAACATTGTTCTGTGTTGTCCATTATGTATGGGGTCCACAATGTGGTCAATGGCAGTGATGGCGGGAAATTATCCTATCAGTAGTTCCTATCCCTGATCATCACTATGAGAAATATCAGACACTTTAGAGAGAGCATTCAGCTGTGTTGTTACCATAGTGAAAAAGTGTTCTGGGGGCAGTGTTTACAGTAGTATAGTGTTTGAGAGGTATGGCATTACTAGTGACCACAAGGTGAGTGGGGATGTTTGAGAGGTTTCTTTAACAGAGTCGGCCTATTTTATTTCTTGAAATCAGCCCTGTGTGAATATTTCTGTCCAGTCTTTCTTGTCAGTTTCTGTATTTATGTTATGTAGCTCTTATGAACCTAAGGACTGAATCTTTAGATGTAATAGTCATAACTGTTCAAGGTGGCTTACGCTTACGGGGTTCGTCCACAAAAACCTCTGAAGTTGTTCAATTCTGCACTGTAGTCTGTGAGGAAATAGTGAAACACTGTCACTGGAATTGACGTGCCTGGTTGTAATTTAGCCAATTTAGTGGCTATGGGAAGCTGTCAGTTAAGTTAAGATAAGATAGATGCTAATCACTTGATTATTCCACAAGGGAAATCCTCCTTCGCAGAGCGTTCAGGAACACACACATGGTAGACACACCTTATGCATCATTACATAAACACATCATAACTGGGAGACATGGTGGTCTAGAGGCAAGGTGCTTGCCTCTCATGCCAAAAGGTACCGGGTTCAAATCCCGGTCTGTGCGAGCATGTTGGAGTTTGGGGATTTTTCTCATATTTTCCTGTCCCTGATCCTATGGCAGGTAGGATTGAGCACCTAGTCTTCTCAGAAAAATTTGGAGGGCCCATGTGCACGTTAAAGATACCTTGGCAGTTGGAAATCGTGAAGAGCAGGCCGTACAAGGCCACTGCCCAGGCAAAATTCTAAGAAACGAATCCTTACCACAACAAGGAAAATAAAAACAAGAAAAAGTGAGCAGCAAACTTCCTAAAATAAAGACCTAAACACAAGCATCATAACTCAGTACTCAATAACAGGCATATTACATGAAGTAACATGGTAAGGGACCTTAGTGAAATATTAATATTATTAATTATCAAGTTGTGCCAGAATTCTTTCTGTTCTGTTTTGGTGTTAATATTTGGTGTTTTCTCCTTTTGACAGATAAAATGGTTCCTGTGCGTAAGTTTGTGGAAAGTGGATGTTTGAGTTATCTCCTGATTGCCTTGTCCAGCCACGACACTCACAACCGACTGTTGGCCTATCAGGCACTCAACGATTTTTACCTGCATGCCGAGGGTTCCAGGTGGCGAGAGAAGACAGAAATTACCTTTGTGTTGGATGTATTGAATGCTAGCCGGTCCAAGGATGGGCAGAAGTTGCCGTACCTTGTAGCACTTTTCTTTGCTAGAGTGGTCAAGTTGTTTCTGTATCCAGGTAGGTGTAGTCAGTGATGTGATATTGCACTGTACTGTGTTGACATACACGTGGCAGCATTAGGGTTAAGATTTCTGCATGGTCTTTCGTATCAGTGTGATTGTTAATGTTATGTACATCTGATGAACCCAAGAATTCATCTATTGGGTAGCACTTGTAACTGTCTCTAGGCCAGCATAGGTGACCTCATTTATGTTTTGCTGAAAAAGAATTGAAAATCTTATGACAGTGAGATTACAGGAGATCTTCAGATAAAGAGAACCCCTGCCATACAAGTGTTTTGGTCCTTGACTTACGTACACTCGTTCGGCATCAGGTTATCAGGGTTCACACAGGCCCTTTACAGTCCTTAATTTTCATAAAAGAAAAAAAAGTACTTTAAAAGTCCTTAAATTCTGAAAATGATGTCAAAGTTCTTAAAAAGTCCTTAAAATTTGTTTTTCAAGTGAAAAATTTGAGATTTAAATCATCCGCTCAATACAGAAACATCCCATTTCGATGTGTGAAGCACACCACTTGTACGTTTGTAATATTTCTTTTTTTGTTTTTGTTTTTGAGTGCTGCATATTTTTTGGTCACATGTAATAATATTTTTTTGTTCTGAGTCCTTACAAAGTCCTTAAAAAGTCCTTAAAATCAGTTTTCATAACCACAATCCAACTAGAATAGCATTCTGTCGTTCGGCTGTTGGGACCTCATTAAAACGAAACTCAAAACCTGTTGTTAGGGAACAATAGTATATTACATGGAAAGCTCTAGCTGAACAGTGATCACATCTCAGTATCTTCTCTATTTGGCTTTGTAATTAGACTCTGGTCCCTTAACTCACCCTCAAAAGTTAACGAGGTTTCAACAGCCAATGAGTGATTTTTGGGGATTTAGATAACTGCCATGCCACTGTGCCCAGAATAAAATCTCCCAATATTTTTTGCTTTTTCTATCATGAAAAAAAACAAACATGAATGACAGGCTCCATACTGAAATGTTACGACTAGTTTAAGTACTAATTGCATCTTAACCAGTTGCAGCACTGAATTTAACATTGTAGTTGAAAATCTGGGGAGATCATACATCCATAACAGGTTCATATAATTTTGTATAAACCAATTGTATAGCATGAAAATGGATTTGCAGCTGTTGACAGTGGTATTTATATTTTCCAGTTTGAAAAATGTAAATGTTATCTCTACCCATCTAGCTGACCCATTGTACATGCCCATCTTTCGCTTCCTGTTGGCCAAGCCAGAGATTGACTTGTGGAATGTTCCAGAATTCTACCAGTTGTTTTACAGTTCAGCAAATCAGGTAGGTCACAGGGCCACACCTCATGGAGGTCAGCATTTCGAACCCACCTGATGTACTCTACAGAAACAGGGGGAATCTCGGCTGTGTTAGTGATCAGCCCCACTTTCAGTCGTGTGGATGCCTGCAGTTGACTGGCGGCACAGTGTCAAGTGCAATCGGCGTGCCCACCAGGCAACTGCAGGCATCCCCCCCAACTGACTGTGAACCAGATCTTATGTGACACAATTACCCCAGCATTTGACTTAAATTGTTCAGTTTCATTGGTGAAATGGTGAAGACAATGTGATCGCATTGTATTTTTATTTCTTCTGTGTGTTTTTGTTGTGTCCCATGAAGGATGATCTTACAAAGAATGTAGAATATGGGTTTCTGGGTTGTTTTTTTTACCACGAAAAAAGAAAAGTGAAATTTTGGAATTGGTAGTTTTGTGCCTGAGAACATTGTTATTGTAGCAATGTAAAGGCATACCTCATCACTTCTCTGTCCTAATGGCATAAATTAGATTTGACACTTTTGAGACATTAAGAAAAAAACTGTTTATTTTCCTATCATTTGCTGACTGAAGCCATCATGATTCTATTGGATTATTACATTTTTCTATTGGCGCATTTCTTGTTTTAGAATATATGAGATGCCTCATGCTCGAGAATGCAATCAACCATCAGTTGCATTTCGGCATAATTTAACATATGCCATCTTAGTAGAGCAATGAGAACATACCAAACAATTTAACCCATGTGTATTACACTATTGCAGCACAAGACAGAGAGATGTTGGATGTTGTCCCTTCTGGCAGATGGCATGCGAGAAACTTCTGACTATCGGCTGATACAAAACAAATATATCTTCAAGATTGTCATGAATTTCTTCCATTCGCCTGTCAGTTCTGTCCAGTCTCAGGTGAACACTTCGTCTGTTGTCAGCTAAACACTCACAGCGGTTAAAATGCCTGCTGGTTGCATAGTAGTTGATTGTTATGACAGGGGTGGAAAGGATGGATCCAAGCTGGTCAGATTCCCTACCATCCGTGTAAACAAGGGAAAGGAAGTGAAAGAATTGACCGCACGTCTCCCATTGAACATGTACACACGTGCTATTGTTTACTATAGCAAATTACTTTTAGCTCGCCGCTGGTTGGTTCACAACGCCTCCCATGCTCGCAGAAATCAGTTAGGGCTAACAAATCAAAATCACTGCCACAATCGCCATGGTGATGCTTGGGTCCTTACACTAAAGACGGCGGATATGTGCATTCTGTCCATAGCTGAACAGTGAACACGACTCAGTATTTTCTTTACCCGTCTTTGTAATTTAGATCAAAGTCCCATAACATCAGCGGAGATGTAACAGACAGACAATCATGGGACAGATGGGCTGTAGTGATGTAACTGACAGTGGTAGAATAGAATACCAGAGGGGTCATGAAATGACAGATTTTGGCAAAGCAGACTGTTTGTGCAGTTCAGTAGACAATGGCAGGACAGAGTTTAGGCATGATGGAATTGTAATAGACAGACAACACATCTGATAAACATACAAACAGTGGCATGTGTAGTGCAACATAACAGATAGACTCTAAGACTTTAGACAAAATGTGGCAAAAAGAAAAAGTTGTATGTAGCAAAGGCTTGCATAAGAAATAATGCAGAAACGATACAATAAAACACTAAGAAGAAGGAAAGACAGAAAGCTTTTGATCGATTGATCTTCTTCAGTAGAAAAAAATATACCAGGATAGAAAATTGAACAGATAACAAAACTGAACAAATAAAAAAATCGTAGAATATTTTACAAATATATAGACAGCTGTGAGTTCCAGACTTTGATTTTTGGACCTCAGCCCATCTGTCAATGAATGGTGACTTGAAGTGATGCTTTGGTCAGATTTCCCTTTACATTTCATTGTATTGTTTCTGTATTATTTCTTTCAGCTTTGTTGCATAAACTTTTTTCTTTTTGCCATATTTTGACTTTGATTCAGGCCTTGCTGCAACCCCACAGATTGTCTGTGTTTTTTTTATAATATTTTGTCTAAAACTATAAGGATGTGTTACCAAAAACAGGCATGAAGAAAAGTGTCATAAAAGAGACAGAGAGAGTTTGATCAGTGTTTGCAAACTTGATGTATTTCAGAGATTGATATTGCAACTGTTGACCAATGCCTGTGGAGAGAAATCTGTGGCTGTTGATCTGGTCAACCATCATGGGCTGTTGTCTTGGCTGTCGGCTGTTGTACAGGATCTGTAAGTATACAGAACTTTTCTGATTTCATAGACAGAATGTAGATGTGCCAGTTAGTCTTATCCTTGTTCTTGTTAAGCCTTGTCCAAGAACAGCAGGATGTGGCCTCTGCCAATTATCTCCATTCTTCTCTGTTGTGTCCATGCCTATCCACCTATCTACACAATATCATTTCTTCATCGTCTTGGGGGGGGGGGGGGGGGGTCCGGTCCTCTTCTTTTCTTTCCTTTCCTAGGCCTCCATTCATTGCAATGCTTTGTCCATCTGTTGTCTTTCATTCATCCGAATGGCCAGCCCACTTCCACTTTTGTTGTAGTGTAGATTTTATAGGCTGATCCTACATGCATGTTATATTACTGCAATCTACATTTGATGTGGGATATTTCCTTTCGTACGTACAACCGGATGTCTGATATTTGCTTTCGTACATACAACCAAATGTCTTTTAGGGATTCCACAAATCACAGCTTGATCAATGCAAGTCTCACCACGACAATTTTATTACACAAATGACAAAGCTCACGATGTGAGCGTTTCTTGGTCTTACATGGTCACAGTTGGCACACACAATACAGTAAAGGGGTAGAGCTTATATACCTAAGCCATAAGAAAGTGATGACATAACATAGTTCACAACAAAACAAGGGAAGTCTCGGTTTTAGAATAGTGTTCACTGCTCAGTTCAAAGTCACAACAGGAGGGTGCTACAGTCTGATTATGTACAGTACGTTCATGATTCATATTGCAGTCTACTTTGGATGCCTGATTTTTGTTTTTGTACATATATGTGGATGTCCACGTTAACCACATTTACATTTCGTCACAGTAATTCCACAATTGCCCAAAGCATGCTTTTGGTGTTTTGAGATGAAATGCTCACACTAATCGGACAACCATGTTGCAACGTTCAACAGTACATTGTTGTGTTTCAAACGAAAACCCAAATCCACCTCAATAACCATTTTAGACTTTTGTTGCTAGGGGAGCGTAATCTAATTTCAAAGCCGAACAGAGAAAATACTGAGTTGTGTTCACTGTTTAGCTATAGCTTTCTATGTAAAATTCTACGCTCCCCTAACAACAGCTACCTCTATATTCATAGTAAACGTTTTTTGTTTTGATTTTAAAAAGCACCAAAACATGACTTAGTCAGTCGTGGAATGATCATGACGATATGTCTAGAGTAGATGTCTTAATCGAACTTGACATACAAATCACTAAATGTCTAATCCCACCTAACATGACATACATCAAGATGTCTAACGTTCTTTGACTAGACCCAGACGTTTGTTTCCCCCTAGCTTATAATACACCCAGTTTTGTGATGTTAGAATTATTTTCTGACCCCCACCTGCAGGGCATCTTGACATTTCTGAAGGAGGCCTCTATCTGCAAGTTGATTAGTTGGATTTTTGTCATATTTACAAAGTTCATGTGGACATACTTTACAGTATGGGCATTTTACCGTTAGACTTTTGACTTCACTTTTATTTGATCTTATTTGTAGGAATCTGAGGGCTTGAAAGCCAGCCTAAAGTAAGATAATGCAAAAAACTGTGAAAGGTGCAAAGTGGCCATTATCGTGTAGATGCGCTGTTAAATCCAAACTCATACTCAAAGTGTTGTACGAGGACCACAGATTTCTGATATTGAAATTTAAATTGTAAATTTATTCACAACACATTTGAAACTTGCCCAGCCATGCTGACTATTTATGTTTTTTCTTACCAGAGAAAGAAATGGACCACACAGCCAGCTGTTGTTTGATTTGACTCACAACCTGTGGGTCAGCTTGACCACCAGCAGATTTGTCAGTATCAACCAGAAACAGAGAAGGTTGGAGGGCAGAGAGACCAGTGGGTTGAGGGCGGAGGAGGAGGAGGAAGATGTAGACCAGACGGTGTCCGCTGGACCATCCACACTTTGGTCAGCTGAACAACCCAGGAGCACGATAGAACGTGGACAACATTCAGGGAACGACCATCAAAAGTCAGCAGTGGTCAATGTGCCCAAGTCAACCATAGTGGAAATGTGTCTCATCGCCAAGCAATTAATCTGGCATGTCAGGTCAGTCTCCACTCAGTGTTATTTTTTTTCTCTCTTGTTCTCTCTTTCTTTCCTCATCTTGTGTTCCTCCATTTCTCCTCACATTTTTTGTTATTACATCCACCTCTCTCTCCATGGTTTCTGTAGTGTTGGTATCTCGTCACTGTTCCCTAAAGCTGTAGTAATCAATTTTGGCTACTTCTCAGGAGAAGAGAAAAACTGTTACTATTTGATTATTTTTCAGCTTAGGAGTCTAGAACCAAGATCATTGGATGTGGCCTTGAAGATGGTTGACATACATAAAAATTGATTTTTTGAATTTTGAAGTTACCACAGTCCTGGGGAGCAGTGACAATTTTGTGTTTGTTGTTCTGTTTGTCTTTCACCCCCTCAATACCCACTGCCACATATTTCTCCATGGTTTCTATGTATTGTTAACTGTGACTTGCAGACTTGCCTGAAATTGTACAAGTCACTAGTTGTTGTACTGAAAAAACTGTTTCTTTTCCCTTCATTTGGTGACTTATGCCATTCTGATTGAATTGGATTATTACAGTTTCTTATTGGTGCATTTGTTTTTCTATAATATTATCTGAAGGCCCTCATGCTCAGGAATGCTAGGAAATCATCATTTACCTTTTGACATGAGTTTGACATATGCCATTAAATGTGGCAACTTGGAATTTATTTCAAATTTTTGCACCTGGGAGTTCCTGTCAAATCAAACACTAAATCCATACATCTTTCCTCTGTGTCCTATCAGCTGACTGTGTTTGTTCGGCATGTGATCAGACTGAGATAGCAATGGCATGAGCAATTTCCTTTTCAATATTTCATTAACTGTTGAACTATGATTTGATTTCAGATCGTGTCCGGCTGGATTGAACAAACTGGTGGAAGTTTTATATTCTATACTTTCTATGGATGAAAGTTCTGGCAACCAGGAGGGCTTGACCACTGTAGCCAGTGGGAGATCAAGGTCATCCCAAGGGTCAGCTGTCCAGCCTTCATTACAACAGCATTGTCCAATGTTGGTGTTGTCGTCCACCGAGGCCTGTCTGTTGTTGTATAACGTGGCTGTTGCAGTGGACAATCGGACAATGCTTTCAGCATGCAGGGAAATCTTGACCAGTTCAGTGTCCAGTATAGATGGCATGGCCGGCCAGCCAGGCAGTAAGTTAGGGCTGCCGGATTATCAGTTACGAAAAGCAAAAGTTGAGGATGCTCAGATTCATGCAGTGAATGAACATGAGGAGATAGAAGAGGAGGGGGAGGGAACGAGGACTTTGAACATAACAAATCTGGAGACAGAAGAAAACATTAATCAGTCTGTGGTCTCTGGAGACAAGCAGGATGGCAGACAAATAGTGACAGACAAAAACAGTGTAGATCACAGACATTTGTTTGATATGTGTGTGCAAATTGTCCATCGTGCCAGCGCTGTGCATCTTGTCTGACATTTGTGGTCATCCTGACTTATTATAGAGGAGGTCGGGTGTGAATCACTGATTCATTGAGTGTACATTATTTTCACAAAATTTCATGACATTTTTCATGCATGTAGTTGATTATGGTATATTGGGGCTATTGGCCAGACCAGAATGTGTTATGTCCAATTTTGTTCATTGGTCTTAAAATGCCTGTTGATATCCAAGACACAAGGTGTGTGACTTTATTTCATACTCCAATGAAACTATTCATGCGACTGTCTTAATCTTACTGCAATTATTTGAATTTTCAGTAAAGTTACAAATTTCAAACTTGTTTTTCTCAATTTGACAATTGTGGGCATAAAACATTCTGGTTGCCAGCCCTCAGTATGAAAGCTGACTCATAAGAAACTTTGTAAACTGAATTTATGAAATAAGTTCATGAGTTGTTTCCAGTAGTGATAGACTTTGTTCGGGTACAGAATATTCTACACAGTAACAAAATTTTTCTTAACCCCTTCGATCCCATAGTGACGTACCTGGTACAAAATTGTGTAATTTTTGTCGGTGTGCCGTACCAAGTATGTCACGGAATTCGCGATACTCTGGGTTCCCCAATACCATGTAGACGTACCAGGTACGGCATACTAAAACTGCCCTACAGATGTTTTGTATACAAAACTATGGGCGAGTACGGGCGAAATTGTGAATCACCATTGAATTTTACACATACTCAATTCCAGTTTTTGGAAATTTCTTTACTGCTAGCGCATTATCAGTGCAAATAATCTTCGACCAGTTGTGTTCCTCTCGTCGCTGTCGATTTGATCACAACTTTGTGGCCTTGTATATTGCTTGAGATGAAAAAACATGGCATATTTAGAAACTATATTCAATTTCCTTTCAGAAAATGTATCCTTTTGTGGGGATAACTGTACAAATAAACTGATTACAGTCAATTTTAAAACACAATCTTAAAAACCACTTGTGCGCTGTTGTAAGGGCTAACCAAAATAGCTAAAAAGCTTGTCGTACCCAGGCATGCAAAATGCGTCGTAGCAAAGGGGTTAATGAAGAAAGGGATAAAGGGTACAATTTATATTTTTGACAAAAAGCTCAACAATTTTCTTTACCCTTGATGGCAGTCCAGTATTTAGTCCCCACAGAATATCAATTTTCTAACTCTCTTCCATGATTAACTCTTGAGAAATTGATGATTGAAGTTTCATCATGTGCTCATACCTTCTCGGGGTAAGATTTTTTTTTCTTTTAGTTATGCTTACAAATTACACAAATACTGTTTAACTCAGTTTTGCTGAAAAGTGGAGAGATAGAACCATGTCAATCTAAGGGGACGATTTATGCAACCTAATTTCAGGATTTATCATTTCAGCATATAATGTTCTTATTTCTTGCTTTACAATCTGCTGCCATGTTGTAAACATAATCAGCCATGAAATAATTCATGGTTCATGATTTCAGTTCACTTTCACGAGGAATTATGGTTTGACTCCTCTAATTTATCAAATGAATCCTTGTTTAGTCACAAATAAACGTTTTTTAAAATATATTAATTTATTATGTCATTTTGAGTTGTGTGTGGCAGTGGTAATATTATAATCATATCGATACTTGAATGAAGGTTTGGAAATGTATATAATGATGTGTAAGGGTTTGGAAATGTGGTATGTGGGGATGTGTGGGGTATTTGGAAGTGCAGTAAGTAGGGATGTGTAAGGGTTTGGAAATGTAGTATGTAGGGATGTGGGAGAGTTTGGAAATGTAGGGATGTGGGAGAGTTTGGAAATGTAGGGATGTGGGAGAGTTTGGAAATGTAGGGATGTGGGAGAGTTTGGAAATGTAGGGATGTGGGAGAGTTTGGAAATGTAGGATGTGTAAGGGTTTGGAAATGTAGGGATGTGGGAGAGTTTGGAAATGTAGTATGTGGGAGGGTTTGGAAATGTAGGATGTAGGGGTGTGGGAGAGTTTGGAAATGTAGGGATGTGGGAGAGTTTGGAAATGTAGGATGTGTAAGGGTTTGGAAATGTAGGGATGTGGGAGAGTTTGGAAATGTATGTGGAGATGTGTAAGGGTTTGGAAATGTAGTATGTAGGGATGTGTAAGGGTTTGGAAATGTAGTATGTAGGGATGTGTAAGGGTTTGGAAATATACACATTGTATGTAGGGATGTGTAAGGGTTTGGAAATGTAGTATGTGGGAGGGTTTGGAAATGTAGGGATGTGGGAGAGTTTGGAAATGTATGTGGAGATGTGTAAGGGTTTGGAAATGTAGTATGTAGGGATGTGTAAGGGTTTGGAAATATACATATTATATGTAGTGATCTGTAAGGGCTTGGAAATGTCACACTAGCAGTAGCAGCTGTATGTAGGGATGTGGGAGAGTTTGGAAATGTAGGGATGTGTAAGGATTTGGAAATGTAGGGATGTGTAAGGGTTTGGAATTGTAGAGACCTGTATGAGTTTGGAAATATATGAAACATGTATAAGGGTTTTGAAATATAGTGCGTAGGGCTGGAATGGGTAATGAAAATATCCCATGTTTGGGTTCTCTTTCTCTCTCCATTCTCTCTCTCTGTCTGCCAAGCTGATATTGGTAACTGATTTGTCCTCGGGGACTGAGACCCAACAAAGTGTTCGTGCCTCTCTCTGAAACATGTTTGTGCTACAGCTAATATATTGACTTTATTGTTTCTATGTTCGGGGGATGATTAAAACATTCACTGTCCCTAGCAAAAAAAAAATTAGTAAATTACAAAAATAAAAGCACTGTTGCTAATGGTTTACAGGTGTCGAAATGACGCCGTGTGTGTTTTAGTGGGTGTAAAGAGCTTTGTTTTTTCGCTGCCACCTCAGCCAACTTTCAACTCATACACGCCTCTGAGAGCTGACAACAAATTGGTGTTCACAACTCATATTTAATGTCTGCCTCATTTTCTTCACATTGTCTCTCCATACACCCTCCCACTGCTGTACTTTATCCGTCCCACCCGTTACCACCCACCCGGCCAATATTTCCCCCTGGTGTGACCTCAGTGTGGCATACACCATTGTCTCCGCCGTGAATGCTCACTGTATCATGCTACGGGCTCACCAACCATACACCAGACCGTCTCAACCTGGCGGCGCTTGCTCTGCTCCCCAGGGTAGGCGTCAACCACTCAAAGCCAGTGAAGCTACGTCATATCCGCTTCCGCCTGGCCACAATTTGTCAAGCTTGGGTTGCCAGTTGGGCGCTGTTGTGTATTTTCCATTATCTCTTGGGTGTCTGCGATATGGGGCTAATTGTCCAGAACGGATATCACGTGGACTGAACCACAACTTTTTGTGTGAGCTAGTGACGGCTTTCGATCAGAAACACCATCAAACATGCTTGTCCTGTCAGACGAAGTTAGTGCAACAAGGCGGCAGAAAGCTGGGGCTAATCGGAAAAACGCAGAAATTTAATTAATGAAAACCCTGAAAAAATCCTACTGCGGACAAAAATCTTGTTAAAAATCAAGTCTCCATTTATGAATTCGCAATTAGTTCAAGCCAAAACGGACAGGTGAAAGTAGCCTGAAGCTAAGGTTACTCTATCATAGAGTATCAACAAGAAACTCAGCCAAGACAGTTATGCATTGTGCTCGTTTTGTTCTGGTTAACTAGCCTACTCATCATCAGTCCCTTTATAAGACCATAAGTGTAATAGATCTAAAGTACAGCCCTTCTAAAAATGTGTAAGTGTGTCAGATTCTTTCTTCTTATTGTCTTTCCCTTAATATAAAATATCAGGCTCTGTCAAGATTAATTAAGCCTGCTGCAGCTGAAAGACTTCAACATCGTTGGTGATTAGATTATAAATTAAGATTGAAGGATATTGTATGGTCACCGACCAGGAAGATTGGGGAGTTCCATTTGAGTCACACAATGGGGATTCTACAAGGACAACGACTACGAGGAGCATCCGTGGGTGGAGGGCGATGGGAGTTTGTCCTTCAGATGGATGATTAACACACTCAACATGAAATCTGTGCCAGACTAAAGTTGTGTAACTCTTATATGGCATTCCATTCTAAAACTGTTTTTAGCGGCAAACGCGCGGTAGTTAAGAAAACGTATTAAGTTATTGTGGAATTATAACCTCAATCGCTGTGGGAAAACTGGCTATTCGGCATTGCCCATTGCGATTGGCTGATCAAAAGAGATCATTGCATTTTTAAAACTTTGTTGTTGTTGTTTTTTTTATAATAAATTGCCTGAAACTTGAATAAACAGGGTAGGTCGACTGAGTTAGATTTGTAGACACTTGAGGAAATGTGTAATTCATAATTTTTTATACTGTTATTCAGGCTGCAGTGCTGAGAAAAAAGGGAATAAATAAACAAATAAATAAATAAATAATTAAACCAAAAATTGCACCACAATGAAATACTCTCGCCACATTTTTTTTTTCTTATATCAATTATCATAAGATTGTTACAGAACTACCCGTGTGTTAAAATATGCCCACCCCCCCCCCCTCCCCCAAATGGCCCAAAACCTATACAATAAATTCTAACACAATGAAGAAAGCAAAATAATCTACTCTAGCTTCTGCCCACCCAAGACTTTCATCGGGCTTTAAAAGGAAAAACAAGGCAGCAAACTGGAAAATTTGAACAGATTTTAGATAGATTTAGCCACGGTGAATTACTGAATAAGTGTGAGGTTATTACATTAGCTGTTTGGTGAAATATCTCCAAAATAAATGATGATTCCGTTGGTAACAAGACCTGCAGCTTTTAAAAAAAAAATTACATTACTGATTGAGGTACCCAGCTTTGCCTGGGGTAAATCTGTTTATTAGTTTCAGTTGTGGGTGATTATGATGGATTTCCTTCTCTTTGCCGTTCCCTTGGGTTGATTTTGTTATTGCTTTTGTTTTGTTTGTTTCTAGATAAGTCTTTTGGCTCTACCCTTGCACATTAATGCCCTGGCGTACTCTATCAGCATTTGAGGCGAGGATTGTAATGAAATGCCTATAATCGAATCGTGTGTTTAATAGTGAAAACATCGCAGGAAGTGACGACGTCATGTGTGCTTGGAAAAGAAAGGATCGTGGACGCAGTTAGCGACACAAAGCAAACTTTAAAAAATATTTCCACACCATCTCAAATCCCCAGTTCTAAAAATGAACCTTCTACACGTCGAAGGAAAGGAACCGTCAAAATTTCATGCAAATCCGGGCTGTCTGAGCGACGCTAGGTCTTGTTAAAAATAGCGCTAGTTTATTTATTATACATGTAATAGATATTACATGATCAATGTCTATATCTTCTATTATTATAAAAGTGAAATTTGGAGGCTATGTTAGCCTACTCCTCCGTTAATACTTAGCCCACGCGCTTCAAATTTTACAGACGTCCATAGTATCCACATACCCAGGTTTTCGTCACATAAAACATACGAAAACTCCTGTCCCCGAATTTATCAAAATAGATTTTTTTCTGTCATTCTATTTTAATTCACCATTTTGAGTGAACCGGAAGAAATGATACCAGAGAGTATAGATGTATAGAGAGGGTTCACTTCCGCCAAATTGCGAAACTAGGTCGCTGCGGTAAACAAGAAATTGAAGAATTGAAAGAGACCGCCTTCACCAGAGATAGTGTGCATATCTGTTTAGTGTGGTTTGTTCATATTTTTGGGCTGAATTAAACTATTTAGAGCCGTTTGTAAGCTCTTACGCCACGTGGAAATGCACAAACCGGTTTTGTTTACCGCAGCGACCTACTTTCCGCTCCATGCTAACAATGGTTTCGCGGCGCCTCCCGTGTCTCGCAGTGCAAATTGACCAATAGTGAACCCTCTCTATATATCTATACTCTCTGATGATACCATTTTGACGCGCCGACTGAACGCGGACGTTTGGTTCCGCACCGACAAACGAAACCGTTCGTAGAACGGGTAATTAAATAAAATAATTCTGTGTGAAATTGTGGTGTAACAGTAAGTTCTATTAGTCATAGCATGGAATCCAAATGCCGTTTTAATGTAGCCTAGATCTAGATATACGGTTGCGCTTTGTACATGGAAAATTTGCAAGATATATCTTGCGCGGGTCGGCTAGTCTATCTATACTATATATATTTGTGGACTTGAGATTTTTCGTTGCAAAAGGCTTCTGAACCACTCAACACTCAGACTTCAAATTTTATATGGTGCATCAGAATGGATGTAAGGGTGCACAGTTTTTAACAGAAGTCTCAAATCGGTGTAGTTTTTTTTTATTGGAAATTTATTGTTTCGCCATCATTTAGAGCTATTTCGAGTCATAGTTCGCCATTTTAAGGTTTCGTTATCACTTCCTGCGGTGTGTTCACTATCAAACACACTAACCCGTGCGCAAATCATGCTGTTGTACGGGATGCGCAAGGGTGTCAACTCACAAAGGCAGAGCAGTAAGACTTATTTAAAAACAAACAAACAAAAATAAAATAAACAAATAGGAACAGGCCAGATGAAGCAGGTCCACAATAACCACCCAGAACTGAAACCAATATTCAAACCGATTTATCCCGGGCAGGGCCGGGGACCTCAACTAGTATGTATATAATTCACAAATTCTCCACTTTTGCACACAAAAGGCTTTTTCATTAGCCAAGCTACAGTAACCAATTTTTGCACGCAGGTTTCAAATACCGTGGAGGGTGCACTGAAGTTTGGATTTTTTTTTATTGCTTTCGTTTTTGAATTTGTAGAAAATGCATTGTTTCGTCGTGCTGTGGACAGTCCTGATTTTCATTCTCGATCTTGGCGCCATTCTGTAACAGTATCGTACATGTCATAAAAAGTAACCATATCAAGTGCTGAATTTGGTGCTTTGTGTCCTGGTGCGCATGAGTTCTGAGGCAAGACTGTAGATTATTATTAGAGAGACAGAAAAGAGAGAGAGAGAGAGAGGGGGGGGGGGAGAACAGAAAAACTTCAGAAAGATATACAGGGGCGAAGAGAGAGCTGGATGAAAAGATAAACGGCAAGCAAACAATATAAACTGTCAGACAAAATTAGATTTGGGGGAGGGGGGTTAGTGGGAAACTAAGGAAGACATGAGGGTTGTAAGAGAGAGATAAGAGAGAGAGAGAGAGATGCGACAGAGAGACAGCGACGGAAAGGAGAGAGAGAGAGAAAAGGGGGAAGGGGGATGACGGGTGGGAAGGGGGTCGAGCGATGAAGACTTTTTGAGTCTAAGTCAGAAGACAGAAGAATCTGCCACAGTATATAATTGAGATTGCAGTTGTGGGGATATCCATTATGTGCCGATCAGCGTATCTGACCACACGTCTCTATGGAGGGTCACGGAACATAAGGGAACGCAGCGTCTTTTGTCCAAGGCAGGAACTCGTTTGTTTGTGCGGCTATTAAAACGATGAATCGTTATTGTCCCTCCCCGTGACGTTGATGGTCGTTTTGTTGCCGGGAAAGAGAATGACAGGAGTTTTTTACTGGAGAATGTTCTAACCATACAGCTGCTTAGGCCGTGGACGTGTGCGTGTGTGGATGTGTTTGTATCTGGTGTGTGTGTGGGGGGACGGGGGGGGGCGAATCGCAGACTGTGACGTCAATGGTTAGTGTGCAGTGAGTGAATCGCTAGAAGAGAAAGAGGGGCTGCATGAGCAGGACATCAAGGCGTGAGTGTTTTTCAACATTTTCTTTGGCCCCGAGGACCCGAGAATTCTAGAAAATATCTCAATGTCATCACCAAAAATTGAGAAGACTATCTGTCACCAATTGAAATACAGGATCAGCAACAAACGTGAAGAACTGGCCGCCGGTGGGATGTCACAAAACAGGAAACAGTTATATAACATAACCGTATTTGCCTGACCCAACAGCTTTGAAGAATTTAGCCCCAAAAAACTAAAAATGTTTTTCTGCTTTTAATCGAGAGCACTCCAGACCCAGGATAACCGCAATCTCTTGGTGTTTGGTGCCATCTTCGGGCTAACAAACAAAAGGACGAGGTTCCTCCCGGCCAGGAACCTTTTTTGGTTTAGCCTGTCCATGTGGTCACAGGAATCACCCTCTGTTAAGACGTTGACCAATCGGTCAGAAGAATCAACCCGTAAATATAATAATTATTAAACAAACAACACGACCCCCCTTCCCTCCCCCAACCCTCGGGCCACAACAGACACAAGGCAATTAAATGGGAATTCTAAAAGTACTCACCCTGACGTCAGCAGACAGGCAGTGTCCAGGACGTTCTGCTGGCTTACGTCACTATTCCATTAGGCTAGTAAATTCCACACTCGAGATTGTGGTCATATTTCTGAATCTGTGAGGTCAATCTAGACTAAGCAGCTCATCATAAAATCAGCGTCATTGGTTACCCGGGCTCTGTGGCTGCCAGGGGGGGGAATTACTCTAACCTGCTGTAAAAAGTAAAAAGTAGATTTCGCGAGCCAAAATTGAACATAGATTGTTCGTGAAGATGAGACCCCCGAGCAATTTGATGGTTGGCCAAGGTTCTGCCAAGTCGATTTGATCTATAATAGATTCACTATAATATGGTTAAATTTAGAATATTTTCTGAAAACATTATTGTGAAGGCTGAAATTAGCGAGAGCGCGGAGAATGAAGCGGGCCTTTGTTTTTTGTTGTATTTTTGATATTCAAATAAACACATAATGGAAAAGGCAATACGGATTAGGAAGAAAAGTGTATGACAGTGTAGATAATGACATATGTGTGAACTGATGTCGCTCTATCTGTGCGACGTCACAATGCCGTGCCCCGCCCACAAACTAGACAAATTGGGTGGTGGCTCAGAAGCTAATTATGTGGCTATGGACACAATACGGCGATGGTTCTGTGTGTGCGTCAAGTGTGTCTGTGTTTGTGTGTGTCGTTACTCTTTTAACCCTATTGGTGTCAGGTAGGAGTTGCCGTGTCCACTAAGGGTGTTCCAACTGCAAGACTTCATCATCATACACATTTGGTATTTGAGATTGTTTTTAATTTAGAAGCCTGTGCAAAGCGTGAACGCTGATTTAATTGACTCTGGCAGTCAAGGGATGAACAAAACTGTCAATCTGATTGTCTTATGACCGTAGCAGGGTTAACAGCATGTATATAATAGTCAAGAAATTGTGTAATGTCCACTTAATTAATTTGTCGCGGCTGTATTGTCTATACTTTTTTTTTTCGCCAACATGTTTCATCCATTTAATATCGCCGGTCGGCTGTTGGAACCTCGTTAAAGCCGAAATTCAATGTTCTAATTACAAAGCCAAAAATAGAGACAATACGGAGTTATGTTGACTGCTCAGCTATACAGTGACGGATCTACTATGAAACTAATGAAGCTTAAGTTTCAGGGCACCAAATCCTGGAGATGCCATGAAGAAACTTTTTTTCAATGAGTTTTGGATGTTGCCCTATTGTTACTGGTTGCCAAAGGAGCTATCACAGTTCAAGCTTTAGGGTCACAAAAGTGTAGATCCACCACTGCAGCAATAGCTCTTTATGTAACAACTAACATACTACGGGTCACCAACAACAACCTTTGAGTTCAACTTTAACCAAGTTCCAACAGCCAACCGACGATGTATATAATATTAATACATAACGAGGGGTATTTGCCATCTTGTTGTATACGACATTTTGCCGATTTTGAGGTAATATCATGAAAGTGGTTCGTCCTTTCAACTATTAATTTCATTATATACAAGTGTCATTCCAATCGGTCAAAAACTATTCGAGATAATGTGTTTGTGACGTACTGTTGTAATGTATGCGATTTGGCCGGTTTACTTTCAAGCCTCATTTTCTCGAAAAGGTAAAAACGCACAAATAACAACATGGAAAATACCGGAATATGGAATATAACCGTTAATAATAATATGGCTCTGGTGTTTGCTTGTGTCTGCATCGTTGGGTTTTTGGGGGTTTTTTTTGTTTGTTTGTTGGTTTGTTTGTTTTCTAATACCTTTGCCAAGACTGAGATAATGTCATGCATAGGATATGTCATTGGGAATATCAACAGTCTGCCTGTCTGTGTGCACGCATGCGTGCTCGTGTCAGATAAAAACATTAGACCGGTAGAGAGACATGCATGTTGGGTTTTGGTTTTTATCGTTATTATTATTATTATTATCAAATTTATAAAAGAAAACATTAATAGCATGGACAAGGAAATGAGAGAAAGAAAATGAGAGAAAAGTGCAGCTTTACGTGATGGACAGAAGGGGAGAGGGGGTGGATGATGGGGAGGACTAAAAATTGGATTTGAGAGAAAATTGTGGAAAGCAAAAAGGAGGGAACCGAGTGGAAAGGAGGAAGGAGAGGGAATCGAGTGGAAAGGAGGAAGGAGAGGGAATCGAGTGGAAAGGAGGAAGGAGAGGGAACCGAGTGGAAAGGAGGAAGGAGAGGGAATCGAGTGGAAAGAAGGAAGGAGAGGGAACCGAGTGAAGAAAAGAAAGGGGAGGGAACCAATTGAAGAAAAAAGGGGGAACCGAGTGAAGAGAAAGGTGGGAACCGAGTGAAGAGAAAGGGGGGAACCGAGTGAAGAGAAAGGGGGGAACCGAGTGAAGAGAAAGGGGGGAACCGAGTGAAGAGAAAGGGGGGAACCGAGTGAAGAGAAAGGGGGGAACCGAGTGAAGAGAAAGGGGGGGAACCGAGTGAAGAGAAAGAGGGGAACCGAGTGAAGAGAAAGGGGGGAACCGAGTGAAGAGAAAGGGGGGAACCGAGTGAAGAGAAAGGGGGGAACCGAGTGAAGAGAAAGGGGGGGGAACCGAGTGAAAAGAAAGGGGGGAACCAATTGAAGAAAAAAGGGGGGAACCGAGTGAAGAGAAAGGGGGGAACCGAGTGAAGAGAAAGGGGGGAACCGAGTGAAGAGAAAGGGGGGAACCGAGTGAAGAGAAAGGGGGGAACCGAGTGAAGAGAAAGGGGGGAACTGAGTGAAGAGAAAGGGGGGAACCGAGTGAAGAGAAAGGGGGGAACCGAGTGAAGAGAAAGGGGGGGGGGGAACCGAGTGAAAAGAAAGGGGGGAACCAATTGAAGAAAAAAGGGGGGAACCGAGTGAAGAGAAAGGGGGGAACCGAGTGAAGAGAAAGGGGGGAACCGAGTGAAGAGAAAGGGGGGAACCGAGTGAAGAGAAAGGGGGGAACCGAGTGAAGAGAAAGGGGGGAACTGAGTGAAGAGAAAGGGGGGAACCGAGTGAAGAGAAAGGGGGAACTGAGTGAAGAGAAAGGGGGGGAACCGAGTGAAGAGAAAGGGGGGGGGGAACCGAGTGAAGAGAAAGGGGGGGACCGAGTGAAGAGAAAGGGGGGAACCGAGTGAAGAGAAAGGGGGGAACTGAGTGAAGAGAAAGGGGGGAACTGAGTGAAGAGAAAGGGGGGAACTGAGTGAAGAGAAAGGGGGGGGGGGACCGAGTGAAGAGAAAGGGGGGAACCGAGTGAAGAGAAAGGGAGGGGACCGAGTGAAGAGAAAGGGGGGAACCGAGTGAAGAGAAGGGGGGGGGGGCCGAGTGAAGAGAAAAGGGGGGGGGGGGACCGAGTGAAGAGAAAGGGGGGGGACCGAGTGAAGAGAAAAGGGGGGGGGCCGAGTGAAGAGAAAGGGGGGGGGGGGACCGAGTGAAGAGAAAGGGGGGGGGGAACCGAGTGAAGAGAAAAGGGGGGGGGGAACCGAGTGAAGAGAAAAAGGGGGGGGACCGAGTGAAGAGAAAAGGGGGGGGACCGAGTGAAGAGAAAAGGGGGGGGGGGACCGAGTGAAGAGAAAAGGGGGGGGGGGCCGAGTGAAGAGAAAAGGGGGGACCAAATGAAGAAAAGAAAGGGAAAGTAACCGAGTAAAGACAAGAAAGGGACTGGAAATGAGTGAAGAAAAGAAACGGGAGGGAACAGAGTGAAGAAAGGGGAGCGAACCGAGTAAAGAAAAGGAACGGGAGGTAACTGGATGAAAAGGAGGAAGAGAGGGAAGCGAGTCAAGAATATAAAGGGGAGAGTACTGAGTGAAGAAAAAGAAAAAAATTGGGGGGGGGGTGGCTTGCGTCAGTAGAAAGAGGTGAAGAGCTGGAGCATCAAGTGTCACCGCGACAACAATCAATAGGCCAGACGGGTGAGACGGTCACGCATCAGCACACGTGAGAAGCTAATGGATGCTCTCACTGTAGACTCAAGTCAAAAGCTCAGTTGGGACCGGACAACGTTGGTGAGCAGGGCAGAAATCTCCCGGACACGGCCCCAGGGGGACCCTTGCTGTACTCGCGCCATCTCAGCCATTGTTTTATACGGGGCAAAGAAGCAATTATGGTCTTGCTACACGGGGGCTAAAAATGGTGGGTTATGTACACGATAGTTGTGCACCGAGGGTGCCATCAAATGTATAGGCGTAGCTGTGTATACGGTCTTCAAATAGACAGGTCATTAAGTGTGTTATAGGAGGTGTTTAGTAATTATTTTACAATGTGAACTGAAGAAACCTCGGCTGTGTGGGCGGAGGTCTACACACTATGGTCGTGTATAGAGTAGGTTATTGACTCTGTAGGCGGACTTACATACACAAAAAGCGTGTATATAGATAGATATCAGCAGTATAGGCGGGGCAATATACACGACTGGCGTATTTAGGGAGATATTTATTTATCTGTATAGGCGGAGCTAAATACACGACATTCGGGCTTTGGGAAGTATATCAGCTATGTTTGCGGAGCTATATGTACGACAGTAATGCTGTTGTGTAAAATGTAAAATCTCAGCCATGCAGGTGGAGCTATGTACAATACAGTCGTGGGGTGAGGAAGACATCAGCAGTAAAAGCGGAGTTGTACATGTGGCAGTTATGTTGTTGTTGTGGTGGTGGTGGTAGTGGTAGGTGGTTGTTGTGGGTGGTGGTAGTGATGGTGATGTTGGTGATGGCGATGACGGTGGTGGTGGTGGTGGTGGTGACGGTGGTAGTGGTGGTGGTGGTGGTGGTTTGGGGCCATGATGTCTCTATCCAGAGTAAGGTGCTTGACAAGAGATATCAGGCATCAGGTGTCTGTAATACAAGACACCAGCACTTTAACTAAGTCTACTTCAGTCAACACCTGATGGAGCAACTCTATGTCTGACGTTGACTGCAGCATTGATACCGGATAACTCACATTGGTGACGTTATCTGTCCATCCAGCCCTTCAGCCCTGAAGATAAGCAGTGGGCGATGGACCGTCTAGACCAGTGTTTCTCAAGGTTTTTTGGGTGGTTTTTTTTTTTTTTTTGCCTTTCCCCCCACTTCAGGTTTAAGAAAAAAAAAAAAAACATGCGCCCCATCGGACAAAGTCAGTATACAGTTTATACAAAAAGATTTTAAAAATTAATTTTTATATAGAGCTTTTCCTGATAGGAGGACTGAGTGAAGGAATCCCAGAAGAAAAATCAATAACATATATTTTTTTTTTTAAATGCTTGATTCTGTTGATTCATGTATCAATCAATAATGTATTTTTTTAAAAGATGCTTGATTTTGTTGATTCAGGTATCAATCAATAATGTATTTTTTAAAACGATGCTTGATTTTGTTGATTCAGGTATCAATCAATAATGTATTTTTTTAAAAGATGCTTGATTTTGTTGATTCAGGTATCAATCAATAATGTATTTTTTTAAAAGATGCTTGATTTTGTTGATTCAGGTATCAATCAATAATGTATTTTTTAAAACGATGCTTGATTTTGTTGATTCAGGTATCAATCAATAATGTATTTTTTAAAAACATGCTTGATTTTGTTGATTCATGTATCACCATCAGTCAATAATATATTTTATTTAAGTGCTTGATTTTGTTGATTCATGTATCAAAAAAAACAGGAAATCCCAAAGAAATAACAAAACTATAATGGGACCTCCCTTAAAGAATAAATGGGAACAGACTCACCTCTAAGCTACTGATCAACCTGATTTTTCATACCATTTTTTCACGATGGGCAATCTACAATTTAGATGTGTTGTTATTTTGCCGTGTTACATCATTCGGTATGTATAACATTCAAAAGAAGTTTTAATGAAAACTTTTGTTCAAGTTGTATTCACTTGTTTCTTACTTCAGATCCCCACTCCTCATTCTGAGGTCCCACGCCCCATTAAGATATTGTCACTCCCCCCCCCCCCCCCCCTTCATGAAATACTGGTACAGACGCTCTTTAAATCTTCACCACGGACACAGCAATGGTGGTATTTTGTCATAATCATATCGGCACCGAAAGTGCATTGACGAACGGGTCCCCCTTCCCAAATCTCACCTTGTGAATGTTTGTTTCTACAGTCTTTGTACCAGCAGGAAACATGCACTCGTTGTTACACGTAGCCAATTTCACTCGCACAGACACGCACACACACTTTTGGCGTACACACACACACATTCATTTTTTTGGTGCGTTAGCCAAACACTTAAACTGTAATCGCATTGACACTTAAGACCAATTAGCGACCTGGAGGGTGTTCAGAGATGTTGGTCCAGCTTGACTTAAAGCACTCACTGTTTAGCGAGAAGAGTTTGCATTAAGCGCTTGCCAGGAGCATTGATTCTCAATCCTGTTAGAATTCATTTAATTCAGGAATTGAGCGATGTGGGGGGGGGGGGGCAGGGGGGCATGGCAGCTGAGGGGTGGGGAAAAGGGAAGGAGGGAGTAAATACATGTTTCACAGGACTGATCCGAGACTTAAGTCTCGTTTGCCCAGATATGGATTGCTTTATCCAAAAGCTCTGAAACTTGCAAAGCTGATTCAAAATAGCCAAATGAGTGTAAAAATATACACATTCACCACAAAAAAACTATTTCCTGACTAATCACAAGTGTCCCCAATCAATATAACAATGATCATCGGATGATACGAAGCATTATATGTATATGCATACCTAGCTTTCATGTAAGGTCGATTCAACATCTCAGCCCACCATTTTCTTCAACGATCCAACGCCGTTGTGTACCGACATAACTAGTTTAACTCTGCGTTAGGCAGATCTTATGGAACAAAAGACGTCGTCCGCACAACCTTTGCAAGTTCTTTGAACACAAATTCTGCAAAAGTGTGCGCCATTTCACCACAAACTACTTGCCTTATCACAACTCAACAATAGCAGCAGCAAAAACAACACCACTTAGCAGCAATGAACGTACAAAGGCCGGGGCCGGGTAGACATAGGATTCCAACTTGGCTGTTGTTTAGGGGACCGTGGCATGTTACAGGGTAAACTGTAGACGAGCAGTGAACACTACTCAGTATGATTTCTATAACGGCTTAGTTATTAGACTACGGTCTCCTAACAGCAATCACTCCAATATTAATGGGTCAATTAGCTAGTGCCACTTTTAGGATTAAATGGCGTTTTCTCAAAATCTTTTTTTAGGGGGGTCATTGACTTCAATTTATCAAAAATGTCTTGTCTTTTATTATGTGTACAGAACTCAAAATGTCATGTTTTCGACTTATTGTGGGTTTTCTCATGCACACTCACAATTAATAAACTTGAACTTCGTAAAAGAGTTATAATTAACAACAGGAAAACTTAACAATGATTATTCAATTATTCTGAACCATGCCCATAAATACAAGTGTTCTCCAACTGAGGCATTGCAAAATTAGAGCGGGTCAAATCCACCGACTAGAAAAGGCACTCATAACTAACAAACATGAGAAGAATTGAATACTTCCCGAGAAAGCAAAGTTGTATGATAGAAAACAGTTTGAACATCTTTGGTTATATTTGACGACAAAAACGCGTGTAAAATGAGACGGAAAATAATACGCTGAGAAAAGGAAAGAAAGACATAAATTTGAAAAACTAATTGAGAACAAAGATACACTTTTCCTTTGTTATCGAAAACAAAATATATGAACAAAGAGATATTTCTGTAACTTCACTGAAAATCTTGTAATGTGACCTCTTTCACGGCCGATTTCATCTGCCTTTATTTGGCCATGACCCAATTCCACTTATGTAAGACACTTCTGTAAGGTTCTAGTCACCGAAAAGGCGCATAGATTGTTTATTTTCAAATTGGACTTCGTATAACTTTTTTCTCTAAAAAATACAGCCCTTTCCCTGTCAAACCACATTTGTGCCAGGTCCTACTACGACCAAAAAGTATTTCTGTGTATTTAGTTGTTGTTGTTGTAAAGTTTACTAGCTGGCCCGCTGACTCAGGAAATATACAGATGCGATATTTAAAGCTGCGTTTGGACCACCAAGGTGTAAATTGAGGCGCAGAATGAAATTTCCTGTGATTTTTTAAAATTCTACTGAAAGAAAATGCGTTGTTGTTTGTTTTTTTTTTGTTTTTTTCGGCTCAAAATGTCGAAACACTTTCTTCTGTTCAACTCAGTTGTGGATCAAAATCAACGAAAGCATTAAAAATATAGCGAACTTCAAGACCTTCTAAAATATGCCTGTTTTACGTCCTGTCTATACGTAGTGTGATATTTTGCACAACTCAAGGCTCAGCGGTTAAAAAGCCTTTGATGATTACATTGAAGACCTTACTTTGTTTATACTACGACCAGCTGAAGTCCCCGGCCCTGCCCGGGATAAACCTGTTTACTAGTTTCAGTTCTGGGTGATTGTAGTGGATCTGTCTCGTCTTGCCCGCTCCTTTAGGTTTATTTTGTTGTAGTTGTTTGGTTGTTTGTTTGCTTGTAGATAAATCTCACTGCACTACTTTTGCGCATATATCATAAAAACCACAGAAAAACTGTGGGGTCGCATCAGGGCTATAAGCAATGTCAAAATTGGGCGAAAAGAAAAAGTTGTATGTAGCGAAACCCTGCGTGAGAAATAAAACCCAATTATAATAGTAAAGACTGATTTTTGTTCAAAATAATTGTGTCCACGTAACTCTTCGTGAAAAAAATTGATACAGTAATCCAAGTTTCATAATTTTTAATGGCGTAGTCGCGAAGGTTTAGCTGCTTACAGGTTCACCCTCTAGCTCAATTATACTATAGTGAGATAAGAAAAGTTAGACACGCCATAACCAGGAAAACCTTCATCAGGTCTAGAACTTTGGTAGAGGAGGAAGGAAAAAGTGTGTTTTGAATTGGAAAGGGGTGTGGGAGGGCAGAAGGGGGAAAGGATGTGCATGTGTGGATGAGCAGACAGACCTGCTATTCTCGGCACGTGTCAGGGGACATCAAGGCGACGTGCGAGCTTTGCCCGAGCTAACCTGTCCGTCTGTCTGTCTGTCCGTCTGTCTGTCTGTCTGTCTGTCTGTCTAGTGCAGTTTTCCTGGAGTCCCTGCTCGTTCTGGCGCCTATCTCTGGTCTGGTGGCTGCAAGTACTCAATAGAAATATGTGTCTTTGTGTGTCTTTGTTTCTGTGTGTGTTTGTGTATGTTTCTCTCTGTGTGTGTCTGCGTGTGTGTGAATCGCGGGTACAGGGCAAAATTGTTGTATCTCCAGGTTTATGAATAATGGGCGCTTACTCGGAAATACCACAATATTGCTCTCAATGATCTGATTTTTAAGGGAGATACAACAATTCTGCTTCTCTGTAACTTGGAGCTGGTTAAAGATAGCGAAATAACGAAAAAATTGCAAGAAGCAGTTTGTCATTATTATATTACAGTATTGCCATTATGAACTTCAATTCATAAACCTGGAGATGCAACAATTTTGCTCTATACCCGTGGAATATCCTTATTCTGTATTCTTATTGATGATTATGTTAAAATATATTTGCAAAAAAACTACAACAACCCCGCAACAAACAGTTGTATGTTACAAAGCCCAGCCAAGAAAACAATAACAAACGAACGTCACAATGAATCGGAATTTATTGTGTGTGTGTGTGTGTGTGTGTGTGTGTTTCAATATTTGGAGACTGTGTGAATGTTTTTGTGTCTGCATGTGTGTGTGTGTGCATGCATGCAGTTGTATTATACCAAGTAGTTACCAATATACATACTGCACAGATCATATATTATGATGGTGTGCAGGGAAGAGAGGGTGTAGTGGGAGAGAATTGAGAGGGAAGCCGTAGATTTGTATTGAATTTCCATAGGGTTGGTAGGATTACCATAGGAACGGATTCCTTACGTCAAACCGACCTCGAGGCGGTGTCGTAACTAGCGGATCTACGTAGGAACGATGTCATTCCTTTGAGCAAACTTGACCTCAATCCTACATTCGGGAATTCCATAGGGTTGGTGGCTGGGGTATCTTTCTGAACAAATTTTGAACTTAAAAGTTTTGGTAATTAATTCGACATTGGACTGAACCATCTTTCAGCGGCAGTGACGAACACACTAATGCGCACACAAACTAGTAAACAAACATCTGTTCTGGCCTATCTCAGTTTTCAAACTGTAGACTGCCAGGCAAGCAAATGGGACGGAGGGGAGGGAGGGGAGGGAGGGGCCGGAAGGACAATGACGACATGCTGTCAAACGGTTTGTCCAGATTGTCTCATGTGAGGTCATCAAGGTGACGTTCAACTTTCATCAATCAAGTTGGAATCGTCGTGACATCAGCGTCTGTCTGTCTGTCTGTCTGTCTGTCTGTCTGTCTGTCTCTCTATTTCACCGTCAAACCGTTTGCCTGTCTGATCTCTATATATCTGTCTGTCTGTCTGACCGTCCGCCTGTCTGTCCGTCCGTCTGTCTGTTTATCTACTACTATCACCATCGCTCTGTTTGATGCAAACCAATGTCCAGTCCTGACCACAACTGCTAACATGGCCGAGATAAAGAAAAAATTTGCTTCTACTAGAGTCCAACTTTGTGCTGGGTGCTGGGGTCAAATTCACTTCAATAGATGAGCAAGAGACGGGAGTTTCTTTTAAAATGAACGTGCGATGTCCGGCGCGAATGCTCACCCCGGCTGGTAGTACGTAACCCTTTGAGTACTGAAACAGCATGCTATGAACTATTTAATTACTCTCTCAAGTATGGGTTTTTGGTTCTCAGTTACTAGCTTTTGTATATAGATCAATATCCTGATTTAAAATCATATTTAGCATTTAAAGTACCTGAAATGAGTGGATCTTAATATAATCGGAACTGACAAAATCTATCTTTCAAAGTGTCAGTAGTCAAAGGGTTAAAAGTCCGCGCGTTTTGTGTGTCCAGGTGTTTCTCACAAAAACCACATTAAAAAAAAAAAATTAACAACAAGAACAGTTCTAACTAGACAAATTCCAAAATGAAGAAAATAATTGAAGAATCTTAGGCCAACAGGTGTGACACCGACTTAAGATGATATTTGTTGAGTGTAAAACATAAACCTCGGACCACTACAGAATGTCTCTGTCTATTCACTGCAACTTGCCCGTTGTCCTCCCTGGTGATGTTTTTCTGTGTGTGACCAGATTCGAGGAGTTTGTTTTAAGAGGATCCACAGCCCTTAATATTTACAACTCTCTTTTCTTATTGTTGTGTTTGCCTTTACTTCTGTTTCTTCTGCTTTCTTCTTTCTTCTTTTTCTTTCTGTGCCATTTTTTCTTTTTCTTCTTCTTCTTAACCCTCAAAAGGGCTGTTTGGTCTGGCGCCTAGAGAGAGAGAGAGAGAGAGAGAGAGAGAGAGAGAGAGAGAGAGGGAGAGAGAGAGAGAGAGAGGAGAGAGAGAGAGAGAGAGAGAGAGAGAGAGAGAGGAGAGAGAGAGAGAGAGAGAGAGAGAGAGAGAGAGAGAGAGAGAGAGAGAGAGAGAGAGAGAGAGAGAGAGAGAGAGGAGAGAGAGAGAGAGAGAGAGAGGGAGAGAGAGAGAGAGAGAGAGAGAGAGAGAGAGATCTTTAGGTAGAGGAAATGAGTTTCGGCAGGGGCTGGTACGAAAGAAGGGTGTACGGGTCGATCTTTGTCCATTCTGTGTCTGATCAAGACCACCGCATTAATTCATATCTACTCCCCCACCCTACCCACCCCTTTTCACCCCTTCCACATCGCAACACTCTCTCTCTGGTAGGCACCCTAATCCCGTGTTCACACGACATCCGCATTCGTTAACATTCGTACGACTCATGAACGGGTGCGATTAATCTTTATATCTCGTCTGTTTGGTGTTCTCAGCTAACTTTCTTCATCGATCGTTTCCGAACGTTGACGTTCGTTAGTGAAATTCTTTTTACCGCCGGCCTAAACTTTCTCCCGTGTGTTGGTGTAACGCGACAAAACACCGTGTGCAAAGGGGCTGGAATCAAGCCTGAACATTGGTGCGGCATGCCTGTAGAGAAATAAGGTTCTGTCTATAATCTAACATTCTTATTATGTTGGCAGAAGGTATTCCTACGGCCGGACACAAGAGTGAACACGCTGTCGTTCGTTAACATACGATCAGAAAACGCACGCACGGAAGCGGATCTCTGGTGTGAACGTTCTGTAATGTACAAAATACGTGATGGACGGGACGCTGCGAGAAAACAGAAGCTGGTTAGAAAGGGAAGTAAACACGAACACCGCTGAAGAACTCACGAACCATAATCCTTCTACTATTACTTTTATTCTGGCTGGGTCAAGTTGGTAACGACCAAGAAACTTTGTCAGTCTTTACTCAGATCTACTCAAGATATTTTGTTTTTTTCTTTTCTCCTCCCCCCCCCCCCCATCCCTTTATTTTTTTTCCGCTGGCTTCAGTTGATACAGCAGAGACAGAGCGAGGGTTCTGACCCCCGCTTTCTCCCCCCCCCCCGCCCACCCACCTACCCCCTTTTATTTTCCGTTTCCCCGATGCCTCTCCCTTCCCTACTCATTTGGATCCCTTTTGAATGCAGTGTATGTGCCATCTACCCAACCAACATTAGGAACCGTCCGGCGTCCAGAGATATATGAAAGCTCAAAAGTAGGAAGGGTGACGGAAGGAGAGCCGCCCCCAGCACATGAAGAGAGTATATATATATATATATAGAATAGGGAGAAGGTTTCTGTACAGTAATTCTGGGCGGCGATTTGCTTTTGAGCGATTCAGATTTTCGGGTTATCCACGTCTAAATATCTGGATATGCAGATATTGATCATCCACATTTTGGACAAGTCTCGGACCTCGGTCCGGTTTTGAGGAGAGAAGAGGGCTTGTAACGCACAATTTGCTAGACATTAAGAGGGTTGAAAGGTCAATTCGTCGCTGTGCTGCAAGACTCCTGTAACTGACATTTCAAAAAGTTTACAGGAGAGCCAAAAAACTGATTTTCTTTGGCTTGTGTAGTATTGTAAAGACAATGAACTTGATTATTGCAATATCGTTATTTATAAGAATTGAGCTACGAGCTTTTGACACAAGGTGCGCAATTGACTTTCAGACCCAAAGAATGAAAAAAGTGATTTTGGCCAGAAATATTAGTTATAGGAGTCTTGCACCATAGCGACGAATTGTACTCTCTTTCATCCCGTTTTCTTTTGCTTCCTTTTTTTTTCGGGAGTTGTTTTTGGGGGGGGGGGGGGGGTGCAAAATCAGGGGGGGGGGGGGTTGAGATGAATTTTAAAACAAAAAATATGTTTTTAAGGCGGAAAGACAAACTGCTTCACTACGGAACGGGTCTCAGATCTAGATTTCTATTACCAAGTGGCAAGCGGATTAACCGCTGGCATCCGGATAACTGGATCGATCCGTTTAACTGGATATCCAGATCTAATTTGGACTCTGCCCAGCACTGCTGAAAAGCGAACGAACACTTTTCGATTAAGATATTTTGTATTCAAGATAAAAGAAAACAAAACAATATAAGTTTTTTTTTGCATTTAAAAATCAAACCGGCTGCTACTGAAACAGTCAAATAGTCCACGCACAATGCCACTCGTAGTTTTACAACATTAACTCTCTGCTGTGTGCCATGAATTTTTCCACGTTTGCTGATAAATGAAGAAAATAGTTAGGAAGATGAATGAAGTCATTGAAGACTAACTACGGCAAACACTGATAATAGAAAGTCGACTTTCTTTCTTCCCGAAACAAAATAGCCTAGTATTCTTGTGCACCGATACGTCGGCGATTGCCACAAAATGTGACCAGCTGAAGAACTGATATATCGGGGTGAATGGCACACAAAGAGTTAGGACCGTTTCACGGAGTTTAGCCATCCTGATAGCCGTATGCTCGTACAGTGGCGTTGGGGCTTGGGGGAAGGGGGTGGAGACGCCTTCAAGGGAAAAGCGCACGTGCATGGAATAGGGGTGTGTGTGTGTGGGGGGGGGGGGAGGTGAGAGTAAAATTCGCCAAAATCCAGCGTATGTAGCCTAGTTTATAGATGCCCCCCCCCTTACCCTTTTCCATCCATCCAACCAGCATCAGGGAAGAGGGCAAGGGAGATAACGACTGTGGACAAAATCACGTACGGGAGATCATCGTTGTTCGCCTTCAATCCTTTCAGTCCAGGATCAAGTTTTGTTTTTTGGGGTATGCAGGCAGTGGCGTAGCGTGGGTTGTCAGCGCCCGGGGCAAGGCAAGTATTGGGCCCCCTGACACGTGGACCTTAGCACTCCCTGAGTCCCTTCCACCAGTCCAGTATTGAATCCCTCAACCCCCAAACACATGTATTGTATTTTAAGAAAATGCTGAGGTAAGTAAAATAAAATGCACATCGAGTTTTGACTCCTCAAATTTAATTTAGAATTGCCTGGTTTGACTTTGTGGAACTTTTGCTATAATAGTACTGGAATCTACATTGAAATCTCCCGGTTTGCTAGGTTGTCAGTCTTGTCCACAGCATCCGCTCCGCTCCGCTATTTTTACGGAAAATGACGTGTGAAAAAGTAAAACGCTCTTTGCCTGAATAGCACTGAGGAGCGGAGCGGAACGGATGCTGTGGACAAGTATACAGAGGCAAGGGGTGTTTTACTTTTTCATACGTCATTTTCCGTAAAAATAGCGGAGCGGACCGGATGCTGTGGTCAAGACGAGTTAGTCAGACTTTCTTGGCTCGTTACAGATCTCTGGTACGTTTTGATTTTGAGAAACTCCTTCCACAACAGGCACTTGAAACAGTTATTTTTTCTTTTTAATTTTGCGCCCGTAAGGATTTTGGAAATAATAAAATTCATGCTACAACAGAAGTGGAACTGGGCTGGGCACGTGACGAGGGCGAATGACAATAGATGGACAAAACGCTGCACTGAATGACAATAGATGGACAAAACGCTGCACTGAATGACAATAGATGGACAAAACGCTGCACTGAATGACAATAGATGGACAAAACGCTGCACTGAATGGCAATAGATGGACAAAACGCTGCACTGAATGGCAACCAAGGACAGGAGAAAGAACAAGAGGACGACCAGGAAGAAGATGGCAAAGACGACATAAAACAAAGAGGAGGAACATCATGGATGAGGAAGTCACCAGACGGAAAGGAATGGAAGTCAATATCGGAGGGCTACATGCTGCAGTGGATGGACAATGCCTAGGTGAAAGGTGAAAGGTGACGAATTTTGCACCCAGGGCAGTCGCCTGTGTGGCCCCACCCACGCTACGCCACTGCAATGCAGACTGACTGGGGGCTTTTTTGTTTCCTGTTGTGTATGTCGGTTTGAGCTGATGGTTCCAAAGTCCCCAAGTTCTGTCCCGGCATGTCTTTGGTTCTGACTGCGTTTTTCCCATCCACTGTGATGATAACTTGACTTTAGGAGATTTGTAGACGTTTTATGTGCGGTCTTGGGTAGGCTGCACGTGGGGAAATACATCATTTAGTTATACTCTGAAGTGGCCCGGGTGGGGGTGTCCATAAAGTACTTTGGCTTGGATTAGACCGGGGGGGGGGGGGAATTCAAGGACAACGGGGGGGGGGGGTAACTCAAGGGTATGAAAAGCGAAGGCCCGGGTGGGGAGGGATACGTACACTTTTCAATTATGGTGAAAGATATTAAAATGCTTTGTTTTATTCATTTATTTTTTAACAACAGCAACAACAAAAATTGCTTAAGATTCTATAAAAATCGAATACAAATAAAATAAGATAAGAATCACTTCATTATCTCATGCGAGAATTCACTTTCACACGGCGTATAAGAGCATATATACATGGTAAACATATCTAATGTGCATCATTATATAAACATATGAGTGTACAATTCAATAACAGGCACTTTACGCAAAATACCGTCACATGGCCCGGAATCAGTAAAATATGCTAAGTCAAAATCTAGCAAAAAGAAAAAGTTGTATGTAGCAAAGCCTCGGGTAAGAAATATTACCCACACGCAAACTAAACGAGAAGACAGAAAATGGCCGATATTTCGGCAACAGCCTTTTTCAGGGAAACAAAACAACGAAAAAACAACAACAGAAAAAATAGTTTGCGTTTCATTGTAACGTTTGGGTATTAATTATTTCTTACGCGAGGCTTTGTTACATACAACTTTTTTTTTCGCCAGAATTTGACTTTGCATATAGCCTTGCTGCGACCCCACAGTTTTTCTGTGGTTTTTAGAATGTTTAGTGAAATATGGCACACATCTAGCAATAAATGTCTCGTTGAAGCGCATCGCAAAGGGCAAACACGATCCTCTGTATCTTTCTCTGTTGGCTTTTTTTATGTTGTTGCTCATGGAGGATCTAGAAATTTTATGAAACATGGGATGGTGACTGTCATTTAAGGTGGATATGTAATGAAACAAGCAATAGGCCCATGCCCAATGTAACTCTAAGTTGTAAAGCATCAAAGATTTTACATGTACATTCACCATTCTGATCTTGGTATGTTCGTACAAGATGGGAAGGCAGAGTTGAAGCCAAACGTTTGAAAAGGGTTCGTTAAGGGTTAAAAGTTGCCCAAATTGAATGTTCGTAGTTTGTGCTTTCCATTATTGTTTCACTGAAACGATGAGTTCATTAACTCTAAATCTCTGAAATCTCCCTCAGCATGAGTCGATGTATGTGTATGACTGGTGGTGGTTTGTAAAGAGCACGTATTTGTACGTGGCTTTCCATGGTTTAAGTCTTGAATCTTCATTGTAAGTTACCCGCTATTAATATCTTCATTAAATCGAGATGGCAAGAAAGCTGGGATGACAAACATCAAGTAAACTACACTTTATCCAAGATCAACTTGGACAGTGGACCCATGCCTCGCAACAAAATCGGCGAGATGAAATTGTCTTTAGTAGACTCCTTCTGGGTCATATCCACCTCACACACTGCTTTTTACTTAAGGGGGAAGATCCACCGGAATGTGTGGCATGCAGTTGCCAAACACAATAATATTTCAACTGAATGTGTAGATTTCAGGCATATCCGAAGAAGGCTCTATGCCTGCGGATCCACGAAAGAATTGTTCTCTGACGTGGACCCTCAACGCATCCTGAAAGAGGCTAAGATCTACAACTTGATTTAATAACTTTTATACTCGTTTACAAAACTTTTTCCATATCTGTACTAAGCAACTTTTTAAAAGAATTTTTACCAGTGTGTTAAAATTATATGAATGTCACCTCACCTGTCACCTGTCGGCTTCATCGTCATCGATGTTAGCTGCTACAGTGGATGTCACGACAAAATCTCCTCCACCCAATCCTGTCCTTAGCTTTCCTAGTTAGTTCACTTATTTCCAGCTGGCTGACTTTCTTGATGTTATCGTGATATGTAATGGGTGGTCTTCCTTGTTTTCTCTTTGTTTCTGTCTTTCCTTGAAGGATTGATATCATAAGGGCCGTGCTTTTGTTTCGGGCCGCGTGGCCGATGTATGCAAGTCTTCTTTTATTTATTTCAGGTGTTATTCTTCTGGTGGTGCCAAGCTGTTCTAAGATGCTTGTATTTGTTCTCCTTTCTGTCCAACTTATTCTGAGTAGCCTTCTGTAAAGCCACATTTCAGCTGCCTCCAATCTTGTTATGTCTGCCTTTTTGAGTGTCCAGGCTTCACAAACATATAGTAGGACTGGCCAGATCAAGCACTTAAGTATGTTCCCTTTGAGGTCCGTTGGTGAGCCTCTATCCTTCCAAATGTTGTTTAGTTGAACCATTTTGTGTTTTGCCATTCCTATCCTTGTTTTTGTGTCCTTTGAGCAGCTTCCATCTTGCGATTTATGTGATCCTAGGTATTTGAAATCAGTCACTTTTTCTAGTGCTGTTTTGTTTACTAGTATCTCCTGGTGTTCATGGTGCCCTGTTCCAGTATGCATGACTTTCGTTTTCTTAGCATTTAGGTGTAGGCCTGCTGTCTTGCCCGCTTCATCCACTCTGTGCAACACTCTTTTCATGCTGGTGATGTTATCTGACATAAGAGCTGTGTCATCAGCGTAGCGAAGGTTTGTGATGTTTCGGCCTCCGATCTTTGAGCAGGATTTTGCTGGTGTGACTGATGAGGGCGATGGTTCTATAATTTCCAGAGTCTTTGACATTGCCGCTTTTGTATAGCATGACGAATTCTTGTAGCTTCCAGTCTGTTGGCCTTCTGTGCTCGCAGATGTGGGGGCGTATACTTGTATGATGTTCAGGGGCACGGGTTGGGTGTCAAGTTTCACAGTGACAATTCTATCACTTATAGCGTCATGGCTGCTTATGAATGTATTTAATTCTATATTAAACTTGACAGCTCTGAATACGAAATATAAATAAAGAAAGTGCACCCAAATAGACCACGCAGGGCACCAAGTTGCCGTTATCGTGCCGACGTGCCCTAAAACTCAAACTAAAACTTAAACACAGGAACGAAACAAAAGATGTTTGCTGGATGAACACTGCAGTCTGTCAACAATCACCAGACAACAATCTTAAATGACAGTCACCATTTCCTATTTCATCAAATTTCTTGATCATACAGGAGCAACAATACACATCAAAGCAAACCGAGAAAGATACGGAAGATCGGTTTTTTTCCTCCGCATTCGCCCCAACAACACATTCTATCCAGATTTGTGCTACATTTAACTGAGGTTCCTTACCATGTTACTTCATGTAATATGCTGTTATTGAGTTTATTGAGTTGTGATATATATTTATGTGATAATGCGTAAGATGTGTGTACCATGCGTGTGCTCTTAAACTCTCTGTGAAGGTATTTTTCCCTTATGGGATGATAAAGTGATTCTTACCTTATCCTACCTTATCTTACCTTACTTTACCTTATCCTACCCTGCCTTATCTTACCTTATCTCACCTTTCCTTACCTTATCTTACCCTACCTTATCTTACCTTATCTCACCTCACTTTACCTTATCTTACCCTACCTTATCTTACATTTCCTTACCTTATCTTACCCTATCTTACATTACCTTACCTTACCTTATCTTACCCTACCTTATTTTACCTTATCTCACCTTTCCTTACCTTATCTTACCCTATCTTACATTACCTTACCCTACCTTATCTTACCCTATCTTACATTACCTTACCTTACCTAACCTTATCTTATCTTACATTATCTCACCTTACCTTATCTTACCCTATCTTACCTTACCTTATTTTATCTTACCTTATCTTACCTGAGCTTATCTTACCTTATCTTATCAATTATAGAATTATGTTTCAGACTTGGTTCAGATTTAGCGTCACACCAGCTCAATAATGATCATATTATTACGCCTAACAAAGTTAACTGGACGAAATCTATCAAGACTCGAGTTGTGAAGATGAATATTGATGATTCCATCTCAAACCTGAACAAAAGAAATAAATCCAAATGTCCATTTCAGGAGAGTAGTCACGACTACTTGGCGTCTTCGTGCAAAATGACCGTCGCCCACGCTGTCTCAAAACGGAGACAAACACGAGCAAAAAAATAAAATGGTTTCAGAAGAAGTCAAGGATTTCGCACATACAAATAATTATACAGCAGATTACGAAAAAAAAAACAGCTAAAGACGCCAAAAGCTTGGTGAGTGGGAGGAAGGGACAGGGGTCAATTTGTGGGGAGGGGAGGCCCGTATGTTTCCAATAGATGTTGCCATGGTTACCTGTGTCATGTAGTCCAGTAACTCTCTCGTCCTTCCAGACAAATTACTATTCAAAAAAGAAAAGGTAAAATCTACAGAACCGTCTCAAAATAATCAAATGAATGCAAAAAAGAAAATACATGTATTTATCGTTAACAAATCGTCGGGTCTATGCAATATTGTTGTATGTGCGTATTTGCCTATAGGTAGAATGCGCATGACGTCACAGAGTGGTTTCGTTTTGGTTTTCCGCCATGTTGTTTGGCCAGTGGAGTCGATTCAAGTGAGTGCGAGGCGTGACGAATTCCACTTGGATATTAAAACAGTTACAATGATAGCGAAATGCATCGTTGTTGGTTGCAGCAACAAGGGTGGAAAGGGTGGCTGTAAGATGTTCAGATTCTCTATCGTCCGTGTTAAGGAGGGAAAGGAAGTGAAAGAATTAACGGAACGTCGACGTCGTCTGTGGTTGAAGGCAGTGAACAGAATTTCAAAATTGTTAACTATCATGACATCAATGATCCACTGCCAGGTGAATTATTAGGCCTATTTTCATGTCATATGACAGATTGTTTTGTGAACACAGATGAACATGACATTCTGAAATTCTAGAGAGTCTGGAGATGTAATTGATCAAAATGTGCTTTAGCACCTGACAGTGACACTATGTACTACACAACAAAATCAGTGACTCAATAAAGTCGTAGTTAAATCGAATACTTTTCGGTCAGATTGCGTTTAAGCCAATTGGTTTAAGCAGATCTAAAGATCTAGTCTCTAGATCTAGGTTAACCCTGTAGCCCACTCATGATTCGAAGGTGAAATACTGCTTCGGCTTACATCTGCGTGATGAGATATGAACTGATAATTAGAAATAAATCTATATCACGGTGATGATAAACTGCTTCTGTAGCAGTATGGGAGAGTAGGCCTTGGTGGGTGATGATAATATGACATCATAATTTTAGAAATTATAACACACTGATTTTGATCTACAGCAAAGATGAGAGGGTGAATTTCAAGTGATGAAATGTGAAATCATCATTAGATCTAGACTTAGATCTATATCTAGATCTGTCTCGTGGTGTCTAGCTGCCTGCTATCTAAAAAGCGAGTTTTTGTAACTAAAATTACACTCACAGTCACACACAGGCTTAGATCTAGATCTAGATATGTCATCAGTTTAGTCACAGGAATAAATCATTATGCCTAAGCATAAAGTAAAATAAAACAATCAAACAAAGCACATTTCATAATTGATTATACCAGCATTAACAGTAGTGTGTGTACAATCTAATACCAAAATCAAACGATAAAAAATGGATTAACCTACCTTGAACTGCTTAGCAGTGTAAAAAACTCGTGGTGCACACTAGATAGGCCACAGTGTCTGGAAATGTGACCGCCGGAAAGTCTTTCTGGGTCCAGCTGGTGTCAGGGATGCTATAAGGATCGAGTCCTTTTACTTTTGCAATTTTTTCTTCGTATCTGGCCCGACTGACCTGGTCCAAATGGCTTACTTTAGCGTCTTCTACACTGCATTCCTCTATTGTTGTGGACAGGTCTAGCCAAACAACGTGGCGGACCCGGAAGTAAAGTGAAATATGCGCATTCTACCTATTGGAGAAAATGAGGATTGAAGTCTGGTAGGGAAAAGGGCTAAAACGTATAAAACATTACCTCACAAACACGCATCTAGAATAGTTTTTAACCGATTGGAATGACATGATGCATAATGAAATTAGGAGTGAGAGAACCACTTTCATGACAAAACCTCGAAATCGGCAAAATTTGGCATGCAACAGTGTGGCAAATTCTTCTCGAAATAATATATACTAGTAACTGCCCCATTCTTCGAATGGTAAAAAACAAAGCTCACCACTCCAGACCGAAAGGAATCAGCACAAAGACATTGATGTCGAGGCACTTTGGGTCATCCACATAAAATCGGCGATCAATAGATAGATAGGATAGTATTACAGTAGCACACAGTGCACAGTAGTGCGCAGCGAGCATTTTTCATGGGCTCATGTGTTCGTAAAAAATGATCTAAATATTTACGCACAGTTTTCTTGGTATGAATGAATGGCACTCACCTCATCTGTATAACACTATACTCGGTATCACTATCAAAGTTTTCTTGGCGTGGCTGGATCGTGAACTCTAGTTTACATTTCCGGTAAGAGACGGAAATGACGAAATTGACGGAAGTACATTATCACGTCGTATTCGCAATCATGAATTGATAACTGATAATTATAACTGAATTTCTGGGAAAAGTAAAGATTTTCGGGAAAAAATGAGCTCGACACGTACAGGCTTAATAAATTTTACATACATGTGCTAAGTTTCATTTCTCTACGTTGCGTAGTAAAAAAGCCTTTGCGGGAACAAAGTTGGGCCCAAGCTCCATTATTATATGATTAATAAAAGTGAAACTTTACGACAATTGCAGCGCGCCTTTCGCTACTCCTCTGTTAATGCTGATTCGGTGGCCCTCAGATTTTATACAACGCTTAGTATAGACTGTCGTTGTGTCCCCGGCACAGAAAATAAAAAAAATGATTAATAACTCGCAGATCGTTTGTATTAGTTTCTAGGTTGCGACACATTGCCGTTCGATCTATTTTTTCGGCAAATTAATGTAATTGAGATTCGTTCCGGTATCTGTATCACACTCACAAAACAACTTCCGGTTAGGACTGGTTTGAACGATGAGATTGAGTTAGGCTATCAAGTATGAAACATTGTGTGTTCTCAATGTGCCTAGACTAGGAAAAAGAAAGGCTCTGGAATTGGGAGATTGACGCTGCAGGGCTAAAAGTACAGATTTGTGTTTTCAAAACGCCTAGGAAAATATTATAATATTTCTTTTCCATTAACACATGACGTTATTTATTTCCTGCGATGTGCAAACAAACTAACCCGTGCGCAAATCATAGCCATTTGACGGATGCTGGCGGGATGCGCACGACGTCAACGCGCAAAGGGAGAGCAGCAAAACGAACCTAAAAACAAACAAGCAAACAAAAATAAAATAAAGCTAAAGGAACAGGCAAAATGAAACAGGTCCAGAATAATCACCCAGAACTGAAACTAATAAATCGATTTATCCCGGACAGGGCCGGGAACTTAGCTAGTTGTTGATAAGTTAGAAACTTTGGCTTCAAATGACGTCATGTCTCTGTTAGGGAATTTTGGCTACTAGTAAGGCAAATACAAATTCCTAACGCTTGTATTCCAAATAAATAAATAAATAAACAAATAAATAAATAAAAATAAATAAACAAGAGCACATCAACTGGTAACAGCCGAATTGTATTAAAATATTAATCAAGAGGAAAATATCGACATTGCTCAAAGAAAGAAGCTTAATTTGACGTTATTCCGCATTTATTCTGTAGACACCGAATTTTATTAGAAATTATACGTGTCTGATCAGTGTGACCAGCATCTTCTTTCCAATGGAAAATGCGCAATTAACTTTCGTGTGTCTGGGTGTAAAATTACCCATGCATGGCTCCTCTCGTGTTTGAATAACTTGCATGAATATAACCATTAAACATACCCACTTACATACAGACACGGGCCCACGCGTATACTGACGTGTACTCATATAATAATGAGTGAGTAAGCCTATACTGTAGACACGGCTACAGTGCAAACACGAGCGGGTGGCTCTGTTATCAAATACATCAGGAGTTGGGTAACAAAACAAAAAAAAAAAACCCAGCTGAGTGACCGGGCATAATATGGGAAAGAAAGGGGAGGGGAGGGAGAGAAAAAGTGTGAGAGAGACAGAGAGAGTGAGTGAGTGAGGAAGAGAGAGAGAGACAGGGAGAGGAGAGTGCGTGAGAGTGAGTGAGAGTGAGTGAGGGAGAGAGAGTGAGGGTGAGAGAGAAAGTGGAAGAGAGGGGAGAGAGAGGCGGGTGTGAGAGAGGGAGAAGAGAGAGAGAGTGTGTGTGAGACAGAGAGCTGAGAGAGAGAGAGAGAGACAGAGTGGTGAGATGAAAGAGACCGAGAGATGAGAGAGAGAGACAGAGATGAGAGAGAGAGAGAATGGGTGAAACAGAGGGGGTAGGGTGGGGAGAAAACGTGTGAGAGAGAGGGAGACAGACAGAGAGAGAGAGAGAGAGAGAGAGACTGTGTGAGTAAAAGAAAAAATGGAGAGATAGAGAGAGAAAGATTTACATACCGTAAGACTGATCAAAAGGAAAGCAAGCCCTGAAGCAGTGCCCGTATGTAGATAAGTCCCCAAGGGCCGGGAGATAATCTGTAGTGTAAATATACGGTTATATCATATTAGCTTGGGTGAGTGCAGAGCTGATGGTCTAACTCGTGAGTTAGAGTGAGCACAAAATGAATGATCCATGAGTACCGAGTAACATAAAATCGGGTGATAAAAAAAAAACAAAAAAAAAAAAACTGCCCCAACATTGACACAAAATACCTCGCAATCCTTTTGGAGAATCCGTAAGAAATTTTGGTAGAGTTATGTCCATTATATGTGTAATGCTGTGTTAAAATTTCATCAACATTTATTCATTACTCATAAAGATATTTTAAATTAAGTGAGTGTCTGTCAAAAATTAATAAAACAAGCCAGCGGAGCAGGAACAATGAAGATTTTAACGCAAATTCTGCTATCTAGCGCAGAACAGTTGAATATTTTTTCTCCAATTTTTTTTTATCAAATCCAGTCCACCTTTCCAATCCAACCTTATTTTGTAGATTTAAGTTTAGCCGACGACACTCAACCAAGCCAATAGTGATACATGTACATTGATTACCTCCAAGTCGAGTGTATTCCAACTAATGATGATCAAAAAAACAAAACAAAAAAATGCCCTAAATTTGAAGCTTTATAATTCATGAACCCTTTATTCGATCTCAGTGATATTTCACGTGTGTATGGGTAAATACATAATGTGTATGCATACGAAAATTGAGTGAAATAGCTTTATTGAAAAAAAGTTATGTATTAAAGCGTTAAGGTAGGTCTTGCTCAGCTGGCTTGTTTTATTAATTTTTGACAGACACTCACTTAATCTAAAATATCTTTAAAAGTAATGATTAAATCTTAATGAAATTTTAACATAACATTACACATATAATGGACATAACTCTACCAAAATTTCTTACGGATTCATTAAAGGGATTGCGAGATATTTGGTGTCAAAATTGGGGCAGGTTTTTTTTTGATCACCCGATATATGCGTCCAGTTTCTGTCTTTAGAATTTTACCGTCTTGTCTTGCATTTTACCTTTCTGTCTATCTGTGGGTGTATGTGTGTGTGTGTGTGGGGGGGGGGTGTCTGCGTGCTTGTGTGTATGTGTGATTGTGTATCAATTGTTTACTGTGGCTTGTTTGTGTATACGTGTGTCAGTGTGTATGCCCATGCGTCTGCACATATCGAGGATTGGCAAATCAGAATGATGTATGTCCAAAATAGTCAAATTGAGAAAAACAGCTTTGAAATTTGTAATCTTGATGAAAATTCGAATAATTGCAATAACTTCGACATGGTCACACGAATAGTTTGATTGGGTTATCAAATAAAGTCACACATTTTGTGTCTTGCATATCTACAGCCATTAAGGGCGATGAATAAAATTCTGGTTGCCAACCCTCGATCTGTATAAGTTTATATTTAGGCGTGTATTTTGGTGGACGCATTAGTATACATTGTCATGGCAACTGTTTGCAACAGATGATGTTTATGTTTTGCCGAGGATCTGTGTTTCTTTTTATCTGCACACATAATAGTTATGTTTGTTTTTGTGTCCGTGTGTCTGTCCGTCTGCACACATAGCATTTATGCCGGTGTGTGTGTGTGGGCATGTGTTTGCTGCACACAAATATTATAATGCTTGTTTGTATGTCCGTGTGTCTGTCTATATACACACATAATAATTATGTAGGCCTGTCTGTGTGTGTGTGTGTGTGTGTGTGTGTTTGTCCACCTGCACATATAATATTTATGCCAATTTGTGTATGCGTGTGTTTATCATCTGCATAATAAGGTTTATGGGTATTTGTGCGTCAGTGTGTCTGTCCACCTGCACACACAATATTTATGCTCGTTTGTGTGTGTGTCCTTATGTCTGTCAGTCTGCACACATAATATTTATGCAGTTTTTCTGAAGTCTTTATGATATTTCGTCAACATAATATTTCTGCCTGTTCGTGTGTTCGTATGTCTGTCAATCTGCACACATAAGATTTATGCCGACAGTGTGTGCGCGTGTGTGGGCTTATCCATCTACACACATTACATTCATGCCGTTTTGTGTGTGTTCTCGTGTTCGTCTGTCTGCACACAAAATGTTTACGGCCATTTATGTGTCCGTGTGCCTGTACACGTCCTTGAATCCACAACTCTCCACTGACTGTCCAGCTCACTAAACAAATGGATTCAGGTGTTCCTGATCGAACGATCGACACACGTCAACAGCTTTTGACCAACTGCTGATTTTCAGCTGATCTTAGCTGTGGAACGGGGGGTTGGAGCGCGGATAGCTGTCTGTTGTTCGTGCCCTCAGAATGACAAGGTTTTATCTCCACTTTTTGGCTGAACTGACATCTACAGTCTTCTCCATTGTGTATCAAAGTATCAAAAAGATTCGGCGCGTAATTTGTAAGTATTACTAAAAAGAAAAAAGAAGTCCTATCTCGAGTGACGGATCTACATTTTTGAACCCCTGAAATTTGAATTCTTATGGGCTCCCTTCGCAACCAGCAATACTAGGGCAACATCCAAACTTCACTCATTAAAAAGAGTTTCTCCAGGGCCTCTCCAAGATTAGGAGTCCTGAAGCTTTCATTAGTTTCAGAGCAGATCCGCCACTGCGTATCTCTAAAAGCTATGAGCACATGAAACTTCAATTATCAATTCTTCAAATTTTCTGGTTGGGAAACTGCGAGCACCGAATTGAGCGCGTATTAATACAACGTTTCCAGTTTGGTAGGCTTACTACAAGGAGCCAAATTAAAGATCACTGCATTTTACATTTTTACAACTTGTTATTTAAAAATACCTGAAACTTGAATCAACACAATCGGGCGATACAAAAAGCTGAGTGGGACATAGGGTTACTTAGGAAAATTAACTTTGTAATTGTTGAACTGTCATTTCGGCTGTAGCGTCGAGCAAAAAAAAAAAGGGGGCGAGGAGGGGGGGGGGCAAAATTGCACCACAATAAATTACTCCCCCCACAATTTTTTTTTTTTATATATATATAATAAGATAAGATATTATTTGTTTTAAGGAGAACCTGCAATAAAAATTAAAATATGGTTTCAATATTAATTTTTATAATTTCACTTAACCTCTAGAAGTCCTCAGCTGACGCAAGCCCGCCTCCTGGGCTACAGCCCATACAACCCATGCCTTGATCCGGCACTGCATAGCAATAATTGTATGGCGTGCTGCCGTCTACGTTAACACCAATCTGCCCAGACACACACTGCCCTTTCACAATATAAAGAAAAAAAAATGAAAATAACAAAACTTTTCAAAAATAGAAGTAATTGAATGAATGTAAAAATTATTTTTTTTAAAATCAGTCTCAAGAAATCCTTTACTGACAACTTAGAAAGTGTTTCAAACACAAAACATTTGGCGTCCAGTGATATGTTTGGAACACCGGGCGCAAGAGAGATCAACGGGGCGAAAAGAGCAAATTTTATCTCTTTACAAAGAAAACCAAAAGTGGGATTTGATGCAACATTAGAACTGAAGGAACTAACGTGCGGAGCATCGGTAAAATTTCACCCATTTTTACAAACATTGCGAGGTGCAAAATGTGCCAGTGGATACTTGGGGAACATAATTATTACTAACATTTATACTCATGAAAGATATATCTTACGACATTACAGCACACCCTTCCCTCCCCCTCAGTTAATCCGCACCATCATCTTACTATAATTGAGCTAAGGGGTGAACCTGTAGGTAGCTAAAACTTCGCGACTACGCCATAAAAAAATTATGAAACTTGGCGTACTGTATCACTTTTTGACGAAGAGTTACGTGGGCACATTCATTTTGAACAAAAAATCAGTCTTTACTAGTATCTATATTAAAAAAATTTTAGCCGCAAAAACAGAGACACATTTTCTTCGAGCAGAACTCCCCCAAAAAAACGATCGGAAATTTCGTCCTTGACCTCTCTTGTCAGACTGGTGGTGGAAAATCAACGTAATCACATCTGTGTATTTCTACGTAAGTTCTATTTGTCATTGCATCCAATCCAAATGCTGCTTTTAATGTAGCCTAGATCTAGATATATATACGGTTTGGCTTCCTGCAAAGAATCTGCAAGACTTATCTTGCACGGCCCGGCTAGTACCATAAAGGGAGCTGACGGCTGAATATGTAAGCACCTAAACCTTTGCGACTATCTTACTAAAACTTGTGAAACTTCGTGGACTACCGCAACTTTTGACGATAATGTTTCGTGGACAGAACCACTTTAGACAAAGTTCTGTCTTTAAGATTATTTTTAATACAGTTTTATCCGCAAACAAAAGGGAAACAATTTCATTCAACCGGTAGAATGGATAAAGTATGATTGCAAATGTCATTGTGACCATGCCAGCGTTCTGCGAACGGCACTTTAACTGGTGACTATAACTTATTTACAAATTGCATCCATCTCTGACTGATGATCATCTCCAGGATAGCGGGGCATAAATGAAACATTAGGCATTTCAACGCTAGTAGGATTTTCCAATGTCTAGTAACACAGCTCGCATTGATGACACAGATTTCAACGAGATTATGTCGAAGGTCGCGTGGTAAGCTCTCGTAACACAGTTTTTTACACATGTTTCAGCGGAAGCCAAAAAAAAAAAAAACTGAATAACTTTCTTTATCAGAATTAATAGTTACAATACTTTTTAAAAAGTTAAATAACCCATAGTATTCACAATTCAACCCCCAATTTACAACACAGCTTGCGGATTGTCGAGGGTTAGAAGCATGTCAAATACACTGTAATACTTAATTCTCAAACATCAAGTTACGACGGTTTACTATGCCATCCTCCATGTGAGAATTTATTAAACAAAATAAATTGCTCCGTACTTGCATTGCTGAGACTTTTCACTGTGCAAAGTTTTTTTGTTTTTTAATCGCTAAGGTAGTAGGGACGACATAAAGATGGGGCGATAACAGTGCGGGATGGGAATCGATTGGTACCATTCTAAGCTGACTGATGGGCTTTTTCAAAACTGGAAGGCATTCTTTCAGCTGTTGGTTAGTAATCATATAAAACAAAGAAATACGTGTAAAATCCGAGCGGGCATTTCACCACGGTAGTGTTCGATTGTCGGAACAGCCAAGAGAACAGCTCAGGGTTTTCAAAAAACTAGAATCAGTACCGGAAATAGGGGAAAAAACCCACTCTGATTTACTTAGACACAAACGCTACAATAGGCCCATCGATCTTATCATAATAAATGTATTCTCCTGGGCGTAAAGTATTATATCATAATGTAATGGCGCGACCTGCTTTCGTAGAAGGGATTAAAAAGGAGATTTAAAAACAAGAGATTATAACTTGGTGTCTTCTTTGTTATTGAGAACAAGCTTATGTATTGACAATATGGCATCCTACTGTTGTTTTCTTCTTAATTAATCATATCCTTTCATGTTATACTGCCACCATCTCCCTCAACCTCCATTCTTAACCTGTGGCAATGTGCAACCCCCCCCCTCCCATTCTCCTCAACCTCTTCCTCCACGCGTTCAATTGTTCAATTTTTTCCAGCCCTCCCTCTCTCCTCCCTCCCGACCTTCCACGCCATCTACCTACTCCACCCTTCAATTAGTCCAAGAACCACAACTCCCACCTGACAAAGGAACCGTTTTGTGTTGACTGATCTCCCCTGGCGCGCGACAACAAAGGTAAGCTCGCGCACCGGGTCGATGGCTCTGTACTGGCTCTAGTTTGACTCATTTCCCCAATACTTAATTGAAACATTCACTTTTTCCACCCCTTTCCACAGCAAAAGCCAGGTTTTATAATGGTCCAGGTTGACACAAATGCCCGTCGCCTAGGGACATGTTTGTTGAATGAGAAAATCTTCAGCCATTTTGTCAGAACTTGTTATTGATTTGTTACGGCTGGTTGATGGACAGTTTTGTGGCAGTTTGCTCAAGATTTTTGTCATGTGATTGCTGTTTTAAATATTGACGTCTGGTCCTGGCGACGGCGATCATGTGACCACCAACAACATTCCAAACTTCAACTGCAACATTTTCACCGCTCCCCCCCCCCCCTCCTCTGGGTCCTCCATGCTTCCAATCTTCTGCCAAAAATCTTTAAAATAAAAAAATGAATATAAAGTAGGGTTTCCGCATCAGATTATCTAGAGTTGAGGGATACCCAGCCAGCAACCCCTATGTCAGTCCGTCGCAGATTTTCGGTCGGATTCGTAGGATTACCAAGGGGGTGGGGCTCCCTTCATCAAACAGACGTCGGCGGGAGGTCGTAACCAGTGAATCTACGTAAAGGCCAATTTGCACATTCAAATTTGTCTTCAAACATGTCAAACAATGCTTGTGCGCACCAAATGGGGCATCTACCGGCGTGCATGCGTTAATTTCTACTGTTTGTGAGACTGCTTGCGCAAACATCGGCTTCAACAAGCACCACCTCTTTAGCCCCCTTTTGCCAATACTGAAAATGTTGTGTATATTCACGCACTTATTAAAAGCGGTACGAACTGGTGTGTAAATAAATTCCCACTGGATAGCAAAGTCCATGCGAACGCGGTGAAATGTACCCAAAATTACAGTAAATTTGTATTTGTTTATTTAAAAGAATGCGACTTCTTGTAAAAAATCGGGAATGCACAGAGAACGTTATTGGGTAAATATAGTAGGCAGGGGTTTTGCGCTGCTTTATGATTGTATGACCTGGTTGAAGTTGAATCCAGGCTTGAACGTGTAAAGTGGCCTATAAGAAAGATGTTAATCCTTATAGCCAAACTTTACACCAATCCCACGCTTCGCATTTCCATTTGGTTCCCGGCTGGGACACTTATAGACAGTATTAAGGACTGAGGACATGTTTGATAACAGTTTAGGATTAGAGATAGGATTAGTTATGTATTTTTTTTATTTTTGTTAGATTTGCCCCTTTAAAGGACCTGCGTACGTATTCTTGAGGTGACAGGATTCGGTAATCCTAGCGGGTGTGTAAAATCATATTATAAAGGAAGTAAGGCTTTCCATGTTATCACGAGATGCTTTTTAACCGCCGATCCCAAAATTCTATAAAATATCAGATTAAGCATAGAAAGAGGTAAAGGTGTGTGTGCATATATTTCAAAAGGTCTCCATGTTCACTTTATTTTTAATACTTTCGTTGATATTGAGCCACAGCTGAATTGAACAGAAGAAAGTGGTCCGACATTTTGTACCGGAAAACGCCACCAAACCGCGAATCAAAACTTGGATGCGTCCGACTGTTAGTTCCTGAAGACGATAGACATGGGCGTACCGAGCCGAGTGAAGTGGTGGAGGGGGCAAGGATGCCCCCATCTCACCACCCCACCCCCCTCCTCAAAATAGGGGAAAACTGGGTTGGGGGCTGGGGGCGATTCAGGCAAAGCAAGAGCGAAAAAAATCGGACAGAGAAAGCAAAAAGATTAACAAGTCAACAATGATGTAATATCTCGGGCAAATCCACCCTTCTGCCCCCCCCCCCCCCGCCCGCACCCCCCTTTTTAACCAAGGAGTTCTCGCGTACACGCCTATGCAGGTAGATAACGACGATAAGACTTTCATTGATTCCATTTGAAGCGACAATTCAGGGTTGAAAGATAACCCCAAAAAAAACATTGAACAACAGAAGCTGTCACGGTTGGATCTGCGTCTGCACGAAAATCACAAGGCAAGGCATGAATTATAAAGGAAGATAATAAGATGGTTCATGAATAGTGGAGAGACTTAATAAGACATATCATTAAAAATCTCTGACACACAAAAATTGTTCTCTCAGTTGACGTTTCGTATTCTATGAGTGTAAACGAGCGTAGAATTGCAAAGTAATCAGATGAGGCAAAATAGACGAATATAGTGCGTTTTTTGTTTTTTTTTACTACGAGCGACGGAATCAATACCGATTTTCTCGGACACTTGTCCTTTGCACCTGTAGAGTTTTGCCTAGAGTTATCGCGACTTCAATTCTTGTTTGTTCTATCCCTGTTTTGTGAAAAACAGAAGATCTTTTAGTAGCCTATGTACAAGAGGCATAATAAATGTATACTGTGACATTTGTTTAACATGCGTTGTGGCCAGTGACCTACATAATTATGTACCAGACTGCGCACCTCCTGTGTTTCGCAGCACCCAAAGTGAAACCCAATCGTGGAGCCCGGCCGCCATTTTCCTAAATTGGCAAAACAAACCAGATATATATAGGCGGTGAGTCGTAGAATGGCCAGAAGCAAGACAATACCGGAAACGATGTTCATACGCTTTCAATGAAATAAATGCACACAAATTCCCAATCAGAAATGAGTGCATAGTGCTCTGGTGAGCATGAAATCTGTAGTAAGACCAAAGATACTAGAAACAATAAGATGAGACATTGTCTTCTTCGCACCACTAAAAAAACGTGCACACAATTTGCGGGGCGGGCCCCCACGGCGCATAGTATGAAAAGAATACTTGATATAATAGTAAATTTATGATGCAAAATTGTGACAGTGCTACTGTGACTAAAAAAAAATATTAATAAAAAAATAGCCAGAGTTTTCCCACAGTGATTGAGGTTATAATTCCACAATAAGTGACATCAATCAAGGCCTATAGTGAGAGCTGAACAGTGAACAAAATTCAATATTTTCACTATTGGCTTTGTAAAATGCGTCACTTTTCATGACTTCAAGGATTTTACTGCTAGGTGGCGGTGCGAAATCTGTGCACTCTAAAAGCACTAGCTGTCTCATCTTATCAATTCTAGTATCTTTGGTATCGTTAACTAGAGTATTGGCAATGCTTTCTTAAAGTTTTCTAAATCTAATCTAAATTGTGTCGACGTGTCCTTTCAAAAAAATATTTTTGATTTATTTGTTTTTATTTCAAAGAATTGTTTAATATCAAACCATGGGGTAGAATAAAAGGATTATTATTGCACTTTATTGGCAGATTGTCACAAATCCCAGACTGGGAGATGTAATAAGTTATGACAGGACAACAATCACGAACGAACAAGTTTAACACTTAACAGAACAACCCATCAGACTCACACATTTATTAAACATAATTATACAGATAATAGCGCAATTACATACATTATATTATTGAATTTAACTGCCGTACAACGGCCTTATTCCCACATGCACTCTTCCTCGGATCCACAACCCGGTAGTTACTTCCTAAAGACACTTCGGCCTCAGCCTCTCCCCTCAGGGTCTTAATAGCACATTAATAATTCACCGGCACCGCAGTCTCTCAATATCACCTTCCTATTGCCATAACACCTTAGCATTCCACTAGCACCTCAGCAGGGCAATAACACATTATCATTTCAATAGCCCATCAACATGGCAATAGTACATTATCATTTCAATAGCCCATCAACATGGCAATAGTACATTATCACATTCACGCTCATATCTACGTCCCTGTCCGTGGCCAGACTGCCACGACTTTATGTGCCTCTACTGTCCTGCACCGACAGCCTCACTCTTGGCCTATATGTGGCCTCCGGCCCTATGCTGGCCTATCCCCTGTGCTCACCGAGGCGGCTCTTTGGCCCGTCCCCGACACCTACAAGAATAACATTACATTGGTATAATACCATACCATTTCTATTCACTCCACCTCTCCTTACAACCCATGAAGCGTACACACAATAGTTCACATTTCACTCACCAAACACCTTACGGTAACACACCTCCATCGTAGTACACAATACTCACTCGTGCTACAAATCCATGAACTCACTTTCATCTATCGCTCATGGCGCACATTGCTATATCCAATATCAAGGACTTCCACATTCCTCACATATACTTATTTACATCATGGTAATAGACGAATATAATACATCAATCATAATTATCAATCATCGTTTCACCTACCAGTCATCACTGGAAAAAACTCTCTCACTAGTCTTCCGACTGCTCCCCTTATGTTCGCCCACTGGGCTTTCTCTTGCGTCCGCTCTTTAGGACGTTCTAACTTGCAGTGATAGTAATACAGCGCTCTCGCCTCCTTCAGACCCCCACCACTCATAACATGCACGCTTTCCCCCACTTGTCTACGTGCGTTAATTTTACTCTCCTCCTTTCCCCCCGTAATTATTAACTATCGCTCACTCCACTCGTGACACAGATATTTCCCAACTTTTCGCTTCATGCAAATTTACTGTTAAGCTCGTGAACGTGTCGCCAAAAAAGCCGCGTGCAATACGTTTGTCAAGAGAAAAAAATAATGTAATAATCCCTTAACAGCGCTGAACAAAGGCAAAAAAAGCGTTCGATTGGAGTGTCCACCCAGGAACCATTCAATAGGCATTATGCTTGTGGATGGAAAAGGGGTGGGGGTGGGGTGGTGGAGGGGAGGGTATCACCCCCAGTATATGAAAAGTGTACATTTGGGGAAGGGGGGCTTCAGGAAAGCGTACGTACACTTTTAAGGAAATTAAACATTTTGTTTGTATTTATATTATTATTTTGTCAACGAAGTAAGATGTGGGCGTATATATAAATAGACTCTGGAATAGCCAAAAAAAAAAAACAACTCCCATGTAAAATGCTACTTTAAGTCCTGATCAGAACAACATGATCGAGGTCTTATCATGGACTTTCATCTTTCTAATGGAGGTTCACTCGTACGATGGCGGTGGATGGGGGGGGGGGGGGGCATTGAAAACAAACGTGTGAAAAGCGTTCGGGAGGGGGGGGGGGATGTAAGAAAAACTGTCAAAACTCGAGAGCGCATATTCATGGATAGCCGTATACACCTTTTTACCCCCCCCCCCAACTCCCCACCCCCAACCAAGTAATCAGCCTACCTACCACCACCCTGGGATCTCGTTCGATCGCATCCAACTTCCCTCTCCATCACAGCCCCCTCCCCCTCCCCCCCACACATGCAAAAAAAAAAAAAAGACTTGAACTTTCGTGTTTAATATCGCAGACAGAATCCATTTCAGGAATACACGGTTCATACAAATCCTGCCATATACAAACAATTTCACTTCAAAGCAGGTTTGAATAGGCAAATTATAACGGCCTAAAAATTTCATGCCGAAATATTTTTGCTGCATTTCCTTTGATCTGCTTGGAGAGAAGCCCGTGGATTTTCAAACTGGATCATATCTCGATGTCCGTGCGTGTGCGTGTGTGTGTGTGTGTGTGTGTGTGTGCACGAGTGTTGTGTGTGCTGAGGTATGGGTGTGTTTGTGTTGTGTATGTGTGGTGTGCACGTGTGTCGTGTGTGTGTGTGTGTTGAGGTTTATGAGTGTGTATGTTTATATGTGCTAACATTGGTCCTACGACGCTGAAAACACAGGGCTGTTATTGTTGGCATATAATTGGTGCCGTACTGGGCGATTTCTGAAGGAAATACAGGCAAACAAACGCCCAAAACAAAGTACTGGGTGCCACTTTGAATACCTGGCAAAGATCATGAACAGTTAATGCTATGAGTATGAGAAGGAAACGTTTACTCCAAAGACAAAGGTGTACAGGAGGCTTGAAACAAAACAAAAAAAAACGGGTTGCGTCCGCTTCAAGTTTTTTTTAAAAATTTGTATAACAATATTATACGCATTCCCCATAAGTATCCGGGCCGGGACACGCCCTTGAATAATTTTCATGCATTTGTGCGCTGTAAACCCTAACATCGCTTGGATTTGTCCATAAAATGATAATTAACAAAGGTAAAGAAAGAAATATATCTATATGCACGGAAATTCTACGAGTAAAAAATAATTTCCTTAACTCTTTGTGCGCCATGAATTTTTTCCATGTTTGCCGATTCAGAAACAAAATAGTGGGGGAGATGAATGAAGACTAACACGGGCGACATTATGTCTAGAAAGTGGACTTTCTTTCTTCCCGAAACATTTATGTGCATCAATACATCGGTGGCTGGCACAAACGAGACCAGCGGAGGAACTGATTCATCGGCTATTTGGTACACAAAGAGTTAACGTCTATGACAAAGTTCAAGCACATGCAAAATTTCACAGCAATCTAAGTCGGCTTTCGTGAAAACCGGTGATAACGTTGCCCATAGCAAGTTTGACAGACTATATTTCGTGGTGACCGAAAGAAACTGCTAGTCGTGCAAAATTTTAACTCAGAGAGAAAATGCGGACTCAGTTCTGGTTTGTTCCATCTCCATTTTCTGAAAAATTGGAGATCTTTGAGTATGTCAGCAAATACACACGTTGGCACTTGTTTTAAAATAAGTTGTGGCACTTATCAAGCTGTTTTACAGTTGCGATTTATTTTAACTCCTTGTCATAATACTAAAGCCGCAAATGTTTAACGTCGAATTTCTCAGTTGTGCCAAAAGTGCAGTTGGAACAAACAAGAACTGAGGTCGCGATAGAGCACATTTCGCTTTATTGATGTTAAAAATTGAATTTGATCTAGATCAGAGCAGGTGTAGGTTCTGTTTCGTAAAGCGACAGAACTGATGCAATTGGACACGTGCCTCATCCCTTGAATTCGAGTATTAACGAATGGCTGGCATGTTGGAATTTTGGAGGAATTTCCTGTCCCTGATCCTATGGTAGGTAGGATCGAGCACCTAGTCTTCTCGGACAGGGACAAACAGCTCGGAGGGCCCGTGTGCACGTTGCGCACGCTAAGGACACCCTGGCAGTTGGAGGTCGAGAAGAACAGGCCTAACAAGGACGGCTGGCTGCCCTGGCAAAATTAAACAAAACTAATCCCTATCCCCCCCCCCCAACCCCATCCCCACCCCACTCCTCAAAATCCTTCCCAATGGGGATCAAACAAGTATATAAATGCAACTACAACAGCAACAAAAACAAGAACAAGTTCAATAAAAAAAACAACAACAAGAAAACGAGAGTAGGTGCAAATGCCGAGGGCAGAGATGCCGAGGGCAGAGATGCCGAGGGCAGAGATGCCGAGGGCAGAGATGCCGAGGGCAGAGATGCCGAGGGCAGAGATGCCGAGGGCAGAGATGCCGAGGGCAGAGATGCCGGGGGCAGAGATGCCGGGGGCAGAGATGCCGGGGGCAGAGATGCCGAGGGCAGAGATGCCGAGGGCAGAGATGCCGGGGGCAGAGATGCCGAGGGCAGAGATGCCGAGGGCAGAGATGCCGAGAAAACAAAGGTATTAACACAGTATTAACGTATGAATTCTTCATTAATGCCAACCAGATATCATCCAGTCTTATTACAGCCCGCCAGGTAACCGACCTGCCGATAAGCAAAACTCACGAACATCTGATAGATGAAAACATTGGCAATGTTGGTGAGTCGAGAAACTGTAGGAAAGATGGAGAGAGTGGCGACCAGCATTGGTTTGAAATTATCGACAGGTCCAGCACAATCTGTGATCATCATTATATTTTAATTAATAATAATAATAACAATAATAATAATAATAATAACAATAATATAATCATAATAACAACAAATAACATTTACACACTACTAATTCATCCCGTCAAATGCAAGCTCTAACCGCGTCACAGTCATTCTACTCACATTTAATTCATCAACACACAGAACTTACTGAACGTGTGACAACGGTCAGAGATAGATTCGGTTGTACTCCAACGATTGAAAATTGAACACGCACGCACGCACGCACGCACACACACACACACACACACACACACACACACGCACACACACATATCATTGTCTGCCAGACTCAGGACTGAATTATTTGCACTGAAAGACAAAAGGCCATGAGTTGGAAAAAGTAAAAGAGCAACAAAAAAACAACAACAACAAACAAACAAACAAACAAACAAACAAACAAAAAGCGATATCACAGCTTCTCTGTGCTTTTTGTTTTGAATTGTTCACGGGCTGAGAGATAAGACAGTTTATCTAACTTTCCAATGGCCCACTAGGTCTTTACACTGTAGATCTGTGACAGAAGGCCGTCCTCATCCATAGCATCTTGCCATCTCTACCGTGATTATTTTCAAAGCTTTCTAAAAATGTCACATTTAGTCACAATGAGCCATGCATGTACGTCTAGTGTCAACAAAACTATGATGGGAAACTAATCTGGTGATATTATCCCAGGCTAATGGCGTTCTGGTCTGAGTCAAATCTGTTGGGTTTTTTTTTGCGTCTGTTTTAACTCAGGTTTGTCTTTCCTCCAACTAACTCAAGACAGATTTGATGAGCCCGAACTAGAATCTAGTTATGTCTATCTAGCTCCAAAGGACATATTGTCTGCGGATCCATGAAAGAATTATTTTCTAACGTGGACCCGCAAAGCATCCTGTCCTTTCTGAGAGTCTAAGATCTGCTACTTGATTTAATAACTTTTATACTTGTTCACAATACTTTTCTCAGATCTATACAAAACAACTTCTTTAAAAAAGAATTTTACCAATGTGTTAATTTTATATGAATGTATTTTATTTTATGTTAAATTTGACAGCTCTGAATACGAAATATAAATAAAGAAAATGTACCCAAATAGACCGTGAAGAGCACAAAATAGCCGTTATCGTGCTGACGTGACGTAAAACCCAAACTTAAACTCAAACTTGTCGGTCGGCTGTTGGAATGTCGTTAAAACTAAGCTAAAGGGCTGTTAGGCTTTGTAGTTAGACTCAGATCCCCCGACAACAGCTTAAAAAAACGGCTAGGTTCAACGAGCTTCCAACAGCAAATCGACGACATCTCACACTGAAATCCAGACAAAAAAGTCTTGGGTCAACGCGCCACCAGCCATGTGAATTTTTCTCTTTTGAATCGCATCTTGTGGCTGTTGCGGATGGGACATTCCACGCAATATGTTACCTAAGAGTCATTTTTCAAACCATGCCTAAGAAAAAAAGTTAATGGTTGTATTGTAAAGGGTAGTAATTAAATGAACATTTTTTATTACCATTATCTTTCTTACGTGATCATGTGGCCTGCCGACCATCTTGGAAAAGAGCAGGTTTTTACAACTTCACATCAAGGTTACGTCCCATCAGTTCCTCAAACAAATTGTCCCACTGTGCTTACAAGTAAAACTTGACTATTTATGCTTTTTCTATAAACTCAAATGCATTTTTGGGAATATAGAAAAACAATGTTCACTAATCCTGCTGGTTTTGTTTCACAAATGTTGCAGTTTCATTTTGCTATGTAAAAAACATGGTATTTTTTCTGTCCCATCAGTTACCGAACAAAGTGAGGGCAATATAATGGACCCATCTTAATTTTTATGATGTGAAACACATTTTTATCATTTCTGTACCATTTTTCTGGAAGACTGATCCATCCACTTTGAAATAAAGGGTTGGTTATTTATTTAGTGGCCTTTTCTTTCTTAAAAAGTATTGTCTGAACGTCCCGTCAGTTACTGTGGAATGTCCCGGATGTTATGCTAAAACAAAATTGTGTATGCCTGCATAATGAAGAATGGCAACCCATTACAAAAGTTTATCCATTTAACCTTCATGAAACTGCAGTTGTTTTTCTTTAAAAACAGATCGCCACCATATTTTTTTTGTTTGTTCCAACGCCACTTTTAGCACAACTGAGAAATTCGACGTCAAATGTGAAACAGCTTAATAACTAATTGATAAGTAGCACAGCGCAGTTTAAACAAGCGTCAAAGTGTGCATTTGTTATGATTCTTCTACACACTAGAAGATCTACAGTTTTTCACAAAATGGAGATAGAACAGACGAGAACTAAGGCCGCCATATATATTGAACCGCTGCTTTACTGTGTTATATCTCAAGTTACAGTGAGAAACAGTTTATCCAAAATCACAGTTAGGATCTCTCCAACAACAACCGCCTGTCACAGTCTCCTATCCAGTCTTGAGTCGGAAATATCGCGTCTTAGTTCTTGTTTTGTTCTATTCCCACTTTCTGAAAACCTGGAGATCTTTTGCTTTCAGTATGTAGAAGAGGTAAAGCGTTGACACTTGCTTAAAATGCGTTGTGGCACTTATCAAGCTGTTTCACAACTCCCATTTATTCTAACACCTTACTATAATACTAAAGCAGCAAACCTTTAACGTCGAATTTCTCAGTTGTGCAAAAAGTGCAGTTCAAACAAACAAGAACAAAGATCGCGATATTTTTGGGTGTGAGCAAATTAAGAGACACACACAGGAAAGCTATTGGGCTGCAGGGATCTTGGCACCAACTGCAACCAAATAACCCGTTCTTATTCATGTATTCACTTTGATAAATTTTTTTTTCAACGACTTTGTCCATATTTTCCCACTTTCGTTGTAAGCCTGATGAAAGTCCTGTGTTCACTAAGTTCTCTCGTGCTTTATTTACTCTTCAATCTTTTAGAATTCATTGCACAGCCGCTATCTTTTTGTTTGTTTCTAAACCAGAGCTCTGAAAAATAAATACAAATTTTTGTTTTTGTATTTGTCATTATGTAGATGTGTGACCATGCCGTTGTCAGAGAAGTCAACACTTTACATTATTAATCGTTGACCTATTCCGCTTTTATTCTGCAGATTTTGACAGAGGTTGTTCAATTTTCATAATTTTTTTTTAATGAGGGCGCTGGATGCAAATTTAATCCGATCACGAGCCATTCAATTTTAGCTCTTAAAATAAATGTTACAGTGGAAGGGTAGGACGATAAAAATTGCATTGCTAGACCCGTGACAGTAAGTCCAGAAAGAGAGGGTCTAATTGGTGTAACTCGTAGTTTTAAAATCTTAATATTATAATAAAAAAAACTAGTTACGGGAGTAATTCACTGTGATGTAATTTTGGCTCTTTCTTTGCTAGACGCTGCAGCCTAAATGACAGTTTCAAAAATTATAAAACTAATTTTCTCAAGTGTCAGATAATCTAACTTAATAACTTCTGCATAGACTTGTTGTGTTTATCCGAGTTATCAGGTATTTTTAAATAAAAATATGTAAAAATGTAAAATACAATGATCTTTGCTTTGACTCCCTGTTGCAAGCCCACCGCACCGGAAACGGTATTCATACGTGTTCAATTAGGTGCACGCAATTTCCCAACTAGAAATGAGTGCATAGTACTGTGGTGCGCAGGAAATCTGTGACCAAAGATACTAGAAACGATAAGATGAGACATTGTCTTCTTCGCACCACTAAAAAAAAACCTGCACACACTTTGCATGCTGATCGTGGGCGGGGCCCATGGCGCATAGTATGAAAAGAATGCTTGGAATTATAATGGTAAATATAATTTATGATGCAAAATTGTGACATTGCTACTGCCACTAAAAAGAACAAAAGAAAAAATAGCCAGAGTTTTCCGCAGTGACTGAGGATAATAATTCCACAATAAGTGACGTCAATCAAGTTATATTGCGAAAGCTGAACAGTGAACAAAATTCAATTTTTTCCCTATTTGGCTTTGTAAAGTAGGGCACTTTTCATGACTTCTGCGCGTTTGCCGCTAGATGGCGGTACGAAATCTGTGCACTCTAAAAGCACTAACTGTTTTATATTATTAGTTCTAGTATTTTTGGTAAGTCTGTAGAATATGAAAAGCATTCTCGATCACAAGAGAGAGAGAGACAGACAGAGAGAGAGAGAGAGAGAGAGAGAGAGAGAGAGAGAGAACGGTGCGTTCGCAGGTTTATCCCGGATAATGCTGTGTACCTCATGATTGTTTAAAAAAAAAAAGATTTTTAGAAAAATATATGAGGCTTGCTGAGGTGGTCGGGTCAGACCCCTATCTATCTATCTATCTATCTATCTATCTATCTATCTATCTGAAGTCTGTGTGTCCAATTATTGTCATCCAAATTGACAGTCAACTGGTAATTCTAATGTCGTGCCAGCTTGTCCGCTCAGAATGTCTGTCTCTAAACCCCTGAAATCTGTCTTTCGATCTGATTTCCTGTCAAACAATGTGTCTGTCTTTTGGTTTGTATATTTGCGCTATATAATTCTAAACAGTCCACACATTCTGCTATCAAACTCTAGCATTTATCGATGACACTGTCCCCTCGTCCTCATCGCCCCACCTCCCTATCCTCTCACTACTACTGGAAACCCTCCATTCTTTAGTTGCGTTCACAGCACTGACAGTTTACACTTCTCCATGAATATTTCAGTCCATTTGGCGCGGCGCTATCATCTAACTCCGGCCCTGCACAAATTTATCACAGCAGAAAGTGATGGAAAAAGTTATCCATAATGCACAGAGCCCAAAGTTCTCACTTTATTTGGACTGAGCCATAGCGCGACTGCTAGGCCGGACATTTCCCTCGTTCTGTCTTTTTTTTTTTTCAGTTGGCGACACATAGACAAACCGGCAACAGGGGTGCGCCTGTCTATCGTACCGGCTGGGCTCAAGTTACGATTTACAGTGAGCAGTCTCGCCAGACGAGAAATCCACCTGACCGGTCGGAAACCTTACAAATTAGATAGATAGATAGATAGATAGACAGACAGACAGACAGACAGACAAACAGACAGATAGATAGATACAAAGATAGACAGACAGATATACAGACAGACAGACAGGCAAATAGATAGATAGATAGATAGATAGCCCCATGCGATATATACAGACTGTGGAAGGCAGTCTGGCCAAAATCTACATGGGCGGTTCCAGCTTTGCAGATTGTACTACTAGATGTCACTGCTTTTCTGCCAGGGCAAGTCTTTTCCCACCCCCCTCCCCTTCCCCCGTCCCTTCCCCCATAATGTAGCCCGTCTCTCGGGCACCTAACTGGGCCACTGGAGGAATGTAACATCCGTGTACACAAGGGGAAACTCAAGTCTCCATAGCAGACTCTGATATTGCTCACAGTTTAGCATCAGGGCGCCTTGCCCCCCCCCCCACTCCTCCCACAACCAACCCCCTTCCTCCCCACAAACACTTTAGCAAACTCAGAAAATACCCATAACTTGACTGTCTGGGGCCTTGCCCCAACCCCCTCGCCCCAACCGTAACAGGTTCAACAACCGACCATAACTCTAGTTGCCAGGTGCTCTGTCCGCCTCCCCACTTCGTAACATTCATTTGAAGACACCGCGGAAACTGGCTGATTTCTGCTGGAGGTTTTTTTTGGGGGGCGGGGGGGGGGCGGGCTGGGGCAGGTTGTATTTCTCTCAGATTCATTCGTTTTGTGTGTCTTTGGACAACTATCTGGGGCCAATTCCGTATCGGATTTCTGCTTACAATTTCTCATGTTATACTCAAAACTGCGGCCAGAAACTCAGGAAGGCACAGAAGTTGTTTTCCCCTTTTTCTGTTTCTTTTCTACGGGGAAGGCGGGGGTAGGAACAAGTTTGTCTTTCTGCGCTATTTCTGTCGTTGAGGGAGAATTCCAGTTTCCTTGGTTAGTCGGTGCGCCTTGAAAGATGCGCACGCGAAGTTTTGGAGTGTTTTGAGACAGCCAGGGGCCAGGCTTATCTTACAGCCTAAGGAGAGAAAACTGAAGGGAAATTTTATCTTGAACCCAAACATCCAAAAATGGCTGGTCGTGTTTTGTTGCCCCCCCCCCAACCCCCACCCCCAAAGCCATTGTAAAATCACGTACCGTAACACAGACCAATTCCGCGGCGTCGCTGCTGCCCGTCCTAGCCGCGTTCTCATTGGCTGTGGACGCCGCGTGGTTTCTATGGCAACGCGGAGACGCCACGAACAGGCGCAGAAAGATGGGCGGGGTAGGATTGGGCCTGAGGGTGGGGCTACGGTGGAGTAAGGGGGCAGGGCAGGGATGGGCACGCTGGGGGAAGGATTCATTCGTTAACCTATGTTAATAAGACAGATCTTGCATCAAGCGCGTGCACACCCGTCTATGTTTCAGGGTAAGGGAGAGGGGTAGTAGGGGTGCAGAAAGAGAGCAGATAGGAAAGTTTGCCCACTCAGTCTCCGTGGGAGGTGACGGGCGTATTTGAGCGCAACCCCGGCGGTGCTTGCCTAGTCTAGCGTCCTTTCCTGTGGAAGTCAAACACAACAACGAACGGGTGTCCAGAGCACATCTCCCAGAAGGAACATCTTCAAGTCTCCCTTCAGCAGCTGGTCAAACTTTCGCTTCGTCATCACAGAGTGACCAACACCCAGACATCAACGTCTACAGGTCATCCCGTCTGTCTGTAAGTTGACCCAAGAATCTTTGCCGTTCCTTTGGGGCAGTTATTTATTTATTTATTTATTTATTTATTTATTTATTTATATATTCATTTATTTATTATCAATATGCTTACTTATTTCCGTATTTACTTATCTATTTATTCAGTAGTGATTTCTTTTGTTTGATGTGTTCATCGTATTTCTCTTTTTTAACGTAAAAAAATTTGCAATAAGAGTGAGGCAAATTATTTTACATGCATTTCGATCGTCTTCAGATGCCAGATATTCTATAATAATCATAGTCGGTAATATTACATTCAAGAACCATGTCTGTACAGATAATTAACTTTATCCCCTCATACCAGTGAAAGGCATTAAAAAATATATTTTATTATTTAGATAATGGGTTCGTTTCGCTACCCTCATAGAACTTACCCTTCTCCAACTTTTGAAATTGCTTTTACTCAAAATGGCGAAGGAGCGAAGCATTACCGCCAACCACACAATTTTTTGTGACGTAAATGCAAGACTTTAAGGTACAGGCAGAGTGGGCGCTGCTTGGAGGCCCCTTGGACGCTGCTTGGAGGCCCCAAATGGGGAGAGCAAGCGGCGAGCATGGGGAGAGGCGAGCATGCGGCCTGGGGGAGACAGAGTGGAAGCCCCTCTCGGGCCGCTCCCCACCCCCCACCCCCCCAGAATATTCATTACCGAGCAGGATGGACGAAGAAGGCATCCTTCAATATTAATGATTTTGTATTGGTTAAGAAAAAAACGAAGGTTAAACAGACGCCGTTACTGGGTCCACAAAATTCACCACTGCCGTTCTACATATGGCGAATATCATCATTTAATAGAACAAGTATTTTCAGATGATGAAAAATGTTTGTCGTATATAAGAATGAAATCGTCTACTTTTAAGCTATTCCTTGCCAACGTTGGACCATACCTAGAAAAATGAACCACCAACTTTCGAAAACCATTGTCACGTGGTTACCACGTTAAGGTATGGTATGAATGAGTAAATAAATGTGGCCTGAAAGGGGCGAGAAAATTAGTGCGGCACAAAACCACCACGCTGCAAGTTTTTTTGGTGCGTCCAAGGTGCCTCCGTGGTGTCAGGGAGTGGCTAACAAGGTGCTTCTACGCTGTCTTCGGTAGTGAATTTCTTGTTGTCTTGATTTTGATCGCTGCAAAATGGTGCGAGCAAGGAGCGGCCAAGTGGAAGTGGCGTCCAAGCAGCGCCCACTCTGCCTGCACGTTTAAAAGTAGATATCTAGTGATGATTGACGATGTGATCGAAATAAACTGTTCTATTTAACTTTTCCTTTCTAGATTGAGTTTTCTGGCCTATGCTAGAAATTCTGGTGAATCTTTGATGCAAGCAAAATTTGTAAAATTAAACAAACAAAAAAAATAAAATGAGACTACTTGCGTCATGCGGCCAAAATTGGTACTTGCCTGCACAGTGAATGTTGGGGACAGTGATAGGGTGGCGGTTTGGATTAGGTTTAACTAATTTTTGGCTACGGTAACCTTTTTGTGTGCGACATCGCGATCTCAGTTCTTGTTTGTTCCAGCTCCACTTTTTACACAACTGAAAAATACGACGTTAACCGTTTGCGGCATATTAAGTGTCATGATAAGGAGTTAGAATAAATCAGAACTATGAAACAGCTTGATTAGTGCCATGACGCTTTTTAAACAAGAGTCAAAGTGTGCATTTGTTATACCTTTCCTCTCCCTCTCTTCAAGTGCCGGATCTGGAACAGATATCGACGATCACGATACGCCACTCATTCCTCCGCTCGGATGCTCTCAAAAAGCCCATATCGTCCTGGTTTTTCTCTGTCGCCCATCTGCTCAAACTCTCCAGATATGTTATTCTTTGTCTACCTCTGCTTTTTTTTGCCCTCTATTTTCGCAGTTAGAGCAAGGTGTTCAAGACCTTTGTGTCGATTCAGGTGTCCCATGAACTGCAATTGTCTTCTTCTAATTGTTTTCATTAGTTGGCGTCTTTCATCACCTTTTCCCCACACACCAAAAAATAAAAATCTCCAGTTGTTCAGAAAATGGAGACAGAACCAACAAGAACTAAAGTCTCGACATGGCCAGGGTAACTTTTTCCGAAACTCGCCAGCAACCCTAGGGAAATCTGACACGTAGAAATGACGTCAAGTTTGCACAGAGGAATAACATCGTTCCTACGCAAATCAACTGATTACTACATCGCCAAAATGTCGGTCTGATGTAGGGAACCCGTCCTCCCTGCAGTAGTCCTACCAACCCTGGCTGGGAGGTCACGCCTCTCTACAGAGCCGTCTTAACGTATGGGCACACTGGGCAGTTTGGGAGGGGGGGGGGTATGCATGCAAATTTACATTGGTTTTTGAAACGTGAAAACGCAGCGTATTGCTTTGCCCGGGGGAGGGGGGGGCATAATGATGTTAAAGACGGCCCTGCTCCCTCACCTTGCACTCTAAAAACAAGAGCACCATTAAAAACGGGTCAGTCACAAATCATTTGGACAATCCCCACCGTGCCATGGTCTGGCAGGACAGTTTGATCGCTGTGTGGCCTGCGCAGTTGAGAGAGTCAAGACAAACACTGCATTTTGTTGTTGCTGGTGTGGTGGTGGTGATGGCGGCGGTGATGGTGACGGCTGCTGCGCTGGTTTTTGGATAAATAGTGTCAGATTTTCACTTGGGTCCCCATTCACAGATTACTTTAGTGTTTTTTTTTGTGTTGTTATGTTTTGTTGTTTTTTCTATTTGTCTGCAGTTGGCATGTTGTCTAACATTGTTTTCGTCTCCACTGTGCAAAGAGATTTCTCATTTTTTGAATTTAGAACACAAATCGCCTCAAGCAATCCCGTAGGCTAACAAAAGCGTACACACACATAGCCACATACTCACATTTTGCAAGCTGTGAGGCATCTAAAGTAAATACACAGTAGTTTGTCTTTAAATGTGTCAGTTTGAATGTCCTGCAGGTCTCCACACAGTTGTCAAGAGAAATTGATTCTGTTTTGGGGGTGATTTCTGTGCATGAATTTTGTTCTGGTTGGAATTTGTTGCTGGTTCCGAAACAGTTTGGTAACATGTTCTATGGTCTACATTAACTCTTTTCTCGTGAAATAGGATAACAGGGGTAGGGGTGGGGGGGGGGGGAGAAGGGGGCAGAGAGGCTATTTACATCACATAGCCAAAATTCTATTTACCAGCTGGTTACAAATGCCCGGAAAAAGTTCTTGTGGCCAGGGTCATCAACGTAAAAGGTATTGTGTGGCCAATTAGCTGAACCTAATCCGAACCCTAACCCTAACCCTAATCAACCTTAACACTTTCTGGACGTTCCATCGTGCAAACAAAACCCAACGCGGCCTTATGGCGCGAAAACCCATTTCGTAACACAAACAAGTGAAGAAAATAAAACTACATAAAAAAAAACTAAAGTTGGGAGAGGGGGGGGGGGGGCATGCTGCTTGAAGTCCTGGCACGAAAGAATTTAAAACATTTCCTGATAAGAAACCCGGCTGAAAACAAATCAAAATGTGCGGGATCCGATAAAAGATACGATCCTCACAAATCTGGCGTGCATTCAGGCCAGAATCTAACCTTTGGGGTTTGTCCAGGCGGCAGTATCAATGGTCTACAACACTAACCGCTGGGCGCCCAAATTTTGGCATTAAAGGAGGAAAGGAGAGGGGGGAGGTGGAAGAGAGAACCGTAAGAAGACTTCAGAGTGTTGGAAGAGAGAACCAGAAGAAGACTTTATCTGACAGAACTTGCTACAAATGCTAGTATCAAACCGTAGAACTCAACAGAAATGCAAAGGAAAAAAAATGAGTTATGATTAAACAGTATTCCTCAGTTCAGTCCACAGACTAATAAAATCCCCAGACTGGATGATCCCATTGTGTGACGTCACAAAACAGCGAAAGGTCATGAACCATCCGCCACATTAGGTTTACGTTTACGACCGACGCTTCAGCATAGCTACAATGTTGAATGACACCATTTTGACGCGCCTACTGAACGCGGAAGTTTGGTTCCGCATCAAGAAATTAATGCATGTACCACCAATCTTGACAAATAAAAAGAAATTTCTACTGCAGATAGAACTAGAATCGGAATTTCCCGAGCGGCGGCCATGTTGGTTATACGACCGCCGCTCGGAAAATTCCGTAAAAAACGACACAGCCCGAAGCTCGTGTTTCCAGTCTGGTTAATTTATTAGTCTATGGTTCAGTCTAACTCTAACCACATTTAATGAGTGTTTTTTCTCCTCCTCCTGTAATGTTGTGACCTTTCTGGATTTGCGTAATTTATGCCTGAAACCTTCGATATCCACACGGTCCTAGTCAAACTAGGGCCATTATATTATGACCAGCCCGCGGCTCTGAAGTCTAAATGTCGACTGTCTGAATGGATGGCCTACTCACGTCCGAGAATGAGATAACCGATTATTAACTGATTTTAACCCTTTAGTACTCACTGTTCCATTTTTCCGAACAATTAGCAGGCACCCAATATTCTATATTCGTAATACTTTCTAATTTATCAACAAATGGTTTTGTTGAATAAGTCTCGACCTCAGTTCGTGTTTGTTCCAACTCCATTTTTTTTTTTGCACAACTGAGAACTTTTCGCCGTCAAACGTATGCAGCTTTAATATTATGATAAGGAGATCGAATAAATCTGAACTGTGGAACAGTTTTAATAAGTGCCATAATGCATTTTAAACAAATGTCAAAGTGTGCACTTTTTATACCTCTTCTACATACTCAAAGATTTCCACTGAAACAGACAAGCACTAAGGTCGCGATATATTTGCATTCACTTGACTTACCGTCCCTTTAGAATGACAAAGTTCTAACTCCCTTCCGTCAACTTTTGATAAATCGAGGACTGAAGTTTCATCTGAACATGGCTTTTAAAGCAAAGAATTTTTCTTCTTTTTCATAATACTCACAAATTAGATATCGAATCTGCTCGATACTTTGACACACAAGGGAGAAGGCCCGTAGTAGTAGTGTGTAACTCCCTTCCGCGAAAACGTGGAGATAGAACCTTGTCATTCTAAGGGTACATAATTTTAAATCTGTGTTTGCAAGTCTTTTTGTTTTTTAAAGTGCGTCTATGTCTGGTCAGCACACACAAACACATTCGTAAACATACACCCCACGCTAAGGTGCTATGTTGAAGCATCCAGAATTTCGTGTTCACCAGTCGTGGCCAAATCGCTGAGAGAGGAACCTGTAAAAGTACATTACTTGCACTAACAAACTGGCCCGATGGGAATTTTGGTCTCTTCCAGGACAAGGGACATCACTCTTTTACGAGGGCTTTTACGTCCCTTTGAGCGTGGCACGCCGTGAGCGAGAGCTTTTACAAACTTGGCGAGAAATGAGTCGAGTTGGATTCAATGAGAGATCTGTGATGTGCTGAACTACAGGCGATTCAAATGACATAAGACAAGATAATGATAATAACCATATTATAGAGGAAGTAAGGCCTTCCATGTAATCACGAAAGGCTTTTTAACCGCTGATACCTAAATTCTACCAAATATCAGATAGCGGCTGGAAAGAGGTAAAGGTGTGCGTGCACGTATATTGCATAAGGTCTGGATGTTTACTTTATTTTTAATATTTTCGTTGATATTGAGCCACAATTGAGTTGAATAGAAGAAGGTGGTCCAACATTTTGACTCGGAAAAAAGACGCATTTCCGTCGATCCAGTAGAGTTAAAAAGTATGACAGGAAATTTCGTCCAGCGCCTCAATCTACACACTATGGGACCTTAGTTCTTGTATTTATAAAGTAAATGTACACAGCACGTTTTTCTTAACGGTTCAAGGTGCTTTACAGGGGACAAACAAAATAAGAATCCACTCTCATTTGCATACATGCATTTAAACACAATTACACACGCCCACGTTCGGATACCCGCACTCACATGTTACTACACACACCCCATTGAGATAAGCTGAGAACCACTATGTTGTCCCATGAAGGAAATTCATTTTTCATAGAACGTTTAAGAGCAAAGATCTATACCTGATACACACATCTCGCGTTTTATTGCAAGGAACATAATTATCATAACTCAATAACAGACAAAACACATAAAGTAACATGGCATGGGACCTTAATAAGAGATGGCATAGATCTATGTAGGATGCGTTGCTGAGGCGGATTGTAGATGATGGTAAAGAACAATCTTCTATAGCATTCTCTGCTTGCTGCGATGTGTATTAATCTATTGGTCCTGGTTGATCTAGAAATTTGATGAAATTGATGATAGAGATGTAGCGGAGAACTTTAAGAGAAAAAGCAGTCATTCATTAATACTTTAAGGGATGGAGAAGTTGGTTATTCAAAATATTCGTGGTATCATACAATTTTATTAACAATATTATCGATTGACTGGTTGGTCTGACCTCTTTCGTAACGTCGAATCTCAGTTAGTTTTATGTACAGTTTTATGCGTTTGCACACAGAGATTTTTTCCTTCTGTTTTGTTTTGTTTTGTTTTGCTGCGATCTATCTATCTATCTATCCGTCTGTCTGTCTGTCTGTCTGTCTGCCTGTCGTCTGTCTGTCTGTCTGTCTGTCTGTCTGTCTGTCTGTCTGTCTGTCTGTCTGTCTGTCTGTCTGAATCTGTCTGTCTGAATCTGTCTGTCTCTGACTGCCTCTATCCACAAGCAGTGCAGCACACTATACACAAATATTACGGCAGTCTAGCACCGACTATCTTTATAATGTAACGTGCGGATTCCCTAGAGCCGTGCAGTGGATCACTCGCCGGCGGGCCAGTTAGATACGATACAGACTCCGATATCTAGATCAGAACTGATAGCAAATCTCCAGTGATTACATCCAAGTGTCTTCTGGTATTTCTATCTTTGCTGTGTTCCAAAAGAACACAAAAGCTTCACATTTTTCATGCTCCTCTGTGTGTTCACGTTACGCCTTCACAATTTGTCATGTCACATCGTTACGTTTACACATTTTGTCATCGTGACATGGCGTCAAAAAACAAAACAAAAAACCGCCGGCCGGCGCTGCACTATGGCGACGGCGTGCCTGCTCCAGTTGTAACTGGGCTGCAGTGGCACAAAGGCAAATTTCCCAAATGGGATTAAAGTATACAAAATACAAAAAAATAAAAATACAATATTTATTTCACCCTTTATACCGAACCATCATTCTTTGACGTTGTAGTATTACATAATATATTAGAGCCTTTGCAGCGCGTTATCATTACTTAATTTAAAGACTTTACACATTCAAAAAAACTCTTTTCAGATCTATACAAAACAACTTTCCATAACTTTATCAATGTAATGAAGTTTATAAGGAACAATTTAATCCTATTTGTGAAATTTAAATTGATGAAGCTCTGAGTAGCAAACATAAATAAAGTACCCAAATAGACCGTGAAAGGTACAAAGTGGGCGTCATCGTGCCGACGACCATAAAACTTAAACTCAAACTCAAACTCCATTGCAAATGCAGCTGAAATCCCCCCTCCCCCTCAACCCCCGGCCCAAATGCGTCCCCTTCCCTCTGAAATTTCTCCTCTGTGAGTGTGAGCCGGGTGCCTCCACCTTTTGAGAATCATTGTATGAACGTCAGACTGTCCTTCACACCGCGTCCCAATTACGCAATATACACCCTGTCACAGCAACACTTTGAGCGGAACGCTTTGGATGTGTGTATTTCCTAGTACCATACTTTCTGTGAGGGTGCTGCACCATCGACCCTCACCTGACACTCGTGCTTTTCATTGCTATCCATCTTCTAGCACACTCGCAACTGATTTTTCTCACCCACTGAAAGTAATATCAATGTCCGTTAGTGTTTTCTGTGTCATTAAAAATGTTTAGAAACGCAGTCGTGCCAGGAAAAAAGTGGTGTCCGTTGAGACAATTCTTGGATCCTGCCCAAACACAGTGATTTTTCCGTGAAATGGTTCAAGCTGTGGGCAAAGTAATTAAACTTCAATAATTGATTTACAATGTGGCTTACGAGAGACAGAGAGAGAGAGAGAGAGAGAGAGAGAGAGAGAGAGAGAGAGAGAGAGAGAGAGAGAGAGAGAGAGAGAGAGAGAGAGAGAGAGAGAGAGAGAGAGAGAGAGAGAGAGACAGAGACAGAGAGAGAGAGACAGAGAGAGAGAGACAGACAGACAGACAGAGAGAGAGAGGCAGAGAGCCAGACAGACGTATAGGCGTACAAGCTGGCAGACAGTCAGACAGACATACATACATACATTCAAGCTGGCAGACAAATAGACAGACAGTGGGTCTTGTCCATCCCACCGGCTTTTTTATGTTTTCCATTTTCTTAATCTGCCATAATTGACACAGTTTTGGATCTAACAACTTGAAATCAGCTTACAGATCTCATTAAATTATGATCATACTCATTTATCTCCCAGCTACTGATGTTGTTTCTGACAAGCAATTAGAAAATATTCTCAAGAATGTCATTTTTGCCGATGTTGTTTGTCATTTTCACTGTTATTCATTGTCTGTCGTTGTTGTAGAATTCCCGCGAGTATCGGGTTAACCGAGTTGCGTTTTTCCCGGCCCGGTCTATCCCAGCTAACACTTTTTGGAATTGATCTGTTTCATGTGACATTGCAGAATTAGTGTTCCTACAAAAGTTTGAATTTCAGTTCGTCTTTCGTTGAAAGTTCCACGGCCACGTGTTTCCTTGTCCTAAGAATTTCGATTTTTGTTTGTGGATTACACTGCAAATCTTTGCCAGTACGCATGCTCAGCGGCGGTGCCAAGAAAAAAAAAAATGAAAACTCGGCAAGTGTGAATGCCCAGTCACTATGCGCTCCCCCCCCCCCCCAATACATTTTGCAAATACGAATGCTCTTTTTTCTCCAGTCGTCCATCATTTTTCCTCAACTGTCAATCCCACCTACTGATCCAGCGCCGTCAACCACCTCTCGCTTACTCCAGCAGATAACTCTCTCTCTCTCTCTCTCTCTCTCTGTCCAACTGTCAACCATCCTTCCTCATCGGTCAACCCCATCTCCTCCATTACCGTCAACCACCTCTCGTCTTCCCTATCTGTCAAACTCTCCCTCTGTCCTACTGCCAACCACCTTGCATGTATCGTCAACCTAGCTCTGAAATCATCGTCAACCCTTTCTCTTCTTCTTCAGCTGCCAATCCTCTCTTTTCTCCAGCTGTCAACCATCATCCCTTAACTGTCAACCCTATCTTCTCCTCCATCAATCCCTCTCCCAGTCTGCCAACCCTTTCTCCTTTTATTCACCTGCCACCCATTTTTCCTCAACTGTCAACCCGTCTCCTCCGTTACCGCCAACCATCTCTCTTCCTCCACTATTAAAGGCATGTTGGAATTTTGAGGAAAAATTCTTGTCTCTGATTCTATGGCAGGAAGGATCGAGCACCGAATCTCCTCGTATGGGGACGAGAAACTGAGAGGGCCCGTGTACACGTTGGCCTGGTTAAAGATACCTTGGCAGTTGGAAATCGAGAACAGCAGGCCGAGCAAAGCCACTGGTTGGGCAAAATTTGTAGAAAAAAAAAAAAATGCCACAGGAACACACGAAAATATTAACAGGAATAATAAAAACAAGAAAAGTGAAGTGCAAATGCCAAGAGAAGTGAATCTCCTAAACTAAAGAGCTACAACCAAAACAACATTGTATGGAACGGAAATGGAGTCTGTCTGTCTATCTGTGTTACAAGTTTGTCTAGTAAGTTCTTTTGGTCATCATCTAGTACCAGTAATAATTTCACAGAGCCAAATGATAAACTGGAAATATTCGGCCGTCGTACAATTTCAGTTTTTTTTTTGTCCCAGTATTCAGGAACGAGATTCCATCGAACACCAAGCAACTGGAATCTGTCCCCAGGTTTAAGAATAGTTTAAAAACCCATTTATTTAAAAAGTATTTTGAATGTTGATGGAATTTCTGTGCCATGTCCAGTAAATGGGATATGTTTTTGTGTTGTATGTGTGTGCATCCGATCTTGGGCTTGTGTAGTTGTGTTTGTATGCAAGTATACGAGTATATGAGAGTGAATTGTTATGTTCTATTTCTCCCCGCAAAGCGCCTTAAGCCGCCAGGAAATGCTCGCTATATAATTCTACTTTATTTATTATTATTATCACAAAATGGAAATTGAATAAAGCATAAAGCGGAGGAGCAACACAATACGTCTCTTGTGTCTTCTGTAAACTGTTTGTTTTGCTCGTATACCGCCTTTTTTCTGTATTCGATTTTGTAATCAGACTACCATCCCTTAACAACAGTCTATTCTACAATATACCTGAGTTTTCTCCACCTCCGTGCCTACTAATTAATGTGATCAAAACCTACTGTCTATTTTAGAAAGTCTGGCAAAATGTCCGCCTAAGGCCCCGTGGCAAAGATTTCTTCAGTTAAATTAATCCCCTAGATTAGCTTGGATACAATTGTAATCTTATACCCAGCCAGCAGCCCTACGTCAATCTGACGTAGATTTGTATAGGATTTCCATGGGGGTTGATATGATTATTGCAGGTGCGCGTTCCCTGGATCAAAATGACGTCGGTGGGATGTCGTAACCGGCAGATCTATGTAGGAACGATATTCATTGACATTCCTATACAGTGTAAACTTGCCGTCAGTTCTACACGTCGGATTGTGTAGGTTTAGTGGTTGGAGTAATGACTATGTGATAGAGAGAAGTGTATGAAAAACATTAGTCTTGGCAGTTTTGAGAAATAATGAATGATATGAGTTTGGCATAGAAAGTACGAAAAGAGCGACATACCATACTTGTAGCCACCCGACAAAATGAGGCACTTCGTGCATTTTGGTGATATAGAGATATTGGTATCACCAAATAAGTTATTCAAATCTCTTTCATTAGGTGACAAAAATATTGCTGTAATTTAATTAGCAGAGAGGATATATGGCCTCTCAAATACAGGAAGTGACACAACCACAGTTTGGAGAAAAGGGCTTTTAAAGTTTCAGCTTTAAGTCAAAATTATTGATGGTGACTCGATTCAAAGTCAGTTTTGAGGCATTTACCCTTCATTATCATTTGGAAAGGAATAGTAAAAAGGCTAAACTTTTAAAAAATACTGGAAATGCAAAAAACGATCAAATTGACCCTATGATACGTTTTAACGATTTTCTCGAATCAGGTAGTGCCGAAATGTGCCTCATTTTGACGGGCAGCTACACATATGTCAAAAATTCTATATCTCTTTAATCAAGGCAATAAATTCCACAGACCCGTTTGTAATAATACACAGCCTAATAACTACGTGAAAACTAAAGATGAATCAATAACGTCAGACTTGACACGTTAAAGAAATAATTGAATGGATTAATTCTATACCGTGTCAAAGTGCAACTGTATAATTGTGTATAAAAATCAACGAATATACGCTGTACTGTCTTCCGTGCAAGACACATTGATCCAGAGCCGTTTTCATAAGAGTCTATCAAAAGGAGCACTTATACTTGTCGTATATCTTTGGACTTGTGGATTGGACTATAATTATATGAAGTCTTATCCGAATGGTAAACTATTCAGAAATAAAGAGGTTGATTCCATTTGTCTTTGTCTTTGACAGCCCATGACTTCGCGAAGGCAATTTCAAATTTACAAAGCGCGACTTTATTTTTTGTTTGTTCCATCTCAATTTTTGCACAACTGAGAAATTCGACATTAAACGTTGGATGTATTAGTATTATGACAAGGAGTAAGAATAAATCGGAACTGTGAAACAACTTGGTACGTGCCACAACACATTTTAAACATGTGCCAAAGTGTGCATTTGTTATACCTCTTCTACCCACTAAGATCTCCAGGTTTTCAGAAAATGAAGATGGAACAAACCAGAATTAAGGTCGCCAGAGGTGAATGAAAAAAAAGAACAGTAAGTTTGACTCTTGTCATGTGTCAATATCGGCGATTTGCGCACTGCAGACGCTGCTGCGTACGTATAATTTCCAGACTGGTTATTGTACTGTTTGGATTAATATACGATGAGATAAGATCAGATTAAGATACGATAAGAATCATTTTATTATCCCATTCGGGAAATTTTCTTTTCACAGAGCGTTCAGGAGCACATACATGGTACACATATCTTAGGCATCATCACATAAATATATAACTCAATAAACTCAAAAACAGACTGACGAAATATTATAAAAACCACAGAAAAACTGTGGGGTCGCAAACTCAGTAACAGGCATACATGAAATGGCATGGAGAGGAACCTTTGTGAAATATGACACACAACTAGCTGAAGTGTCTTGTTGAATTGAGCAGGACAAAGGCGATCTTTCGTATCTTTCTCTACTTTCGTGTGTACTATTCTGTTGCTCCTGGATGATCTAGAAATAATATGAAACAGGGGATAATGTTGATTATAGAATTGTCTTGTCTTAGGGACAAACATTTGGTTCACTGGTTGTTTCGTGCCAGGACTACTGTAAAATAATTGCCCGTTGTCATTTAATTATAAGCAAATTGTTTCCTATTGCACCCCCCCCCCCTCCCTAAAACACACATCATTTTTATGCAATTTTTTCCCCAATATACAGATTATCACCTATATGCGATTTGTGTCCTACTGTACACACTGCCATTTAAACTGCTTCCTATTACTTTCCTAGTACTGTAGTTTCATATCTCTAAGTAATTATGCAAATGATTTCCTTAATATACACACGAACAGTTATAATGCAAACTGTTGCAGGGTGATCAAGTATATGCAAATGTGTGTGTGCGTGCATGCGTGTGTACGTGGGTGTGTGTGTAAATTCAAGTTCTTGTTTGTTCAGTTGTTTTACTGTTATAATTTTTCTCGGAGAAAAAAACAAACAATTAGAAACACCCACTTCCTTTATCTAAAAAAGAACAAAATTACTTCCACTTCCGCAATCAATATGACAACCCGTGATGTTAATTAAGGAAGCGAACACTGAAGTAAAAAACAGAAACATTAAAAAAATAATTTTAAAAAAGGACACAGAGTCTGGGCTTGACACTGATAAAAACTCGGCTGTCCGTCATTCAGCCTTTTGTCTTTGGCCATCAGCAAATCCACACCTGAAATATCATTTTCCTTCGACTTTTTAAACTTCAATTTTAAACGTCTTCCGTTTTTATGGTGTGTTTGAGATTTTTTGTTTTCCCAAATGAAAATTGGAATTGCAAGAACACAACGTATTGTGCAATACGCTACCATATTGTCACAAAGTCTGACATGTAAGACGAAACACATCAGAAATGCCATTTGTCATTTGAGGCGTTGTTCAATTATAAAAAATAAACTTCGACTTTCGTATTCTGAAAACGTAACTAGACAAACTTGTATTAATATGTAATGTTCTCTATTTATTTTGCTTCGTGTGCTTTTAAAGCATCACGTGTTTAGGGTGGGAGAGTTTGGTGGGAAGAAGCACGCATGCACACTGTCGCGATGTGGGTTTGATGGGGAGAATTCGACTGACACTCTTTCGAGGTCCGCTCCCACAATCGACGAACACACAAAAAAAATACTTGCACTCTAAAAACTAAATGAATCAATTGCTTTGATTTTTAGCAGAACTGTAGGGCAGTTTAATTACAGGAATTAATGTAACAAATATAATTATAAATATAAATATCAATTCAAAGGCAACTGAATCTAACTAATGAAACTACAGCTTTCTATAAAGACTAACTTATTCACTCTAACTACTTGCAGGTCATATGAGTTATATGCCAAATAGAATCCGCGCACGTGGCGACGGATATAACAGTTTAAATTCTATTAATTCAATGAGACATGTTATGATATGGACATTTCCTCTAGACACGCCATGGAGAATGCTTGTACAACCATTCGTTGTCTGGCGGTAGCTCTGAAACTGTCTTCAAAAGTAAGTAGAACGGTTCACTTTCATCATTACAAATTAGTATGAACTCTCACCATTAGGCCCTCACTGGGAGTGAGAGCGCTGGATGTAAACGCTGTGGGTTCATATCAAACCAAGTAGTTTAGGCTCTGGAGCTTTAAATCATGGCGCTCCTCACAATATGGACTGCTCAACTGCGTCTCTATGTCTCTCATCTGGCTGAGGACTATCGCCGTCCACCTCGTAAATGGATTGTCTACATGTGGCCTCTATCTAAGCTCTGCACGGGTTTAAATACTAAAGCTATGTCTCGACCTTCCGTCCAGATTCGTACATTTGATTGGTGCAGTCGCTTCAGCTCAGCCTGCAATATTAATTTATGCTTGTCATGGCCTTGCGCCAAAATCAAGGTCAATTTTTACGGTCTAGACAAAATTTAAAATGCGAAACATTAACTACTAAAATCTTCAAACCCCGTGCTTTCTACTCTTATGCACGAATTTCCGAACGCCAACTAAGCGTCTAAATAAACTACCTTTACTCGCCCCTTATCTATGTTAATCAAAATCACGGGGTCGAGAACTGCTCTGTCATTCCTAGCTATACATTTATTCTGTCTCGCCCCTCCTTCTCTCCATCCATCAGAAAAAAGGTGTTTCAAAACAAACTGTTCACGAGAACAGCTCAAGGACAAATTACGCTGGTTATAATCAACAAGAACGTAAAAATTAACTCACTGACGTCGTGACCTAGCACGGCATTTATGATCCTAATGTGATCATGACACACACGGAGTGGCCGCATTAATTTGGATCAGTCTGTCGTTGAATGAAACTGGTCACTTTCCGAATTGAAAAGTGTTTGACCAGAACTGGGTAAGTCAAAGTTTGCATGAGTTATGCCCCCTTTCAGATAATCATTCGAAGTGTAATGTTACACGCCGTGTAAATGCACTTACATCACATCTTACGCTAATTTTGAATGTTCGGATAAAGACGAGATATAGCAAGTTCTAACTGAACTCTTTCACCACGTCTTGCGCTAGGTTTGAATGGCTATCTGAAAGAGGACATAACTGATGCAAAATTTGACACCCAGTTTTACGAATAAAAAACTCTTCAAATAATGCCATAATTTCCGTTATAATGCTTTAAACTGTCTTTCCATGTGTACAGAAACGGTAATGGAAATGTAAAAAAAAAAAAAACACTTCAGGTAGTGAAATATATTTTCTGTTTCTGCTTGATGTTTTTTTGTTTTTTACGTTTCTGTTGCCGTTTCTGTTTCTGTTTCCGTACACATGGAAACCCAGCCTTAGTAAAGTTTAAATCAATAGTTACAAAATCTCCAGTTCATGGTTTTAACCATGCAGTATTCAGCATCTCCCATGATCATTTCAACCATGTCGTCCGATGCTCAGTGTCCTATAGCTAGGATGGTTTCTCTAATTTATCATAAATATAACTTCATTTTCAAGATAAATATTTATAGTTTCGCATCTATTTGACTATTTTGAATTAGTTTTGTGTTTCAGATTTTTTGTTGTTAAAAGGACAAGCTTTGTTGAGACAGCTCTGAAGACAGCAAGAAGTTATTTCCTCCATCTTCACAAATTCTTATACTGAACTGGCGATCTATACAAAATCATGTCTTTCAAAACGTATTTCAATTTCTAATTCTTTAAAGTTTTGAGAATGTCGACGGTCTGTTGTGATTTACAGCAAAATATTTTTACATTCCTATAGTAGTACTGATAAGCTGTTGGTTGTTTTTTTTTTTTCAAAAGTCCCAGTCAAACTCGTGCGTCACTGTTCTTTTCCACCACGACATCCACGGTGAGAAAACGTCAACTGGCACAATCAAATCATCTGATGAGAAATGGTATGCCAATAAAGCGAGCAACAGCGAACCCACCAAACATAGCGGACATCTGTTCGCAGTACTCATTCTATTTTTTCCAATGCGCTCTATTCGGTTTGCTTGTTGCCGATCATACTGTACACAAAAATGGAACGTATCTCTATACAGCGAAGTGCCGTTCTTAACAAAGCCAATATGGATGTAAAGACCTTAATAAACGTGACGGTTTTGAGATTCGGGATTGGATTTAGCACACGAGGTCGCAGTCCTTGTATAACAACGTCTGACGTAAAAATTAGCAAACACTCGTCAAGACATCAGTCATGTTTTTTTTTATGACAGGAGGATACGTTTTTGTGCTTGAGCACTGATATATCTAGACATTGTTTGTCATTATTATTGCTGTGTTTTGTTTGAAGGCCAACATTAAGTTAGGAACAGTTCGTGAGAAAATAGAAAGTATTGGGGAAAATGGGATGTTTCCATTCAGTTAAAAGTGGCATTGCTATTTGGGTTCTTGACGAAACAGAGACAGCTCAGTTAAAAACTCCTATTACGTCGACACTTGATCTCTCTGGACATTAGCAAACACTCGTCAAGACATCAGTCATGTTTTTTTTTGTGACAGGAGGATACGTTTTTGTGCTTGAGCACTGATATATCTAGACATTGTTTGTCATTATTATTGCTGTGTTTTGTTTGAAGGCCAACATTAAGTTAGGAACAGTTCGTGAGAAAATAGAAAGTATTGGGGAAAATGGGATGTTTCCATTCAGTTAAAAGTGGCATTGCTATTTGGGTTCTTGACGAAACAGAGACAGCTCAGTTAAAAACTCCTATTACGTCGACACTTGATCTCTCTGGACATGACGTGAGTTCATTAATTCTCTGCTTAACTGCTCGGTCATTCTCATACATTATTATTATCGTGCCTTTATAAATGTACGTCCTTTTCAAGACTTTGGCACTTCTGCACGTCGGAAGTCACACACTTTTAGAAGTTTGAGTTTTGTGTTGCTGTGAAAGTTATGCTTTCTCAGCCATATCAGAACTCCTCATTAAACCAGTAACAAATCAGTTATTCGGTAAAGATCAGTTGAAAATCGAGCTGTAAATTTCAGCCAGCGTCCTCTGCTGGTTTTGTACTTAGTGGGGACAAGAACAGACAAATACTCAGGCTATGCGACACTATTAACCCCATTACGGCGACTTCCAACAGAAGTTTAAAAATTCAGAGAAGTACAAGTTCCGTAAGATCGAACCAACGACAGTGACAATAATTTCCCGCACGTTGGTGGCAAATCCTTTACAAAAACGTGATAATTTATTGTTATATTTTACACTGATCATTACACATTATATCTAGTGCATGAACAGGATAGACATAACTACATGTACTTTGATTATAAATCTGCAACTTTACTGCGGTAGATCTATTTAGTTATCCAAGTAATTTTTTTTTTAGGTAAAGAATAGAGAAAAATGAAAACAGCACATCAAAGATAACAAGTCATAATACGTTATCTTATTTCAGTTAGGTAGACAATAGAGAAATGTGAGGAGGCCAATTTTTATGGCGTTTAGTGAAGTAAATCAATTGCAAAACTCATATAATGCCTGGCAAAACGTCAAACGCACTGAAACAAACTCGGTCAGACACATTTTCCTTTTACTCTATGGCGTAACGCTCTGAATACCAAACATAAATAAAGTACCCAAACAGACCGTGAAAGACACAAAGGGGCCATTAACACGCCGGCGCGCTGTAAAACCCAAACTGAAATCACGTCAAATCAAACCTTTTACTCTTTTATTGACTATGCAATTTGTCTCATTAATCTGTTCGCTGTTTTGTTTTCTCAAAGTGGCTTGTTCAAATCACCTGCCAGGATATTTTTCTGTCCTAAAGAATCAAAGAATCTTGAAACAATAGAAAATTGTGTAGCTGCCGGACAAAACGAGGCACATTTCGGCACTACCCGATGCGAGAAAATCGTTAAATTGGCATCATAGGGTCAATTTTTATCCATTTTACGTTTTCAGTATTTTGAAAAGTTTAACCACTTTATTATTCCTTTTCCAAATGATAATCCTGTTTAAGAAGGGTAAATGCCTCAAAACTGATTTTGAATCGAATCATTGTCAATAATTTTGACTAAAAACTGAAACTTTAAAAGCGTTTTTCTCAAAACTATGGTTGTGTCACAGCCTGTCTTTGAGAGGCCATATCTTCTCTGCTAATTAAACTACAACAATTTTTTTCCACTAAATGAAAGGGCTTTGAATAACCTCTTTGGTGATACCAATATCTCCCTACCACCAAAATCCATGAAGTGCCTCGGTTTGTCGGACGCCTACACAATTAAATTCCAGTTTGTGACCGACCGGGAAACAAAATTAAAACCAGGCCAGCCCACTTCCGGTGAAACATCCAAAAAAAAATATTTTTTTTCCAAACCCGTTGGGAAACCTTTGAAGAAAAAAACAAACTCGTAAGGTGTTTCACAAACAAATGTTTAACACACGCACACACTGATGGCTCGGCATTTGTCCGCTTATTTTGTCATAAAGTTGAAAAAAATTGTTCAGATGATGAATGCAGATGTCGTAGTAATATGCCCAGTGGAAAATGGCCGGCAACACATGGTCTGGCGGTGAACTAGGAGTGCTTCCCTTCTCTTCCTTGTTTTAATGATTATTCCTTTTTTTTTTTTTTCCTACAGGCAGCGTCTCATGAAACTTTCATAATTCAGTCCCTGGTGGGGGAAATTTATACGTATGCAATCATTGCTGGTACCCCTGGGAGCTGGGGGGAGAGGGGGAGTGATCGGATTCACAGTGAATAAAGTATCAGTGTTTTTCATATCGTGACATCCTGCACCCCCCACACTCAAGCGGGGAGGAGGGGGGGGGGGTCACGAGGGGTTTGGCAAAATTCAATTTGAATACTGGGGCAAAAGAAACAAAAAACGACAAAACAGGAACAAGGCAGAGAGATGGAGCGCAGTTGTCTGTCGCAAAGCCAAATGGCATAATATACAGACTGATGACTGGTGTCAAACTGCTTCAGGTTGTCCCTATCCGCAGTCCAGGGTTGCCTTGACTAAACATGCTGGAGATTTTCATCGCATTTTTTTATTATTATTATCATATTATTATCATGTTCTCCTATTTCTAGACGTGGCTCATCCAATATCTTCACATTTCTTAAAATCTTTTGTCAATTTATTTGCCCGTGTTTTCGTATCAGACGATTGTCTCTCTCTGTCTGTCTGTCTGTCTCTCTTTCTCTTTCTCTGTCTCTCTGTCTGTCTTTCTCTCTTTCTCTTCTCTCTCTGTCTGTCTGTCTGTCTTTCTCTGGCTCTCTCTCTCTCTCTCTCTCTGTCTGTGTCTCTCTCTCTCTCTCTTGTTCTTCTCCTTCTTCTTTGGCCTTTTCTCCTTAACTTTTGTCCTTCATCTTTTTATCCCTTTATCTTTATATTCTGCAGTTCTGTTTTTTATCCTCTCTACAATCATCCGTCTCCGCCCGTCCTATCCGTCTTAACTTGAGACTACTATCTGAAAATGCGCGAACAAAATATGATCGACCATCGCGCATTTTTCCTCTGTACACAAGTAGCTTTCCATGTCTGACAGGCTTTTGTGCTCTGGTGTCAGACGAAGTCAGTGCAGTTCAAACCGACAATTCTGGTTTCTTTTGGTGCACGTGTTAAATAATACCCGAGACACAGAATACCGAGATGGACCATAATTCCTTCTTTCACTATATGTCCACAACTTGCGCGCGTATAAACACGGTGAGCACTACCAACAGAGGTCTGTGGTACTCGTCTTTTTCGTTCAATTATGAAGGGGTGTGGTGCCAATTGTTGCATTGTTGACATGGATGATACGCGCGAAAGTCGACGGACGGCATTTGGCGAATTGAACCGTCTCGGTATTCTGTGTCTCGGATAATACACATCTCTGGTTCTATCATGAAAACCGCACAATAGCAGTCGCACAACTTGCGAAGTTTTGCCAAATATTTTACAAATCTCCTGAACGAATTTATTTATTCCACTGTGTAACAGGAAAAACAATAGGCTTATTTCAAATGTTTATAACCTGAAATGTGTCTGAAACAAGGGGTAATATTCAAGTAAGAACAGATGAGAAACTACAAACAGCTTTGAAAAAAGAAAGTATTTGACCAAATGTGTTCTCCCAGCAAGGACATACGGGTGCCAAACCCCGGTCCTTTACAGAACAAGTAACCAATAAACTCTGAACAGCACAAACACCCATGGAAAGGAAGATGCTGAATATTATGAAACAACAGATAAAGTGCCATGCTGTGAAATGAGAAAGAAGACAGTGTCACAAATCCCAGACTGGGAGATGTAATAAGTTATGACAGGACAACAATCACGAACAAACAAGTTAACACTTAACAGAACAATCCATCAGACTCACACATTTATTAAACATAATTATACAGATAATAGCGCAATTACATACATTATATTATTGAAATCAACTGCCGTACAACGGCCTTATTCTCACACACACTCTCCCTCGGATCCACAATCCGGTAGTTACTCCTAAAGGCACTTCGGCCTCAGCCTCTCCCCTCAGGGTCTTAATAGCACATTAATAATTTACTGGCACCGCAGTCTCTCAATATCACCTTCCTATTGTCATACACCTTAGCATTCCCCTAGCACCTCAGCAGGGCAATAACACATTATCATTTCAATAGACATTATCATTTCAATAGTACATTCTCCCCTCAACATGGCAATAGTGCATTATCACATTCACGCTCATATCTACGTCCCTGTCCGTGGCCTGACTGCCACGACTTTATGTGCCTCTACTGTCCTGCACTGACAGCCTCACTTCTGGCCTATGTGTGGCCTCCGGCCCTATGCTGGCCTATCCCCTGTGCTCATCGAGGTGGCTCTGCGGCCCGTCCTCGACACCTACAAGAATAACATTACATTGGTATAATACCCTACCATTTCTATTCACTCCACCTCTCCTTACAACCCATGAAGCGTACACACACTAGTTCACCTTTCACTCACCACACATCTTACGGTAACACACTTCCATCGGAGTACACAATACTCACTCGCGCTACAAATCCATGAACTCACTTTCATCTATCGCTCATGGCGCACATTGCTATATCCAATATCAAGGACTTCCACATTCCTCACATATACTTATTTACATCATGGTAATAGACGAATATAATATAATACATCAATCATAATAATCAATCAACGTTCTACATACCAGTCATCACTGGAAAGACTCTCTCACTAGTCTTCTCGACTGCTCCCCTTATGTCTGCCCGATGGGCTCTTATTCACAGGTCCGTTCCGTAGGACCTTCTAACTTGCAGTGATAGTAATACAGCGCTTTCGCCTCATTCAGACCCCCCCCCCCCCACTACTCACGACAGCACGCTTATCTTACTTGTCTACCGTGAGCCATTCTTACTCTACACCCGCTCTGTAGCAATCCCCTTAATTGCACTCACTCCACTCGTGACAGACAGGGATCCCAGATAAATCAAAGTATGTACTCAAATAGAAACAGAAATGGAAATGGGCAGGACATGTGTCTAGACATAAAGGCAATAGATGGACAAGACGGTGTGCTGTTTGGTCACCAAGAACCAGGAAGAGATCCAGGAGAAGACCAGCAAAGAGGATAGCAGGATGACATCAGAAAAGCATGAGGACACAATATGGCAGAGATAGGCAGAGGACAGAACCAGATGGAAGAAGTCTACGAAGGGCTATATCCTATTATACTGCCGTTTGAATCTAAAACCTAGTTATATGCATACTTGGGCCAAAATGAGTTCTTTGCATATTCATACTCAGCGAAAGAAGGCTCATCTTTCTAGAGTAGTTTGGTATCGTAAGGCGGTCAAATGTTGAGTTATTGTGGCCACCAATGTAATCATGAAAGGCTTTTTAATCGCTGTGCCTTAAATTCCACAAAATATGACAGTACGCACAGGAGGATGCAAATGTGTACGTGGACATCTTTCAACGGGTCTTGAAGTTCTCTATATTCTTAATACGTTCGTTGGTTTTGAGTCACAACTGTGAAACAGCTGGATAAGTGCCACAACGCATATTAAACAGGTGTCAGAGTGTGCATTTGTTATGCCTCTTCTACATACATGAAAGATCTCCAGTTTTTGAAGAAACAGAGATAGAACAAACAAGAAATAAGAGCGGCATAAATTGTACACAACAGTTGCAATGTACATAATATCTATCTTGGTATATGAATTGAACTAAAACTGCCGAGCAGAAACTATCGATCTGCAAGAAAGGCTTATGTGCAGTTTGCCAAAGCGTCAACGTCTTTAACAAGTATTTTGGTATATTACCTTAACTACGACTGCCGAGCACAACACAGCTGTACTCAGAAAGGGCATAATTATATGTGCATCTGGGTAAGATACGGTTTTAACAAAGCAGCAGGTTCTAAAACTCAAATTCTGACGTGATTTCACTCACTTTGAATTTTGGACTAAAGAGTTTCTTTGCTTTTTCCCCCCCTGATATTTGTTTGTGCATCTAGGTAAGATACAACTTCTTACAAAGCAGCAGCTTCTAAAATTCAAACTCTGACGTAATTTCGCTCACCTTGAATTTTGCACCAAAAGAGTTTCTTTGTTTTGTTTTTCCCCTGATATTTGTTTACGGTTTGCCTGGGAGTTTACATGTTTTCCCTATTTCCCCGTCAATGTTTCACAGAAGATCCATAGTTTATTTTAGAACACCCGGGGATCAGATATTGACCCTCGCTATATCTGATTTACTCGCACTGTAAAGTGACATCATGCCTTTTAAGGATATTCTATCCTATTCTAGGCTGAAACATCTGAGGGCGGAATTTAGCTATTTAATTTCATTTTAGTTTGATATTATTGTGGATTTTTTTCCTTCTCGGTTTAACTGAAAGCCTCCGGCCACCGACGTTTCCAACTTTAAAGAGCCTAATTGAGGCGCGGCTTAGCTGTCCGTGATCAGGCGAGGTGTGGGGGCTCACGAACAATACAAGGTGGGAGGTGGGACAGAAAACTCACGTCCACGCGTCTGATAGATCAGTGATCTGAGAGCTGCCAAACCGTTTGTGTGCCACACGATAAAAGTGAAATCGTATCGGTTTAAAAGCATTGAAACCCGAGTGTATATAGCTGTAGCTTATAGCAGTTTAAAATCTCACCGGTGGTAAATAGGCACGCCTTCAAGAAAGTTAATCAAAATCAATCCGTCTTTCAGTTTTCCAGTCAGTTAGTGAATCAGTCAGAGCGTAAGGAAACCAGTCATTTTGTGATCTTCTGTGAAATCAAATATTTTAGTACAACACAACTGCTCTTGCAAACCGCGGACAGGTTGTTTGTCTGTTTATATAAAGAGGAAAAAGATTTAGATTCGAGATCTTCCACGGGATTTCATCTGAGGTGAGTCTCATCTATGTCGGTGGTTCGGGGGAGGGTGGAGGATGGTGGTGGTGGTTTTGAAATAGACTGGCCACTGGGTGGCCAGAAAGTACAGTCTCGGACTCACCGGAAGACCGGTAAACTGACCCAGGGGCAGGACAAGTAATAAACCATTTGATGCCAAACACCAGATGAGTGACGTGCTCTGTTGTGAAGGTTAAAATACTTTGGATCGGTTAAGTAAAATCTCAGATTTCTCAAGGCCCTTCTTTCCAACAAACAATAATAACAACAACAACGAAATAAATTTAAACGAAAATAAAGTAAACTATTCGACATGCGTCGGATTTAAAGGAAAAACGTGAAAAATTAAAAAGAACATTTGCACTGAATAGAAAAACTAACAAAAAGTACTTGGCACCTATCTTCAATATCACTGGCACATTTTCAAGCTCTCATATGACTCCTCTGAATTTATTTTTGTACAGGGTGTCTCACCAAAAAATGTAAGCACACTCTGAATATTTATGAATACGGTGTCAGTTAAGATACGTTCAAGATTTACATTTCAAAGTACAGAGGACAGACGCTGTGTAATTATTTGAGTTATCACATGTGTGCAAACTGCTGGGCCGTTCTGATGACAATGCAGTTCAGTAAAATTGCAAATAACAATAATCATTTATTTGCGTACACATTTTTTTTAGACACACAACATGATATTTTTGTAAACTCTGTTCAAATCCCAAACTGCAGTGAACAAAAAAAAAAAAGACATTAGGTAAGACCAAAAAGCTTCTTCCTTTGAAAAATCCTACGCGGCCGTAAAAACAAACCATGTGATTAAAAATGTGCTGTCAGCTCATTAACGTTTTTTTTTTTTTTATTTGCCGTCTTGAGATAATGCAATTTCTGGACGCTGATGTTAGGGGACCGTGTCTTTTCATACAGTGGGCTATGGCTGGACTCAGTTTTTTTTTCTCTATTCGGCTTTGTAATTAGAACATTGTCAACCAACAAACAGCCATTTCGGGAATGGTCAGTGATCGGCAGAATGTGCGTGTAAGGTACAGTGTTTGAATCCCCAGCCTTTACTCGAATCTTGACAAAACAGACATTAATACCGTTTGGAAATCTAGCCGAAAGTATTTTCTATTGAAGTTTCACCACCGTGAGCATCAAACTGGCCAGGCCGGGCTGAACGTCACCAAGTCCGTACAGAGCTGGCAATGGGTCCAAGCGGGACGGGAAATGTAGGCCGCTTTTACAACTGCTCACTAACTATCATGTTATAACGAAGCTAGAGTGTGAGAATTTAAACACCTAAAAACTCCGTTACGGCTAGACCAAAAATTATTCAACTTTGTACATTGCCTCATTTTCTTGACGATTAATTCTGTGGACACATCTAGTTTGGCCAAAATTCAGTCTTTAATTTCATTATTTTATTTTCGATTTTTTAATTTTTTAGCCACAAAAAAAAAAAGTATTTTCGTCGGGTAGAATGGTCAAGTATGAACGGAAATTTGTGTCTATGTGACAGCAGTACTACGAAAGTCACGTGAGCTAGTTTTCGCAGTTAGTGCTAAAATAAATATTTGGGAGCCAGTCTGAACTGTAATTCGTTGAGGAACTGTAATTCGTTGAGGAACTGTTTTCCATATTTCACCTCATTTTTGGGCGAAGTCATCTTTTGAAGTTAAGTAACCATGGTAACCGGTATCGGCGTTTATTTAATCTTTATTCATCCTTTATGAATCTCCTTCAATAATATCATTGATATTTTATGCTCAAGGATCTCCATTGTAATTCGTCCAAGATCTTAGTTTGGGCACCTTGGTCGCCCCTTGCCTTTACCAAGCGGAGGTAAGGCAATAAATTACATTCTCAAATTCGTAGATCCATGTCAACTGGCTCACCCCCCTCCCTTCCCCTCTCCCCACCCCCCCTCATGCTGGCCTGGTCGTCTCGCCAGAACTATTCTGCAAATTTTTTATCCCTCCTTTTTCTGTTTATTCCCAGAAGTCACCCAAAAAAGCATCAGCAACAACAGCAACTCTCGTCACGTGACCAACTCGCCGCCACCAAGTGCAGAGACCTCAACGACCTTTGGTACAACACCGACCTCACAAGAACTTGCCGCAGGTAACCAAGAAAACAATGGAACTGACCGTCTCGCGCGCTTCCCTCTTTCTGGCCTTGCTGGTTGTCGTTGTATGCAGTGTGGAAGCAAGGGTGAGTACCATACCTGACATTGTTTGCGTGAGTGGTGGAAAAATTCCTCTTCCCGATCCTACGGTAGCTAGCTAGGATCGAGCACCTAGTCTTCTCGGATAAGGACAAAAAGCCCGTATGCACGTTATAGACACCTTGGCAGTTGAAAGTCGAGAAGGCCAGGCCCAACAAGGCCGCTGCCAAGGCAAAATTAAAAGAACCAAAAAAAAATCCCTACCGCAAAATCTCACACAAACAAGAAAAAAACAACAGAAAAGCGAGGTGCAAATGCCAAGAGCAGGGAACTCTTAACAAAGGCCGAGCTAAACACAGTACGTATGTACCAGATTGTGTGATCCGAGGGGATAGGGTGGGGGGGGGGGGTGAGGGAGGAAGGGAGGGACAAAGATTCGGGGGGGGGGTGTATTTAGGGTGGATGCAAAATGTTCTCCGTTCATGTTTTCCCTTCCCTTATGGGTCCTCCGCCACCTTTGTCGTTTTCGCCCCCTTGTCTCCCTTTTCTTCGTTTTCGCCCCCTCCCCCCCCCCCCGGAAATCAAAATCAACCCCCTCCCCCCCCCCCAGTGGCTTCTGCCCCTGGTGTGTGCAGTTACATGTAATGCATGGGTCTTTAAACAAGTGGTTGAGGACAGTATGTCAGACCACAACTCTCGGTGAGATGGGAGTAGAAGTTTGCACATGTCTTTGGGCGTGTATGTAGGATAACATTACCGTTGGCACCAGAGAAAGTGAGCACATCATCACATTTGAAAAAGACTCAAAAACTGAATTCTTTTCTTTTAAACTGAATGATGGTCGTTTTTGGTCTCAGAGGTTTGAGGTTGGGAGGAGGTAAAGTTTTGTTAATGTGTGTGAGTGGGAGCATGGTAAATTGATCTTATGTTGATCCTGTTTCTAATTTTATTTGAGTGTCTTAGAGTACTTCATTTTTGTGTGTGTGGATTTGAGCGCTATATAACTAATTATTATATTGCGTTATGAGTTCAAAGCAGTCACAAAATGGAAGGGGGTGCGCTAAATGTCTGGGGGGGTGCAACTGAGAGCGCGCGCTCACAACTGGGGTCTGACAGGTCACAGCGTTAAAGAATGAAATCTGTGAGAGACGGAAGAGACAGTGTGTGCACGCATGTGTTTGTCTGTGTGGGTGGACCTCGTCTGTGTGAGTGAAAAGTGATAACAGGAAAGATAGAATGATTGACGTGAGGAGGAATTTATGCGATATGGCGAGGGTGAAAGAAAGATAATCAGAGGCAGGAGAGACGCCAGAGAGAATTTGAGACAGAGGGGGGCGAGCTCGTAAAGCGCATGGACAGACGAGGAGAGTCAGAGAGGTTGAGAGAATGAGGGAAAGAGACAGAAAGAGAGAGAGAGAGAGAGAGAGAGAGAGAGAGAGACAGACAGACAGACAGACAGACAGACAGACAGACAGACAGACGGACGGACAGACAGACAGACAGACAGACAGAGAAAGAGAGAAAAACTTAGTTAAAGCCAAAAGTAGAATCAGACAATGCGTTGGTAAAACCTCAAGAGCCAAAAGAGCGAGTGATTGAGGGTCTAAGTTTGAGTTTGGATTTTTCGGCGCATCAGCATGATAAAGGCCACTTTGCGCGTTTCACTGTCTATTTGGGTACTATATAATTATATATGTTTCGTATTCAGAGCTTCATCAATTTGAATTTCACGAGTGGAGTTAAATAGTGACAGAGAGAGTTATACTGAGAGCTGTTAAAATTCAACATTTTGCTTTTTTTTTGTTTTATTTTACCGTGTATTTAGATTTTTTTTCTTATCGCCCCTCCCTCACCTGCTTGCCCACCACCCACGATACCTCCAGAGCATTATCGGCTGAACCTAAAAGTCAATGCGGTCTCTTGACATTTATACGGCCCTATAAAGTGACACAAGTTTGACATTTTGCTTGTCTATCGACCATGATGTCACTTGGATTATCGTAAATCTTTCTCTTCTGCTTTTTTTTTTCTGAAGACTACACAGGGTTAACTGAAAATCGCCATGTTGTGGTTTGAACTTTTCTGAACTCTTGTCATATGAATGTGTCATGAGAAATTTTTACCTTTATCACACTTTTATAAATTCATTTTTGTCGACATTAGCTCTTGTGTGTTCCAACTCCACTTTTTTTTTTTTTTGCACAACTGAGAAGTTTGACATTAAATGTTCGCGACTTTAGTACTATGACAAGGAGTTAGAATAAATCGGAACTGTGAAACAGCTTGATAAGTGCCACAACGCATTTTAAATAACTGTCACAGTGTGCATTTGTTATACCTCTTGTAAAAGATCTCCAGTTTTTCAGAAAATGGAGACAGAACTAACAAGAACTAACGTCGCTTTTTATTTAAGGTGTTTGGAGTCGAGTACTGAAATTAAATGCGATTTGAATGTGGAGAAAATGCGAGATCTAAGTTTGCAAAGTGAATTTAAACTTAAAAGCTTCACGATTTTGGGCTGGACGTTAGAGGCGATCGGTCAGATGTGGCTAAAGATTGTCTTAATGAAGTGTCAAGTATGTGGGGAGAATCTTCTGGCAACGTGTCTCGCTCCTGCCTCGGGTAACGGATTGGAATATGCAAATTAAGATGTGCAGGTGACATGAGGGATTTGAAAGGAGGAGTCGGAGGGGGAGGGAGACGTTAAAGACATGGAATAGCGTGAAGACAGACAGGAGATAGAGAGAAGAAGACGATAGCAGGATAAGACAGAGAAGAGGTGACAACTGGAGTATTACGTGCGGGTTCTAATCAGTGGGTTTGTTTCCTGCTATATTTAGCCGCCAGAGAGCGGAAAATTCTGTCTCGTCCTTATTATCGAGGCTTGAGTTCTTGTTTGTTCTATCTCCATTTTCTGAAAAACCGGAGATCTTTTAAGAAAGGTATAGCAAATACACACTTGCACACTTGTTTAAAATGCGTCGTGGCACTCATCAAGTTGTTTCACAGTTCCGATTTATTCTAACTCCTTATCATAATACATGTCCTCATGCCGCAAACTTTTCACGTCGAAATTCTCAGTTGTGCAAAAAGTGGAGTTGGCACAAACAAGAACGGACATACACGTTATAGCAATGTTCTCTTTGAATTAGACTGTCGATATGTTGGTTGTTTGGACGTTGCTGTGATTGATATTGTTGCTGTTGTTTGTATTTCATTAAGATTTTATTTTGTTTAGGTGAAGTATTTAATACGTTGATCAGCAGCTAGCTCTCTGCGTGGTCCGTAGAGAAATGTTCGTCCCTGGCTCAATCCATTTCCAAATTTACATATCCCGGGAGTGATTTGTTAAATGTATAGGTAAAAATTTACAAAATGCTAATCTTATTGAAAATGGCGTCGTTCACTCTATCGCTGCTCAGGCGTCAGTATTGTGCCCGGTCAAGAGATTTTGAACTACAAGGGTTAATGTTGTAAATTTAATATTTGGATCTCGGATTCAATTAAAAAACTCAACAAAATCTACGGATCTGGAAGACTGGCCCCATTGTCCGTGGCACCACGGCATTAGGAAATGTGGCCGATTTAATCAACTACAGGCAGTGATAGGGTTAAGAAGGATGAGCTTCAGATTGGTGGAAGAAAGTGAGTGACGGTCACCGAATATCCCCCGGCTGAGATCCGGTCTTTTGGTCCTAATCCATACTGAAGTCATGTTAATGTTTTATGTTTTCATCGCCCAAATGTCCGCTAGAAATGGGATAATTATCTTTATCTTCTTCCTCTCCATTGTCATCTAACAATGGTTCAAGCAATTCTTAAGTCTCTCCACCATAGAAACTGTTGTGGATTAGACAGACAATAGGTTTTACTACGTTCTGAAAGGGGTCATGGTCGGCCATCAAATCCATTTATTGTCTACACAAGGCATGATTAAGTAAATCAGTGGCTCTCGGCGTGGGCGATATCGCCCCCCTCCCCCCTCCCGCCCCAACACCTCCCGGGGAGGAGGGGGGGAAAACAAAGACAAAAGCCGACAGGGAGGGGGGCGAAAACAATGAAGGAGGAGGGAGCCAGGGGTAGGGGGCGAAAACATGAATGGAGAATGATCTAGGGGGCAAATGCAGAACAGCCTCTGACGTGTAGATGGATTTTATGACCTGAAAAAGCCTATTTCTTTCAGCGCATTTGATAAAAACTGCTTTCTGTTTTATAATGAATAATCGACACGCCTGTTGGCGCTAATAAGGCTTTGAAACACTTAACATCATAATTTGTATGTAGTCTGTTTTCTTGTGAAATGTCTTTGTTGGGTTTGCGTAGGGGTTCTGGGGGAGGGTGAGGTGGAGGGCCGATGAAGGAGAATTTGGAGCCTAAGGGGGCGATTGTCTGAAGGAGGTTAAGAACCACTGAATAAGTGGACACTGGTAGGCGGTGGGACTTAGGCTAGGAGCGCAAGGTGTCAAGTCTGGTTTGCGTGGGTTTGCACAAACGAATTTGACTGGATGCGTTACCGGCAGTAGTTGGGCAAGGTATAAAATGGCAATGGGACCAGAACTCACAACAACCGTACATTCATTGCAGAGCTCTACGGGAGGCGGGCGTGTCCGACGGAACTGAACTTCAGAGGACTTTGCTTAAGGAGGTATCATACTAGGCCCTGTCAGACACAGTCAAAGTGGTGGCCGACAAGGAAAGCACACCATGATTTCCTATAGTTTCTTAGTAAATCCGGGAAGACCCCATCATACTAAGCCCGGTCAGACACAGTCAGTTTCTGCCATTATTTCTTTGGTGTATATTTCGCTGGCAGCAACTGGCTGTGTCCGATCGGGCTTAATATGATACCTCCCTTAGGCCCGCTAACTGACGTTACAGCTCAAAGCCAAATTTGTTTGATTCTCAAATCTTTTTTTTTTTTTTTCATTTCTAGCATTGCGATAGAGAGAGTGAAAGAGAGAGAGAGAGAGATTGTCTTTTGTGGTTTTTCTTTATGTTAAATACATTTTTGAGTACGCTCCCATTTCCCGTCTACAAATGACTTTTGTTAAGGGACCGTGGTATATTACATAGAAAGCTATAGCTGAACAGTGAACACAATTCAGTATTTTCTCTATTTGGCTTTGTAGTTACACTACGGTCCCCTAACAATTGCACAAATACTACAATTTATTGTGTGTGTGTCTTTTGTTTTTGCTTTTGATCTCTCCCAACTGCCATCTAATTCTGACCATGTGTCCCCGTTCCCCCTTTTTTTTTTACACATTATCAATGGCTTTACACCGGAGTCTGTTGAAATATTCAGTTTTGATATGGAAACAATTCCTCAGTTCTACGGCCTGCTATAGCTTCCAGATTTTCGCCTATTCATAATCCTTTCATTTATTCCGTGTGAAAATCACGAGGATTACTCAACTTCCAGATCTTCACAGACAACAAACTCGCCACGGCCTGTTGTCCCTAGACCAGTGATTCTCAAAACGCAGACATTGAGGGCCGTGAAACTGATGAATTTATTACTTTCACTTTTCTAATAATGTATTAAAATGTATTTATAGCACTGAACCAACATTGAAACCGCACAAGTGTGTTCCCACAACTAACGATGACAACTCTATTTGGCCAAATACTGTATGAGCTCTTTTGGGGGAATTTTGTTGTTTCTATTGATTAAGGACAGAGAGGGGAAAAATATTTCAAGTGTTCGAAAAATATGATGGAATTTCGTTCTTCTGAAAAAACTCAATCTAAGTGGCAGGAAAATTAGAAATACCCTTAAGGAAATAGCAGCAATAGCGGAAAATGCTTCCTGCTGGATTTGGTATCAAAGAAATGAACAATAAATTCATAATAGCCTAAAATTATACCATATAACCAGTGGCCGTATCGGCAAAATGGATAAGACACCTGCACCAAAAATAGAAACCAAGCGGTACCGGTTCAAACCCAAAGAAGAACCTGGCGACGAAAAACAAAAAAGGTGGGTGACGAACGCCGAGAGTCGTGAACTCGTTGTGGCCGGGGGTTCTAGAAGATGTCAGGAAGTTAAAGGCCGAGAGTTGTGAACTCGTTGTGGCCGGGGGTTCTAGAAGATGTCAGGAAGTTAAAGGCCGAGAGTTGTGAACTCGGTGTGGCCGGGGGTTCTAGAAGATGTCAGGAAGTTAAAGGCCGAGAGTTGTGAACTCGGTGTGGCCGGGGGTTCTAGAAGATGTCAGGAAGTTAAAGGCCGAGAGTCGTGAACTCGTTGTGGCCGGGGGTTCTAGAAGATGTCAGGAAATTAAAGGCCGAGAGTCGTGAACTCGTTGTGGCCGGGGGTTCTAGAAGATGTCAGGAAGTTAAAGGCCGAGAGTCGTGAACTCGTTGTGGCCGGGGGTTCTAGAAGATGTCAGGAAGTTAAAGGCCGAGAGTCGTGAACTCGTTGTGGCCGGGGGTTCTAGAAGATGTCAGGAAGTTAAAGGCCGAGAGTCGTGAACTCGTTGTGGCCGGGGGTTCTAGAAGATGTCAGGAAGTTAAAGGCCGAGAGTCGTGAACTCGTTGTGGCCGGGGGTTCTAGAAGATGTCAGGAAGTTAAAGGCCGAGAGTCAGGAACTCGTTGTGGCCGGGGGTTCTAGAAGATGTCAGGAAGTTAAAGGCCGAGAGTCATGAACTCGTTGTGGCCGGGGGTTCTAGAAGATGCCAGGAAGTTAAAGGCCGAGAGTCATGAACTCGTTGTGGCCGGGGGTTCTAGAAGATGTCAGGAAGTTAAAGGCCGAGAGTCGTGAACTCGTTGTGGCCGGGGGTTCTAGAAGATGTCAGGAAGTTAAAGGCCGAGAGTCAGGAACTCGTTGTGGCCGGGGGTTCTAGAAGATGTCAGGAAGTTAAAGGCCGAGAGTCATGAACTCGTTGTGGCCGGGGGTTCTAGAAGATGTCAGGAAGTTAAAGGCCGAGAGTCATGAACTCGTTGTGGCCGGGGGTTCTAGAAGATGTCAGGAAGTTAAAGGCCGAGAGTCGTGAACTCGTTGTGGCCGGGGTTCTAGAAGATGTCAGGAAGTTAAAGGCCGAGAGTCGTGAACTCGTTGTGGCCGGGGTTCTAGAAGATGTCAGGAAGTTAAAGGCCGAGAGTCGTGAACTCGGTGTGGCCGGGGTTCTAGAAGATGTCAGGAAGTTAAAGGCCGAGAGTCGTGAACTCGGTGTGGCCGGGGTTCTAGAAGATGTCAGGAAGTTAAAGGCCGAAACATCTAATGAAAGAATCCACTCTTCCTCTGAAGGTGGCCATCTGCCTCCCTCCACCTGAGGAGTTTCTTACCACTAAAAGAGGGATGAAATATTTCAAGTGTTCGAAAAATATTATCGGGATTTTGTTCTTCGCCTGCCATTACACAAAGGTGGTCGAAGTTCAACGTTGTCACATCCGTGTATTCTGTAAGGGATTGTTATGTCACAATAAGTTCTGTATGCCTTTGTATCAAATCTGAGCGCCGTATTAATGGGAGTAGATCTAAATCTACAGTTGGGTTTTGTACACATACATATCTGAAAATGTACTATGCTATGAGCAGGAATACACTTCATGTGACAGTTTTGGGGTTATTTTTTTCCTCTGCTGTAAAACTAGATCCTTCACACCTGTGAGGTTTTCACAATAGCGCCAGTGATTTGTTTATAAAATCATTATCAGGGTCCTAAATTAGTTGGCGATATATTTCATATCTGGTCTTGACTCATAGCAACAAAGTAGTGTTTAATGTTATAACGTTGACGGACAGGGCGGGTCATGCCTCACAATGCCAACGCCATTAGACGTGTCGAGGAAAAGATAAAAAACGGTTTGAGACACAGTGCCTGGTAAACATCCAGGCATCTGTAGAGCTAGGCTCGCAAAGGTTTGTAAGGCCAGTCTAATCGCATTAGATTTTTGCCAATCAATGTTGAAGGGATGGCTGGTGTGACGTCACAACGTGTCCGCCCGCGGTGAATTGTGGGGGCCGGGGGAACCCGAGTCCGAGTGAGGGTGGGTTAATGATGTGGGGGTGGGTGGGGCTTTCAGTCACTCCAGGTGCATTTGAGAAAAGAAATATAGTCGGGGGGGGGGGGAGCGGAGGGCGTGATGCCAAAAAAGGAAGAAACTGTGAAGATTTCGGGACAGAACAGATCTCGCTTTGAGCTGTGACGTCAGATAGCGAGTCTTAGGGGAGATTACTGATATGTCAAGTTCTGCGGATACGATGACGTGTGTGTGTGTGAGGGATTGTAACTATGTTCGTAAACAAAATTTGGCATTCTTCTGAACTTGTAAGAGAGGGAGAGAGAGAAAGAGAGAGAGAGAAAGAGAGAGTAAGAGTGAGAGAGGGAGAGAAAGGAGGCAAGAGAGGGAGGGAGAGAGTGGGGGGAGACAGAAAGATGGAGAAAAAGGGGGAGACACAGAGAGGAGAGGGGCGGGGTCAGAAAGGGGAGAGCGGGGGAAAGAGAAAGGGAGAGAGAGAGTAATAGAGAGAGACAAGAGAGAGAGGAAAAGAGAGAGAGAGAGAGAAAAATGAACATCTTCCTTACGCTGAAGGCTAAATGAATGAAAATGAACCTTTGACGTAAGTAAACTACTCTCATTGTATTGGTCACTTCACCGGCCTGACCTAATGCACGACATCCGTTGTGCTCACGGTCAGTCTGCATCAATGGTCCAGTGCCGGGCACAATGCCGGACAGCTTGCTATTAAATCACGTTTCCTTTTAGACGATTGGCTGTCCGCTCGTGATCTTGCCAGGGGGAACACAGGAGCGTCCGGCATGCAATGACTGTGGGTCAGTGGGCCTGCAGTGGCCTAAGGCTGTTTGAGGACAGTTGGTTTGCATGTACATCTCCTTCCTCGCATTCTCTCTGTCTCTTCTCCTGTCTGTTCTCTCCCTCTTATTCTCTCTCCCTTTCTCTCTCTCTCCTCTCTTCCCCTCTATCTCTCTCTTCAGTGTTATGTTTTCTTCCCGCCTCTCTCCGTCTTTCTCTCTTTCTCTCTCTCCTCTCTCCCATTTTCACTCTCTCTGTCCTCTCCCCCCCCCCCTTTCTCTCGCCCTTTCTTTCTTTCTCTCCTTTCTCTCCTCCCTCTCTCGCTCGCCATCTTTCTCTATCTGTTCTCCCTCCTTCTCTCTCATTTTTCACCCCTCTCTCTCTCTCTCTCAATCCCTTTCTCTTTCCCTCTCTCTTTCTGTCTCTGTTCTGTCCCCTCTCTTTCTCTCTCTATTCTCTCTGTCCTGTCCCCTCTCTTTCTCTCTCTATTCTCTCTGTCCTCTCTCTGTTTTCCCTTTTCTCTCCCCATCTTTCTCTCCCCACCCCCAAACACACACTCTCTATCTCCTTCCCTCTCTCTCTCCTATACAGTAGTCTCTCTGACACTACATCTGTACACAGCTCGAGTTGGGATAGAGTTAGGAAAGACTTCTGACACCGTCATGTCACAATGCCATCGGCACTTGATGGAGTGACGTCACAAGTGCAAGAAATCACCATAATCATTGTCATGCCACGCTGTAACCACTCAAGTTTAAAATTTGCAAAAATCGTTTTATTGCCTAAATTCACTGTCCGCAATGCCCCCTCCACCTGTTTTTCCAGCTCGCCAAAATAGTTTTTGGAGGAAAATTGATGGGATTGGGTCTTAGACGAAAGCATCCCAAATGTGCTTGTTTCGAGTTTAAAGCGCATTGTGGGTATTCTAAATGCGTAAAGTTTGGTAAACATTTTTTTCCCGATCTCCCTATATGCTAAAAGGAGTGATTCTGCTTGTGTTTCTATTGGCGGTTTATGGATCTGTCCACGCCTAAAAGTCCGTGTCTTCTGGAGTGGAGGAAGAGCTAAAGTGATCTGTAATCAAATAGTTTAAGGGGGATGTCATACTAAGTCCGGAACGGCACAGTCAGCTGCTGGCAGACAAGAAGTGCACACCATAATTTCCCATATTTTTTTAGTACATCCGGGAATACCCTTCATGCTAAGTCCGGTCAGACACAGACAGCTTCTGTCACTATTTCGAGGGGTCATATTGCCATATTGTTGCATGCGATATTTTGAGGTTTTGTCATAAATTGGAAGTGGTTCTCTCACTCCTAATTTTATCATGTATAAGAGACATTCCATTCGGTTAAAAAAAATTCGAGATATGTTTTTGTTAGTTAATGTTGTATGCGTTTGGTCCTATTGCCGACCTACTTTCAATCCTCATTTTCTCCAAAACGCTTAAGTGCACATACACGGGTATAGACGATACCCGTCGATTTCTTGAGTGTACATTTTGCTGTCAGCAACTGGCTCTGACGTTCCAGGCTTAGTATGATATCCACCCATATCGGCCATTCTGTCGTTATATGGGGGCAAATTCTGAATGATGTAAATATGAGACTTGCTGCGCATTTTGTAACCGGGCGGGTATGTGATTAATTATGTATGGAATGAAACAAGAGAAAGCATCGCTGTCCTTGATCGAAGTGTCTAAACACTTGGCCCCCGTGTAGCACTCAATCATGCCAGTCATGGACTGTGCTGGGCCAGAATGGCTTTAGTTTGTTCCGTTACAGACAGATAGACAGACAAACAGACTGGCAGACAGACAGACGGACGGGCAGGCAGGCGAACAGGCATACCAACAGGCGGACAGAAAAAAGGGCAGGCAGACAGATGGATAGACAGACAGGGACAAGCAGTCATCAGGCAGTCAACAGGCAGACATGCAACAGACAAACAGGAAAGCAGACCAACAGACAGACAGGGAGACAAGAAGACGAGCAGACAGACAGACAGACGACAGACAACAGACAAACTAAAAGATAGACGGACACACACACACAGACAAATGGAAGGACAAACGGACGGACGAACAGACAGACAGACGTCATGCAAATAGACTGACAGACAAGTAGGAATGCAGGCCAATAGACAGACAGACAGACCAACAGACAGACTGATGGAAAGACAGACAGGCGGACAGACAGACAGACAGGCAGGCATCCAGGCAGACAGACATGGTTATGCTGTGAGGCAAGAGACGTTGATTGTTTGATTTTCCTTCAAATGTGACGTTGAGTCTATTTTTGTAATCTGTGTTAATTGGAGAGCTTGACTGTGCTAAGTCATTACTCCTTTAACCACTTTGAGTTCGTTTTGATTTCGTCTTGGCCGCCCGTCATGACAACATTACTGTATATTTTTATTGTGCCAATCGGGTAGAGTAAGTCCATACTTTGACCAAAACTGCACCGACTTTTCATAATGTTCTTCTTGAGGTCAAGCCTAGCACTGTCTTATAACCTAACACAGAAACGCCAATGCGCTGCCTCAGCTCTTGTTCGTTCTGCCTCCATTTTCTGAAACACCGGAGATCTTTCAGTATGTAGAAGAGGTAACCAATGCACGCTTTGTGGCACTTGTCAAGCTGTTTCACAGTTCCGATTTATTCTATCATTATACTAAAGCTGCAAATGTTTAGCGTCGAATTTCTCAGTTGCACAAAAAGTGGAGTTGGAACAAATAAGACTTAAGGTCATGAATTCTGTACCCACAACAATGCCCTAAACATTGATACCACACAGTGGTGGATCTACTATGAAACTAATGTTCAAGCTTGAGCTTCAGGGCCCTTAATCCTGGAAAGGGTCCCGAAGAAACGTTTCTTAATGAGTGAATTTTGGATATTGCCCTATTGTTGCTGGTTGCGAAAAGCCCCATAACAGTTCATGCTTCAGGGTCCCCAAAAATGTAGGTCCGCCCCTGACACCATAGGACAAACCGTCCATCTTGAGGATCAGATATTATTCGCTTTCCTAGAAACAATGAAAAGTTATGACATACGCCAAAAAAAACCATTATTCTTTCTTGTGTGGGCGTCACCCGCAAGTATGCACGCTCGATTTGGGGCGATTTGTACCGACAATACTGGCTCTGTAAGCTTGACTTGTACGGGCTGTTAGAATGGTGAATGTCCATGACAAAGCTTTGAGTTTGTGAATGAAACTATGGGTAACATTTCAGTGTTTCATCAGAAACATAATTTTAATATATTTTTTTAAATACAGCCTTATAACTTAATTTCGAGGGGGGGGGGGGGAGGGGAGTAACAAACAAAAAAACTATGTCTGTTTTTCCATAATTGAAAAGTGTAGGTGCGCCTTCCGTCCTCCGCCCCCCCCCCCCAACCCCTCAATGGTCCCCGCTTTTCACACGCTGGAGACACCCACCCCTCGCTTCCCTTTCCCCAACCTAGGAGTACGTATTCACCCTCACACACATACACACAAAAAGATTGTCATTCATCAAAAGTTGTCGATAACTCGAGATGTCTGAGATGATATGTCTAGCCTGAGATAAGAATGAGAAACAAAACAAAACAAAAAAAATTCTGGACAAAAATAAAATATGAAAACGAGAATAGGCCGTTATTTCAACATCCAGGAAGTCAAAGCAAAATTATTTAGCTAATTCTTTTTCTTTCTTTCATCCGTCCGTGATAATTTAATAGGCGGCCTACAACGGCTATTTCTCTTTCCCAGAAAAGGACAGATATGCGTCCAACAAGGACAAAGACCCCACTGTTTATCCAGACAAGTTATCTTTGAAAAAAATTGATTCAAGATTTCATCATAGGAATCTTTCACAAATATCTATAAAAATGCATATGTCTTATAGTTTTTTGAAGACATGGAAAGCTGTTTTAATCATTTCTCTACGCTAGACAAGGATAGCATCGTAGTTTTTTTTGTTGTTTTTGTTACCTATAAGCTTAGGAATGTCTGAATAAAATACATTGGCATGCCGATACAGTGTGATAGTATTGATTGTTCAGTGGCATGGTGACTGATAGTAGGTAACACCAAGGCAGATCAATACACAGTTAGCATTTTTGTCGTGACGGTGATACGTGAACGTAAGGAGATGAGTTTGAGTTCGTCGACTCGATAACGGTCGCACTGTGCTAGGAAAAAAGAAAAACAAAAGGCCGTCTATGACAGAACGACAGAACAGGAGGAGACCCTACCACTCGTGTGTGTGTGTAGATGAAACTTTTAGTATATGGGAAATTCCTCTGTTTCCTTTCATATTGACCAAAAATGCACCCCCACCCACAGACTAATAAATTAACCAGACTGGAAACACGAGCTTCGGGCTGTGTCGTTTTTTACGGAATTTCCTGAGCGGCGACTGTATAACCAACATGGCCGCCGCTCGGCAAATTCCGATTCTAGTTCTATCTGCAGCAGAAATTTCTTTAAAATTTACCTGTCAAGACTGGTTGTACATGTATTAATTTCTTGGTGCGGAACCAAACTTCCGCGTTCAGTAGGCGCGTCAAAATGGTATCACTCAAAATTGTAGCTGTGCTGAAGCGTCGGTCGCTACCGTAAACCTAGAATGGCGGATGGTTCATGACCTTTCGCTGTTTTGTGACGTCACACAATGGGATCATCCAGTCTGGGTATTTGATTAATCTGTGCCCCCACCTCCTCCAAAACAAACCCCACACTAAAACATTATCAGGGATGGACAAGCAGCAAATTTTGTTACCGCTATGTGTGGGCCCTTTGATCTAGTTTCCACATTTCTGATCAAATATTATACATTATTCATATCTCTCAAACCAACAATTAATGCTGATTTTTACTACGGAGAATTTTTTCTACCCTTTATCCAGTCAAGCTAATTCAAATATATGACTGCTAAAATATTCAGAAATGGTTCTGCGCTTCTGGAGGCTGAGCTTTGATACACGACTGATGGGCTGGGAAACATGTCGTGACCTTAGGTTTTGTTTATTCCAATTCCACTTTTTGCACTTAACAAAGAAAGCTCGATGTTAAACGTTTGCGGCTTGAGTTATTATGATAAGTAGTTAGAATAAATCGGAACAGTGAAACAGCTTGAAAAGTGCCGCAACGCATTTTAAACAATTGTTAAAGTGTGCATCTGTCATATCTCTTCTGCATACTACAAGAAGGAATTTAATTAGTGAATTTTGGATGCTGCCTTTTTGGTGCTGGTTACGAAGGGACCCCACAACAGTTCAAACTTCAGAGTCCCAAAACTGTTGGTCTGCCACTGTGTTTGGACATGTGTTATCAAAAATCCGTCACTATCCATCATGTACAGTTTTTTTTTTATGTTCGACTTATTGTTCTCGCCTCTTTGTGTGTCTGTGAATCTGCCAGGGGAAGTGTGATTGTCTAGCTGGGTCCCGAGGGAGTATGTATGTATGTATGTGTAGTGTGGGTGTGTGTCTGTCTGTCTGTGTGGGTCGCCCGCGCGCTCATGTGTAAGGGTGAAAACGTTTGTCCATTAATTCACTTTGATCAGGTAGAGTGAGGGACCAACAATCGTTTTATGTCCAAGTTTTTGTTCTTGTTTTCATTGTAGTCCTGTGAATTTGTGAATGTGAGCGATGTGTCTTTATGTAGGTGGATCTCAGCCCGCGTGTCTTTATATGTGTTAGTGTATATGGACGTGTGGGTATGGGTAAGTATGTATGTATATAGGTGTGTGTGTGTGTGTGTATGAGAGAGAGAATGTATGTGTGTATGTGGGATTGTGTGTTTGAGAGTGTGTGCGTCTGTGTGGGCGTGTATGTGTATGTGAGGAGAGAAAGAGAGTGTAGTGGGCTTGTGTGTGTGTTAGTGTGTCTGTGTATGTAAACGTGTGCGCCTGTGTGAGTGTATGTGTGTACGTAGACATGTGTGCGTGTGTGTGTTTGTGGGCGTGTGTGTGTGTGTATGAGTGTATGAAGGGCAGGGCGACAAAGCCAAAACAGATACAGAAGCGGTCATACCGATTCCCTTCTCCTATGCCGAATATGCATGAAGGAAAAACACATTAAGAGAAGACGATCATGAATTAATCACAAAGAAAATAATATTATCACACCGCCTAGTGTACATCTCTGCTCTTGTCTTCGGTGCGTTGGTAGTGGAGAGCCAAGGGTTAAACCCAGATCAATGTCCGCTTCACACCAGCACAGATACAGACGAGTTTTGTTTGTTTTCAACACAAGAAAATGTTCCCTGGTCTGAATTAAAAACTCTTGGCATTAGGAGATAAGATAAATGAACAGCGTGAATGCGCCGGACAGCGATTGGGGGGTTTAGAATTAGAGGGGTCTAAGTGCCAAATGCACTCAGATCCCTTCTAATTATAAATCCCACTTCAAATTGAGTGATGTAGAATGACAAGGGATCTGAGTGCAGTTGGCACTTTGACCCTTTCTAACCCCCTCAATTCTTCAAACGAAAGGTGTCGAGATTATACTTGTGTCGATGAACAGGGTCTACTGACGTCATCGTTTGTTGCCTTTCAGTTTTCTGCGCAAACTTTGCATGGTCGTTGACTCGTTGATGACATCACGGAAAGCGGGGGGGGGGGGGGGGGTGTCAGGAAGATAGGAACACGGGATAGGGGTTGGAAAAGGGGGGAGGGGAGAGTTTTTGGAGTATATGTGAATGGAACTGGCGAAATCTGACAATAGGTGAAATTTTTATACTTCTAAATCAAAATAAAATATTTCTAAGACGATTTCAAGCAAAATATTTTAACTGAATGTAGTAAAATTGCTAATCTTTCATTTAATAAGCAAATATCAATTTCCATAGAAATATACATTTCCTCTTTGGAGAGTTTGTTTGTTTGTTTGTTTGTTTCTTGTTGTTGTTGTTGTTTTCCAGGGATTTGGTCTTTCACCTTCAGCCCGATTTCGTCAGATCCACTCCCATATACACGTATGTATTTCGTTAAACATTTAAGGCCCTGAGACAGAAAGCTTTCCCAAACCTTCTGAATCATGAAAAAAAAAAAAAAAAATAGACAAATACAGTTAATGCAAGAATAATCTATATATATATCGTTAGAAAATAATTATTGATGAGTTGGGAGGTTTTTTAAATACTAGATGACGTCCCCAGCATTATCCGGGCAAAACCCATGAACCCGCCCTTCCATTCCTCTCTTTTTTTTGGTCTGGAAAACTTCCCATATTCTACAGTCTTACCACAGATTTCATGAGCACCAGAGCACTACCCACTCATTTCTGGTAGGGAAATAGCGCCCACAGAATTGAACGCGTATTAATATCTTTCCTGGTGCGGTGAGCTTACTACAGGGAGCCAAAACAAAGCTCATTGTATTTTAAATTTTTGCACCTTTCTATCTGAAAATATCTGAAACTGGGATCAGCACAATCGGCCGATACAATCGTGATTGGGTTGGATTAGTTGACACATCAAAAAATTAACCTTATAACTTTTGAAACTGTCATTTAGGCTGTAGCGTCGAGCAAAAACAAGGTAAAAATTGCGCCGCAATGAATTACTCGCGCCACTATTTTTTCTAATTTTATAAAAGATGATGTTTTGGGAGACCAGTTGACGTGTTTCAAGTGTGGAACATAAGACAATGGACAGTCAACATTTATCTCGGTGCCAATACAGTTTTTCATCACTGCCTACCCATCAAACACACAGAAAACCAACGGGTAGGTTTGACGTCAAATTTGCACGTAGTAATGACATCATTCCCATGTAGATCTGCTGGATACAAAATCGCACCGACATCGGTTTGATGTAGCTAAACCGCCTTGTGATCATCCTACCAGTTTTTGGAAATCCACTACAAATTTACTTCGGACAGAGGTAGGGATGCTGGCTGTGGGAGTTTTCTTTATTTACACACACACACACACACACACACACACACACAGACACACACACACACGTGCATTCATGCCAACTGACACACAACTGAAATATACACAAGTCATGTGCCCATCCAGCACAGACTCAACTAAACACATTATACACAGACACATAATAATCCACAAACGTCCGGCACCTCCTTTAAACGTACACAAGTACATCACACTCAGCGCTACTGTATCCAGCAGTTTGAACTGACCTTTCAGATCACAGACAATTGGAATCGTAACAAAGGGAGTGGCATGAAAATTTCATATAGATTTTTGATAATGTCTACCATTCGTCCGGAGTCCTCTGTCTGGCCGGATGTGAACTCATATTCAACTCTGATCAATTTGCAAACATGCTGTTCAGGTCTAGCAGATAGAAGTGGTCTTAACCCTCTTGTCAAAACAGTCTTAACGCATGGGAGCATTTTGCAGCTGCCCAGGGGCCCCATGCATGCAAATTTATGAGGAGTTGCATAGAGGGCGGGCCGCAGCCTATTGCTTTGCCCAGGGGCCCATTGTGGTGTTAAAACGGCCCTGCCTCTGATGATCAGTGTTCCACATTTGGAGCATCTCATCAAATGTCCTCGTTTTCTACATTTACCTGATATTAAGCTCTGATCTATTGCATTATGTAAACTGAACTGACAAGATTGGCCCGTGAAAGACCAAAATTCTGAGACCCCTCCCCAAAAGGCAGAATAAGTTTGTATGTAAATTGAGATTTGCGGGTAATGCGAAAGATTAGCCATTTTTCGGCGTTCAGTTAAAATATTTTTTGCGTCTTAGAAATATTTTATTTTGATTTCTAAAGAGTGTAAAAATGTCACTTTTAGCCCGGTTTTGTCCGATCCACCCATAATATAATAATGTTGTGCTGGTCTATCAGGTAGAAATCTTACTCCTCTATTGATCAGTGTTCCATATTCGGAGCAGCTCATCAGGTGTCCTCGCGTCCTGCATCCGGACTGTGTGTGACTATCTATTTGTCCAGTAAATAAAATCTCGTAACAAATACTCATATTTTATTCCATTCGTTTTTGATTATCATATTTCTGGCTCATCCATGAGAAACAGAATCTTACTATAATTGAGCTAGGGGGTGAACCTGTAACTTGTAAGCAGCTAAAACTGCGCGACTACGACATTAAAAATTATGAAACTTGGTGTACTGTATCAATTCTTGACGAAGAGTTACGTGGACACATTCATTTTGAACAAAAATCAGTCTGCACTAATATTCATATTAAAATTTTTTGAGCCGTAATATCAGAGAGACGCATTTTCATCGGATAGAAAAGAAAAGTGTGACCGGAATTTGCGTCCTTGACCTCTCTTTATACATTGGAAGTAGGAAATCAGCGTAATCACATCTGTATATCTGGTGTACGGTAACCGTAAGTTCTATTAGTCATTGCATCGAATCCAAATGCCATTTTAATGTAGCTTAGATTTAGATATATGGCTGGGCTTGATACACGGAAAATTGGCAAGATTTATCTTGCGCGGGTCGGCTAGTAATACATAAAACAAACAGAGAAAGCTACAGAACCTCGTTCATGCCCTCTGCTATTCACCCCAACAAGACATTATATAGCTAGATATGCCCCCCCCCCCTTTTTTTTTTCACTAAGACTCCATGCCATGTTATACCATGTAATAAGTCTGTTACTAGGTTCTGGTATGTTTATATAATGATGTGTTAGATGTGTGTACCAGGTATGTACTCTTCTACGCTTCTTGAAAGTGGATGTCCCTCGTAGGGTAACAAAGTGATTCTTACCTTATCTCACATCAGTTTTGTAAGTCAAAAAACTTTTGGACACGGAATTTTATGTTTGATATTTGGCTACTAGAGGGTTAACAATGTCACTCAGTTCAGTTCGTCGTTCGTGCCAATTTCCATTCGTACGTTAATTTCTCCTCAAAGAGAAAAGAATTGTTACTCGTGGGAAATCGAGACTGTAACAGATCTTTACAGGCAGAGAATACTCGCCAAACAAAGTGTTCTGGCTCTTGATATCTCTGACTCAGAATTGATGAATGTGGTCAGTTGCTTTGTATCGCTGGTAGCGTCCAAACTTGTGACGTTGACCATGACAAGAGAAGATGGGATAAGGATCACTTTAGTATCCCAAGAGGGAAATTCTCTTTCATAGAGTGTTTAAGAACACAAATATTATGGTACATATATCTTAGGCCATCATAACATAAACATACATGTTGTCGTCCATTTTGTTGGTTAAAACTCATGAACGATGGTGTAAACAAACCCCTATAACTTTGATTCCGTTCAAGGCAGTGCCACAAGGTTTTTAACGAGAATTTCCGTACATGTTGGTGTTCATTTGTGTGAAGTTTCAGGCACTTAGTTTATTATTTCAAGATTTTACAAGGTAGGGAAAGTTATTTTTAAGACACACCTCGTACCATAACTCAATAAAAGGCTTATTACATGAAGTAACATGGCATGGCACGTATGGAAGGGGAATTAGGGAGGGCAAAAACGATCTCCTACGATGCCCTGCACCACCCGTCCAGCTGGTTCTGTGACGTCAAGTGGAACCAACCAAAAGAATACAAACACAGATAATCAATGTTGCCATTTCAAATATTGCACGTTTTTGTGTCAACTGCGTTTTAATTGATATAGCCAACCTGGCAGATGGTCATTAAGGGTAACAACGTATCAGTTCCGCCTACTGCTCGACACGTGAAATGAGGCAAAGAATGGCGTTCCCGACCCTTCTTTTCGATTGTACTCGACAAAATTGTGTCGTGATCTGGTCCATGTTTTATATGCTTAGCCTACAGGCGCGTTCCTTTCCACCCAGTTATGGCTCAACAAAAGTATTAAAAATATAGCGCATTTCAAGACCTTTCAAAATATGTCCGCGTATATCTTTGCCTTTTTCTATGACTAATATGATATTTTGTAGAATTTAAGGTTCAGCGTTACATGATTACACTAGAGGCCTTACTTCTTTTATAATATGATGAGAAAATGATAAGAAATGGTAGGAGGTATTGAATACGTGATTCATTCATACAACGAAATGGACGAATTAGCCAAAAACAAGAATTTAAGCTCTTGGAAATATGAAGCGTGGGAGTGTTGCATGCGCACACAAAAGATGTGAAAAGCAGCAGACAGCACAATTTACGCATGAACTCATTTTGATTGTCAGTTAAAGGTGATCATGAGGAGCACATCAAAACCATATTTAGATTTTCCGTATGGCATGCGTGACAAAAATTAATTTAGAGACGAGCTAAAATGTTCATCTCATGACCTGATGTCAGTTGTATATTATGTCAGTTATCCATTTAACCAGAACTTTCGAGGAAGTACGAAATGAAATCTAAAATTTCGGAGAACTGCAAGCTCAGCAGGGTCAAATGAAACAAAGCAACATCAGCATCCCAGCGTACCTTCAAAATTGGAACTGAGCTGCCAGTCAGGCAAATGACACCATATTAAACATTGGAATTACAGAGAGACCAGTTCCATCAAGCAGCCGAGTTGGATTTTGTTTGGGGAGTTTTGTGTTTAGGGTAAGGATTAGAGTTACCTAATCGGCACCACTACGTCGATCCGACGTAGATTTTTGCAGGATTGGTGGAATTACAGTAGGGCGAGTTCCCGGTTCTATATATCAAACTGAGATCGACGCGATGTCGTAACCAGCAGATCTACGTAGGAATGATGTCATGCTTATCTGCAAACTTGGCGTCAATTCATCGGATTTCCGTAGGTTTCTGGCCACAATAACCTTTACGTTGGCGACATGGCCAAAATAATATTTTGGAAGACTGTCCACAAAGTGTTAACAACAGTCCTATTGTGAGTACAAGAATTAAGGTCTCACAATGTGTAAATTGAGGGGCAGAACGAAATTTCCTGACCTACTTTTTAATTCTACTCGAAGGAAATGCGTCTTTTTTCCGGTTGAAAATGTCGGACCACTTTCTTCTGTTCAACTCAGTTGTGGTTCAATATCAATGAAAGTATTAAAAATAAAGTGAACATTGAGACCTTTTGAAATATGTGCACGCACACCTTTACTGCTTTCTATGAGTAACCTGATATTTTATAGAATTTAGGGATCAACGGTTAAAAAAAAAACTTTCGTGATTACAAGGAAGGCCTTACTTCCTTTATAATATGATTTTGACTCATCGGCTCAGTTAAAATTTGTCTAAAATGTATTCATAATGTTGGTCTCATGAACGGATTCTCCCAAAGTTCACCTTTCCAATTTCTTTCCTTCTAACAGTGGGTCTCAATATAGAGCAGATAATTGTAACAATCGTTCACAAAATGATAGAAACATGAAACATGGCACAAACATTCTTCGATAGTGTTTAAGAATAATGTCTTGGCCACGAAAAAAACATCCAGTATGGCGGTAAAATCCAAGATGGCCGCCAGCAATATCATAATTTATAACCTCTCTTCCTTGTCCACAAAGCATCGTATTTACAGTCACAAATGTTATAACTGACACAACCTTGTCCTAATCATCCTGTTTCGTTCATTTTCACCGTAATTTAGGAATTAATAACCACAAAAATAGTTCAAGCGTGACTTCTACACGATAACTGTCCTGTTAGGCCATCACGAGGAAATCTTAGCTCGTCTCTAAAGTTGGGTGAAATAGAAAGAGTATTTTCATGTGTACAGAAACATCGTTTCCGTACACAAGGAAACACTCTTTCTTTGTTCTACTTGTTGGATTTTTGACGTCTCCGTTGCTGTTTCCGTTTCCCTACACATGGAATCACGGCTTAAATCAAGTTTCGTTACTCACTTCATAGGGAAAACTCAAATTTCCGTTTTCGTGAGAATTTGACGATTTTTGTATTTGTTTATTTTCTTAAAATGCTGTTACACTGTTGTTTTTTTCCCGAAGAAGGTCTCTGTTGACCGAAAACTTGATTTGTCTCTGCTTTGCCTTTACGCTGTATTGTATCGTTTGTGAATTATTTCTTACGCAAGGCTTTGCAACATACAACTTTTTCCTTTTGCCATATTTTGATTCTTTATTTTTTTTGCATACGAAAACTTTGTTATTCTTTGTATGAAGGATGAAAATATTCAATCCCTCGCATCATTTATCATCATTTTCTTATATATTTGAAACACAATTTCCTCAAAGTTATAGGGCTACATTGGTTGTTTATGATTGGAATCTCTACCAGAATTTGCCTGTAATTTTTTTTTTAAAGAAAGGAGAGATTCACTGTGGTGTATATAACGGAATGGCACGCTACAGTTCTGATCTCACGGTCTATCCGTCCAATTGTTCACTGTCACTGTAATGTAGGAATTCTGGAGTTCACTGTGTGTATCTTAAACTAGGGTCTTTTTTTAGTCAACCGTGTCATTATTGAAGGGTGAAACAGATAACACTACAGATGGATGGACAGACAGACAGATAGACAGACAAACTGAATGGTCCGTCTACATGTTTGCTGATGAGGCAACCCTCCCCGCCCTTTCCCACACACACAGAGTGGATGCTAACAGAGTGTCTTGTTCACCCATCAGAAATTCTAATTCTTGCACAAGAGACGAGCTAGGATATAACATGTCAGTACAGGGGTCACTGAGGTCTTGTATACACACTGGCCTGGTCTGGGACTGTCAGTCTTGTCAAGGTCGAAGCTACCTCTCTCTCTCTCTCTCTCTCTCTCTCTCTCTCTCTCTCTCTCTCTCTCTCTCTCTCTCTCTCTCTCTCTCTCTCTCTCTCTCTCCCTTCCCCCTTCCCTCTATTTCTCTTTTTATCATCTCTCTATCAATTTCTTTGCCTGTCTGACAATCTGTCTGTCTGTCCCTTTCTCTCTCTCTTTCCCTCCCCTCCTCTCTCTCCCTTTTTCTCTCTGTCCCTCCTTTCTCTCTCTCTCTCTCTCTCCCCTTCTCTGTCTCACATCTTGGCCATCTGTCATCATACGTCACCAGGGAGTCTGTGACGTTGAGAAAAGAGAACTAATGGAAGAGTTCAGATCGGAAGTTATTCTTGCATTATTGACGTTACGTCAGTTTGGCAACTCGAGTAAACTTTCATATAAAATCCATGTCCCCTCTTCCTCCTCCACACCCCCTCCTCCTTTGCTCACTACACTCACTCCGAATGCTACTTTGTCTCCAGCTAGAAACCAGCATAGTTAACGCTTCCTGATGGCAGGATCGAATCGCTCCATCTAGTCAAATTCCCCGTATGTATTTGCTACAAGCTGAGACGTACAGGAAACAGGACAACTGAAATGGAATGCAAGATTTTCTTGCACGAGTTCCACTTGTAGTTTTTTTGTTTGTTTTAGTTTTTGCACTGGCCGCTGTGCGTGTAAAATGAGATAAAACAATTACAGTCGGAAAAATATTGATTATAATATTTCTAATGACGTGAAACCAAAAGCATAGAAATTAGACACAAGTAATGGGAAATTTCCCCCAAGACAGAGATAAGACACAGTGGTCATCCTGAAATTCAATATATAATTTCGGGCCTTTTTTAACTCTTTCCCTACGAGCCAGCATTCTACGTGTGGCCGGAGCACTTCCTGGGGGTTATACGCCATGCTGTACTGGGCATTGGTAACAGAGATCACCTTACTACACAACAGCTATCCAAACTATACACTTATCACACACGTGGAATCGCTGGACACGCTAGGGAGCTTTACCATGAAATCTGTTTTTAAGGTTCAACGTCACGGGATGTTAAAGTTTTCCATTATAGTGGTCAAGGAATAATCGTACAACGCCACAAAGCAAGCTGCGTTGTACTGGCCGTCGTCAGGGAAGCGTGCGTCGCAGTGTGCGCCGTACTGTAGGGAAAGGGTTAAATACTGTATTAAATTTTCTGGAGAGAGACCACAGAATACGATAAGTCAAGAATCACTTTATCGCCCCATGAGGGAAATTCTGTGATTTCACAGAGCGTTTGTAACATGCTTCTTGCGAAACATCGCATAAATATATTGTAACTCAATCAACTCAGGCTTATTACATGAAGTAAAGTGGCATGGAACCCTGATAAAATATGGCGCACATCTAGCTATAACTACAGTATAAAGTTTTGTCAAGGCGAATTGTGGAAGAGCACACATAGTGGGCTTGATAAGTGGAACAATCGTTCAAAAAATGATAGAAACATGAAACTTGGCATAAACATTCTCCTTATGCTAGCGTTTGAGGATAATGTGTTGACCACGGAGAAAAATCCAATATGGCGACAAAATTCAAGATGGCCGCCAGACAATGTAATGATCTACGTATTGCTTGTTCCTTGACAGCAAAGCATCGGTTTTCCAGCCAGTAATCTTATAACTGGCAAACCTTTGTCCTTATCAAGTCTGTTTCATTCGATGTCAACATAATAACCTTGAAAAAAGTAATTGTGGCCGGAACATATAAGATGGCCGCCAAGCAATACATTGTCTCTCACTGATTATTTGCAAATGCTGGCTTTCAGAAAGACTAATTTCACAATTCTCATGAACATGTATTAAAAGCTATTTAAATCGATGTAACAACTAAATGAGATAACCTTTCAAATAAAATAAAAAAATCAAGATGGCGACACGGTTAACTCACTCTTAGACCCGGGGAATGTCGGCCCGAAACAGGAATTTTACCACTTTTCAAAAATCCAGAAAAAATATTTTTCCCAATCTACCAGCACAATACTTACTACTTGGTAAGAATATTGTTTAATACTCATGGCTTGATATACCTATGTTTTACGCGGGTGTCTAATACGCTTTGTCTGTAACTGACAGATAAATTAGGTCACCAAAATAAGCGGAAAGCAAAGAAGTGTGTCTTGACGTCACCTTGGTGGGTTTGATAACAATGTTTTGGAACAATCGTTCATAATATGACAGCAACATGAACCTTGGCACAAATATGCTTCATATGATAGTGTTTGAGAATAATGTGTTGGCCATGAAAAAAAATCCAATATGGCGGCAAAATCCAAGATGGCCGCCAACAATCTAATCATTTATAATTTCACTTTCTCGACACCAAAGCATTGATTTTACAGTTACAATGTTAAAACCGTCCAAGCTTCTTTCATTCATTATCAACATAATTTAACAAATTAATAACCTTAAAAATGGCCCAAGCTTCACTTCTACACAAGGGTGCCCAAACTTTGTTTCAAGATTCATACAGAAAATGGTATTGCTGCTGTGAGTATTTAGACGGCCACTGACTCTAATTCCGTTTGATGCTACTGATGTTGGTTAGGCATGTTTTTTTGTTTGTTGTTGTTGTTTTCATTGTTGTTGTTGTTTTTGTTTTCTGTAATGGAATCGAAAGTGTTTTGCCACTGAGAGTTGAGCAATGCCTTACTCGGTACCGATATTGGGCATTCCCGATACTGGATCTCGCCAGCGATCCTTGAAGCTCCACCTTACGACGTCACAACATCAACGCTGAATATCGATGATCCTGAGGACATGAGGGCCCGATATTATTAGTATTAAAACTTGGGAAATACTGGTTGTGGCATAGGCGATGAACTTATTGACCAACTTGCAGCGAGCTCGGTGCTGTGATCAGTCGTTCAGAAGCTCCTGAGACCAGTACTCACCACGTCGACCCTTGTAAAGCCGACCTCAGCCATGTTCGAAGTGATAGAAAAAAAAGTCAATGAACGATACAACCTTAGGCAAACTTGACGCGGCTTGACTTGAGACTGCGCAGACAGAAAGAAAAGATGGCCGGCCTCTCCAGTTGCTTGTAAAATTACAGGCTCTGTTACCTGCGTTTCATATGGCGTCTTCTTCCTGACCTTGTCATGAAGCGTCTCTCTGGCAGACATGCCTTGTGCCAAATCAACAGTCTGTGGAAAGGCTTTTGGTAAAATCGTTTCATCGAAACGACTTACACAAAAAGAGAAACGGCTTTAGCAGGAAAATAGATAACTGTATCACTGGCACTATTCTGAAACCGCAGAAGGATCTAATTTTTACAGGGGGCGGGAGCCAACTGTTTTAGCTGAAAGGCATTCCTTATCATTCAGCCAGTTTAGTTTTTAGTTTTAAATAATTGAAATATTGTACATCTCTTTCTTCGATGGTGAAAAATAAAAACATTCTGCAAGATGTTTCCTCCACGGTATATTTGACAGTTGATATGATACATGAGTTATCATGCGCATGTTAGAATACGTTTGTCCGATTTCATGATAGGGCCTTGGTTAATCGTCCACTCATGAGCAAAGTATCGGCCATGAATTCATCTGTATACATGTCTGGGGCATGACAGCATCATCAAGAAAAACACTTCAAAGTGAATGCACTTATCCGTCACGACGACAATGCAGATGTTGTGCACGATTTTTTTTTTTTAAACCAAAGTTTCAGCTGCGTAGAAAGTCGTGTTGCAAGGTCTGGCAAAGGTAGTTGAGGGATCTAGTCAAGAGCTTGGCCGCTGATAATACCCGCCTTAGTGAGCTGCCCTGTAAATGTGCTGTTACAGGGCCGCTCTTATTGGTGGCGAAAAGTCTAACTGTCTGGGTCTGTGCATATATGGGCCTTTCCTGGGACCATCAACATTTATAAATAAGAACGACCTATCGGACATTCTCTTTATCATCTGGAGGTCAGTATCATCCATACTCACTGTGCATTTGCTCAGCATTGCACAAGTTTCTGTTGCATCTGGAAAAAACCTTTTATGTCTGAAGAAATGAATGTTTCCTATTCCCTCTGTAGGCTGACACAGTATCACAACCGCTGAAGGCATGAAAGCTATGTCCGGTGCACTATGATTGCTCCGAGACTAAACTTGTTGCTAGATCATGAACAGGTAGCTGTCGTCTACTGTTGTTTTGCCAAAAGGACCAACAGTCCACAGTGTTTCAGCTGGTCAAGAAAAATGCTACAATAATTATTATATCTGTGTGATCTGAAGGAATAGAAGCGGTTGTAACATAGACGTGTACAATTGCAGGCTTCAAGTTCATGAATCTTTAATCGGCCTTTTCAGTTTGTGCAAAGAGTTGTCCACCCAACTATCTTGCTGCAGATTGTTTTCATTTCTTGTTTTTCACTGCCATTATGTATGCTGTTAGCCAGCAGAGGAAATTATTCTGATTTGTCACAGTTTTTATGTAGGTCAACTCTTCGGCACACTTCCAGTTGGTGTCACTTCATGTCTGCTTCTGCCCCTTTAAGTTTTCTTTCACAGGCCTGCTTCAGGACTTAGACTGATCAAACACTACATAACCTATGCATGTCTCTGAGCAGGAACATCAAATTCTTTCTGCAAAAGTGATTTCTGAATACGCTCGAACTGTGATTTCTGTTGGATGAGGACAACGAAAAAAACAAAACAGCAGAGCCATCAGTGCAGTAGCTGGTAGCTGACATTATTTCCCTCTGTGGCTCTGCATAATTATGCAGATAATGTCTGCTTTCTGAGTTCCATGTAGTTCTCCTGCGGATGGACACAGGGAATGGCCAATTCTCATATTTGAAAAATTCATCCCCGTCAAGGTGACGAATTTGGCACCTACGAAAAGGAATAGCAAAAAGTATCCAATCTTGCTTCGGAATTCTGTCGCCGCTTCGTTGTTGTTGTTGTAGCTGCTGCTGTCATACACCATAAACCCTGCAAAGTTATTTTCATTTATTGGCTCATAGAAGAAAGAAAGTGTCAGATATTTCAGCATTATAAAATAGTCAGTTTCTATGCCATTTTTCTACACTCAAAACCAAAACTTAACGGCGGCCATCTTGAATTTTGGTTTGTCTTCAAATCATTTTACATTGAAGACACCTTCTTTCCAACATCATAACTATACATTTTGAGATGTTAAAAGCATTTGTAACAAGTTATTTTTATGTATAACCTCTGTTATGTAGCCTATTTCCAATATGTGTCGGCCATCTTGAATTTTGGGAGCCATTTTGAATATTTTTCGTGCCCAACAACTTTTTGTTATTCCTTCTATGGGCAACATCTGTTCCAAGTTTCATGATTCTATTATTTTTTTAACGATTGGTCCACAAATATATTTTGTTTGAGATCAAAACTATTTGAAGTCAGAACTCCTTGCCCTCTCAATATGATAATATAACATTTTAAAAGGAAACGTGTTTTTATAACAATACCTGAACATTGAGCCTAACATTATGTCCAGTGCTTTTGGAGGTCAAAACTAGCCCCCCCCCCCCCACCCCCCAGTTCACTGAGATTTCCTTTGCGGTATGAGAGACAGAGAGTCTTCCAGAACCTGTCAGCTGGAGGAATGTGGGTGGGGCAGTTGTCAACAGATCCATGGGAACATTCGAGAGGGCTGTGGACTCAGATCGCTAAATCACGTGAGACTAAGAATAAACAGGAGATGGAATTTGTGGCAACATGCCCGTCAAGTGGACGTTATTTGAGCTAATCAGTGACTGAGTGGCCGCCTGATAAGATAACTACACGAGAAGTGGTGGGAAAAGGGAGGAGGAGGGAGGGAGGGAGGGAGGGGAGAGAGTAGTTGTGGCTCTGGAGGTAAGACATAGAGGTGGGCTGGGACAATCGTAAGTCTTGACTGGTGCGGTCTGAGCTACAGGGTACAAACAACAACAACAACAACAACAACAACAACAACAACAAAAGCAGGAAGAAACAGATGAAGTAAAGGATGGACAAAACAAACGAAATTAGGAACGAACAAGAAAGAAAAATCAGACGTCAGTAATTAAAATTGAAAGGAAATGTTTCAGTAGATATACAACTGTCCCTATGGGTTACAGTTAGGGTTTGGTTAGGGTTAGGGTAGTGTGGTGTATGTTGAAGTCTGGAAATAGCGTCTTATTTCGAAATGTTTCAGCGGGGATAGTTGTCCTTATCGAAGCACATACGACCCCTAGTTGACTTTTTTCCATGCACTAACATAGACTACGCTATCCAGGTCCTACCTTTGACCTTTGTCCTAGCTGTAACCGTGACCCTGGCTCTGTCCCTCATCCGTAGGACCGACTCTCTCCATCGAAACCCCAAAAGGGACAACAGTCCCAATCGAAGCACTTCTTTAGGGAGACATCATACTAAGCCCGGCCAGACAGTCAGATGCTGGCAGACAAAAAGTGCACAGCATAATTTCTATAGTTTCTTACTAAATCCGGGAAGACACAGTCATTTTCTGCCATTATTTCTCTGGTGTACATTTTGCTGGCAGCAACTGGCTGTGTCTGGCCGGGCTTAGTACACCTCCTTGAGTGATCCACAGCATCCGCTCAGCTACTTTATAGAAAATGACGTATGAAAAACTCTCTTTGCCTCTACAGCGGTGAGGAGCGGAGCGGAACGGATACTGTGGACACGTACGCAGAGGCAAAAAGTGTTTTACTTTTTCATACGTCATTTTCCCTTAAAAAAGAAAAAAGAAAGCGGAACGTAGCGGATGCTGGGGACAAAACCACTTGATTAAAGAAAGAAAAGGGAAAGTAAAAGGAATTATCAACCCGCTAACGTCACGGCGAGATTGTAGCCTTGAGATATCACATAGTCCGACAGATGACGTCACCACAGAACACACAAAACCTGCACACAAAGGAATTATTTCCGTCTTTTCCTGGCATGTCAAATACAGAAAGAGTATAAAATCTTGAGGTTGTAACTTTCCTGCTAAACATGGGCCAAAGTGCTCAAATAATGCTCAAAGAGATGGAAAAAAAAAAAATGATAGCCTGACCGGAGTTATGACCAGCTGCGAAATTTCTCCCCAGTGATTTAAGAGTCAAATAATCTCAACAGGAACACAAACACATTACTTTGTCCCTACAGGGACGGTGTGGAGAGAGGGGAGGGGGTGTTGTGGAGAGAGAGGGTGTTGTGGAGGGTTGGAGAGGGGGACAGGGCAGGTAGGACTTGGTCATCACCATGGGAATTCTGACTGGGTAGTGAGTGAAAGATAGTAGGAGAGAGAGAGAAGAATGAAGGAGAGCGTGATGGCAAAAACAAAAAAAGGCAGCACATTGATTCTCTGCTACGTTGCCGCCTCCTTCCCCCCCCTCCCCCCCCCCCCGTTTACAAATAAAAAGGCCCTCATCCCCACACTCAACCGAAGACTATAAATTCCAGATCCGCCCTCGCTCACCTAGACACACTCACAGGTTCACAAAACGCACAATATTTGGTTATTTGAAAAGGAGCCAAAAAGGACCCAGAGACAAGCCTGAGAAGAACGTTCATGGCGTAATAATAGCTCTAACTCCACTTTTTGCACAACTGAGAAATTCCACGTTAAACGTTTGTGGCTTTAGTATTATGATAAGGAGTTAGAATAAATCGCAACTGTGAAACAGCTTGATAAGTGCCACAACACATTTTAAACAACTGTCAAAATGTGCATTTGTTAAATCTCTAAAACATTTCCATTTTTTCAGAAGATGGAGATAGAACAAACAAGAGCTAAGGTCACCACATGTTGTGACATAGTCACTCCCTAGAATAGTCAGTCTGTCAAACATACCCCCAAAAAATCTTCATAATATTATTATTATATAATTTAGCTATTTCGGTGCAGTGTCTCAGTTGTCATGCCAACTAATTCTTTAACGTAGCTCCAATCATACTTCATTATTCCAGTCTTGTGTCATCACTCCAGTATTTATCTCACCACAATTCTATATACTTCACCCTTTGTGTCTAATCTTTACTTCATTACAACTCAACATCTTTACTTCAACATTTTCTGTCAAGTCTATGCTGCACCACAACTCAAATGTTTTCATCACTCTTTTTGTCCAATCTATACTTCGCTTCGCTGTCTCTTTAATCTTTACTTCACCTTTTGTGCCCAGTCTATACTTCACCACCACTCTAATATTTACTTCACCCTATGTGTCCAATCTATACCCTCATCGCCACTCTAATCTTTACTTCACCCTATGTGTCCAATCTATACTTCATCGCCACTCTAATCTTGACTTTTTTCTTTATTCAAATCTGTGCTTCATCACGACTCCAATTTTCATTTCATCCTTTGTGGTCAATCTATACGTCATCACAGCTATAATTTTGACTTCGCCCAGTGTATCCAGTGTATACAATACACAACTCTAATCTTTACTTCACCCTTGCTTTTAATCTATATCAAAAATCCAATTTTTACATCAGTGCCGGCCACATTATGCCCCACACTTCAGCCGTCTCTGACCGCCCCCCCCCCCGCTCCACTCACCACACCAGACAAAACGGCCCAGTGACACCGCCACCTCCCCTGAGACATCTGGTCTGTGAGTACCAAACAAACATCGTTTGTCAGCCACAAGTAATGATTGTGTCTCACTGTGATAGATGCCTCCAGGTTCCTCTTACCCAATCCCTCAGCCGCCCCCCCCCCACCTTGCCCCACTTCCCACACACAAATATCACCAGCCTCATCTCTGCCCCATATAATTATGACATTGTGCTTACCTGTACTCCTCCAACTAATGGCCAACAGACAAATAGACAGAAAGAGAGGCACAGATAGATGGACAGCCAGACATACGGACAGACAGAGAAGTAGATAGACAGACAGAAAGACAGGCAGACAGACAGACAGACAGAGAGACAGATGAACAGACAGACAGACAGACAGACAGACAGACAGACGGACAGACAGACAGACAGATAGATAGATAGATAGATAGATAGATAGATAGATAGATAGATAGATAGATAGATAGATAGATAGATAGATAGATAGATAGATAGATAGATAGATAGGATAATGATCGACTGAGACAGACAGACATCCGTCAGAATAAGACGTAGACTGTGTAGAGCGACCGGTCCCCACAGGGATGGCTACATGCGTTACTATGCAGGATAAAAGGAAAAGCTTCCAGCGGCCACAAAAAGTCTGTCTGTATGTCTGTCTATTTGTGTTTTTCTGTATCGCCAAAGAAGATTCTACATCTGAGACATTGAGAAAGTCAGAATAGGGGAGAGCATTCCACGCAGAAATATCTTACACTAACTTTAAGATATCTCTGATTCCACATGCTATTCTGGTTTGTGAAGAATTAACGGCCCCTTTTATCGAGCTCAGAGACATGAATATTTCTTCATTCTGAAGATTTATCTTTAGTATTTTGGGTATCGTGGAATTTACCGATTAACGATTGAAATCTATCATGTCCCAGTTGTGTGTGACACATGATTACTACTAGTTGCCAGCATCCAATCACCTGTACATCGCCCAGCTTATCAAACGCGGTCACAGCTAGGCATGTAGATCACAATTGGCTTAGTTAGGGGAGATCAGCCGTGCTGGCTTGTGCAACAACTGGGGATTAGTGGGGGAATGTCGTGGTTATGGGAGACTGGGGGGAGGGAGAGGGAGGAGGGGGAGGAGAGATCCCTCTTTCAGACGTCTGCGATGAACAGACAAATTTTGTAAATAATTTCCATACAGCTGGTGACATTGATCTAATTTGTCAAGTTGAAAACATGTTGACTTCTTTATCTATCTATCTATCTATCTATCTATCTATCTATCTATCTATCTATCTATCTATCTATCTATCTATCTATCTATCTATCTACCTACCTACCTACCTACCTACCTACCTACCTACCTACCTACCTACCTACCTACCTACCTACCTACCTACCTATCTATCTATCTATCTGCCTGTCTATCTATCTATATATCAGTCTGTGTGTCTATCTATCTATCTGTCCATCTATCTATCTGTTTATCTCTCTTTCTCTCTCTTTCTCTCTATCTATCTATCTGTCTATCTATCTCTCCAGTTATCTGCCTGTCTGTCTATCAATTTATCGATCGTTCAATCGATTTGTCTATCTATCTACCTATTTAAAATAAAACCTGTCAATGCTAGCAATAAGTGTCTGTCTATGACCGTGTCTGTAATAATGTCTGTTTACGGGTGTTTGAACTTGCCTGTGATAACCGATCAGTGCTCGTCTGTCCGAGACCTCTTTCTGTCTAGCTTTCTGCCGTTGGCCAGTTTGTCTGTCTGTGTTTGCTTCTACCCCACTAGTGTCTGTCTGTCTGTCTGTCTGTCTCTGTCTCTGTCTCTGTCTCTCTCTCTCTCTCGCTCTCTCTTCTCTCTCTCTCTCTCTCTCTCTCTCTCTCTCTCTCTCTCTCTCTCTCTCTCTCTCTCTCTTTCTCTCTCTCTCTCTCTCTCTCTCTTTGCACGTCTGTCTTTTGTTACTTCTCTGACTGACTTAATTTCGTGCTTTGTGATTTCGAAACGACAAGAGACTCCACCCCCACCCACACCACCTACTGTGTCCACACATACCATAAATCCACTGCCATCATTTAATCCCCTGTAAGTCGATGTTTGCTGTAAACCTCCGCAAAGTTTGGCACCTGCTGGTAATAAAGGTAATGACAGGCGGGAACAGACTCGGCTGGTCAATTCATCGTGTCTGCGGCGCGTGGATGCTTCTTCTGTCTATTGTTCTATTTGTGTGGTTGTTATGAACAATATAAACACATGTACCTACTCTCGTCCACACATATAATCGCTTTTTACACACACAGACGCAAAATCGATATATGCACAAATACATACACAATTATTTTAGTGTTCACTGTGCGCTTTGGTTATTTTAGAAATATCTGGTATCTCGAGACGATAGAAATAGCTATGAGGAATAGTGAATTGCAAAACATGCACCGAGAACTCCAATCTAACCACAATACCTAGAAAAATATGACCTTTTCACCTAAAGTTCTTACAAGTTATGTTTGCAATAGATCATTGAAATTGTGAGTACATGGTAGTATTAAGATAAGCAAGTAAGGGACTAGGTGGTCTAGAGGCAAGGTGCTCGCCTCTCATGCCGGGGGTACCGGGCTCGAATCCCGGTCGGTGCGGGCATGTTGGAATTTTGTGATTTTTCTAATATTTTCCTGTCCCTAATTCTATGGCAGGTGGGATCGAGCACCTAGTCTTCTCGGATAAGGACGAAGAATTCGGAATGCCCTTGTTGCACCTTGCGCACGTTAAAGATACCTTGGCAGTTGGAAATCGAAAAGAGTAGGCTGAACAAGGCCGCTGCCCGGCAAAATGCTAAAAAAAGAAAAAAAACCGAATCCATACCCATACCACCACAAGGAAGATAAAAACAAGAAAGGTGGGGTGTCAATGCCAAGGGCAGCGAACTTCCCTAAATAAAGTGTTATAATAAGCTAGAACAATTTCTGTAATTGGACCGTACGTTTTCATCGCCGTTTTTTTAGTTAATCATTCCTGGCTTTTTCTGTAGCTGTTTTGTGCAAACGTTTATCTTGTGGCGTTTAACAGATTCAGTGAGTTTGCAAGATCGTTTTTCTGGGGTTGGCCAATCTAACAACTTACACAATAAAACTTTTGAAGAAATTTAATAAGAAAATGATAGAATTAAAAGAGCAATTTGTGACAGATCAAGTGGAACAAAGGCAGACGTTCCACGTGACATCTCCGTCACCCCTGGCTTACTGTGTGTGACAAATGTTTCAGACTTAATCGCCACTATGAAAAACACATTGTGAGCATGGATGGAGTCTGATCAAGCCCAGGCCAAATCCTGAGAGAACCGAAGCAAAATATTTCCTCCATCTCATCCAGATTTCATCCTGAGTTGGAATTTGTGTGAAGAGGAAGCTGAGCTTTGCTAACATACCGTCTCCTACTCTACCCCTCCCCCATACGTCGTTCTACCTTCTCTGTATACCAAAGGCGTAACTACGGTTGATTACACCTGGAGACAGTTTAAAAAATGCTCTTTGTGTTCAAAATGTTCAGGAAATGAAATTCATTATTACATTTTTACATCAGAAAAATATACCCACCCCCCTCCTTCCTCCGCCCTCAAATTTGGCGCACGTGACCCACCTTCCACCCCAGTTGCGTTACGCCACTGTCACACACAAACAACACTTGAGAGTGCGTCATACTCACATACTAACTTCAGATTGTCTCCTTAAAGCCAGTGTTATATGAGACCATATGCCTTTAATTCTAGCCCAATGTGGTTTTGTCGAATCAAGTTCAGTTCGGCATGAAATTGAGGAGCCACTGGTGAGTACCTGGGACAGTCTTTATTGGCTGGAACTAATTGGAGGGTGGTAAAGGGTAGGGGTGGTGTCGGGCACGAGACTTTATGATGTCATTGTGTTGGAGGGAAATGAAAATCATTGGCTGTTACTGGAACGGGTGGCTGAGGACATAACCTGGGCCAAACGCTGTGTCTGACGTGTCTGTACTAGATGACCTAGAGGTCAGAGGGCATCCACTGAAGTAACCTGTTGGTCTTCACTCTGATCTCCACCATGGCATAGCTTGTACAGAGAGAGACAGACAGACAGACAGACAGACAGACACAGAGAGAGTGAGAGAGGCGGAGACAGCTAGACAGACAGACAAAGACAGACAGATGGAGAGACAGAGAGAGGGGTCGACAGAGGGAGAGAGTCAACGAGGGAAATACAGATAGACAGACAGACAAAGACAGACAGATGGAGAGACAGAGAGAGGGGCCGACAGAAGGAGAGAGTCAACGAAGGAAATACAGATAGACAGACAGATGGAGAGACAGAGAGAGGGGCCGACAGAAGGAGAGAGTCAACGAAGGAAATACAGATAGACAGACAGATGGAGAGACAGAGAGAAGGGCCGACAGAAGGAGAGAGTCAACGAAGGAAATACAGATAGACAGACAGATGGAGAGACAGAGAGAGGGACCGACAGAGGGAGAGGGTCAGAGAGGGGAAAAACAGAGAAAGAGGGGGGAGAGAGAGAGAAAGAGGAGGGGGAGAAACACGAAGAGAGGAGAGGGAGACACAGAGAGAGAGAGACAGACAGACAGACAGTCCAACAGACAGAGAGGAAGCGACAGAGCGAGACAGGGAGAAGAAGCGTAAAAAACAGTGAGAAGAGAAAACCAGGGAGGGACAGAGAGAGAGAGAGAAAAAACGAGACCACTGTTTTTTCACCAATTAATTCCTCGTGCCTTTTGTATGTTTAATGAGGTTTTGATGGATGAACAGAACGGACACATTCCAGGTCAGTAACACTGAACTTGTAGCGCGGTATTCAACTGATGGGCGGACGGGCTATGGTTAATTGATTCTGTAATCAGTTGGTCTGTGTGGCCAAACTTTGATCTGGCTATTTCATCCCCTAAGAATAACAAGGTTCTAATTCCCACCCAATTCCATCAACTTTTGAGAAATTGATGATTGAAGTTTCATGCATTCATAGTTATTGGAGATTCGATTTTTTCACCTTTTTAGTAATACTTTTAGTTACACATCAAATCCGCTTGACACTTTGACACACAATGGAGAAGGCCTGATGAAGAAGTGTGTAATAATTATGTAACTCAGTTCAGCCAAAAAGTGGACATAGAACCGTATCACTCTAAGGGGACAATCTGTGGGAAATGAAGGGGAGAAAAGGGGTCTGGTGGATGGGTGAATGATCTCCAGCTGCGAGCATGTGGTCTGTGAACAGAATGTGTTTCTGTGACGAGTTTGCCCATTCAGTCCATTCTTCAGGCAAACCAAAGTAGGACACAGAATGTTTTATATACATGTATGTGTAATGGCGGTTGGTGGAAGGACAGTTTGGGTAGGCTTATCAAGAGCTTAGGTTTTGTTTGTTCTATCTCCATTTTCTGAAAAAAACTGGAGATCTTTTAGTATGTAGGAGAGGCATAGCAAGTGCACAATTTGACACTTGTTTAAAATGCGTTGAAGGACTTAATCAAGCTGTTTCACAGTTCCGATTTATTTTAAGTTCTTATCATTTCATTCTGCTCTGTGGTTGACATGTTGCTTCTGTAAAGCGCATAGAGCATTTTAAATGGATATGCGCTATATAAATGTCATCCATCATTATTATTATTATTATTTTAATACTGAAGCCGCAAACGTTTAACGTCGAATTTCTTAGTAGTTTTGCAAATGTGGAATTGTAAAAAGCAAGAACTAAAGTCACGTTATGTAGGGGGAGATAGGGTGGGGGGGGGGGGGGGGCATAACTTGGTTTTGGGTTAAGGTATGCTTAAATGATATGATGGAGAGTCATCGTATGTGTGCACTGTGGCATATGTGTGGGGTGGGGTAGGAGGGGGCGGGGGAGGGGGGCATGGTTTGTATATTTGGGGGTGGGAGTGGCGTGGGATGGATGAAAAAGACAATTTACATAATGGCGGAAGGGGGAGGGGGGCTGAAGTAAACGATTGGAGGGACCGACAGCTTAGTATGATTGTGTTTGTGAATGATGGGGGGGGGGGGGGTTAAAGTGAGTACTATCAAGTGCTGTACCAAGCCAGCCCGCCTAACTACTAGTGGACGATATCTCCGGGGAAAGGGGGGCAGGAGAGGGATGGACACTTGACGGACTGAGGATGACTGACTGACCGTGAGTGGACAGAGGTCCCGGGGGGGGGGGGGCAGGAGGAGGGGTCGCGGCCTCATCGTCTGAATTAACTCTTGCTTGTTGTCCCCATGCCATTTGTCTCCTACCTGAGGTGGGGTGGGGCCGGGGGTGGGGTGAGGCTGATGGCGACATTAACCTGTGCATTATTAATGGCGAGGCAAACAGCGGAACAGATTGGTACTTTCATCAGATTGAGGCCAGAACTCAGCGCGGTACAACCTTGATCACGCACTTATATATAATCAGTGTATAGTGTCCTCATGGCCTCACCCACCCCCTGCACCCCCCCCCCCCATCATTCTGGATGCCAAGATACAGGGGAGGGGTGGAAAGGGCGGTCAATGTACAAAATCTGAAGACGCTGAGTTGCCATTGATTCATCAAATACAAACAAATGCACAATGATATGCAAGAACACATTCACCGGTGACATGTTGAATATGTGTTTTTTGCTTTCTTTTGTTACAATATATTTGGGTCATGTGGTCAAAATAATTAGTCACAGTTTAGGATAACCATAAGAATAAGGTAGATTTATACAGCACGCCTTTCCTGGCGGCCCAAGGCGTTTATGACAGGCGTCTATCAGAGAAAGTTGTTCGCTACATGTCACTCGCCACTCATTACGGGCTTGTAACCAGCGCCAAGAGGCGAGCGGATGTTCCTTTCTCTGTATGACTGCTATACTTTGCTGAAATGTGTTCACTGACATTAAGTCGTCTAAAAAAGCGAACGGCGAGCGGCGAATGGCGAGCAACTGCCTCTGTCGGACGCCCGCCTTACAGGGAGAAAAACAAAATAATAATCCACTCTCACATGCATACATGCGTATAAACTCAACTACATACGTGCACAATCGGATATACGCAATTATTTTTTTTTAAATGGTTTTGCTGGAAAATGAGATGGTCAGTTAGAACAGTGTCCCTCAAAGTTTGCGTCATGACTTATTGGTTGGTCGGGCAGCCGTCGGCAATACGTCAAACTCGTGCTATTTTATTATATGTTCTCACTCTAAAATATATTAACCTTTTAACACACAAATACAGACCGCCTTGTTGAAAAATTCCTGACACTTACTAAACTGGTTTGAAATAGTCAAATGAATGCAGAAAATGTAATCACTGAACTTACAACAGTATTGACTTATACATAAGGAAGTCGGCGAAAGTCCAAACACAGAACACTGGACACTTGATGAGATGCTCCAGTTATGGAACACCAGTCATTAGAGGGTTAACTGAAGTGGTCCATTTTTAAAAAGTATTATTTGAGTCTGAATTTTGTTGATTGTTATTACAGCTGTATTTGTAGCAAAAAGTAGTGTTAATACAGGACAACTGACAGGCTAGGGAACGGGACCGAATGTACTAAAAATAGTTTTCTCATGACTTTCGGGGGCAACTATGGCCTACAAGAATTAGCACTGTTCAAAGGGGACTTTGGCCTGAGCACGAACGTTTTTGTTTTATATTGGGAGTAATATCTTATTCCATTATAATTTAGCTTCAGGAGCATCGTCTTTTGTCAGCGCTATAGACGCAAAGAACGTTTTCGACAACGTTTTGCCCCCGGAACAAGTGAGAACGCAGAAAGTCGTGACGTCACTTCACATGGAAATTCCCATTCCCTATATATCACGGCGGACTTGTTGGCGCTTTTTGGTGGGTGGCGATAAACAACAACAACAACAAAGACTTTGGCGGTGATTTAGATGATTACAGGAATATTTTGTTTGAATATTCGCACGAGCTGGTTACGGCGTATTCAAAAATGCGGTGACAACGAACGGCAAGTGATGCGTTGGATAACTCTGATGTTGCCGTTTTATTTCATGTAATTTTAATGACTCTTGAATAAAAACGCCGGATTTTACAGAGGAGAGAAAGTTATTGGGGGGGGGGGCGAACAGGCTTCGGAAATAGTGTGGGGGGGGGGTTGAGAATGGGGGCAGGGATACACAATTGAGCAGGTGAAAGTCCTGCGTGATGGTGAGCGCCACGGTGCTTGAAACTGGAAGGTAAGCACTATGGCGACCTGGGCTTGGGTTGTTCATTCCCGGGAGGGGTGGAGATGCATCACACAGGTGAAAGTTTTTCGTGATGCCGGGCACACGGTGATGGAAATTGAGCACCATGGCGACTACTATGCAAAGCAGTAGGATTTTCTCCCCCATTTCAAAAGCCAATGTAACTTTGCATGTATGGAGCACCTTAAACCCTTGGGGGCCCCTCGACATCTACCCAGTGTGCCCATTACGTTAAGACGACTCTGGTTCGGATAAGTGGGTACGACTCACTAGCTTATGAAGCCCCACAATTGGTATGGTACGGAGAGATCAACATTATCCCCCCCCCTCCCCATTAACATACTACGGTCTCATAACGACAACTTTTACGGGACCGGTCAAGACCCCCCACCCATCGCCCACCATCCCACCCATTTTTGGAATCATCTGCCCCCCTCCCCCCCCCCCGGGACCTTTTTGTCTCATAAATTGTCCCCAGACCAATTATTACTGCTGTCGCAACCTCCCGTGTGTTCAGATCATTCTTATTTCAATTGCGCAGCGCCCGGTGAGTAATTGGATAACAACGGCCTCATTTCCATGCAGGTTGCGCCATTAGAGATCCTGGACCCGGCGCGCACGCGGTTGTTTGTTTAAATAACACCTCATTTTCAAACTGGATTATGTCTCCGGGGGAAGGAAACGGGAGGGGGGGGGGGTCATGATCTGGTGAAATCTGAGTTGTTATTTCGGTTAGATATTAATGGTGGATGGACACGATATTTATGGCAGATGATGGATATTTAAATGTTTGATGGACAGAGCTGATCTCACTCACTTCCTTCTTACGTGGCATTAGCGTCTGTCTTTTGCTTGCGTAAACAGCTGTCTTTGTATGAAATGTTGCCGAAATATCCAGGACGGGAGGGGGGGGGGGTTTCATTTATTAAGTGCCCAGCTGGCAGGCGTTGGCGATCATGACCCTCCATCTCTCGCGATTTCCCGTAGCCCTGATGACGTCATTGATGGTGTGCATTCCCGGCCAGGCCTTTAGGTCGTCCTGCATCTTTATGCGTTGTCGTCCACGGCTTCTTCTTCCATTGAATTTCCCTGTTGTTACCAAATGTTCTACTTCCAGTCCTCGTCTTCTCATTACATATCCAAAAAATGTTCCCTGTCTTTTTCTGACCTTGTTTAGGAGTATCCTCTTTTCCTCTGCTTGTCTCAACACTTCTTTATTTGTCTTCATTTGGGGGCGTTTACAGTTCCGTAAATGTTCATATCATTGCAGATTCAGGGCATGCCGCTCGCAGGGGCGGATCTACTACAGTACTACGAAACTAATAAAGCTCAAGCTTCAGTGCCCCTAATCCCGGAAAGGGCCATGAAGAAACTTTTTTCAATGAGTGAATGTTGGATGTTGCCCCATTGTTGCTGGTTGTGACCCCCCCCCCCCCACCCCGCCCCTTAACAGTTCAAACGTCAGGGTGTCTCAAAAATGGTGGCCCGCCACTGGCCTTTCGTATTATTTTCTTACTTCAATCTTTTATGGTCGTATTTATTTAAAAGTAACGCTTACTTTGCTGACTGCCGTAACGGTGAATTCTTCCTGGTGTCAAAAAAGTGTCTTTGTCGTCTTGGTTGGCTCATAATAATTGTGGAATTTTTTATCGCGATTTGACGGAATTAATTGTTTTCGATTTTTTTCTTTTTGCCTCAGTGTTTGATTTTAAAAAGCTCGTTTTACACAGTAATACAAGTTTTTATACCCATGTATCATACATGAAAATGTTCGAAATGGAATGAAAAATATAATTATATATACGTACGCAACAGTACATTTTTGAAAACATGTGATGGTATAGGGTGAGTAAAAAGTGTTATGTAATTTATTGTTGACTCCACTACACTGCATAAGTCTTGCGACAAACTTTTAAACGGGTGTAACTTTTGGGCCACTGGAAATAACTGGATGAAATAAAACGCCTTGTCATCTTCAACTCAAGTTCTATTGATCCCATAAGTTAACTAGACTAGATCTAAATGAGTAATTCAGGTACGATAGAAACGGTCAAAACACTTGCCCCGGCCCGACAGGCTGAAGCCTCATATAGTTCTGCACCTTGTTGGTTTGATTGGTCAGGACAGGACATCAAGACATCAGAAGCATGAAAGATATTTATTTGACGGGAACATTTTCTGTTTATTTCATTTTCAAAATGTTGAATTAATCTAATTCGTTCAAAAGTAAACAGCCGTTTGAAGTTTGTTGCAGGACTTATGCGACTTGATGTAAACAAACATGGAGATGTACTCACCAAGAGTTATAATATCCATAGTTTGTGTAGCAGATCAGCTAAATATCCATGAAACCAATGTTTGTCCATTATATCCATGAAAGGTAACAATATCAGTACCGGTACTTATTTATGCTTAATACACTAAACAGACACAAGACGTGATGAAATGTGAACACTGCCAACGTAACACACTACACGCTGTCACGTTTTCTGCGCTCAAGCACACTTAAAGAAAACAAACTCCAGTGTGTGAGAAGCAGTCCTAAGCAGTTTGGAATAAACTGGAATGGAGTTAGTGAAAAGTTGGTTTGGAAATCATGGGTTAATGTGCCTATATCACTCAGTTGCACACTGCGGTGTATCGGTGATTGGGCCTACTATGCAACTGCACAACGCAGTCAGTATTGTATCGTGGAAATAATCTGGTTATTAACTCTTGGTACTGGTGTTAATTTTATTGAAGAATTACAGTGAAAGGAGTTTCATATTGCATCTTATGTTTTGACACAAAAGTGACCCGTAGTTTCATTTCTATTTGGTACAGAATAACTGTGTTGAGGTCTTTATTTTAGGAGGTTTCGCTGTCCTTGGCATTTACACCTCATGTTTCTTGTTTAATCTTTCTTGTTGTAGGAGGGATTCTTGTTGTAGGAGGGATTCTTGTTGTAGGAGGGATTCTTGTTGTAGGAGGGATTCTTGTTGTAGGAGGGATTCTTGTTGTAGGAGGGATTCTTGTTGTAGGAGGGATTCTTGTTGTAGGAGGGATTCTTGTTGTAGGAGGGATTCTTGTTGTAGGAGGGATTCTTGTTGTAGGAGGGATTCTTGTTGTAGGAGGGATTCTTGTTGTAGGAGGGATTCTTGTTGTAGGAGGGATTCTTGTTGTAGGAGGGATTCTTGTTGTTTTTTGCTTTTCTTTTTTTTTTAGAATTTTGCGTGGGCAGCGGCTTTGTACGGCCTGCTCTTCATGATTTCCAACTGCCAAGCTATCTTTAACGTGCGCAACGTGCACAATGGGCCCTCCAAATTTTTCGTCCTTATCCGAGAAGACTGGGTGCTCGATCCCACCTACCATAGAATCAGGGACAGGAAAATATGAGAAAAATCCCAAAATTCCAACATGCCTGCACCGACCGGGATTCGAACCCGGTACCTTCGGCATGAAAGGCGAGCACCTTGCTCTAGACCAATCTCCCCCCCCCCCCTAAGAACAAAGACCGGTGCATGCATTGTGGCTTCGACGCGTTTGTTCCAGATGTAACTGGGCTTCAATGACACTAAGGCAACTTCCCAAACGGGATCCAAGAAGTATACAAATACAAGCAAATATAAAAACATACTGATCAGCTGTTTGTGTGAAGGAAAGCGCATTTAATTTTTTATTTGGGTTCAAAAGGATCACTCAGCCGCATCGAGTCCGTGCAGCGACATGTTTTCATAAATTAATGTCTTTCACTTAAAACTATCACCGCCCATAACCAACGTCTACCCAAACAATAACTACTTAAGTAAGCCTTTGATGGCTAATTTGATGCCTTTTGATCTCTGGGCTTGGGAGATTGCCCTGACTGGACACGAGGTACTCACGACGTCACTCAGAAGTGTCTAATAGACCAAGTTTTTTATTCTCATGAAAAACAGTGCTTACAACATTGCATAACAGTTTTGTATTGGCCATGTATTAACGGCATCAATATTATCACACGGGGGTCTGGACAATGACAGACACATAACTCACATTCATTTGTCACGCATATCGCACATATAAATATCGCACATATAAATAATGGAAATAAGCCATGCCATATTGCACTTATGTTTGAAATGTCATGCACTTTACACCCAGGGTCATCTTAACATCATGATAGGCCCTATGGGCAGATTTTTTTGCAATGCGCGGGAATTTCTTCCCGTTTCAAAAACCAATGTAAATTTACATGCGGGGAACCCCCTAAACCCTTGAGGACCCTGGGCAGCTGCCCAGTGTGCCCATGCGTTAAGACGGTTCTATTTACACACACGCCACATGTATAATAAAGATATTATGTCGTACGGTAGCATGTTTATACAAGCCTATCATCTGAGGTGTAACATATTACACAGTTTGTGATCACAAACATACCAGACATTTACACAATCTATCCATTTATTTGTGAGCTTTTCTTTCTCATTGCACATCGATGCTCATCTGTGGAATCCAGCTAGTTGTCAGAGAGAAATATGAAAATCGGTCAGTCAAATAATGAAAAGTTGCAGTCATAAACGGATTTCTGAGAGATTCTGGTAAGTTCACCGGCTCACCCACGGTGTCCAGTGGTTGGGGCCCTCCATAAAGTACATCAGTTATTTTTGTCTTCTTCTGAACCCATACACTTTTTTTTTTCACACGCTTGCCCTTCCCCCTCTCGGTGTACGAACATTATGTATGGCCCTCCTGTGGAAATGCAGATCGGGCCAAATGTTTGACCTTATCCTCTATGACACATGAACTAACTCAGCCAGAATATTTGGATCTTGATTAAAGGAAAATGAAAGGTTTGAGAGGACATTGTGACATACAAATTATAGTCCCGGTGGGAATAAATAAGCAACCTTTGTAAACACAGATTTAACAAGGGGTGATATTATCTTTAAAAAAAACAACAACACGTCGTTCATTTATTTCCACGGGGACTATAGAAACAATACCATTATATTTTGTGAAAGTGACGGGACTTTATGTCATGGGTGATAATAGACTTTTATTGCGTCTGATTTTTATTTAGTACAATGGCAATACTTAAAGAGCAAACAAATATTTTCGTTCCAGACTTATAGACTTTCTGTTTGCTGTCTATCTATCTATCTATCTATCTATCTATCTATCTATCTATCTATCTATCTATCTGTCTATCTATCTATCTATCTATCTATCTATCTATCTATCTATCTATCTATCTATCTATCTATCTATCTATCTATCTATCTATCCATCTATCTATCTGTTTGTCTGTCTGTCTGTCTGTCGGTCTGTCGGTCTGTCTATCTATCTGTCTGTCTGTCTGTCTGTCTGTCTGTCTGTCTATCTGTCTGTCTATCTATCTATCTATTTATCTATCTATCTATCTGTGCACTAATTTATCAGTAAGTAGAATGTCCCCGTCCTAGAAAGCTGCCCTAAATTCAGTTCAGACTCAGTGCGGCCATTATTGTTCGCCATTTTGCCATTTCGGCGACCTTTTGCTCACATACAAAATGGAAGGAGTTTGGAGCTTGACCAAACAAACAGTCGCTCTCAGATCCGCGCCTAGCACAAACATGGGGTCATCCATTGTCACAGTTTCGCCCTCAACTGCCCCCTACCACCCCCACCCCTTGCTGGGATGTGTGACGCACTGAAGGCCTGTCCCTAACCAACTGGCCCCCATGGCTCCATTTGGCTATGTCAACACTAGCCCTTTTATCGGCTCTGGCTGACTTTCTGTTGCGTAAAAACAAATGTTACAGTAGCTGGATCAAAAACACTTACAAAAATTACCGGGAAAGGGCGCGGAGAGTAGAACAATTACGGCATTCTGTAGATAGGAAGTTATATCGTTGCATCCTGGAAGTTACGAGCACATTTGGATCCCGGAAGTGTTTCTCTGTCTGTGAATGTGTGTTTTACTCGCTGTCCACTGTGCCAACTCCCCAACCCCCCCCCCCCCAAACACCTAACCCCAAACCCCTAAAATAACCACACACACACACACAAGTTTTTACGCCCTAGTTACGATGAGAACACCGGAGTTGGTTGAGACAATGGCGTGATGGTCTCTTTGTAGAATTTCGGTCATGTCAGAATGTAGGTCAAGCTGATACTCCGAGATGTCGGTCATCCGAAACTGCACTGGTGTGGGATTTAAGCTTTTACTTCCGGGTGTCTATACTGTTAATGGCTTATTCTGTCTTCTCTGATGACATGATGTTCTCTGATGTCACATTAGTCTCATGTGTCACAATGTCCCCAGATGTCATAAACCCTCTGGTGTCACAATATCCTTGGTCAACATGTCCTGTAGTTTCTTCAGTCTGCTTTTTATGGTTATCCTTCATTCATTTCCTCTCTCTCTCTCCCTCTCTCTCTCTCTCTCTCTCTCTCTTTCTTTTCTCTCATTCTCTCTCTCTCGCTCGCTCTTCCTCTCTCTTTCTCTCTCTCTCCCTTTCATTCTCTTTTTTTGTCTCTTTCTCTCTCTTCGTTTTTTCTCCCTCTCTTTCTATTCCTCTCTCTCTCTCTCTCTCTCTCTCTCTCTCTCTCTCTCTCTCTCTCTCTCTCTCTCTCTCTCTCTCTCTCTCTCTCTCTCTCTCTCTCTCTCTCTCTCTCTCTCTCTCTCTCTCTCTCTCTCTCTCTCTCGCAATGCCATTAACACATCATCACTTGATGATTGTGACAGTTATTGTAGTCAGACCTTCAGTCAACGAGGTAATCTTTCATGAAATTGTTCTCGTAAGGAAAAAGGAAGTACTTAACAGCAAATCAAAGCGGCTCCTACCTGAACTGAAGTGGTAGTGGAAACCATCAAATGAAATTGAGAGTAGGGCGATATAATCTCCATATAGGAATGCAGAGCTAAAAATGATAAGGGCAAAGATGAGGAAAACATTATACTATAACTGTGTCAGATAAATAGATAATGAACCACAGTCTGTCTACCCATTGTCCCCTCTAGGTCCTCCCTAGAGAGGTATACTGACAGAGATGTAGTGAGCTAGGCTTAGACATGTAATATAGACAGACAGAGCACGGATAGGTGTGGATGAACATGTAAAACAATCAGACACACACAGTCCTAGACATATGCGACGACCAGACAGGCAGCCAGACACATAGACAGTGCATGAATAACTGTGGATGAACATGTAAAAAATCCGGACACACACAGACAGACAAAGCTGTGATGTCCTGGACATGTACGATAGACAGACAGACAAGACAGATAGGCAGAGAGCGAGGACAGCAATGGGTGGACATGCGAAACAGGCAGACATACAGTCATGTCAAGACAAGAGAGTCTAGACAGACAAACAGTCAGAAAGACAGACAGACAGAAGACAGATAGATGGAGATCCATGGGCATGTAAAAAGACAAACTAAACACGGATATAATGCAGATAATGTAAGACAGACTGACAGACAGACAGAACTACTGTGGTTTCTTTTAACAATGGCACATCACACAAAGACTGTGAGGACCGCCCACAAACTATATTTGCACAATTTTACTAATGAAGAGTTTGTCTATGAGATTAACAATGTGAGTACGGACGCTGTAGAGGCAGCAGGAGTGGGTCGATGTTGGTAAGAGGGTGGGGCGAATATGCGCAGTGTATTCAGCAGCAGAAAGAGAAACAAAAAGTAAATGAAAGCTGAGAGAACTGACTATAGGTTCGTTGTTGACATAAGGATCAAAGAACACATTGAGACAACCATATAGGAACATCTGATCCTAATACATGACATAGATATGTGAGTGTGCTCGCTGTAAAGTGCACGTTCGTACCTCTTTTGCACCACATGAGTGCAAGAACTACATGTATTAGTAAATCTGTGGGGCCGCAGAAAGGTTTGAAGCAAAGTCAAAATACGGCAAAAAGAAAAAGTTGTAGCTGGCAAAGCCTTGAAAGAAATAATAGAAAATTGATACAATATAACGCAAAGGAAAAGGGGAGACACACGAAGCTTTCGATGTTTAAACTTTCATCAGGTAAAAAAATAACAGCAATAAAACTACTGAACAATTTTCTTAAAATTCTGTAGAATATTCAATCAATACAAGGACTTAACTGCGAGTCCTGACTTGGATTTTCAGAGCACAGCAAGTCCGTCAATGTGGAGACTCGAAGTAACTCTCTCTCTCTCTCTCTCTCTCTCTCTCTCTCTCTCTCTCTCTCTCTCTCTCTCTCTCTCTCTCTCTCTCTCTCTCTCTCTCTCTCTCTTTCTCTCGCTCTCTCTCCCTCACGCTCTCTCTCCCTTACTCTCTCTCTCTCTTTCTCTCGCTCTCTCTCTCTGTCCGTCTATCTGTCGGTCTGTGTCTCTTTCTCTCTCTCTTACTCTTTCTTTTTCTCTCTTTCTCGCGCGCTCCCCCCTCCACCCCCCTCCCCCCCCCCCTCTCTCTCTCTTACTCTCTCTCTCTCTTTGGAAAATCTCGGAAGAGCTTTAGGTAAATTTACGGACAAAGTTAGAGACATCGAAATAAATATGAAAACTTCACAAGGAGAAATAAAACATATCGTTAAGGCCAGTCTTAAAACGAAGGTTTACTTAAACATAATCATTTTTACCTCTGTTAACTCAGAGCTTATGTGAAATAGCCCCAGTTTCATTATTAAATGAGAGGTTATCTAGTACTTCGAGCTCCCTGCCCCCGGGGAGAAGAATTGGGCACTGAAACAGTGAGGTGTGGAAGTAATGGTCAACTGGACATACCCTGGTCACTCCTGTGGTCAGTGGTAATTGAAAGTGAAAGGGAAAGGGGGAAATGACAAAAAAACTTAAAAGTGACTTTATAGAGAGAAGAAAAAAGAAAGAAGAGGGGAATCAGGGAATGAGTGAGTGAGTGAGAGAGTGAGTGAGTGAGTGAGTGAGTGAGTGTGTGAGTGAGTGAGTCAGTCAGTCAATCAGTCAGTCAGTCAGACAGTTAGTCAGTCAGTCAGTCAGACAGACAGTCAGTCAGTAAGTCACTCAGTCAGTCAGTCGGTCAATCAGTCAGACAGTTAGTCGGTCAGTCAGTCAGTCAGTCTGGGTGAGTGAGTTAGTGTGAGTAATGAGTGAATGAGTAAGGGAATGAGAGAAAGAAAGAGAGAGTGAGAGAGAGGGGAGGGAGAGAGTGGGTGAAAGAGAAAGAGAGAGAGAGAAACTGCGGAAGAGAATGAGACAGAAAGACAGGGGCAAGAGAGGTATGACGAGGGACAGAGGGAGACGGACAAGAAGGGAGGAGAGAGAGAAAGAGAGAGAGAAAGAGAGAGAGAAAGAGAGAGAATGGCACCGAACAACAAAATAATAGGTAGATGGACGGCAAGGGGCTGAATGGGTTTGGGGCTAAGATTTGGGGGGGGGGGGCAGGGGTGTACAGGAAAATGAGAAATGTGGGCGAATGATTGAAGAATTGTAATTGATAAAATGTGAAAAATTGAAGAAAATCTTTACTTGAATGTGGGCACGTCGATATCCCGGCCATTAGTGTCCCAATTCTTTGCAAATTACTGTTTTTTGGAAAAGCGGGGCGGGGGGGGGGGGGGGGGACAGTGGTTGAGGTTATAACATCGGCATTGGCAATTTGCGGAGAAACGCTACCGAGTTACGAGAAAACATTGTATATGCCAATATAGGTCAATTTTATATTTTAATATCTTCACCACTCTACGATAATGGCAAATGTCAGACTTGTAATGTCAAAAGGAAACTGGCGGTTCATCACATTCCTGGGCATCAGATTATGTTATAGAAACAGAAATGCAGCAATAGCAAAATGTAGTAATCTAGTAGAATCATAATGGCAGTATGTCACTAAAGGACGTGAAAAGAAAGGTTTTCTTCTTAATGTCTCAAAAGTGTCAAAAATGATGCCATTAGCGTAGAGGAATGACGATGTCTTTGTAAGGAATAAAATACAATCATGTATCCACAATCATTCTTTCTGGACTGTTATACTTTTTTTTTTTTTTTTACGACAAACTGATTCTATTGGTCAACACAATATTGAAACTGACGAAAGAACGGATTTTAAAAATCTTTTTTACATATATACACTATTTTACTATAGCATGGCTGAACGGCGTTAAAATAGCGGAGAGACATAGGCGTGGACACGATCTTCCACTTCGAAAATTTGTGTCTCTATAGATAGTTGCGACCCGCAGTGTCACGTAACAGCGATCCGCCTTGTAACTGGTGCTGGAGTTTTCATTGCTTTAACCATCATCACTGTGCTGTTTTGAACGATTGGCAAATGATTGTCAATGGCCGGGATGTTACTGGAATGTTTATTTCATGAACCCATTCACTTTCTCTCTCGTTACCAGGGACAAAATTGTCCCCCCCCCCTCCTTTTTTTCTCTCCTCTCTTAGCAACTTTCACTTGCCATCACGTACAGAAACACACACACACTACAGTATACCCACAGACTTTAAAATTGAAACTATGATTTTTTTATTTTTTTAAAATTAACCGGCTGTAAAATACGGTTTCACTCTCCACCCCTCCATCTCATGACCTTAATTCTTGTTTGTTCTATCTCCACTTTCTGAAAAAACTGCAGATCTTTTCGTTTGCAGAAGAGATATAACAAATGTACATTTTGACACTTGTTTAATTAAAATGCGTTGTGGCATTTATCAAACTGTTTCACAGTTCCAGTTTATTCTGACCCCTTATGATAATATTGTTCTTATGGGATCGTTCTATCCATAATCATAATACTAAAGTCGCACGGTTTTAACGTCGAATTTCTCAGTTGTGCAAAAAGTGGAGGTGGAACAAACACGAACTAAAGGCCAGTTTACACTGGTAAGGTTTTAGGAATAGAGTTTCAAGTTTCAAGTTTAGTTTATTATAGGCCTGGCGGCCAATTCAAAAACACACAAGAATCATGTGAACAATCTTAGAAAACATTAAACAAACAAACAAACAGACAAAATGCATGATCGTTCACTCTCTCCGCTCCCTGCAGCATTTATACACTTACTTATTGTAGTATACAGTCAAATACAGCTTGTAATTGCCAGCAACAGACATCATTTCCAATCCCCCCCCCCCCTACATAACCGATCCCTCCTCACCTTTATCTGTTGTAAATTTACTACAATTGAAAATATCACTATAATTTATTCTTTCACTCGAAGGTGAATTTAGTTTTCGGACTTCGCCAGGAGAAGTCACAAAGCGACATTATTGTATTCGTTTAGAACTCTCTTAGCTTTCCGTCTTTTGTTTTCCCATTTCCCCCTTCGAAACGTTGTTTGTTTACACTGGTCTGTTTCCTGAACGAGAAATGATGCGCATCGTTTGTTTTGGTCATGTTTTGAAGGGGGAAATCGGAAAACAAAAGGCGGAAAGCAAAGAGAGTTCTTCCCCCACAGTCCCCCATTCCTTTTTTCTATTCCTAAAACCTACTAGTGTAAGCTAGCCTTAAGGCTGCAAACGCAGTGGCTTTACATCTCCCCCGTTTTCACGTTGTGATCCACTTTCAATTCGTAGAATTGTCGGGAGCTCTATGTTATCTCTAGTCGGTATCACAGTGGCACCCATTCACTTTCCATTCGCTTTCGCGGTCAATTTCGTGTCCATTTGGAGTTTGCCCTAAAATCGCTCCCGTTTTTCACTCACCGAATCCACCCTGTGCTGTAAGATCTAAAAATAGCACAGTGAAAGGTCGCAATCCCAAACTTTTTGTACAAAATTTTGGATCTTTTACTTCATATTTGAATTCATCGACCCGAATTATGTACGGATGAGAAGGGTTTTCCAATTTTTGGGCTTAAATTTAAAACAAAAAAAATCTTGCTGCAAAATTATTGTTTCGACGCTTGTAGCCTTTAAAAAAATATTTTCTAGTAACTATTCTCGCTACAAGCGACGACGTGCCTCCATTTTGGAATAATATGGGGCCATAGGTCACATGCGAATGGAAGTGAATTTGGGCCACTCCGATTACACAACCAACTCAATTTTTGCTCTCCCCAAATCTCAAGTGAAAAGCGCGGGAGATGTGAAGCCACTGCGTTTGCAGCTTATGATGGTGACCTACAGATCTGTGAGCTAACTCTCAATTCATTTCTCTCTTCCTCAGAATTACCTGGCTTTTCCACGGATGGGCAGATCGGTGAGAAAACATTCTGTATGTTTGTAATTTGTGTGTCTGTCTGGGTATATTTTGTGTATGTGTATGTGTATGTCTGTGTGTTTACTGTGTGATATTCATCTTGTACAGTTTGCGCTTGAGTTTGGAGAAAACACCGCGACGAGATAACGGCCATGTTGTGCCAAGCAAAAGCCAAGATGATAGACAGAATATAGCAGAATGATAGGACAGAAGGAGACTCTACTACAAGCGTCCACCGGCCACCTGCGTCTACTACAGAAAGATGTTGAAACACTGGCAAGACTGACGCTGGGCTTTCATGTGCAGGGAAACAGAAAATCTGTCATAATAATATGTCATCAGTCATGAGTCAACTGTCACGATTAAAACGACACGAATAAACCAACGGTCACGTGTCACCACCCATCACCCCATCAGTCAACATTAAAAAGCCATCAGCCATAAGTCACCAATCACAATATCAGCCAACATTCATGAATGAACTGACCGATATCTAAAGTCTCTTCACCCTGTATCTTGCGTCTGTTATTTCGTCATCCATTTATTCCCACTCCCCACCCCCTCCTTTTCTAAGAAAAAAAAAATCGTTTGTTTCAGCGGAACTTAGTCCTATGTTTACCTTCACGACAATCGTGTGAATATCTTGAAGTTCAATATGATGTTATTTGTTTCTGTAATCTATTGTTTTGTTTGTTCTCTTTGACATGAATTGAAACATTCAAGTTTTTGCAGGGAGACGACGGTGAGCCAGCGGCAGGCGAGATGACTTTACCAAGGGTTTTCATAATTCCCAGAAAACGGTCCCCATCTGTCCAACAACTTTTTGTATGGTTACAGTTACATTTCATTGATGGTGTCATTTTTTCTTCTCTCATACAATTTGACTTCTCTTCGTTTCTGTTCGTTGTTTACTTTGTCATTTTTCTCATTTTCCAGATTGTCTGCAGTGCTGAGTATGTCTAACTCAGAAAATGTCTGTCTGGTTAACTAATTGGTTTTTGATTGTATCTGCTGTTGTTGTTTTTTTTTGTGGATTTAGAAAAAAAAAAAAAACTCTTCAACAATTTTGACTATCATCTGTTCACGTTATAAACAACACTGTCTGCATGTGGTCAGTGGCTGACTTACATTTTTGGGACCCTAAAGCTTAAGTGTTATGGGGTTCCTTCGCAACTACCAACAAAAGGGCAACACCCAAAATTCGCTCATTAAAACAAGTTTCTTCACGGCCTCTCCGGGAGTTGGGGGCCAGAAGTTTAAGCTTCAACTGTTTCGTAGTAGATCCGCTACTGCATGAGGTTCTGTCCTCAGTTCAGGGTTGGGGTGGACGGAGCAATTGGGAACAATGTTATTTCTACTGAAGTTTAAGCTCATTGGCGTATCTGGTTGAGGGCGGGCAACTGACGCCTTAGCCCTCCAGCGCCCAGTGTACCCAGTGGCGTAGCACGAGTGGCCAGTGCCCGGGGGCAAGGAAAGTACTGCCCCCCCCCCCCGTCCCCTACCTGTGGACGTAGGCATGTGGCAACTCCTATTTGCCCCGTCATGTTGAAAAATTGTGTAGAATGTTCGAATATTGGGGAATTTTTCTGTGTGTGGTTTTGGGGGGGGGGGGGGTATTTTATATTTATTACATGTATTACTAATTCATTGGTTTTTGTTTTTTTTAATTTTGCACCCCTAAGAATTCTGCGCCTCGGGCAACCGCCCCTGCTACCCCACTGAGTGTACCACATTTGCAATAAGTCACATGGAGCCAGAATACTCTCTCATTGATACACTTACTCATCCTCATTTATTAACAAATAATTTTTCCAATTAATATTTGCATTTTTGTTATAATCTGAGTGTTTAAATTCAGTTCAACATATTCATTCAGAAGTTTTGGGATTGCCAGTTTTTGTATCGACTCTAGAGGGTTAATTGTTCCGGGGGACATCAGCCTACAACAGATAATGTAAAGAATATGGAATGAGAGAAAGAGAATGTAGAGAAATGAGAATGTTATTGAGCGGACATGTATGTCTGTATGGTACTTGAGCACATGGCAATATGGAATATTTTAAAGTCTGCGTGGCACATCATGTTGGGGGGGGGGGGTCTGGGGTATTCTATGTGTACGGAGGGTGTGTCTGGGGAGGGGTGTTGATGATGTGAGGGTGTTGAAGTGGAGGTGACAACAGCAACCACTGCAGCTGTCTGGGCTCTTGATCAAATCTGTCTCAAATTTTGATCTGCATTCATCTCCCGAAACATGGAAAATCGATGGATGGATGGAGGAATGGATGGACGGGTGAATGGGTGGATTAATGGATGGATAGATGGATGGATGGATGAATGAATAGAATGATGGATGGTTGGATAGTTGGATAGATGGACAGATGAGAGAAATGAGTGAGTAAAAATACATATTATATATATTCAAGGAGCACGGGAGAATTGTTTATTTGTGTATGCGTGAGCATGAAATGTACGTCAGTCGATTGTTTGTGTACGATTGTATGTGGGCTATATGCAGACTAAAGTGAGCGAGTGAGAGAATGCTAGGGAGAGAGAGAAAGAGACAGAGAAGATGAGCTAGAGAATGAAAGAGAGAGTGTGAGAGAGAGCGCCAGCGAGAGTGTGTTAGAGAGGAGGGGGAATGAGAGAGAGAGAATGAGAGAAAGCGGGACAGGGACAGTGAGAGAGAGAGGGGCCACAGAGAGAGAGAGGGGGGGGGGAGAGAGAGAGAGACAGCGGGAGAAAGAGAGAGAGATGTAAAGATCACTGGCAGAATTTCATCTTTGACATCACTCATGACAGAGTGAGCACCGCAGGTTTAATGTGTTGATTTAATCACTTGCACACTACAACCCGTACACACACTGTTGACCTCCCCTGGGATTCCACTTTCAGGCAGATGAGGTCAAGCGAGATCTGCCATGGAACTTCATCGTTCCCCGCAAGAGGACGCTGCCAAACGGCTTTATTCTTCCCAGAAAAAGGGCAAGGGCGAGAACTTGTGTAGATCTCTGTAGTGGTGTCTATTCGCACTTGTCTGATTAGTGTATAGTGGTGTAGTGGTAGTCACCTAACAAATCTCAGCATCTCGCTGGAGTGTGTGTTTGTGGTTGTGTTGAAGATTTCTTTATGACTGCATATAATGTATGTAGCAAGGTATTTTTTCTCTTTTTTGAAAAAACCTTTCGTTCCAATGACTTTTGCAAAAAAAAAAGTAGATCGTGGGAAAGTGGGACGAGGGTGAATGTGTGAACTGAACTCCTTTCCTTTTGCCCGAATATTTAAATACAATATTGATCTTCACACCATTATATCTGACAACAGGAACTATCCAGCCATCTGACTGGTTAATAGTGCCATCTTCTGATGTCATGTACCCTTAGCTAAATGACATGCCGCAATTGGCAATGCCGCGATCCAAATTCCAAATTACTCCTCGCCAATTTGGCGGTCAATCTGTCCAGTTATTCTAATACCTGGCAACGCGATGACCAATGGTTATTCTGAGTTGTGAAGGCAAGATGGCGGCATTGGACTTTTCACTATAGCTTTTAGTTTTAGTTTTAGTTATAGCCTTTTACAATCTTGTGTTGCTAATGGTTACGTGACAAATGTTACGAATGAATGGTGAATCTGGAGTTGTTCGTGAGAAATAGACTATTTGCAACATTCCGTGGAAGGAGAGTGAGCCAGGTTGTGATCTGTTCTGTGAGCCAGGTTGTGATGTCTTTTGTCAACTTGTGTAGCCCAGAGAACAACCTAACCTGTCCACGTTTTGTCCTCGAACTAACCAATTAACCTACTAACAAATTAATCCACATGTATTTCTCAGTGACGTCGCCTCAGCTTTAACACACCGTTGGATGTCAACAAACTCTTTATTCTATACCCTCTTTCTCCCACCACCAACCTTTCTCCTCAGGAACATGGAGGTGGATCTCTCTGTCTCGTGTTTTCATGTTGCTACTAACAATGTGTTTTGTTTGTTTCGAGATAACACCGAAGATACTAGATACGATAAGATGGGACAGCTGGTGCGTTTTTTTTTTGTGCGCGGATTTGGCACCGCTATGTTGCGGCGAATGCGCGGAAGTCATGAACAATGCCGCATTTTACAAAGCCAATCTAGGGAAAATGCTTAATTTTGTTCCCTGTTCAGCTATCGCTATAGGCCTTGATTGAAGTCATTTATTTTGTAATTATTGCTCCAATCGCTGAAGGAAAACTTTGGCTGCTTTTTTCAAAATCGCATTAGCACTGTAACAAAATCAGCATTCACTAAGTTATCAAGCATCCTTTTCATGCATTGTACCATGGGCCCCTTCCCAGATCAGCGCACAAACTGCGCACAATTTTTTTTTAGAGGCGCTAAGAATGGAATGTCTCATCTTATTGTGTCTAGTATCTTTGATACCACCGACTAGCTGCTTATGGCAGTATTATGATCTTGAAGCTTGTATTCGTCGTCTGATCACGTGTTGATGGTTTCATACTGACAGCCTCGAATTACTTACCTTTTAACACCATCTAACACATTAATATTATTATTTCTTGACATTATGTAGTTCCTAACATCTTTACCTTTCGTATCATCTCATTGCTAACATTCTTACTTATGATAACACGCCATTGCTAACATTCTAACCCTCTGACACCATGTTGCTAGCATTCTTACTTTTGATAACATGCCATTGCTATCATTCTAACCGTCTGACATCATGTTTGTGAACATTCTTTCTTGTGATAATACGTGATTGCTAACAACTGGCTAACCTCTTTACACCATGGAACCTCTAACACACTGACCACCTGTTCTGACGTCACCGTTACTAATGATGTTATTGTTGTTGTTGTGAGAATATTTGACTGCTACTAACTGTATAAACAGCATCTCAGGTCAATATCTAGCTACTGACAACAAAATCATAGAATAGATATAATAGTAATTATACATGTATAATTTAAAATATTACTTAATATAATTAACATCTCGCAATGATCTACGCCTCGATAACTGAAGAGATCTATTGAGAACGCAAAATTCAAAATCCTTCCGTCAGCTTTTTTTTTTTTTTTTTGGTATCATGAACATTTTTGTCTGTTTTTGAGAGAATTCACTAAAAAAAATCGCGCAAGTAAAACGAGTAATACATAATAATTAGGAATTACTTTTGGGATTTTATTGTACAGAAGAATACAATTAATTTCGCAGGTAAATTTGGATAAAATGAACTGTAAAAGATGGCCCATTGTCATACTATACACAAAGAAAAGAATCAAGTGTACATCAGTTTGTATCAGAAGTTACCTTTTGTAATTAATGAACATGTTTTTACGGTGAACTTTAAGTTTGAAATTAGAGCTGTAAGTTAAAGGATTATTTTTATTGAACGGTAAACTATTTGATTCACCATAGTGTTACGTTAATAGACACAGATTTGTATTTTACACCAGCCCAAAAACGATTTTTTGTTATAACATTAGACGTGATTATTACAAACGTTGCCTTACAGCTTGTAGATATAATTAATATACATGGATTCAATAGGGACAAACAAGGTGGGCGGAGTAACCATACCTGCTGGACTCCGCCCAACATTTCTGGGTGTTCTAACATGGTTTTCTGTACCCTCTCCAGGGCTACCTGGCCTTCCCACGCATGGGCCGCTCACAGTCCAAGTCTGAGACCACTTCAGATCTGAGCAACTGCTGCGGGGTGGGGCTGAAGAGCGAGTTTTTGATTGGTCAGAACGGGAAGGAAGGTCTGAGAGAGGTCTGCGCCGCCGATGTACAGTGTTGTTCAGGACTGCGGGAAGTCCTGGATCAGAAGCCAGACGGTGTTTTCTACTCAATGTGTGTGCCGGATGTCGCCTTGACCCAGGACTCGGTCAGTGTACAATAGTCTGTTATAACATATATGCACTCACTCACACAAACATAGATAGATAGATAGATAGATAGATAGATAGATAGATAGATAGATAGATAGATAGATAGATAGATAGATAGATAGATAGATAGATAGATAAATAGATAGATAGATAGATAGATGAATGGATAGATAGATAGATAGATAGATAGATAGATAGATAGATAGATAGATAGATAGATAGATAGATAGATAGATAGATAGATAGATAGATAGATAAACGGGATCGGTGTGGACCGAATAAACGTCTGGAGTCCAGATACAGAATGCTATGAAATACAACGCGTAATTGTTCTAGTTTCGTCTCTAAAAATTAATAAGGCTACCAAACTTACTTCATTAATTATAATGGTTTCATAAATACCTTGGGTCCTACAGCGGAATGTAGGATTCTGTAATAGCATCGGTTGTCTGAACAGTTTTGAGTATCCTTCGCTGAAATGACCCAAATCCCGTCAAAGATTGGGCAAGGGAGTTTTTGATTTGTATGTATCCTTTCAAATTTAACGGTCCCTGTGCGATAACTTTAATATATGCCAAACAGTTACTTGGGCTTCAGTCTGTCATGTCTTATCTGATGTTTCTGTCTTTTTTTTTTCTTCCCCAGAACCCCGGGTCTGCTGAGTTTTTGAGCAAGTTGAAAAATTTATTGGAGAAATGATGACGTCACCCACGCTCATTTGCATAATGTCGTGTGACAGTTCACCATAGCCAGGGGTGCATCTCCTTCCGCGTAGCGTCTTATCCAATCATCAACGCACGATTTGAAGAGTAAAAACCATCACCAAACAAAAAAAAAAAACGGAACAATTTTGAAACTCATGAATTTTCTTTTTTTTTATATTTATAAATATTTTGATGGGACAAAAGTGGGGGGAGGGGGGGGGGGGAATTGAGTTCGACTTCACTATCGTAAATTTTTGTGTTTGACGTGAAATAAAAAGGGCGATGACTCTCACTGTCATCTCTTGTTTTTCTGGTCATTTTGTGTGTGAGCATGGATATATGTCTATGTGTATGTCAATTTGTAACGTCTGTGCGCCGCAAATGGTGTATTCGTAAATATCATACACATGTATTAATTGTAAAAACACGTCTGTGTGTCACAATTCACATGTCACACATTTACAAACATCTTTTCCGATACATGTATACGCACAACAACTTTTGATAATTTTACCAAAGTAATACAATTAATACGGAACTACATGTACATGTATTAATTCTGTTTGTGAAATCTGGAAGCTCTGAATACCAGACATGAATGGAGCACCGAAACAGACCATGAAATGAAAGTAGCCGCTATCGTGCCGACGCGCCGTCAGACTCAAAACTCAAACTCGGTGGCCACTCACTGTCTGCATGACAAACCAATTCGATATACATGTAGATGTCACATGAGATCTGTAAATACATGCCCACGCAGAAATGCACAAACGGATATTGTTTACCGCAGCGACCTACTTTCCGCTCCATGCTAACAGTGGTTTCGCAGAGTCTTCCGTGTCTCGCAGTGCAAATCGACCAATAGTGAAACCTCTCTATACTGACATACTCTCTGGTACTGTCTTGCAGGAATATGCTTTTTATTTACTTATAACCTCATCATTTTCTAGGCTCGCATCATGATGTAAATGCTCGAAAAGACACTGAAATTGTAGTTTAACAAAAACTGTCCTCTTTCTACGCCCACGTCATCAGAGGGTTAATAAGCCCTAGCAGCGTATCTGATGCTAATCGCACATGTGTGTTACTGTGTGTTACCCTCTGACTGCTAAGTGCTATCTGCATTTTTCCTTGCACGTACTGCAGAGGACTCGTGTTTTCACCAACGATAATTTTCAAGGTTTATGCTCGCATTTAACAATAATTAGGCACTGAGGCCAGGAAAAACGGCGACCAGAAAGAGAGAATTATTCTCCTAATACAGAATAAACGACACTGTGTTTAGAAATAGAATGGAACCACAAGATAAAATACGTCATTGTTTATTTACTTTCGAATTTTTGACAGAGGATGAAGTGCAGTTCAACTTCTTTGACAGATCGTTGTTGTTGATAGATTAGGCTCAAGCACCTAGAATTCTCGGATAAGGACGCAAAAATCAGAAGGCCTATGTGCACCTTGCGCATGTTAAAGATACCTTAGCGGTTTAAAGTCGAGAACAGCAGGCCGGACAAGGCCACTGCCCGGGCGCGCGATTTTTTTTTCGTACGAGCTTTAGCAAATTTAGAAGCGGGGCAGCAACACGCCCCCAAACACAGGACTTTTCCAACACATCCCAGGTGGGGATTTTCGATGACGTTCAGAGTCATATCAGGCACAGTCCAGAGATTGCAGCACCCATGGCAGTGTTCGATAGGACGAGAAATCCCTTAGCCGATGACCTGTGTCTGGGGGTCTGTTGCTGCCCCGCTCCTGAATTTGCTAAAGCTCGTACGGAAAAAAATCACGCTGCCCGGGCAAAAATTGTAAAAAACGAATCCACAGAAACAAGAAAAAAAAAAAAAAAAAGGTGATGTAAATGCCAATGTCAGCGAAACCTCTTAAAATAAAGACCTAAACACAAAGTTGTTCATAGCTGTTATTTCCAAATCACATACTCCCATGGAGGTACTAATAACACTATTAATAGCTCCATGCATACTCCTTATACAAATCTGTAATAATTATACATGTAGTTATAACACAAATTTATAATACTGCACTTCAGTACGCAATTACCACAAAACTTCACCTCACAGAAACTTCTCTTTCCTGCACAAATACTATACATGTACATATAATATACGTATTGATTTCATTTCCTTTACCTACGCTTGCAAAGTTTTGCTGGTGTAGTGTAGGGAAGATAACAATGTTTTTGATGCGGTTTGTTTCATTTGTGTTGGTGCAATGTGGCTTAATGGAGAAGTTGATCTGGGTGCGAACGGTCCCTGGTTCAATTCCTGTTCTTAGTTGGAATCTTGCCTAATTTCTTATGGTGTGACCAAAATATCCACGTGAACACATACACACTCATAATATAATTATTATATATTTACATGTATTACACATTATATGCTAACATTCTAGCCCTCCAACACCAAGTTGCTATCAATCTTACTTTTGATAACACGTGATTGCTAACGTCCTAACCCTCTGTCCCCATGTTACCATTCTTACTTTTGATAAGATGTGATCGCTAACATTCTAACCCTCTGACACCATGTTAACATTCTTAGTTTTGATAACACATGATTGCTAATATGCTAACACCCCCCCCCCCCCCCCCGACACCATGTTAACATTCTCACTTTTGATAACATGTGATTGCTAACATTTTGCTGGCCTCTACACCATGCAATTGCTAACACACTGACCCTTTATTCTCATATTTATATAATGTATATAATACTTACAAGTTACATTCATACATACAGAGAGAGAGAGAGAGAGAGAGAGAGAGGCAGACAGACAGACAGCGAGCGACAATCTCACACCAAACAAACAAGTTCATAAAAAATAAAATGTCGAGTATTATAATTTACATTTAAATTTATTTACATGTGTACAACGATCTAATATGTTCATTTAAATCTCATTTTAGTTAAAACACACAGGAAAGCAGATAATAGAGTAAAGGTGAAAGAAACTACATACATGCACATTGTGTATAATTTAGTAAATTTATGGACAGGCCATGTTTGCACATTAAAACTAATTGTGTGATAGAAGAGACATCAGATTATAATTTGGTGTGGTTCTTATTTCATTAATGAAACATCTTATTTCATTAATGAAACATCTTATGTTTGAGATTGGGGAAACAAGGAGAAGAAAAGATGATCAGAGAATGAAATGATCTGTGTGTGCATGTAAAGAACTGGTTCTGTCAGTCACTAGCATGTGAGTTTGAACAAGGACACTAAATAGGGGTCATCCCTTCTCTGTTCCTCTCAAAAAAATTTGCCTGCCATTACCCCGCTGATTGGGGGAGGGGCCCATTGCCTATTGCATGTAAAGAGTGCTTAGCATAATGATAAATCAATAATATAGATTGCCATAATGCTACCCTGACTATAAAAGAAAAAAAAATTGCCAGAGTTTTCTTACAGCCAATGAAGTTATAGTTAAAAAAATAACCTACATCAATTAAGGCCCAGAGGGATAACTGAAAAGTGAACAAAATTCAGTTTTTCCTTACACCAGCTTTGTAAAACATGCCATTTTTTTTTTTTAAAGACTTCAGCCCATTATCTGCTCAATGGTAATGCAAAATCCATGCACACTACGCCAGCTGTCCCATCTTATTATATCTAGTATCTTTGGTTTAAGTATCATCCACTTGACTACAGCAAAATTCTGCTCTGTATAGTACATGTATACTAACAACTTGTCATATCAGTGCAGTGGTGACTGGTGTGTAAAGAAAAGCAGTTTACTCTCAATTTATGCATACACATCTTACTATAATTGAGCTAGAGGGTGAACCTGTAAGCAGCTAAACTTTCGCGACCGCGCCATCAAAAATTATGATACTTGGTGTACTGCATCAATTTTTGACAGTTACGTGGACACATTCATTTTGAACCAAAATCAGTCTTTACTATTATTTATATTAAAATTTTTTGAGCCGCAAAAACAGAGACGCATTTTCATCGGATTGAACCGAAAATTGTGACCGGAAATTACATCCTTGACCTCACTTTTCACATTGGTGGTAGAATATTGACGCAGTCACACCTGTCAAGTCAAAATTGGGCAAAAAGAAAAAGTTGTCACCTGTGTATTTCTACGTGAAATAGTGGTGTAACAGTAAGTTCTATTAGTCATTCCATCGAATCCAAATGCAGTTTTAATGTTGCCTAGATGTGGATGTACGGTTGGGCTTGGTACATGGAACATTTGCAAGATTTATCTTGCGCGGGTCGGCAATGATTAAAATGAGAATTGCATGTAATAACGTAATAAATATGTACTGCACAAAGTTAAAAGACATTTTGTCGAAAGAGAGAAATAAAAATGACAGACGTTGCAATTTTAAAAGTGCCTCGAAACTGCAAATCATTTCTCGTTGTAAAATCTCTAGGGCTATAGATAGCCTCAAAAGCGGACATTTCTATTTTATTTTAAGAATAATAATTTTTTTTTTAAAAAAGAAGAAAAATGAGGTAGCAGAGATGAGTGCAAGTTCGACAAAGTGAGATATACAGAGAACAAAATGAAATGGACGATCATCAGTGTCAGTCTAAAATCTCAGTTAACCTCCAGAACCAACTGCCATTCTATCTACACATTGTGATTAACATTCTTACCGCACTCGATCAGTTAAAATTTCATACACCTTGAGGAGATGCGTTGACGGGTGGCCTAGAGCAAAATGTCCTAGCACTTGAAAAACTCAAAATTGATTTGACTATACCTTAACCCTTACTGCTTTTAACCGATTTTATCTGTCAGTTATGCTGGTTCATATTTTTTTTTACACTCCTCATCCAATTTCCTTTCCAAAAATGTATAGTTATGGGCTAAAACTTTATTCCAAAGAGTTACACTTACAGCCATTTTACTATACCACCACAATTCTTTAAAAAGCTCCTTAGTTCTGGGGAGATGTGTATACATGTAGCAGTGGCAGGGTTACGTCGGGCAGCAAAAACACTACTTTCCCCTCTTTCAAATTTTTTACATCATGAAGTGAAATAAATTTTCAAGTTAAAACAGTCAAAATTATGGTTGTACTTTATCCCCTGAACCATTCTCTGTATAAAAAATAAACGAAAGGCTCAAGCGAAAAACCAGCTAAGTCAAATCTAAACTCGGTCGTACACTCATTTCAAATTAAAATGAATCTGTTCACTAATAAACCTCTTATTGAGTTATGATATGTTTATGTAATGATACGTATACCATGTACACGTATGTACTCTCAAACTCTTTGTGAAAGTGAATTTCCCTCATATGATAATAAAATGTGTCTTATCTTAACTTATAATGACAATTATTATCATCATCATTTTTGAACATGTTCAGAAATGGACAAATAAAGTTTGCAAATAATCAAATCACAAAGCAGAAAGGTTTGAGAAAGCAGCATGACAAACTTAAAAAACATAACAAAACTGATTTTTCCACTTGAGCCCCTCAAATTTTATCCATTGTTAAAATTTGTTTGTATTTTTTTTTTTGCATACTTCTTTAATCCCATTTCGGAAATTTGCCTTAGAGTCATTGCAGCCCAGTTATAACAGGTGCAAACACGTCATCGCCGGGGCACTACAGTGCAGCGCTGGTCAGCAAATTGTTTTTTTTGTGTTTTTTTGGCGGGGGAAGGAGATGGTAAGGAGGAATTTTATTTAATTTTGCACAGGCAGTGGCCTGCGCTTTTTGATTTCCAACTGCCAAGGTATCTTTAATGTGTGCAAAGTGCACATGGGTCCTACGAGTTTTTTGTCCTTATCCGAGAAGGCTAGGCGCTCGATCCTACCTCCCATAGGATCAGGGACAGGAAAATATGAGTAAAATCCAAAAATTCCAACATGCCTGCACCGACCGGGATTTGAACCCAGTACCTTCAGCATGAGAGGCGAGCATCAACTGCTGCCAACTGTCACATTGATCATCCATACTGATATGTCATAGTGTTGAGAGGGCCAGTCTCATATTCTGCGCATGATGCCCACTGACCATCTTACAAATGCTGAGCTAATTGTACTGGGATTGTAACTGGCACTGTAGTGTATATATTAAGAGGTTAACAAAAAAGAGTTTACGAGTACTTGTACATGTACCAAGACCAAAGAAATCCAAAATAAATATTTCACAAGAAGAAAAAAAGTTTCTTGCCATCAGCTGATATCGATGTCATCACATAATAAAACAAAACACATGTAGTAGTGAGCACATGTATACTATCAGTAGGAAACGAAACAAAAAACTATCTGCTAAATTTGTGCTATTGAACAGAATTGAACACAAATCATGGGACATGAGGTGGACAACATATCTTCAAAAAACATCTGAGAGCCCTGATCTCAAATAATAAATAAATATCCAACATAAGAATTGAGCATTAATTAATGTGACCTCACAAAAACACAAACAGTGTAGTTTATATACAGTATTCACATTTTCCCAGCAGCTGGAAGTACAGCGACTTGCCTGGTAAAACTGGCTTAAAATATCTGATCATATCAGATCGTGGTAAAATGAATAAATATCATATCCCTGACTACAAATTTGTAGAGTTTTTGTTTGGCCAGAACATGACATCAAGCAACACCATTATGTACAAATATATCTGGAAATGCTGATACATGTAATATTTGATGTTTGACAATGGTCCTGAGGTGTAAGAAAAGGGTTTGGAGTTTAGAGATATTTACAGTATTTAATATTCGACAGCTGCAGTATGTGTGGAGATCTGGAATCTGATAACTTAATCCAAGTTGCCAAGAGTTCATAATGTTGTCAGTCCATCCAGTAAATTATGTCTCAGACTGTCAATCTCTACTTCAAGTTCTGCTAAGTCTTTGCCTGCATCCAGAACCTGCAGAGATACAAACAGCTCAGTTTGATATACAGCCAACTGAATTCTGAGATTCCTTATGTCTGGAGACTATGAACATAAAGATTTTAAAAATGCAAAATTTTGCCTGCTATGAATATTTCAGAACTATTTAAAGCAGTCTTGATGATGATGATAATGACATACAGACACATGTATTCCTATTTTGTCATGCAGCATTGTAATATTTTATCATTAATCACGTTAAAATGAATCGGCAGAATCCTATGAATACAAATATTCACATAGCATCTCAGTGAGTCAAAAATGGCTCAGTTTTACTAATCATTCTCAACCACGACCATAAGGTTTGCAGTACATAGTGACATTCATCAGTCACGCCAGTTTTCAAAGGACAGTTTTTCAGTAATCATTTCAGGTAGATCAGCTACTAGTACAAGAAATGGTCTCTTTAATAGACAAACACAAACTTGACTATTGACTTACCAACACAGGGGCAGGCAATTGCCCTCTTTTTCCATGTAACAACCAGTCGTCATGCAGGTGATGTAGAGAGCGAAGGTATTCCTGTGGTCAGTCAAAATAATAAATCAATATGATTGGTTTTCCAAGTTGCCCAAGATTAATCAACATAGTGTACTAAATATGCATATATTACAGAAAACTCCACATTTCAACTAACAAACATTGGATTTTAACAACCTTACTAATGTGTGTATGGAATATGATGGAAGCCACTTCTTTGATGTTCCAATGAAGTTGAGCGTTGTACAACTGTTGATTGTGTTCATCACACAAACAACATTACCTACCTGACCCTGCCAACTTGCAAGTGTCCAACTAATTGATTACCTGATGGACTTGCAAAGTTTTCTGGCATTTTTCGGTCACTAGAACAGTAGGTTCCTTAGGTTCGCAGACGATGTGGCGCTGTGCACGGGAGACACAAAGCAAATGGAGAAGAACCTGAACATACTAAACAAACACAGTAAAAAGATCGGACTGAAGATACACAAAGACAAAACGAAATATATGACAAATTATGAAACAGATGAAGATATAAAAGTGGAAAATAAAGTAATTGAAAGAGTAAACCAATACAAATACCTTGGCCAAACAATTCAAATGGAAAATCAAACAAGCTGTGAAGTGAGTGCAAGAGTAAGAGCAGGATGGAGCTGCTTTGGAAGGTACAGAGAAATTTTCCAAAATAAAGACATACCAATATCCCTCAAGAGAAAAGTGTTCAACCAATGCGTAATCCCCACGATCACATATGGATGCCAGACATGGACCATGTCAAGACAGATCACCACGAAACTAAGAACCACCCAAAGAGCAATGGAAAGAAAAATGCTAAACATAAAGCTACAAGACAAAGTACCACACACGGAAATACGAAAACAAACAAATGTTACATACTTGGTGAAAATGGCTCTCAGATTAAAATGGAGATGGGCAGGACACCTAGCCAGGACACAAGATAACAGATGGACAAAAAGATGCACAGAGTGGAGACCGAGGACGGGGAGAAGATCACGAGGACGGCCAGTAGGACGATGGAGAGACGACATCACAAGAACAGAGGGTGCGACCTGGACAAGGAGTGCGCAAGATCGAAGCAAATGGAAGGCATTGTCAGAGGGCTACATCCTGCAGTGGAGGGACAACGCCTAGGTTCAAGGTTCAAGGTTCAAGAACTGAATTAAGATTTTTTGGCATTTTTAGTCAAACAACTTACCAGAGGAACTCCTGATTCCTCGACACGGTCCCTCAGTTTGATTCTCTGTGCACAAACTTCAGGGGAGGCTCGCAGGTAAACTGGGGACAATTATTGATAGTGTGGAATGTGATGACAGGTGAAAATGGCAGGTAAAATGAGAAAAAATTCAGTGTGGAAAAAGTACTGGAAGGGGACTTTAAAAAAGAAGATTAAAAAAAATAACAAACAAAAAAAAACCACAACAACTCACAATTCTTTCTGTTCACATTTTCTTTCAAGCAGCATGAAGAACCAGAGCAGCTGTCACTCAGTAATCTACATACATGTATTTCCTCATTGTTTCTGATGCTCTGAAATCATTTCATTTCTTCACATTTACTCTTAACTCATCCTGCAGTTTTCCAAAGTATTTAAGTTACAGTTGGCATTAATTAATTCTCACAACCATGACTCCTGCAGTCCCTCTTCAAAATGGCGAACTGATCATTCTTTAGCTAATAACCGGACTGAATATGCATGGTTCACAGAGACACAATCAGTTTGAATTATTCTAACATTTACCTGTAAATTATTTTATTTAAGTTCCTCACCTATTAAATCCACATCAATCTTTTCATGTTGATCCACCCACTCATGACACTCCATCAGTATTGCATGATCCATGGAGGGAAGCACACCACTGATATAGATACAGAAAACATTTAAGATACTCAATGTAATTACAGTCCTCAACAACCAGCACTTACATGCACAAACCATGACACATTCCAATAATTGACAGGCCAGATGTTGAGCTTCTGTTGGATGAACTACGAGTGGCTAATGTGGTTACTGCGTGGGTTCAATAGTAACCCCCTTAAGGATACACAGGATTAACAAACACAGGGTTCTGCTGGCAATCTTATTTATTCAAAAAGCCGAACAAAGGTATCACTACCAAAAAGGCATAGGGAAAACCCTATCAAGAAAAGGAAAAAGAAACCCAGAAAAAGAAGAAGAAGCCAAGAAAAAGAAGCCCAACCAGCCATAAGCTGGAACAAGAGAAAAAGACAAAAATATGATTAGGATATAATGACAACATTAATCAGGCAATCAATGGTGGACATACATAGTAATAGTATTAAGTATTAAATCAAAACATCAACACGATATAGAATCTAAGCAATTACTAATTACATACATACATGTAGGGAATAAAAATAATGCTAAGGTTAATGAACTACAACTACAAGTGGCTATATCATATACACAAGGAGTTCCCTAGTACACTGGCAACATAAACTAATTAATGTACTAATCAAAGTATGAAGGACATAACAAATGAAGGGGCAAGAACACAATAGTTTCGCTCCACTGAGCCGGTGTACAGCACATCCAGAGTGGCCATTCCATAAAATAATAACGCAGTGGCCAACATGGCCCACTGACCGTCCATAACACAGACGCTGCATCCCAATGCAGGCCATCCTCATAGGCCCACTCCCATTATTAGTACTAACCCGCCCCAGGGCTATTGTATTGGTTACTTCCCTTCCCAATCGATACTGAAGGGTCATGCCCTTTGACCTTAGCCGAGGAGCTATGCCGCCAGGCTAACATGTGTATGACACACCACTAGATACATAAAGCAATGTGTACACTCCTTAAAATGAAACTGTCCTTCACACACCTACGAAACTCATAGAAGCATAATACATATGGATAACCATAATACATGCACATGATATATATATATGTATGTCGGCGAGACTCATTGCAACATGTGTAGACTCACTGAAACATTGTTCATCCACCGCCGCACACAGAACAATCCTGGGGCTCACACATGTGAGGCCCAACTAATATTATACATCTCCAATACATGTAATTAATTACACATCTTAAACATTAAACACACAATCACAATCACACTGCTCTCTATAGCATAGTGGTACTGGCAAGGTACACAAATACCCGTAATACAATCAAGTGTGTAGTGCCGCTCGCTATAACATAAGCCATCCACATTAACATGTCAGGAAATCCTCACTGCCTACCACAACAAGGCAATGCTACACATACACTATATATTTGCACACAAGCAAATCGTGATAGCTTGGTTAGCGAGCCATCATTATCATCTAGCACCGCAAACATTAACTTTGACAATAAAGTCACAATATCAAGACACTGCACTGCACCGCGCATCTTACACGTCTAATGACAATGGCAATTACCGTTGAGCCGGACTCATAATAGTCTCTGTAGATCAGCATTCTCTACGCGGCATCCAAGAAAGGGGGAGGGGGGGGGGGGTGCGCAAATTAAAGTCACTTCTAATATAATAGTCTCCAACTTACCCAAAGTTTCTCCGGGTCCTGTGCTACCGCTTCATGCCTTATGGGGCGGGGTGGCGATGGCAAGCGTCGGCAAGCCTCTGAGCTGCTACGGGCCCGGGTTGCTGGTCTGGGTTCACTGTGCTGTCGGCTCTTGTCTCTGCGTCTTTGATGGAGTGTGCTGACCACTCGAACTCGCATCTTATTTATGAGCCAGCGCGGACGTCCGAGAGAGCTATTACGTAGTCCAGTGTTTGGACAAGTGAAAGGCTCGGACATGGAGTCCAGCCCGACAATAAAACTGGTTAGGGTCCTAACACAATCGAATTTACAGTACGGTTAAAGGGTGCACACAAAAGTCAATTAGGTATCCCAGTAAACTGCAGAACTTACTCTAACGTCCCCTCCAGCTATAATTGAATAAATTTGACCCAGGTTGGAATTATCGGGGATAACATGCGTCTAACTCGTAGTTTGCTTTAAATCCGAGACCCTCTTATTAATTATTTCAATAGGACATGTGCATCAAAGTACAACAAAATTGGTACCATTATAAATTGGAAACTTGCTGCTAAAATTCTAACTGACTACTTATACCAGAAACCCGGTAATAGTTTTAATATAAATTTTCAAAGTGTCAGGACTAACAACATTTGCCAGATTTGTGCGGGATACTTTCGTCCATTAATACGACGTATCTCCATTGATAACAAATGTTATCATAAATACCTATATTGTACCGATAGGGTATTGCCTACTCTCAAAAATGAATTCGGGTTCCCGTCTTTCTGTCGGTGGATAACAACGAAGGAGCGAGTTGTAAGAAACTTAAAGCCATGATATAAGAGTTGGAAGCCCGGTGGTCAACATTTCCAACTGACCAATCAAAATGCGCGCTTTTCACCGTGATGTGAATAACCGGTCCCGCGCTAGTATTACAAGGGAAATAATCCAATTAATGGTACTCTGCCAAGTGTCCATAAACTACTATGAGTGGCCGTCCCTCACTCACGCACCAGAGTTACCATGAAAGCACATTAAAAATAGAAAGTCGTTCATCAACTCACATTTCTTTTGAGTATTCTTACAGCCTTCTTTCTACTTATATAATTTCAACCGGCCTGTTAGTGTTACATTTGTATCTGTTCCAAGTCTTTTAATATCTTTTTTTAAACTAAAGCGACACCATACACAAACTGTGGCCATGGCAATGCTGCCACGGGTTTGCAAACTGCTGCATGCCCAACAGATAAGGGGTAGAAGTAACGACACCTTGTGATTACACCTTTAAGGCTTCATTTGTGGAAATCTCTGAGCATTTTATACAAGCACAGGTCGCACAAAATCATCTAAAGGTCCGGCATGATCCAGCCTGGGTTGCAGACAGGATCAGTGTTATGGAGAATGACATTCGTCTCCAAATTCTTGCTGTTCACTGACAATTTAATCCCACACACTGATCAGACTGTCCATCTACTGTCAGTGAAATATGGATCTTCAACTTTCAGCTATAGGAAATGGGAATTAGACTGTCATGATGTCATCATTTTACGCAGTCCTGAAAGCATTGCCTGCTATCTCTTTGTAAGACATCTCCTTGGCAAGTTTGACCATCGTTCCCAAAGTACAGGACACAATTTGCTTACCTCTGTTTCAGATTCTCCATGAAGCAATATCTTGTACTGTAAATTGATCGTTCCATTATCTTCACAGATTGAGGATTCTGTTGATACAGAGAAAAATCAAAGTCCTAATATGAAACTGCAAACTACTTTGGATACCCCTGCCTCCCCCAACTAATAGAAAATAAATAAATAAATAAATAAAAAATACTTCACACCGTTGAGACAAGTGAATAGTAAAAGAGGCAGACATTTGCTGGCCTAACTCAGCCATGGACAAAATACATGTATACAGTTTACATAGTTGCAAAAAGTGTATATTTTGTCCGTTGTCCAGTCATCAGAGAATCTGAAATGTGTCAATCATGATCCTATCTGACAAATGACATTATCACAGATGAATTGTTATATACCTCTTATGACTTAGCTTGTTCAAGTTCTGTCTGAGATGACATCACATATTTACCTTAGGAAGTATGTGATGATTCAACATTGATATAGTAGCCAGACACTGGAAAGCTCCACTCCACCTATTGGGATTCTTGTACATCAAATCCTACGAGGGAGAAACAAAAACATGTTCTTCACTCATCTAACCCCCTTGTAATTTCAGATTATGACTGTACGAAGTTTAATCTCCTTTTCTACACTATCCGTCACAGGGTCATATTTTTCTCTATAATTCACAGTTCTAAATAGTTCTACTTAGTAGACAGTCATGAGTCAAGTGAGGGGTAATTCACAAAATGAAAACGGAAGTGCAGTAACAATGAGAATCATGACAATATAAAACAGGTTTTTCATAATATATTATAACATGAGGGTTAGGAATTTATGTTGAGGCAGAGATGGGGACACTCACCCCTACATAAACATTCTGAAATTAAAGAAAACATACAACAGCAGACTGGATTTTCAGATAGTGAAAATAAAATGAAATGATGCATTTTTCCTTTCTCTTGAAATGAAGAGTATATAATCCTCAAATTCTTTTGCCCATGTATGTAGTGAATGAAGAATTAAAATGTATTATGCACCAGTCTCTCCAGTTAACAAAGCAGTTGTACTTGTAGAACACATGAATATAGGTTCAGATGAGATGTTATGTTTACAACATGTGTATATTTTGTACTGCATACACACCAGTGCATTGAAGCCTTTCACATCCTTCCACTTAGCCACCGGCTCTGCCAACACCTGTCAAGATAATCAATATAACAAATGTAGATGACTGAATTCAAAACAAATATGGTGGTGGTTGTTTGTTTATCATGGATGCAAATTATGTTCCCTTCCAGTACATCAAAACATGTAGTATTGATTTGGGTTGTGATAAATTTCCATGATGAAGTTGGTGATGTCTCTAGCAAAGAAAACTTCTCAAATTTATAAACAAAAAAAAAAACAAAAACCAGTACCTAAAAATTAACCTAAAATCTAATATTTAATATTTTAATCAGAACTATAAAACCAACATTGTAACAAAACTATATATTATATGCAAAGAATAAAATGTCTAGAATCATTTAATACAACAAGTAAGGAATGTTTGTCAAGTTAATAATGCAGCGGCACAGGTAACATTATAGTATAATTTAGAACATTTAAACCATACATCACTTTCAATTTTATGCTCAACAGGAATGGTCCCAAAATACGAATAGGCCCCTGTATGAAACCCTAACTCATGATAAATTGTGAAGTTAGTATTAGTATACATACTGACCTCCACATTCCTGTATTTCCTGAAGTAGTTGAGGAATGTTGTCTTTCCACAGCCAATGTTGCCTTCTACCAACACCTGTATGGCAGAGAAATCATGTGTGCATTTAATTTGATAATCACCATAAATTTAACTGTCAGTTCCCATCACACTGAAGATGTAGGTTTGTCAACTTGTGAGTGAGTGGTAGCAATAGCAAAAGTCAACTTTGTAATGTAATCCCATAATGTGGAAGTCCATTTCATCAGACCAAATTCTGAATCACTTTTCTACAATTGTGGCGAACAGAGCAATCTTCAGATTAATTTGAATTGTCACCTCAATTACAAAAATCTTCTATCATTTAAATCAGAAACCATCGGCAATACTGCAGAAATGTCATTTATTTTACATTTTTTTCCATAGAATCAAAATCAAGACCATCACCAGATTACTTTCAGTTTCCTCCCAAGTTCACAATTTCTGTACATTCAAAAACATTCCATAACAGCCCAGTTCATGGACTTCTTTTGAGTTTTTTCCGGGACAACATAGCCTCGGACACAAGTTATGGAGTTTGGAAAATGCGCTGGCCTCCCAAGGTTTCATCTCGTCCTGTTCAACTGCATGCAAATTGCAACTGACTGATTCCAAAGCTTTACAAGAGCAAGTCGCTGTTTTTGACACTCAAACACCACACGAGTAACTTACACATTTGCAACTTGGAGGCTGATTCTTCTTCAGTTCTTTTCTTGGGGGTGAGGGGGTAGGAGACGGAATAATCTCTGAAATTAAAATTGACATTATTGGTTTATGGTACCAGTAGTGGCAGTAGGGGCCTATCATCATTATCAGGCTTGTTCTGTGATAATAGCAAGAACTACTGATAGTGATCTATATGGGGAAAGTGCATGCATATTTTATCTAGATCTAGATCTAGCTCAAACTAACTAAGCCAAAGAGATCTAGTCTAGATCTATGGAAAAGATCTGATTATCAGAAGACAGAAAAGAGAAATTGGACTTCATGCTTTCAATACTTTCATTTTCAGAGATGGACTGCAGTTGACCTGCAAAGTCTATTCCAAGGCTATCAAATAGAATCTGCTAAACTAATACTTGCCTTTCTTAGTTTCTAACACTCATTTGGACCTCAACCATTGTACGCTACAAATCTAAATCTACCAAAACACCCTCAGCTCCTCCAGACTTAATAAATTTCCACTGTTATAAATTTAGGCCTACACATAACATTAGTGGCCTTTAAAATGTCAGTGCTACAAGTAGATCTAGGCTACAACTCTATCTAGATCTAGAGCTAGACTGACTAGGCCTAGGGGCGGGGGGAGGCCTACATACCTACAGTCTAACTAGAACTAGAGTCTAGATCTAGATCTTGGTCCAGACTAGGCCTCTCTGTGTAATATAAATTATTTTTAAAAAAGGAAATCACGGTGTCTCACCTTCATCTGCCATGTCCAGACTGTCTGGTTGAGTTGACCGTAAGTGTAAGTCACTTGGGTGTCGACGGCAACTTGCCAAAAAATGGATATGATAGGTGTACGTGTACAGATTTAATTTGAGCTCCAGAACTGTGTTGAATGTCTTTGCATGTAGTGGGTGTCTGTCATAAAATCACAATCTTTATTTCCTCAGCATAGCACAAAGTAATTTCGCACAGTATAATAAAGTTTACATTTCCCGCCGATCCCGCCAAGACAAAGCAAAAATTCCATGGCGGCTATGGTTGCGTATTGACAAAATGGCAACGGATCCTCAGGAAACGAACAAACTCGGCACCCTCGAGCTATAATGGTTTACATCAAGAGCAAATAAGATTTCTTTTTCGATTGAAATAATTTTTTAAGTCTATGCGCTTACAGCTAAGATTTCCATCTTTTTCTTTTTATTGCTAAATAGGGATACAAAAACATCGGGTTGAAATGTATCCCTTCCAAGTGGCGTAACATGGGCGAGGCCACGGAGCGTTTGCTCCAGGTGCAAAGTTCTGAGGGGCGCCAAATCTTAAAAGAAAAAATTAATAAAGTGGTAATAATAAATAGAAAATACCCCCCCCCCCAACGTACATACACAGAAAATCTTATAGTTGCGCTGCACTGAGTAGCCAACATTTTATAATCCACCTCACGTCTGAAGTAATCCTGCATGATGGTAGATTTTCTGCTCAGAATGACATACATGTATTCGTTCACCTCTACAAATATCTACAGTTACATATTGTATTTATGAAATTTGCGGTGGCCGGCATGGCGACAGTCCGATTGCTAAATTTAGATCTGTTGAAATTTCAAAATACCTTTGTCAAATAATATTCCCACCAATTTAGTGTTCCAACACAGAGTTAGAACATGATGCTCTTGTCAGTGTGCGTATGCCATTAGGTGTTCAATAATTTGGTGAATCCTTACCCCTGGTGCTGGCAATCCATGCTACGCCACCTTTTTAAATGACCAATCCTGCGGTCAACAATATGTGTCAATAAACAAAACCCGAGGTTTCATAATTGAAATATTAAATTTTTATTAGTATTAGCTAAATCGGAATTGACAGTTTTTTTCAGGCAACTTGTTGGAATTGAGCATCATATTGGCCTAAATTTTTTGGACAATTTGTCTGATTTAACAAAATTTTTTCGCCCAACTTGTTGGACTTGTGCATCAGAATTGTCTTATTTTTGTCCAACTTGTCAGACTTTACCGTCATATTTTTTGCTCAACTCATCAGACTTGTGCGTCGCATCGGATTTGCCAGAAATTTTCGACCAACTTATTGGACTTGTGCGTCAGACTTATCGGATTTTTTGGTCAACTTCTCGGACTTGTGCGTAAGTCTTCTCAGATTTTTTGGCCAGCTCGTCGGACTTGTGCCTCAGACTTGTAACTTTTGAGCCAACTTGTTGGAATTGCACGTTGGACTTGTCGGATTTTTTGGCCAACTTGTTGGATTTGTGCATCAGACTTTTCGGAAATTTTCGGTCAACTTGTCGGACTTGTGCATCAGATTTGTGAAAATGCTTTGGCGAATTGTTGGATTTGCACGTCAGACTCATTGGATTTTTCGGCCAATTTTTTTTATTTGTGCAACAGATTTGTCGCAATTTTTTGGCCAACTTGTCGGACTTGTGCGTCGGACTTATCGGATTTTTTGTCCAACTCATCGGACTAGTGCATCAGACTTGTTGGATTTGTGCATCGAAGTTGTCAAAATTTTTTTGCTAACAGGTCAGACTTGTTTGTCAGATTTGTCAAATTTTTTTTTTCCAACGTGTCCTACTTGTGCAACAGGCTTGTCGGAATTTCCGCCCAACTTGTTGGACTTGTGTGTTGGACATATCAGACTTTTTTTGGCCAACTCGTTGATTTGTGCATCGGACTTGTTTGAATTTTTTTGGCCAACTTGTTAGACTTGTGCTTCAGACTTGTCAAAATTTTTTGGTCAACTTGTTGGACTTGGGCGTCAGACTTGTCAAACTTTTTTGGGCAACATATTGGACTTGTGCGTCGGATTTGATAAAATTTTTTTAGCAATTTCTTTGACTTCTACGTCAGTCTTTTCAACTATTCGAGTACAACTGGACAGAAAGCTTTAGTCAAGTAGCAATGATAGTTCAAATCCAACAAGTTGGCCAAAACATTTTGACAAATCTGATGCACAAGTCTTACAAGTTGATCGAAAAATTCTGACAAGTCTGATGCACAAGTCCGACAAGTTCGCCAAAAAATCCGATAAGCCTGACGCACAAGTCTGACAAGTTGGCCAAAAAAAATCTGACAATCCTGACGTACAAGTCCAATAAGTTGGCCGAAAAGTTACGACAGGCCTGATGCACAAGTTTGAGGAATTGGCCAAAAAATCTGACGAGACTGATGCACCAGTCCTACAAGTTGGCTGAAAAATCCGGTAAGTCTGACGCATAAATCCGACAGGTTGGCCAAAAAATTTTCACAAATCTGACGCACAAGTCTGACAAGTCCCAAGAACAAGCCAGACAAGTTTGCTGGAGAAGTCTGACAAGTCCAAGAAATCTGCCGCACAGGTTCGTCAAGGACGACAAGTTTACTGGACAAGCCAGACAAGACTGCCGCACAAGCCCAAACACCTCAGGGCACAAGTCTGACAAGTCCAAAAATATTTTTGAAAATCCAATATTTTTAGCAATCCCGACATGTTCAACAAGTCCGCTGTACAGGTTCAACGAATCCGACAAGTCCACCACTCAGGTTCGACAAATCTGACAAGTCCGCCACTCAGATTCAACAGGTCCGACAAATCCGACAAACCCAACAAATCGGGCCACACAAATCCAACAAGTCTGAGGCTGAAGTCCAAACAACTCGACAAGTCTGTAACACAAGTCCAACAAGTCTGTAACACAAGTCCGATAAGTCAAAAAAATCTGTCACTAGTGTCATACCAGCCCAATAAGTCCGGCAAGCTCGGCAGGCAAGTCCAACAACACAGACAAAGACAACAAGTCTGTTGCACAAGTCCAACAATTCTGATAAGTCTTTCGTAAAACTTTGTTTCCATGAGATAAGTGGTTTGACCATGCCATTGACGTTATATATGATAATTTAGAGGTTATAGGATTTTTAGTGTTAAAGATGGTGAGGTATGGCAAGTCCGACAAGTTTTTTCCCCTTCTACTGTAAAATTTTGTTTCCATGAGCTAGGTGGTTTGGCCATGACACACCGACAATGAATATCATAATTTATAAGTTATGGGATTTTTAGTGGTAAAGGTGTTGAGGTCATCTGTTTGGTAATGGATGTGTCTATTTGGTATCGAATTTCGAATCTTAAATAGGGACTTTCTTATAAGGTCAGACATGAAACTATTATGAAATCATTTTAATGTATTGTTAGACCTATTTATTTTCATTCAAACTTGTAAACCAGAGGAAGAAAAACCCTAATGTAAATGCAAGTGAAAAGTTTCACATGTTCGAGAAAGTAAGAAAAAGTATTCAATCTGTTGTGACATTCACTTGAATGAGAATATATAGTGGTATCGATTCTCACTTCTGCCTCCGGTTTGTAGATAAAAGTCAAAAAGATGTCAAGGGCAAAGGAAGGTAATCATGTGTGCAGTTTACACTTTTTGCAAAAAGAATATTTATTGCCCTATTTCCAATAGAAGGCTTATATCTTTGGCTTGTGGTGTTAATCAAACGTGTTTGAATGAAATCCATGTATTTTAAGTAAGCTTTGTAAAGAAATGGATTTAATATGTGAGTTTATGCATAATGAGGTCAAACCCATAACGGCAGACAACGTATGGATTCTGTGTCATATAAGAAAAACCCAAATTTATTTACAGCATTCAACTCGACCAGGCCGAAAGGCCGCTGCCCGGGCAAAATTGAAATTAATAGATTAAAATTTATCCATATCGTCTCCCCACTCCCTCCTCCCCCCCCCCCTTTTTCTTAGTGTGAGACAAACAGTCATGTCCACACCCCCCCCCCACCCCCCCACCCCACCCCGCAACAATATATAAGATAGTCTGTCTCCCTTGCCCATGGCAGGGGCGACAACAACGAAATAAACAAAGTAATAAAATATTTAAACATTTACCGCCCCTGATGTGGGGGATAAATCTACCAAGTTACAAGGATCCCCCCTCACCCATGATAGGAATCTCTGCCTTTTTTTTTTTTTTTGGCGCCACCCAAGGGAAAGAAAGAAGAAAGAAACCATAGAAGACACCCATAAGGGAGCCCTTTTGAGGGCTAGGAAACAATGAAGGACCAGACAGAAGAGACAAGAAAACAACAAGAAAAGGAGGCACAAATGCCCAGTGCAGCGAACCTCCCTAAACAAAGATCTACTACACATTTATAGCATTCATGCGCAACTGCACACATGATTACCTTCCTTTGCCCTTGACATCTTTTTGACTTTTATCTACATATAAGAAAAACCCAAATTTATTTATAGCATTTAATGGGGACAAGGTGGTCTAGAGGCAAGGTGCTCGCCTCTCATGCCAAGGGTCCCGGGTTCTAAACCCGGGCAGTGCAGGCATGTTGGAAAGTGGATTTTTCTCGTATTTTCAAGTCCCTGGTCCTATTGGGGGGTAGGATCGAGTAGTTCTTGGAAATTGGATTTTTCTCATATTTTCAAGTCCCTGGTCCTATTGGGGGGTAGGATCGAGTACCTAATCTTCTCGGATAAGGACGAAAAAATTCGGAGGGCCCGTGTGCACGTTGCGCACGTTAAAGATACCTTGGCAGTTGGAAATCGTAAAGAGCAGGCCGAAAGGCCGCTGCCCGGGCAAAATTGAAATTAATAGATTAAAATTTATCCATATCATCTCCCTCCCCCCCCCCCCCCCGCCAGAACAAGAAATAATAAAACAAGTAAAGTGAGGTGTAAATGCCAAGGGCAGCGAACCTCCTAAAATAAAGACCTCAAATCATTTATAGCATTTATTTATAGGGGACAAGGTGGTCTAGAGGCAAGGTGCTCGCCTCTCATGCCAAGGGTCCCGGGTTCTAAATCCGGGCAGTGCAGGCATGTTGGAAAGTGGATTTTTCTCATATTTTCAATTCCCTGGTCCTATTGGGGGGTAGGATCGAGTAGTTCTTGGAATTTGGATTTTTCTCATATTTTCAAGTCCCTGGTCCTATTGGGGGGTAGGATCGAGTACCTAGTCTTCTCGGATAAGGACGAAAAAATTCGGAGGGCCCGTGTGCACGTTGCGCACGTTAAAGATACCTTGGCAGTTGGAAATCGTAAAGAGCAGGCCGAAAGGCCGCTGCCCGGGCAAAATTGAAATTAATAGATTAAAATTTATCCATATCATCTCCCCCCCCCCCCCCCCCCGCCAGAACAAGAAATAATAAAACAAGTAAAGTGAAGTGTAAATGCCAAGGGCAGCGAACCTCCTAAAATAAAGACCTCAAATCATTTATAGTACAGAACAGGCACTCGTGGGAAACCTGGGCGGTCACTGGCTCCTGCTTCCATGTAGCGTCGAGGTCGGCGGCCGACCAAGGTACTCGCACGGCTAGTCATGCCCAACTAGTCTGTAAAGCTTAGGGTCTGGCGAGATTTCCTTCTCCCTTGAGGCGCTACTGAGGGACTGAGAGTTGGGGTGGAGTTTGGTCGGGGGTAGGCCGGACAAAACATACGGATTAGAACCTACTTCCTTAGATCTTAAGGGGCAACTGGTACTTTAGTGTATTAGACTTAGGATCGTCCATGTCATGGGAAAAGTGCTCTCGCAACCACATAGTCAAACGGCACACCTAGTGTAGCTAAGTAGGGTAGTGTGTGCTGGAGTCCCCGTGCCACTTTTTTTTTTTTTTTATGGATTCTTTTTTTAACAGAATTCAGTGAATAACAATAGCAACAATAATTGCTGAGTATTCGCCTTAGCAAATTTCACAAGAAAACGGGGTGAAATTTTTTGATATTGTCTCTATTAGGGGATTTCTTATTGCTGTAGCAAATAAAAATTTAATGTTTCAATAGTGAAATGCCAGATATTGTTTATTGACTTGTCAAAAACACAGCGTGTTCAGACACATAATTACTGTTGACCGCAGGACTGGTTGTATAAAAGATGGCAGAAAGTGCAGATTTTGAGTTATTACTCATTGTAGCGGAATAGGATCGGCCCTGTACTCTTGATTTATACATGAGTAGAATCATGACTGTCTTTAGGAAGAGAGCATCGAGAACGCTTTAAGGGCGAGAAAGCCAGCACCTCAAGACAAGCACTTAAATACAGCTTCGTGAAATATTCCACTCAAACTCTTTTAACACAGGGTAAAAATAACCAACTTTTGGACCTCAAGTCCTTTGCCAGATTAAAAAAGAAACATCTAGGAAAATGAATCTGATGTTATCAATCACATTACAATCAAACTGTATGTCACTGCCCACTGCTAGACCTATTCTGTAAGCTGTTCCATGGATAGGCTAGGCTTACTCATGAGTTTAAGAAAACCATATTTCACAACGTCATTGGGCATACATTATTCAAATCCAGATGAGTAACAATTTCAGTTGGAACACCGGCGTTTAGCACGGAGTCACAGTTTTTTCTGCGATTATTGACGGTATTATTTTATCAAATTCAATACCACAAGATCTGAGAAAGAATAATAACGTTCTGATTGAACAGTTACAGTTAAAAGACTTAGATCTATATTTTGTGGTTGCTGTTTTATAAAACGGAAATGGGTGCTGATTACAAAAAATAAGCATCATCAGGACGTATCATTCTCACAAAAATGAGGATATATGCCTAAATGACAGTGAAGAGGGCAAAATAAAACTGATCACTTACAAACAGAAACACCAGAGGTGTGTATAATAATTTTTATTTATTACAACTGAGCAGCAACACATTATCAAAAGTTTTTAGCGACTGTGAAGATCTGAAATCCACCCCCAGGGCTTTAAACTCTCTCGCAATAATAAAAAAATACAATGTAGCCACAACAACCAAGACTTTTACGAGTACATTTTGTACTCGATATGACCTAGGATGAGACGGCGAGTCTGACTGCTCTCCAGGAAGTAGACTAGAAAAGCATCAAGTGGACTCAGAACTTCAAAACTTGAAAAATCGAACAACTCTAGTTTTGTAAATGTTCTAGTTTTGGTAGATCGTGATATCAAGAATATTGTCCTGCAGATTATATGGTTGAGCAATGCCTGAAACTGCTCATCCTTTCAAGGTCTGGACGGCCGACAGGCGACAGAAAAAATCAGTCACAGCATCGTCTTTGCAGCAACTGATTGAAAAAGGTGAGTGTCTAAAGTTGAAATTGTTACATTGTAAGAGATCCGAACTCCCTGACCGCCCAGGCAGTCTCTAATTCTAAACCTATTCCTGTCCTTATCCCTAACCCTAAATCCAATCTGATCCCAAAACTTAGATCAGATATAGATATCTAGATCTAGTCTCACAATAGAAGACAAATGATTGACATGTTTTCAAAGAATTTACTGTTACGCTTGGTATGAGTTCAAAGTGGTTGGCACTATTGCTGAGCATGGTTCTGGCCTAGTGTTGACTATTTAGGTAGCCTACTGATCTTCACCGTGCAACTCCGACGCCAGAATGTAGTGCAGGTACCGGTACTAGATCTAGAGCCGACACTGCAGCACTACTCTCTAGTCTCTATTTTTCTTCCCTTTTTTTTTTACTGCTGCCAATGCATATATCGAATTGGAAAGGCACAGGCAGCTTTCACGTCCTTAAGCAAGATTTGGAGAACCAAGGATATATCTCTAAAAACAAAGCTGAGGATATTCAACTCGAACGTGAAGTCAGTCCTGTTGTATGGATGTGAGACTTGGAATGCGTCCCAGGCCTGCATAAAGAGAATCCAAGTTTTCATCAACAGATGTTTGAGGAAGCTACTTAAGATCAGATGGACAGACAAGGTCAGCAATGAAATTGTTTGGAAAAGAACAAGACAGAGCCCAGTCAGAGAGGAAATTGGTAGGAGGCGATGGAGATGGATCGGCCACACTCTCAGGAGGCCAGGAAACAGCATCGCGAAGAAGGTATTGGATTGGAATCCCCAGGGCAAGAGATCAAGAGGAAGGCCGCGCGGAACGTGGAGAAGAGCCAGAGAAAATGATGTGCAACGAAGCGGAAAGACTTGGAATAATGTAAAGAGGCTGGCCCATGATAGAGAGGGATGGAAAGTGTTTGTTGGTGGCCTATACCCTGATCCAGGGTGAGAAAGGCAATGATGATGATGATGAATGCATATATCAATCTGACAATCGACTAATATAGCCTAGGTAAGTTGGGGTGGGAACAACCGAAAAAGCGCCGCCAAATTTATATTTAATGGAACATTAGGCCTACACTGTCTACACTCTATAAATAGAGATTTTAAAGATTTATTTCTGCGTTCCCCAACGCTGCAGTACCACTACCTGTGCCAGACAGGAGACAGCCAACCAATATTTGACTGTTCACCTTTACTTCATGCAAAGTCTCGGGGTCAGTCTTGGAGTCGGGGGCTGGGAATCGACACTACTGTTCGAATGGTGGTTTCACTTCTTGGGTTGGTGATGGGCTCAGAGTTCACACCAGTGCCGGAAACTTTTAAGAAAGAGCTATGACATCATTAGAGTTATAATTGTTGCCTCCAAATGAGAAGTTATAAATAGCCTAAATATAGTAAATATGGTGTCGGAGCCTGGAGTCGTGACAATGAAAATAGTGCTGGTGCCACTCTGCCCTAGTTGCTATGCATGGAAGGCTTGCCTGTCTTCAAAATAAGCTCACATCAAGTGGAAATCGAAATGAAATATCATGCTTAGGAAAGTAAGTAATAGTGCCTCTTCTTTACCATGAGTAAAATCCACATAAATATTTTGATTTTCCTGGAAACAGTCTAGATCTAGAGATCTGAACATTTTGTTTAAAATTTTGCGTCCTCAGACTTCACTCACGCTAAACCTCATGAAACTGGATTTTAAAGAAGAATTTTTATCCAGACCTTTACGGTTACCCGATTTTGACTGTTTAGTCTTTGAGTTTGTTTCTTTGTCTGCCCTAAATTTTAAAAATTCATAAAAATATAATGATAAATAATCAAACCAAAATATATTAAAAAAAAAAAAATCATACACTCATACAGTACTGAATGGTGCGAAAAATTAAAGTAAATAAATGTGTCTTAATCTTGAAGGAAAATGATTGGTGAATACTCAGCGAACAAAATTACAGCACACATACATGTACATGATGATGTTGTGAACACTTTGAGACCTTTAATTAAATAAAATCAAATTGGAAGAGATGTCGCTGGCATTCTAGTGAAATAAAAAGGTGACGGCAATCATATTATATGTTGACAAGATAATAAAACAGACAAACATCAAAGCAAGCATTTAAAGTTGTTAAAACATTTTTCTTTGTAAACCAAAAACCCAGCTTGAGATTAACTCTATCAATTTTGTAAAGTTTGTTCCCTTACCTGTGATAATGGAGGTGCTCATGGAGGATGCCTTGTAAGTCCATCTTTTGTAGACACTATTTTTAAAACAATGATGACGATGATGAAAGTGTGGATGAGTTTGCTGAAATCACTACAAGTACAGTTTACAGATAGCACTGTCTGGTAGACAACATTCATCTTACTGATGGAATACTAGACCTAACAGCCACAACTGACATTTACAATATAACACGACTGTAGTGTAACTGGCATTCCTGCCTCAAGTAGGAACCTCATCTATTATATATTTCAGTAACTTGCAACCTTTGGCATGACTAACTGACCAAACTATACACGCTTCAGGCCTTAAATTTGGCAGGAAGGTAGCAATTGAGATAAGGAAGATGATGGCTATAATTAAAAGTTGTTTACTTCAAGCATGTATTTTAAAAAAATAACAATGTTTATTGCTATGAACATCTGTATATTTGCATGTTTGTTTCGTAATATTATATAGTACCGTGCGTGTCATAAAAAGTAACCGTATCAAGCGTTCAGTTTGGTGCGTAGTGTTCTGGTGCGCATGAGTTCTCTTTTTTGAGAGACGGAGTGGCCGTGCGGTTAAGCGATCTGTTTTCTTCTTGGCAAGGCGACGGGTGCCGTAGCAGAGGTCGCGGGTTCTAGTCCCATCTTGATCATTTTTCTTTCTTCCTTCTTTCACTCCCGCTTTGCTTTCTTGAGCACTTACTAGGCATTACAACCTTCGTCCGCCTAATACTTATTTTCTCTTAAAACTGTTATCCTAGTGCTCTGCCTCCCCCCGAGCTTCTGCTCACCTATATTGACTTCCGTTTGAAGTAAGACTGTAGTTTATTATTTTTCTTATGTGTGAGAGAGAGAGAGAGAGAGAGAGGGCACATGATTGTTTATTCCGGGCAATGCCCGGTAGGTCATCTAGTTATATTATATTCTTGCATGAGACCTAAATTGATTTGAGCCTACTGCCTGACTGCTATGCTACAATTTTTCCACATTTTCAAATTTTGCGTTCTTTATTAAAATGATTCACTCCTTGCAGAGAATGTTAAGATCTAATGCATGTTTGTCGAGTTTCATCTGAACATGGTGGCCTAGATGATTGTGGGTGTATCATGGCAAAACTTGTTTATATTTTCAGTTTGCTTTTTTAACACAAGAATCACAGCATTCACCATTTACTATTGCCTGTTGAGGGGATTGGGATAGATTTACATAGGATCTGTGCAATACAGATGGAGCAGGCCCAGCAGCTGGCAATTGTTAAATCATACAACAAGCCCAAATAATAATTAATAAGTTGCAGGCTGACTTTTCATCACTTGCTAAGATTCAGTATTTTGTCACACAATTATTATTTTTGTATACTGTGTTTGTGTACTTCTTTGATCCGATTTGGGAAATTTGCCATCGTGTAATTGCAGCCTAGTAAGTAGTTACAGCTGGAACAAACACTGTGCAGCGCATGTAGATCTAATCACAGGTAAATTAAGTAACACATAAAACTTGTTACAATTGAGTTAATATAGTGAGGAGATGGGGTGTAATTATTTAAATGTCTTGGATAGCTGAGCTAGCAAGTGATGGTTAGCAAGTGATGGTTCTGGTCTGAGTTAAACCAGCTAGACATTCTAATTCATTCATAATTAATTAATTCCAGGAAGGGCCAAATTGAATTTGGTTGAAAGCTCTCAGTTGCATGTAGTTTTGGAAGAAGATGGCACAGAGGTTGATGATGAGGACTACTTCACCTTCCTGCCTGTCAATTGCACTTTACTGTTTCTGGTCAATGATGAACAGTGGAGTCCCCGAAGCAAAGGTCAGTCATATCCCTACATGTGACAGTCTCCACACTTAGACCTTGCAGCATATTTTGCCAAATTATTTGTTCATGTTATATAATGTAACTCTGTCCTACTTAAGAAAAGTTAACATCATCAGTGGTGTTTAAATGTTGATGACAATGTGTTAATTGTTACAAAAAAATTAATCTTCTCAGACACTTCTCTCCTGGCTCAGTGGCTAGTGTTACATGTGCAACAGACCTTTAAAATCTAAAAGGAACATGCTGTTTGTTCAACATTTGGTCACAAAGCACACAGTGATATACAAAGGGGGTTATGTAATATTATTTAAGAAGGAGATGCTACCTATGTAAAAGTCAGGGGACATGGTAGAAGAGAAATACAGATACCTACTACTGTTGTCCAATTTCATATGTGGATGATATAGGAGCAAGAGTTAAACTGTCATATTTTGCACTGAATGTGAAGACAAGAAAAGCATGGATGTCAAATTGTCTTTTTTAAAACCAAGTTCAGGTCTTGAAGCTTACTGAAATCTCTGCGTGGTCATAGTATGTAATCAGATGTTGAATGATGTTTGTAAAAAAATGAGGATGTGAAAGATGGAACCAAATTTGTGTGAAATGCGAGTATTTGAATGGATGAATTGGGTAGCAGGGAGTCAGTGGCTGTGGTATGTTATTGGAGTGTTAAAAGAACTACATGTTCAGTACACAAATACAAGCCTCCAGATCCTTCATGGACCAATATTGTTCATTGTAATAATTTGTATGTATAGACTGGCAGACTCTAGCAATATGTATTATTTAGGGTGGTTTTATATTATTGTGGATGACTTTCAAATGGTCTTTTTATTTTTTTTGTTCTCTCAGATGTTTTGAGTTATGATGAGACAGACCATATGATGGAATCTGAAGTTGAAAGTTTAAATGAAACATGGACTGCATTGGCTGGAAGCTTGCGGCAAGATTTGTCCCGCATTGTCACATTTTCTGATGAACAGTTACAAGTAAGATGGGTCATTTTTGTTCTGAGTTCACAGAGTTACATCCTGTTGAACTCAAGCAGGTTACTGATTTATGTGGGTCATGCATACAAAGAAATGTTTTCTGTTTTTTTTTTTTCAAAATTTGTTCAATATATATATATAAGAAATGCCAATCAGTAGCACATGTGTACACTGGACAGCTAAGTATCTTTTTTGTAGTATCTCCCGAGACACAGAATACAGAGTCAACTGGCCAAATTCAAGTCTGGATTTGCAAGTGTCATGGATGTCAACAGTGTGCATCTCATCCCTTCGTAATAGAACCCCTATGTGCACGGTTTGTGGACAAGTAAAGAAGTGAATGATTTAGCTGGATATCTGTGTCTTGGACAAAAGTGCATCATCTACTTACCTCATCAGATATGGTCGTCAGTGTCCAAAAAGACAGTGTATATTTAAAGAGAGAGCACTTTTGGACCTAAGTCTGGTAACTATATCATTTTGTGGGTGTTATTCACTGAGCTGCGCATCCATCTAGAGGATTGGGGGAGGGGGGGAGAGGTCTGCGGCTCCCTGTACATGGACACGTCCTTGTAATATCCCTATTATGTGACTCAAGTGGAACTCCTCCCATATTTACAGACAGGTAATAATATTCATAGGTGGCTTTTCCACATTGAGTCTATGGTCAGCGCATTTTCAATGCAGTAAAAAATTTTAATAATTTTATGTTGTTTCAACTCACTGATCTGTATTGGCTGTGTGTACTCAGAATATTACATATCTATCCCAGGAACTTGTGGACTGTGATAAATCAGACTTGGCCCGCAGCTTGGGTGAATCTGAACGTTATGCAGCATCTGTGCAGTCAGCCTGTCAGCGCCATTTGGATGAAAGATCTCAGACTAAGGAAGCTGTTGATTTGCTCAAGTTGTATCACACGGCCCAGCAGACCAGCAATCAAACAGAATCTAAGCCAGGAAAAAAGAGGAAAGCAGAGAACAGCTCGTGACTGAGTGTTTAGTTGCTGATGTGGCATGTGTGTGTTCAAGACTGGGTGATGTTTTCTCTAATGGCAGCTCTGATTCAATTTGTAATTCTTTTGGAATGTATTGTATTATTATTTATTGGTTGTTTCTACGCAAGATCTTGCAATGTACAATTTTTTTTTTTTTTTCTCCACATTTTAACTTTGGTCACTAAGTGCCTGTGATGAGAGTTAGGTGTTGTTTGAATTCATGAGAGTGAGACTTGATACAGTGGAACCTGCGGGGGCCGCTCTGATGAGAATTTCAAATTCCTTTTATATTACCTGAGCATGTCTGACATAAGCTAGATATTATTGGGCATGATATTTCAAAAAAAATTGCCAGTAAAATTAACCCACACCCTGCGTGCTACAGCTTAAAGCCCGCTGTCCGGTCAGTGACCTCACTCACAGGGAATTTTATCTAGGTCGCACTGACCCTTGCCGGTGAACACTGACCACATTACTGCTGTCCACGTGGTTTGGTTAGTATTTGATCGGTATGAAAACATTCGTTGCTATGTTTTATCATGCTTGATAATGAATTCACCAGCAAAACCTTTGTCTGTAAGTCTCCAACCAATGATCTGACTTAATGATACCAAACTGACAGCCCTAAACAAATGGTTTCATCCTGATTGACACATACTAATGAACCAGTGTGGGCATTTGGGGCAAAGGTCATTTCAGAGAGCTTGTTTCTGATTGGTTCTTAGATACAGACAACTCTAGATGATGATCAGCTTGTGAAAAAGTGAGATAATATTGCAAATTAGTTGAGCAAGTTCGCATGTCGATGTTACACCTTTTGATAGTGTGGGGAGAGCCTTTGAAAGCTTAGTCTTTGTGATTCCAACCAGTGGTTCACTGGTTAACATGTCCATGCCACGGTGCCTTTGATTAAGAAGAGATATAGTGAGCAATAAGACGCTCGTTACGTCTCAAAGAGGACAGTGACCCGACATATGAAAATATGGCTTGCGCACTGCGCGGTCAGCTTGTCCTTGCTGTATGGGTATGCCCGTGCAGAATGAATGCATGGAAAGTTGATGCCATATTTCAACGCCTCTCGAAAGGTTTTCACCACTTCATTGTATGCTTTAGAATTCCCATCACATAGCATTGTCTTCTTAAACAAGATGTCGCTTTGCAACTAACTTTGAAAAAATTTGTTGTGCAGCCTCCATCTCTATTGCATTGTTACTTGTAGGAACCCTCAAAATTCTTCTGGCACCTCCACTGATAGCCTCTATACCATTTTTCATACCTAGGAGTACCTCTTTGCTGATTCGTTTATGCTTACATAGCAATAATTAGAAACCACCTGTGCATGGACGACCAATCCCATTTTGAATTCGATGCGGCTACTCCAGTACTGTTGTGGGAGGAATGTCCCTTTTTTTGCCATGTTCCATTATGTGCATTCAGTGATGACATCCGTGCAGTCTTCTTGCATTCCTCAGCAGTAGGCACTTGGACATTTTTTCAAAGTGTTTTGAATGTTAATGAAATGAATACCATTAAATAGAGCTTGAAATTCCCTTTATAATGATACCTAAACTATCTTTCTAAGTGTAATGGTTATGAAATTTTTAAAAACATTTTCTACAGTGAAAATATACATTGAAATAAGACAATTTCTGTGATTAACCCATGGGTGAAAGTTCGCCGCAAAAATTGGGGCTGTCGGGCCTCCTGCCGGAAATCATCTGGGAAAGCTTCTTGTTATGTTTTACACTTCTTGTGTTTGTGGCATTGATCCGCGGGATTTTGTGTGGCAGAAAAAATGTTGCATTAAATTTTGAGTTGGCTAGCTTTTCACCCATGCATTAACCCTCTTACTGCTCATGTAGTAAAAAACACTGTATCCAAACTGTTAGCTAAAATTTGCCTATTCTGATAGGGCTATACCAGGCGTTGGGAAATTCCAAATTATTCCTTTATTATTAGTCTAATACCTACAAAAGTATTGTTTTTCTGAAAGCTTATAAAGCAAGGAATCCAAATCTGGCATTATTTTTGGGTTTTGTGGAGGTAATGTGGATGCCCAAGGAGAGTAAGCAGACAAGGGAAATAATTTTTTTAGTAAAAAAAAAATGAAAAACCATATAAAACTGGATCAAACAAGCCTGAAACAGCATGCAGACAACATAAAATGGTACAAAAATGTTAGTAAACATGCCTGGCTTGAAAAACAAAAGCATGTATTGATTACACATACCTTTTGTAGTCATTGATGTCTCTGGTGGCAAGGAGCGAGGCAGTCTGGGCAGGGGCCAACATTGCACGAGCGATAATACCATGAGGTCCTGACCCGAGTTGTGTGCTGGTGGACACAGTTTCTCCTTTTTCCAACTTCAAGCTTTTCTAGCCTGCAGGCTGGAGGACCTGGTTGAGCATTGTGCTGGGGTGGATTGGTTGGTGCAGCTGCATCTGCGACAATTTGTGTACGAGATCGACGACGACGAACAACCTGTCGTGGGGCTGTAAAATCTCCCATCAGAGATTCAACAGCTGATACAATGAACTGGTATCTGGTCAGTTTGGCTCTGCCTTGTGAATTTGATGTAATCAGTCTGTGTTGATTTCACCATTGTCCAGAACGGACCAGTAACTTTTTGAAAATAAAGGCCAAAACATTCTAAAAGAAGGATCAACTTTGGTGATTTCAGTGAATTTGACAGATGGGAGAGTTTAGCATTTTTTGACTTGAGGGAGTCCAAAATGTGCAGAAATTCCTTGTGGTGATGGAAAACTTGAGCTGAAATTTCAAAAAGTCCATTAAAACGATTGTCAATGTCTTTATATGATTTGATTGTAGGCTTAATATTCGTCTCCAGACAATATCCTTCCCACTGACTTCTCATGCCATGGAAGTCACCCACAGGACCAAACAAATCTCCAGCATCTTTTAAAAGGAGTATAAATGGATGCTTTAAGTCACTGTTCTCAAACTCTGGCAATTTCTTTATTGCCGCTAATGAATAGGAATGGAAGGCCAGTATAACGGCTCGGGTTCCAAATAGCGACTGTTAGAACAGCGACTGTCAATAGAACGACCACACGATAGCGATTCATTTAAAACAGCGACTGTCAATAGAGCGACTACACGATAGCGATTCATTTAAAACAGCGACTGCCACAACAGCGACATCACTATACTTTTCCTATCGTTCACCTAACATTTTAGCCAAAATCCTTTTATTAAATCCAACAAAAAAACTGGCCACGCACACCAAACAGTGAAAGTGAACGATTGAGCCAAAAAGGGACTTTAAAACAACATTTTATTTAGACTAGCCATGGAAGTCACATGATTTAAAAAGAAAAAGGCTAGTCAAGTCAAATAATAGAAAGTCATCAAGCCTTGCAATAAGCCTTGCAATAAAAATCAGACTAGTAAAAGATTGAAACCAAAAGGGACTTTAAAACAACAAAAAGCCTTGCAATAAAAATTAGAGTCATCAAGTGATCAAGCCACGTTTATTTCTAAATTGTGAGCAAGGGCTCGAAGGAACTGCCGCAGATCATACTGATCTCGATTTTGCTGTACAACAGTGATTCGTGTGTTCATTGTCACGTATCTTTTCATTCGCTGAGTCAGGTCTCTGCCTTGTAGAAGCTGGGTTCGGTTTGCCCGTTGAAGGGCTTCCTCCCGTTTTAAGGCTTCGATGAATCGAAAGATGGAAGGATGATGAGTTTCCGTTGATCCCTGAAACGCATTGTGCCAACTCTCTAGCTGGTTGTTGGTTCGTGGCAGTCCTGCATCTTGTCTGACTTTCACACTCCACATATGTACGGGAAACAATGGCTGTCGTCTGTCTCCCCGTCTGTTTCTCCGCCCCATGTAGTTGTCTTCGAAGTAATTTACAAGAGGCATTACTTCTGCTGGGTAGTCTGCCACCAGTTCATCAAAGGCATCGCTCACTTCATCCGCTGGTAGAAAGGCAAGAGCAAGGAGCATTTTCAGTGCCATCCGAATATTGTCGTCTTGCACATATAACCGTTGCAGTCCGTTTTCCTGAATCTTTCTCCAGAGCGATTGTCCCAAGTGAAAGTAACAGCCGTAGATGTGCGTTTGAGGAAATGCTTTAATGCTTCAATGAGTGCAGCTTTGGAAGCTAGTTCAAAGTCGATCTGTACACTTCTTGGAGCGAGTCCAGGTTTCAGTGATTTGATTTCAGTCCACATTTGAGAGTATGTGACTTGTTGCTTATTTGGGAGTAGAACAAAAATGCAGGGAAGCACATTGTTTCGTATCAAAGCATGCACAGTGTACACTTGATAGAAAAGGGATGGTGACACTTTGAATGTACCATCACACATCGAGTGTTCGGAATCGTGTAAAGTCTGAAGAAACTGATCTGTACTGAAAATAAGCAGCCGATGAACATCTCCACGCCCACTGTCATAGAGCAGGAAGCCTCGCTGGTCTGCTGTTTGTCTCAACATATCAGGTATGAACAGTTCTCCAACGTTAGCAGGAACTGGGGGGTTGTTGTCTGTTGCTTTCCTTTTCCGTCTGATGGTTTGACGCAGATTTGTGGAAGAACCAACAGCTGCCGCAATTTCTTCATTAATTTCGGCCATTGCATCTTGCACGATTCTTCGTGGTGGATCCCGTGTTCTTACTGCAGCTGTTTTTACAGTGTTTTCCACTCTCCGGGCTGCCACTTCCGTGGGGTTTGGTGGATGCGTGTGGACGCCACTGCTCACTGGGGGTTGTTGTTGCTCACCATACTGAAGGCTTGTCGTTAGGCGACCTTTACAACCTGTCTTGGCACACCTCCAATTGATTGTATTTAACTTTGTTTTATCCATCCTGTACAAAAAACCTTCATGTCTTGTCATGTCACTTCCTTTTCTTGAAATTATGAACTCCATTATGGGCAAATTTTTCAAACGATCCAAACATTACTGTGACACTACATAGCGTTGCCTTCTAACGACCGACCAGGAAATTCACCTCAGTGAACTTAGCTCACAAAGTGTACCCAAACGCGAAACATCAGCAATTGAAACATAAGTCTGCGACCCTGTGAGCATATCTCATTCTGACCGGTTTTATAGCCAGTAAAGTCGCTATCATAACAGTCGCTGTTTTAATGCGGTCGCCATTTATACAATAGCTGCTTTGAACGTCGCTTACTTGATTACGTCGCCATTATGAAGTCGTCATAATGACTGTCGCTGTTTTGACAGTCGCTGTCCGGCCTGGATTCCCAGTATAACATGGGCAGCGCTGAACAGGTGGTGTCTTTCTTTTCGGTCTCCAAGATCTTGCAGACATTCATTCCTATAGCAGCATGTTGCTCTTCTTTTCATTAGCTGCCCTGTCATTCATCACATACTCCAACTTATTTAACATCTTTACCAAGTAATCTTCAGATCCTCCGGACACTTCTCCTGACTTATTCTTTCCATCATCTGCTATGGCTTCTCCGGTTTCTGCTGCCACTGACGACCATCCCAAACAAAACCTTTCTTCTTCATCTGTCAGTACTGATGTATCCAATATTTTCACCTTTTTTCTTGTTGTTCCATCCTTATGTAGACCAAATGATTTGCATCGTTTCATTAATCTACTTCTGATAAGTACATGCTCTTCATCCACAATGTTCTGGCAGGCTGTCTTGGTAGGTACATGTACATCTTTTAGTTTCACACCACCTAACTCTCCAATAGTCTGCATAACTGGTTCAATTTTAGGAGTCGCCGCTTCTAGCCCTGTCAGCTCCATCACACAGAATCTTACATCATCTGTGAACTCTCCATCTTTCTTTGTTTCCAGTTCTTCATCATGCTGAATATTTCCTTCAGTTGTGTGCTTATTTTTAGGCTTCTGTCTGGCTTTGTAGTAGTTTGCTTGGCACTTAAAGTTGTATTTCTCTCTTCTCAATTTGTGGTTCATCCTCCGTAGCTGCTCATTTTTTTCCTCCAACCTTTTGCTTCTCTTTTTCTCCTTTTTCAAACTTTCCCGAAGTAACATATTCTGCTTAATATCACTTGTTGCTGTTTTCTTAGCTTGAACTGCAATCTTTTTTTGCTTATTTATGTCTTGCCGCAGCTTTTTGCGCATCGTTTTTCTCCTCTCTTCACATTTCTTGAGATTCTCTATCGTGTACTGTGAATTCAACTTATGTAGGGTTTTTACTTTACTTTGCAATACTTCCAACTTTACTTGTAATGACTTGATTTGACTTGTTTTATTCAAAATTTCATGGCAGGCCTCATTTAATTTCTTTTTTGGAGTAGCCCTCTTTATTACAACAGCTGCTGAAGTTGAAAGCTGTGGGGATAGTGGAAGGGGTGGTTGCCAAAATTTAAAAATTTCCATATGAAATTCCTTCAGCGCATCTCCTCTCAATTTTACTGCTTTCTCTTAGCTGCTTACTGCTTAGCCCAGTCCACTGAAGAAGCCACAGAGCTGGGGTTATTTTTGGCATTTTGATGGTGTCTTTTCTGATCTGGAGGACAAGTCCATTTGTAATAGTGTGAAGATCGAGCTCACTGTAGTTTTCTATTAATAGATCTCTGTCCATGATGAACCGAAAAATTGGGGAAAATGCAAATGATCCTTTTACTGTGGATATATGAATGTAACTCAGCTGTATAATTTACAAATAAACATGATAAAATATACCGCTGTGAATAAAATTGGAGCACAGATCATACTTAGATCTAGAACTCTCCAAGACAAAATCACCTGTACTACACTCAACATACTCGGTCAACCCAAAAAAGGCGCGTTCATTAATAGGGGGAGGAGAGGGTTAAACATCGATGTTTCATAACTCATGAGACACGTCATTTGATTTGGTAGTGACATTAATACATGTATCATATAATTTCTCTGCCACAAAAATTATCAAAGTTTTAACCCAATACTGTAATACTGTTGTCTTTATCAGTATCAGTACTCATGTTTCAGCAACCTATCACCCACCATTAAAAACAATGTGCCCCAGGTAAGTTAAATTTGCCACGGTCAAGGTCTTTTTAGCAGCCAATGAAATCGCGCGTAGCGATCATCCCTCCCTTGCATGCACTGTGCGGGGTCATGGCTGCTGTCACACTACTGCGCCCATCGATTGCCGCGTTTTGGGGACCCGCTTTTCTTGTGACCCAACAAGAATTAAAAAATTATTACAGTGAGAAGTACATCACATAAATCATTGAAATTTTACACAAAGATAAAAAAAAGGTTGTTTTCTTACCTTCTCGTCGTCCCAGCTGCAACTCCTTAATGTGGAACAAGTTACCTATGGAACTGAGACAAACAAAATCATTAGTAAGTTTCAAAAGGCAGCTAAAGCATTTTTTGTTCCAGCAGGCTTATTTTTCTTGACTTACCTGAGGGGAGAGAGCATGTGATAGAAGGAGTGAGAATGTGATGGGAAGAGAGAGAGAGGGGGGTGGGGAGAGGGAGTGTGGGAGAGAGAGGAATGAGTTTTTATTACTTGTAAAGCGCATTGAGCATTTATTGGAAATGCGCTATATAAATGTAATTTATTATTATTATTATTATTATTATCTTCCGAAACACACATGAATGCGAAACACTGAACGTTTTCAATGGCTTCTGGACATTGTACGATGATGAATGTCCGCATGTGATTAGTTTGACCTCTTTTCTCATTGGATGCCAAATTTCATTCACCTATGACCATGGGAACATACTGTACGAGGGCTTCAACACAACGCACCTCGCATTTGTAAGCTGCCGAAAAGTGTACCCTGCGGGCGGTCTTGTTTCTTGGACACGTGACGCGGCTCAATTGGCATTGCTATGTTTCCAGTGTAATGTGGAAAAGTGCCACATGGTAGACTATTTTCCTGCATGAAGGCCTTGAATCCCAATGGGTCTCCCTTGGCTTTGTATCGTAACTTTGATATGCTTTGTAGAAGATTGGCTGCTCTACAGTCGGATCCAAAATTGGAGCCCTGGATGGTACTGTTGAACTTTTTGAGCTCTGTCCTCACTACATTAGCAATGTCGTCTTAGGCCCTGGCCACAGTGCGTCTGTGCCTGTCTCCGTGTCTAGGTCTCGCTGTGTAGCCGGCGCGTCGGCTAGCGGGAGTCTACTCCCCTTTCTGTATCTCGCGCTAGCATACCAGTGTGAGTGTACTGCACAATGGGCTTTTGCGTCGCGTGAGGCAGGAGGTGTGTAGTGCCGTAGAACTATCTGAACATGGGCTCGGATTCGGAAGAAGAGGAAGATGTTATTGTTGCTTACCTTGCATACAAGATGCTGAATAGAAAGAGACGGAAGATATGGGTCCACCCAATTAACAAGAGAAGAGATACCAGTGGCGTGATGATGAAGCTGTACCCACAGTTAGTTGATGATGATGAGAAGTTCTACAATTTTGCTCGGATGTCAAAGAACACTTTTGAAGAGCTCCTATCATTAGTGGTTGAACACATCTATAAACCAGACACCAACTTCAGGAGGGCTATTCCACCTAGAGAACGACTGCTTTTGACACTTCGGTAAGAATTTTGCTAGAGTTTAATTTTCTTCCAATTCAGTAACAGTAACAATGAGATTTTTTTTCCTCATTTTACCTTGCTGTTCAGTCTCTAGTCCAATCAAACCTGCCTCGTTTATTTAATGCTCTAGTTTCTTTCTCGAGTTGGTAGTCTGGCACAAGACAAAGTCTCATGCATTGTATGATCCAAGTAAGACACCCACCCATTTACCCACATGACCTACGCAAACACACTTTTTGTTACATCACACTATCATCATATCATCATCATCATTGGGTGGAAAAAAGAGGAACTGAGAGAAACTTGCTATATGAGTGAAAAAGAATTAGGTTTTCGGAGACATAAAGGACAAATGTCATCATCATCATCAACAACAACAATAGCAAACATTGGCATAATTGTCAAGCGTTTTGAGCAGGAATAAAGAGAAAGTGAACTAGATGTGAATAAATCTGGAAGAAAGGGCACACAACAATACATAAAAAGAAAATTAAATGAGTACAAGTCACGATTGTATTTTTTGTGCACAATATTTTTTAAAATTAAATGTAGGTGACCGTTTCTTGTGTCTGGGCACCGTCCTGGTTTTCCAACATGCCAAACAACATGTTTGACACATTATTAAAAAATATCCATTTGTTTCTATGGTTGAGTTCCTTCACTTGGGGAAGGATCCCCTTAAAATAGTTCAGATCAGGGTCTGCAGATGTCTGGGATGGTGTGGCCTTTGACACCAAAAATCTCATGAATGCATCCTCAACTGGGTGCTCTACCCTTTTCTTTTTCATGGGTGGTGGATTTGGGGTTGCAGGCCTGCTGTAACTGCCTGTGCTGTCAGTGTCAGGCTCTGTTGTTTCTGACATTGGTGCCAGACTGCTGATGGCAGTTACAGCAGGTTCCTGGCCAGTACTCGTACTGGCAGCCTCTTCCTCACTGCCACCAGGAACTGCTCCGTAGTTCCCTACCAGTGTGTCATGGGTCATATACCCCTTCAGGAATCCCATCTGTTCCTCTAAATAAAAACGGATGGGTCTTTTGGCTCCGGACCCACTTGGTAATTTCTGTGATGCGAGGCTCCTGCTGTAGGAACCCCACAAGTTGGGTGCACACAGGAGTGCTACACAGCATAGCCGGCTGGTCCCAAAAGTAGGTCGCCATCGCTTCACGATTGAAAAATGAGAATAACATCACTCTGGCAAGTCTAATACATATAAACTTCAGTACATATAACGAATTCATTGAAATACATTTACTGAAAGTATTAAACATACCTTGCCATCGCTGTAGATTCAGAAAAGAGCTGGGAAATGCTGCAGGCGAAGACACACGTTGCCAGCTTGCAAGACGCAATATATCACAGGCGGGTAAAAAAACAAAAGTGCCAGCTGACACGCCCGCTGGCATTTCGGTCAGAGCCAGACCCACTGCAGCTCGCGGCAATGAAATGGGTGTGGCCTATAACGGGATGCAGCCGCAGTGCGAGAGTTAGACACAGACACAGATGCACTGTGGCCAGGGCTTAACGGATGGAGATGGCAGTGCAGTTCCAGCAGCCCCTTCTGTAGTCTCTCCTCCAGCTGCACTACAGTAGCATGGTTGACAGAAGCCCTATCGGTTAAAGTGGAAAGAATGCTGCCAACCATTCTTTGCTTCACAGACATTGGGCATACCTTGTGAAGTTCTGCATACAAACAGGCAATATCCTCAAGGGTATCTGTTATGTGCTGTACATAATCTTCTGCACGGCCTCCTGGCAAGGAAGCAGTGCTGGCAGTCAGCAGCCTCTCTGGGGTGGCACAATGAATTTCGTTTATATGGTTGCCAGCCAAAGTTGTGGCATCAAATGCCATTGTGACAGTTTTGTCGTTGAGCAGAGCTTCTGCCACTTGGAGCTCTGCGAGGATGTCCATTTCACGACCCATTTGGGCAATGGTGGATGGGCTGGGCAGGTCTTGTATGGTGTGTGGTGTCAAAGTATTGATGCAAGAAGCAACAATTTTGCTTGTTGCTTCCACGACAGCATTATGTCGAAGGCAGCTGTAAATGACAATTCTTATGTCTGTCCCAAACTGCTTTTTGTTTTCTTTTGAAAGTTCTTTGTCATTCTCCTTTCCTTCCAACAGTGCCTGCAAGTTGTCAATAATTACATCTCTATTCTTCAATGCCGACTCCTAATCTCTGATTTTTTTCCCCAAGACATTGGCCTTGTCCTCAAGGCGCTGAACAGATGCAGACTTCTTAATCTTATGTGATGATTGCATGCTCCACTGCATCAGCAGAGCATTTTCTTTCCTCAGCTCTCTTATCTTTGCGTCTTTCTTCACAATGATTTCTGGTTTCCTTTTTATTGCTTGATTTACTTTGCTGATATTGTATTTCTGCTTTAATTTGGCCCATTCCTTCTTTTTTTCTGAAATATTGCTTTTCAGTTCCTTGTTGTTACAAAAAAGAGCCTTGTTACACTTCTTTTTCATGACACAGCTGTAGCAGCTGAGGTCCTTTCTAGTTTTTACTGGATATGGTGATAACACAGGTGTGTTAAGTAGAAGAGGAGGTGGGTTAGCACCATCATCATGATCAATATTCATGGAGGGTGAAAGTGCAAAGGTAGGTGTCAGTCAGACATTCACTGACTTTCTCTCACTCACTCACTCATTCCAACACTCACACACATTTGACATTTCGCTCAACCTCTAACACCCATACTTATACAGTGTACTCATTCATTATATCATAGTCATTCACTCACTACACCCACCCTCTCATTCATAAGCTCATCTACTTTTGTCACTCACTCTCTCAGACAGAGCAAAAAAATCCAGCAGTTGTCTGGTAAGAGGATTTTAAGAGTAGAACTAGAAGTAAAAAAACAAAACAACAACAACAGTATTCATCATCTACAGATCCTGATGAAGCATTATCCTTGGTTCCTTCATGGGACAGCTCATCAAAAAAAGTCTGTGCTTTCAGAAGAGCAACATTTTTTGAGGACTTTGTACTTTGCAGAACTGATCAGAAGTCTCCCAGTATACAAAGGATCCATTGGGCCAGGTTTTGCTGCTTCTTTGGTTTTTCTTGCTTTCGCAGAGGGTTGCTGTTTGATCAAAACTGAGTTAAGTCCTCCATTCCAATTTTCACGAAACTGTATCTCACAGGCATGTGCTGAGTCAAAAATAAATTCACGAACGGAGCGGGTCTGGGTTGGACAAGTTTGTCGTAATAAGTGGCTTGTCATAGTAACGAACAAATCACTGGTCACTTTAATAACGTTGAAGTGCAAGAAATGTAGCATTGTCCAAATTTTGTTCTGGCCTGCACACGAGTCGCAGAACAGCTCCGGTTTTGTTACTTCTTCAGGAACATGATTCATGAAAAAGTGGTACAACATCGAAGTAACATCATCTTCACCTTTCTTGTCCATTGTCTCATCAACACAGCCATCTAGTAGAGCAGTACATCAGAATTTTCTTTGTTTCGTCATTATACATGTACAACATTTGAACATTGCTGAATTCTAACTGCCTCTTTTCACTGTGGTTGAAAAAAATTGTAAATGCCTGCCAATAGTTCATCTATTTTCTATGACCAATACAGCTTTCTTGGCTGTGAGGTTCATTAAATGGCATCCGCATCCAATACTAATTATATTTGGTTTGCTCTTTTTTTTAGCAATATAGCCACTCCTCTTTTCTTCCCTACCATGACATTGGCGTTGTCTGAAATAAATGCCAGACAATTATTCAGAGGGATTTTGTGCTTGTTTCATTCACAAAGAAGTAAATTGGTAATATTGCTGGCAGATGAAGCTTCTTTAAGCTCTGGTATGCCCAGTAGTTGGGTGGAGACAGTTTCATTGCTGTCATTATTTATCACGACGACTACTGAGTATAGTTTGCTATGATGGTCATTGCTACCATCTGTCTATATGCTGAAAGGATACTTTCTCATATTTTCAGCCAGTTCTTCTGTGGCGGTTTTGCCTATACATGTAGTAATAGCTGCTGTTTTAGTCTGTCCACAGGCAAATTTTCTGGCAAGATTGAATTTGGGCATATTTCTCTTAACAAATTGCTAAACTTGTCACTAACACTGATGGGGAGGTTCTTGTTGATAATGAATTTAGTCCAAAGAACATCTGCCTTTATCACGGAATCATCCCTGTCTTTGGTCATAAATGCACTGATGTCTCTGGCGGACTGGGTGTCTTTCACAGCGCAGGCATGTTTGGCACTTTTGACGTATTTCCCAATATCGTCCTTGCCACCACTGGCGGTGCTTATGTCCCCGTTCCATGGACCACAAGGAGGTCATCGTGGTCAAAAGAAAGGATATTGCAATTTATTGAACTATATCATTGTAATGACTGCCTGTGGAGAGTGAAAGGCAAGGATTACTCCAACAAGATAAAGAGGGGGGAAATCCTACATATCACATCCCTGTCGCAAGGAACCTCAGAGTGGCTGTCAATTTTACCGTTCATGAGGGGAAATGGCCGATCTCATCACACTGTCCTCCTTTTCTATTGAATGAGTTAAAAGGTTCAACAATCCGACATACGCAAGTAGTTGTGAAAGTCACTAGGATACAACCGCAACTCATTGAGAAGGTTGGTGTGGGTGAAGGTGTAGAAGCCATTGTTTGGACCAGAAAGTCGTATTTTTGGCGCTACATTTTTTCTTTTCATTAGCAGAGAATAGACAATTAGTCCACAGACAGCCTTTTGTTTGTCTGTCGCCACTGTGTTCATGAATTTAATTTGGCATGAAAAAGTACGCCCAGGTGTGGCTTCTGCGTGTGGGTTCAAAAATAACCCCGGGCCAGGCCCGAGGTGAGGCGCGGTGCCTGGCTTCCATCTATTGGCTCGTGCGTGTGTGGGGCCCTTTACAGCGGACATACAGCAGTCCCTTCAACGATGCGGAAAGAAACGGCCGTGTTGAGGTATACTCCACTTTGAACTTTTGACATGACTTCTTGGCAGGTGGAGGTTGGAATCATCAGCTTTCCTTTTCCTATAGAGGGTGCAAGTTTTGAAACTTTAAGAAAAAGGTCTCCACTTCATGTGATTGTGATCTAGATTTTGACTGGCAATGCAAACAGGTGAATACGAGAATGCACGCCATCAGAAATAGTATTGATTATTTTTCGCATCATAACTTTCACATATTGTATAAAACATCCCTTCGAACAATTTTCACTTTGCATTTTTCATGATCCGAAATGGCGGATGAGCGTAGAAAATTTTGTGCGTAGTTTTAGTCGGTCAAGCGTAATAAACTACATGGAAACTCTAGGGGTAAACAGGTCTGTCTTTATAAACCTCACTGTGCTTTACTCTTGGCTTGACTTTCTTTGCCATTTGCGGCCAAGTATCCGAGTTACCGGGAAAAGGTCTCTTCCTTTCAAAACGATCCTTCTTTAACTAACACAGCAATCCAAGTCTGCTCTGACTGATCAACACACGAGGTCTAATGACAAACTCATTTATAGCATGCCAAGCTTGACTGAAACAAAGGCCTACTGAGATCATTGACGACTTCTGCTTGCAAAGAACATCTGGGTTGTGCTTCGTCAAAATCGAGATTCACGTTATTTTCATTATTTCCCGCAGTTAGCAACGTTTTCAAGCTTTTTCGCATTTTCGTACCCGATTTGGAGAAAAATTGCATGATTTCGGTGGAGAGGTTCGAAATTGGGAGTTTCCCCAATAATTCGGGAAGGTTGGTAGGTCTGCAGTAGTTTTGTGACGTTGCAGTCACGAACTTTCTGTCAGATAAACAGCCAGGATGGTTCTTAGTGATGTTCTTCGTTTGCTCATTCAAGATTCAAGATGCCTCAAGTTGAAGGCGATTTCCATTTTTGAGCCATAAAAAAACAGGCTCATATCTCATCTTCTAGGCTGACAGCAAGAATTTTTGCAAGGGTACCTTTGATACCACCTTTGCTAGCAGGGGGTTATCAACCAGAGTGTGTTATTCCAAATTTATTTATTGCGAATAAATGCGTACACATATCATTTCGGACATAAAACATTCTGGTTGCCAACCTTCGATATACATGTATTTTCTGTATTATATGTATTTTTTTGTGCTTGTTCAAATTTTTGTTCCCACTTTTTGAATATGTGTGATGTACTTTTTCTCAATCCCAAGTAAAATTCTGGGTCTTGTCTAGAGATCCCTGGAATTCAAGGACTGCATAGGGACTGTGGTTAGAAATCCTTCATCTGTAAATCAGAATTATAATCTGAAACGTGCAGACAGTGTGTGTGTGAATAAGAGTAATAGTGAGTTGTTAACAGAGGTTACTGATTCCAGAAATATGTTTGGATAGTTTACATTGCAATGTTCTTTGAATTGAGCTACATAGATCAATTAAGCTATCATTTATTTTTATATATTTTTAAATTTATTATGCAAAATGTTTTATTATTGCCGTATTTGCTGTGTATGTGGGGTTTGAGGGATAGTGGAGAGTAAATTGATACAAGTAAGTATGTATACTGTATATCCACATATTGAGTGACAAAATTTATTTTTTGATGGATTAAAAAATGATTAAATACAATATTTGCTTTTTTATTGATTGATTTTTCCTACATTTTTGTTTGTTTCTTTGTTTTTGTTCCATGCTTTTCCTTCGCTGACATGAAATATGTTTGAACAGTTACTCAGGTTGCACCCTTTACATTTCACTTATATAACGTAATTGTATCGGCTGTACTGGATCTGTACAAAACATGTGAGCACGTATCAGAGGGTCATCAAAAGCTATGTCCTTAACTCATCATGCAAAACCCACTCACTCACTGCCAACAACTATGAACTTCTTCAGGTACTAAAAATTCATAGTTTTAATCATAGAAATGTGACATGATGGTCAAGAAAACCATTTCACTGACAATTACACTGTAAAATGATACATACATATACACATGTATTATGTTGACTATATCGAGATGCACAAATGATTTTGGTGGGGATACAGTCATGTTCAAGAAAAGTATCAAATCATGCATAAAAATTATATACAATCTATATTACAGATTGATGTCATTATCATCTACATCCACAACACAGCTGTTTTAGTTTCCTATTCAAATACCGGTACATCAAATATTTTTCCTAAGCAACAGAAACTAATAACAGATGTTTTTCGAATAGGCTATTTTTATTTACATATACTAGTAAGAAAGTTACCGTTGTTGAAACATACTTTTACGACTTACCAACCACAGACATCATTTTACCACATGTGTTAAATAAAATATTGTTATTGTTAGGAACAACTTATGTTTGGCTAAAAACATTCTGAGATAGAAAGATAGACATAAAAAAAAATGAACATCAAACAGCAAGTGAACTTGATTATTGAATAAGAAACCATCCAATCCAGCAAACATACATCCTGAACAACATATTTGCCACACCAATAGTGGTCACACTGCAGATTAGCCACTGATTCACAGATTAAAAAAAGGTGGACAAATTTTGAGTGATATAATTATGCTTTCTTGGTGCTGCTCCTGTTAACAAATAATAGCCATTCATTGTTCATTCACCCAAGAATGCCACTAGGAAAGTGACACTCATGAGAAAGGCATAGGTTCATCAAACACCAACACTGTAGTCTCTCTCGGAATAGCTGCCAATAAATGCTATGAAATTAAAGTCACACTCCTGATCAATTTTTGTACTGTAATTAAAAAAAAACAACAAAACATACCAAACACTAAAAAGTCAAATAAATACATTATGTATTGTGTATGTCAAAGTTGGAATACAAATTACTGACATTTTGAAAATAAAATATGTACAGGTTTAACTATCACTCCGTAAACCTCTAATAAAAACAATGCATGATTTGCTGCATATACAATGTGTCAATCTTGGAGAATCAGATAATCTTTCAAGGCCCCAAACATGATGCTGCGGTGTTAATGAGGGTCGATTGATCACAAGTACCCAAGGTAATTTCTGATGTTAAATATGCCTGTCAAACAAAGCTGACAAAACATCTTGACATAAGGCACAGGTGACACTGACAGGCAGGAATGGTGCCAACATGGGAACAATCTGTGTTTTTGTCATTGGTATCCTCTTGTCTGCTGTCTGTCCTTGTATGTGAGAAAGAGTGTAAGGTAAGTAAACATATCTGTGGCCGTATGCATAATCAATGCGTAAACTAAAGTAAATACGTTAACTGGTGTTAACACGAGAAATTGTATTCATTTCTTGCGTTAACACCAGTCAACGTATTTACTTTAGTTTACGCATTGATTATGCATACGGCCACTGGTCCTGTGTCATGCCAAAGGCAAGCAAATCTCTGGTCAACTGGTCACTGGGTGTCCACATGTATGCAGTCTATCATTATCAATGATAGATATTTTCCTTATCTACATGCACAACTGTGGATGTCACGGGTAAGCCGGGTTTTCCAGCCTGTCTGTTGGAAGAGAGACCTGGGGAGTTGGCCACAGCAGTGAGTGGTGACCTTGTGAGCCCTGCTGACCAAATGTTCTCAGATTTCTTGCCTAAGCGTGCATGTAATCTGTTGACAGGGGTGAGTTTTGGGGTGAAGTCTGTAGCTGATGGCACTGTGAACAAAAATGATGACAGTAGATAGTAAGGTTACTCTCTGAAATCACATGTGGAAAAAGACCCCAAAAAATCTGACGCTGTACTGTTTGGTCTGTGAAGGTCTCAGATACCATTGTTATCAAAGCCGTAACCATTTTTAATTTTCTTACAAACTACTTTTGTTGTTGAAACGAGAAGAAAAGGCCTGAATCGAAAATATCAGAAATAAAGAAAAGAAAAGGAAAACGTCTTCTCCCCTTTCCAAGTATAATAAATATATAAAACCCTGGTAAATTGTGTGACTGTTTATAAATACTGTGACTGTTCCGCAGACTGCTGACCTATGGCTAGTTATGGTTATTCAAGCAACCAAACTATGAAGATAACCAGGAGAAATTTCCTGATTATGATACAGTCCAACCCAAGCACAATCTCTTTAGCGCTGAATCACGCTAACTTGGTTCTGGCTAAACAGCGGTAAGCAGTGTCAAAAGACCTGATTGGATTAACACAGAGACAGAGATGTGTCAAAAAGGCAATTATATTATGGTATCTATTATATATTTCAGTAACTTCTATTATATATTTCAGTAACTTGCAACCTTTGGCATGACTAACTGACCAAACTATACACTCTTCAGGCCTTAAATTTGGCAGGAAGGTGGCAATTAAGATAAGGAAGATGATGGCTATAATTAAAAGTTGTTTACTTCAAGCATGTATTTTTTTAAAAATAACAATATTTATTGCTATGTAACATCTGTATTTTTGCATGTTTGCTTCGTAATATATAGTACCGTGCATGTCATAACAAGTAACCGTATCAAGCGTTCAGTTTGGTGCGTAGTGTTCTGGTGCGCATGAGTTCTGAATACTTTTATTATATGAGGGGGGGGGGGGGGGGGGCGCGGCGCGCACATTATTGTTTATTCCGGGCAATGCCCGGTAGGTCATCTAGTATTTTTATAATTTCTTTTCATTATCTATAGGTCTGCTGCTACAGTGGTTAAGTGAAATTAATAACTCAACCAGTTGGATGATTGCAGGATATTTCTAAAATCACGCCGAGCTGGGAATTTTGAATGACAAGGCCTAAATAAATACATCATGACATTATCCTGTGAACTTTTAAACAAATAAAACCTTTAATGCTCAAGTCTGAGATAAAGACGTTTCTAGGCAACAGTAAAAAAAAAAAAAAATGACTGGATCTTTGGGCTAAAAAAATTTGGATTCGGCAACCATCCACTTGATGCAATACTCAATTTTTGTAAATAAGAATATTCAAATGGTCAAATCTCCTCGATGTTATATGAACAAAGTGTAGAACTGTAAACATTCTTTTGCCAACCACAACCTTGGAATAAATGTGGCTAAAGTAGAACTCATTCCTACCTACCCTAAAACCTGAAACAGGTTCTTGTATTCTTTTGATTGTATGTTGAAATTTTGCACACAGATATCATTGTTGTAAATAAGTAAAAACAGCCATTGTTCTTACTGACTTGGACACGGAGAAACTTCACAATAAACCTACAAGTCAATGATCTATACCACTGAAATTTCAAGTCATACATATTCGCAACCAAAAGAGTGCCGGTCTCACCTCTGCTCACTGTTGAACCCACGCCTTGCACATCTACTGCTACCAGCTTATCATCATACATTTGATTCACAATGTCAGTGCCATCACTTTCTTCCCCTGTTTCACTGCAAGGTGTCATCGGGTCAGGGGAGACTACCATAGGACAAAGGTCACTCTGGGAGAGAAAACAAAATTAATGGATGCATTATTGTGAACTGGATTTCATTATCTAACACAGATTCTGTTTGTTTCCAGATAACACTAACACTGTGTGATCAAAATAAAAAAAAAAGAAGGAGTTGGAGGAAAGAAGGAGGAAGGGATTTGCCAGCATGGTATAAGCACAAATTGCTGCTTGTAATGACATTGGTAAAATTTTAGAAAAAAAGAAAGTAATTTTTATAAAATTATTATGATTAATTTTATTTTAGATTCAAACTGGTGGCCTGAAAATACTGCAATCCTCATATCTAAAAGTAACGTGAAATGCATAATTTTCCAGCCTTGGTAAGAAAAGATTCCATCCATAAAATATTTATGCTTAGCCTTGGCGCCCTTAGGCAACACCCCCCCCCCCCCCCTCCAACCCCAACAACTTTACTTACCAAGTCAGACATAGCACCAGAATGATCCTCCGATTCGCCCTCACTGATGACACTGTCTGGGCTGTCAAGCATGTCGGGGGAGGCAACTGAGGGAACAGAAAAAAAAATACATATATTCTTCAGCTGCCAATCTCTGACCATGAAAAGTGACTTTGTCCATCTTCAGTTTCACTCAAACACAAAGGTTCACCAAGGCACAACTCCTCAATGTACAGTACAGTCTCAGGTCACATTAATTCTAGTTTTATCACTACCTTTCAGCACATGAATCCTCCCAAAAATTTTTAATGACTGGGGTGGACCAAGAGCTAGAGATATTTTGGGCAGTTCTGTTCTGTTTTAAACTGAGTTTTATTTTCCACTAAAGAGCCTTGGTGTTTGAAGAATACAAACTGCAAGCTGTAGAACATCTGTTGCGTGAAAAAGCAAAACTTGTGCACTTTCTGTACTTTTCCTCTTTCACAAAGTATCCAAAACTTACGTCCACACCTTTTGGTGCCTTATCTATGATTGAACATTTCACATTGTGATTGTCTTATTTATTTTCTTATTCTAGCCATTACATTGTGAGACAAATATTTTAAACCTTAACTTTTTGTGTGCCATGAATTTTTCCACGTTTGCCGATACAGGAAGAAAATTGTGGTGGAGATGAATGAAGACTAACTACAACAACATCTACTAATAGAAATTTGACTTTCTTCCCGAAACAAAATAGCCCAGTATTCTTGTGCAGCGATATATCAGTGATTGGCACAAACGTGACCAGTGGAAGAACCATTTTATCGGTGATTGGCACACAAGAGTAAAAAACACACAGCAAGTACATGAATGTATTGGCACTAGTGGACGATGTCCATGCAGATTACTCAAAACTATTAAAAAACAAGTTCTCTTGCTACAGGTAAGGCAAGCCCAGAACCACAGACATTTTTATTTATTATTTCCAACCCACACTGAAGAGATCTGCCACTACAGACTGGCTCACCTATGAGTCTGTTTCCTCTTCCCAGTACAGGAGTCACCTCTGCTGACTCAATGCCAGACTCTGAACTCTGATGCTGAGAGTGTATGGAATTGTTTAAATCTGCACGTTCCAGCTGTGGCTGTGCCACTCTGTCAATCTCTTGCTGCCTCACACCTGCAAACAATGAGCAAACATCACACTTTGTTCACTAATTACCAAATGTGAGTGTGAATGAGAAAACCCACAATAAGTTGGCAGAGCTGATTTTGAGAAAAGCTTGTGAAAATATGGGTCCAACACAAATTTCCAACTTGGCTGTTGTTTAGGGGACCGTGGCATGTTACACATCTACAGGGTAAACTGTAGACGAGCAGTGAACACTACTCACTATGATCTCTATAACGGCTTTGTAATTAGACTACGGTCTCCTAACAAGATCCAAAAACTTCCAACTTGGTTGTTTCTAGGGGACCGTGGCATGTTACAGGGTAAACTGTAGATGAGCAGTGAACACTACTCACTATGATCTCTATAACAGCTTAGTTATTAGACTACGGTCTCCTAACAGCAATCACTCCAATATTACTTGGTCAATTAGCTATTGCCACTTATAGGATTAAATGCCGTTTTCTCAAAATCTTGTTTTAGGGGGGTCGCTGACTTCAATTTATCAGAAATGTCTTGTCTTTTATTTTATGTACAGAACTCAAAATGTCATGTTGCCGACTTATTGTGGGTTTTCTCGTGCACACTCACAAATGTGACCTGAGGTGACAAAATCAATCGTCTGTTGAGAAAGCTTGCATTGAGAAAATTATTAAAAAGGAAATTTTTTTTTTTTACAAAAATGTCATAATTTTTTACACGAATGTTGAATTTCAAAAATTATTCAATTATTTCAATTATATTACACTTCTGCAAATGGCATTTAAATACCTTTCTTTAGCCACTGATATGTCAATACCACCGAATTGTAACTACAATGGGGTAAAAGCAACCGAAGACTATAGGGGAAAAATATCACTTAATATCAGTTGTCACAAAATGAAGGTTTGGTCAAATTCGCATTTCTCCTCCATAGGACGGTTGAGAAGAGGATGCCTGATCTAATTTTGCTCCTATTGCTGGACAGCAGAACTTTTCACTTCATAATCATATCATAGGTACATGAGAGGAACAATGCTAAAGATATAAGTAAGAGTTGAGGGAGGTAACCATAAAACTTGCATTTAGTGACAACTGACATTCTTCCCCTGTAGTCTTCAACTGATTTTCTGGGGTCTTATCATGGCTAAAAAGTTTCAAATTTATTTCCAATCATGCATGGTTGGCTAACTCTGTCTGATTTGTCTGACATTACTCACATTACTGATTACAATTCTATATTTATAAGATTTTCCTTACAAAATTTATACCAATCTCCAAATGTGAAAACAATTTTAAAATGCTTTACAATTGCCTGACTTACAAACCTGACACAATGATGATCCAATATCATCCATTTAATTGACTGAGTCATAACTTTACACATGCTGAGAGCTTCACTTGACTTAAACAGAACCTCATTCCTGCCGTATATGTGGTTGACACATATGCAAATAATATTCTACAAGCAGCAATGTATTGTTACTGGCATTTCCTTACACATTTCATGTCAAGTAATATATGTCACAGTGGGAATTAGAATCCAGGGGAATTTTGAATTCCACTAGTGGAGATTAGAATTCCAATCTGTCCTAGGGTAAATTAGAATTCTCATTTGCACTGAATAAATCCAAGTGGAGAATGGAATTCTAATCTCTCCTAGGGCAGATTGGAATCCAAATTCTAGTTGAGATTAGAATCATGGTTTCAATTCACACAGTGTATGCTTTGGTTGTGCTTGTTTACTCAGTCAGGCAAATGTTTTATTATAAAGTTGTTCTCTGTTTTGATGTGCTTGTTTGCTACTTAACTGGTGTGCTTGTTATTACTTATGCACATTTTTTATGAAATGAGAATTCTAATTTACCTTAGGACAGATTGGAATTCTAATCTCCACTGGTGGAATTCAAAATTCCCCTGGATTCTAATTCCCACTGTGACATAATGCACCAGATGCTTGTAATCGTTTTTTCTAAAATGAGTGGTTTATTACCATTTTTTTAAAGATTGAAGCCCATGTTCAAAACTGTTATTCTGTGTTTCACACATAATGATTGGTAAGGTATAATCCTATGAGTTTTTCTCAATGGACCAGATGCTTGTGGTAGTTTTTTCTTAAGTTAGCGGTTTGTTACCATTTTTTTAAAGATTGAAGCCCATGTTCAAAACTGTCTTTCTGTGTTTCACATATCCTCATGGTGCTAACCTTTTGGCCTAAATCAGACTTAGGCCAAAACAGAATGTACCTGTTACATCATTGCCCTATCCATGTAAAAATCATTTAAAAGTGCCAAGCTGGAAATAAAACTTTCTGTAATGGCCTAACTCATTCATAGACGTAGGCCATTTTGGTTCTGGGGTTGTTTCAGCCAACGTAGATGATGGCCACCTTTACCTAGAGTCATTTTGGCCTATGTCTGACTGCATTGCAAAAGAATTTAAATACGTTTTTTACGATTTTCTCAGAAGTGCGAAAAATGACTCAGGCCAAAATGTCAGCACCATGACGATATAATGATCGGTCAGGTATGATCCTATAAGTTTTTCTCAATGCACCAGATGCTTGTAGTAGTTTTTGTCACAAATCCCAGACTGGGAGATGTAATAAGTTATGACAGGACAACAATCACGAACAACAAGTTTAACACTTAACAGAACAATCCATCAGACTCACACATTTATTAAACATAATTATACAGATAATAGCGCAATTACATACTTTATATTATTGAAATTAACTGCCGTACAGCGGCCTTATTCTCACACGCACTCTCCCTCGGATCCACAACCCGGTAGTTACTCCTAAAGGCACTTCGGCCTCAGCCTCTCCCCTCAGGGTCTTAATAGCACATTAATAATTCACTGGCACCGCAGTCTCTCAATATCCCCTTCCTATTGTCATACACCTTAGCATTCCCCTAGCACCTCGGCAGGGCAATAACACATTATCATTTCAATAGACATTATCATTTCAATAGTACATTATTAGTTCACTAGCCCCTCAACATGGCAATAGTACATTATCACATTCACGCTCATATCTACGTCCCTGTCCGTGGCCTGACTGCCACGACTTTATGTGCCTCTACTGTCCTGCACTGACAGCCTCACTTCTGGCCTATGTGTGGCCTCCGGCCCTATGCTGGCCTATCCCGTGCTCATCGAGGTGGCTCTGCGGCCCGTCCTCGACACCTACAAGAATAACATTACATTGGTATAATGCCCTACCATTTCTATTCACTCCACCTCTCCTTACAACCCATGAAGCGTACACACAATAGTTCACATTTCACTCACCACACATCTTACGGTAACACACCTCCATCGGAGTACACACTACTCACTTGCGCTACAAATCCATGAACTCACTTTCATCTATCGCTCATGGCGCACATTGCTATATCCAATATCAAGGACTTCCACATTCCTCACATATACTTACTTACATCATGGTAATAGACGAATATAATATAATACATCAATCATAATTATCAATCAACGTTCTACCTACCAGTCATCACTGGAAAAACTCTCTCACTGGTCTCTCGACTGCTCCCCTTATGTCCGCCCGCTGGGCTCTTACTAGCGTCCGTTCCGTAGGACCTTCTAACTTGCAGTGATAGTAATACAGCGCTTTCGCCTCATTCAGACCCCCCACCACTCATAACATGCACGCTTTTCTTCCTTGTCTTCGTGCGTTAATTTTACTCTCTTCCTTTCACGTCTTTCCCTACCTGTCTGCCGTGAGCCCTTCTTACTCTACACCCGCTCTGTAGCAATCCCCTTAATTGCACTCACTCCACTCGTGACAGTTTTTTCTAAAGTTAGTGGTTTATTAACATTTTTTAAAGATTGAAGCCCATGTTCAAAGCTGTTTTTCTGTGTTTCACATATAATGATTGGTAGGGCATGATCCTATATAAGTAAATAAAAGTAATTTTAATAAAACAAAATACTGGTTAATTGAAACCATGATTCTAATCTCAACTAGAATTTGGATTCCAATCTGCCCTAGGAGAGATTAGAATTCCATTCTCCACTTGGATTTATTCAGTGCAAATGAGAATTCTAATTTACCCTAGGACAGATTGGAATTCTAATTTACCCTAGGACAGATTGGAATTCTAATCTCCACTAGTGGAATTCAAAATTCCCCTGGATTCTAATTCCCACTGTGACATATATAGTAGTATATGAATTAATATTAACAGTTTTTGTGATCACTGTCATAAAATGACTCATATTCTGGATTTGGTTTCAGCTTCAACCTTTGACGAATTAATGACCTCAATTCTGGGAAAATAAATAAATGTACTGCTGCTATGTGATGCCAGACTTCTATAGTAGTCACTGAAAATTCAAAGTTGTGAGAAGTATTTCACTAAATACTTATAAGCAGTTTTAATTTTATATGCTTGTGAATTTATAACACCATAGGCCCCAAGGAATGATCTGGATTTGTGTGGCTCAAGGACCTCGCAAGTTAACGATTCAGCAATGGCTACATATCTGATATCTGACCTGTATTGTTGCTGGGAATTGGAGTCCTCAGGAACTCATAAGTTGGAGATCTGGGATCTTTGAGCAAAGCAGCTGCTCCTTGAGCTGTGGTCTGCAGAACTTGGAGAGATCTCGGAGTTCTGTCAACAAGAATTGGGGTCCTATCAATGCCCGCAGATGGTGATCTTGGGTCATTAGATACCAATCGCTTGCGCTTCAAAGGTTGGGTTGGAGTGTATTTGGTTGACTCTTTCTGATTCTCGGGTTCATCTGCCCAATTGTTGTATACAGAATAAATTCCGCCCATCTTGTCTGTAACTAAGACAAATAAATGCATGGTTAAGTTGAATCCTAGCTAAGACAGAAAATGACACTACTGACAGTGACAGTGGCAAAATTCATATGAAATTGAAACAAGACAGAAGGAAACTGGAAACAGCCCTTTAAGTCTAACTTTGAGAAAACAGAAATTCTACTATTTGAAATTTCCTGGCAAAATCATCTCTGGTCCAGCTAAAAGTTTGATCCTCTAAGCTTGGCAGCAAGGATAACGTTCTATAATATTTTTATAAATAAGGTTCTAAAACCAAATCTTGCTAGTACATGACGAGCCACTGAGGGAAATATTGAGCAGTTTTGCACTTGCAGTGCAACCCTGAAACTTAGTGAAAGTTGTGCTGATTGTGGTAGGTAACAGGAACAAGACTGACACAGAAATCGAATTACCAATTAGATCTAGAAATGGAAGGTCTTCCCCCTGTCCGCGCCACTTACCAAAACGTTAACAAACATAATATGATGAAGACCTCCCCTACCCTGCGCTTTCGTTCTTTCTGCCCCATACAAATAGGCCTACTAAACCCAACCTTTTGATCCTATAAGCCCGCTCAAAACTCCCCTCTTTAGTGTGTTTTCTTGACTGGCGCGGACGGGCGGAGGTCCTCCCCTAGAAATCTATGATTCTTCATCAAACTCCAAGTTTACAATGTGTAAGTTCTACTATTCTTTTCTAACTTAGATCTAGAGTAGTCTAGATCTAGATCTAGATCTAAATCTAGATTCTATCTAATGAGACACGGTGACGGTACATGGATTTCCTGTCTATAATATACACACAGTGGTACTCTAGTACTCATCTCGTAGAACAGGGTGATACTGTTGCTTATCCCTTAGTACATCAGCCTGACTGCCCCTGGTAGGCCTATTGGAATGGATTCAGTTCTACTATCTAGCCTGCAGATCAAGTGGAAGTCCAGCTGATTTACAGTACACGGGAACTGTCCAGAGTTCCCTGGAAATTTAAATCACCAGATTTACTTAGGCTAGATCTAGAATCTAGATCTACTAGACTAACTGATAAAGCGGACAATCAATGAATGAAAGCAAATTTGAGCCGACAGTCAACAGTTTCATCAGAGAACTAATAATTTCACTTACTTTTCTTCACACGAATTTGGAATCTTTACCTTCTTGATGAGAATCGTGTAGTCTAATTCTGTATTTTGAAGTTACCGCATTGGCCAATGAATATGATGCACTCGTGACTCGTATCCTTCGTACCTCGAAGCTTTCAAGCAATTTTCTTTTATCATCTCTGGTGTTCAAAATTTGAAGGGAAAATTCTACGAAATCACCAATGTGGGCTTAATAAAACAGACAACTCAAGAAATACTGTGATACATGCCTAAAATGTTTAGAAACTATTCAGTCCTTGAATTAATACTTCAGCTAGCAAATCTGGAATACCATTAGGACGCGACAAAAAAAATGTTGCGAGATAACTATGTTCTACAAACGTCAATCCAAATTAATTATTGCCTCAAGTAAAAAACAGAAACTTTGAACAGAGTTTGAAAGCGATGTAAATTAAATGTTTGTCCACAGTGAAAAGAATATAAGAAAGCCCAGAAATATATTTTGAACAGAATGATTGAAAACAAAGTAGAATTTGAAGATGGGTTCAATTCGATTCTTCTAACCCATGAACTGCATTGAAAATAAATGATATTATATCACCTCCCTCCCTCCCGCTGAAGTCACTAGATTTCTAATGTTATAGCCACCCCCGCCCCCCAGGTAAAGGCATCCATCTAGTAACTTTACTCCAAAAAGGTAGTATTTGTGTATTTGCAAAATGATAATTAGTAAATTAATCATGGTCACCTTTATTAACTTTTAACCAAAGAACTCAGCTAGTTAGTACAATTCGTTACTTTGAATTCTTGTTACATACTGGATCACGTACTTGCCAGTTCTATTTGATTTTTTAAAGCCGTTTTGATCACTCAGTAGTGAAAATCTCGGTAACTAAAATGTCCACTCTGATCTTGTTGATCGTGGAAAGAGACAACACTAGCGACTGGGGCCATCTTAAAAGTACGTTCGCTCTGAAGGTTATCCAAGAGCCGTTTTACTGAATGGGCACACTTGCCCAGGATCCTCAAACATTTAGGGGGGGGGGGTCATGCATGCAAATTGACACTGGTTTTTGAAACGGAAAAACGCAGCCTATGGCTCTACTCAGATGCCGAAGATGATGTTAGGACGGCCCTGGTTTGCCCATCAGGGTAGGGAAATTGCAGTAAGATAAGGGGGTTTCTGAGGAGCGTAACTACGTTTTGCCATTATGTTTTAAATCAAACAGTTTGATTTTATTTACTTTTTCATTCAGCAAAATTATGTTGCTGAGTTAGCTTATTCAGGTATTGAAAGAAGATCGACAAAATGCCACTGGAAGTTTTCAAACGTTAGCGCCTTATCATCGATATTTACCGTTCTAATGACCCTAGGTTTGCACAAAGAGAGAGGGGAGTAAGGCCAAGGGAATGAAAAGGACACAACATGAAGGACGGAAGGGGTAAGAAAATTGCCCAAATCGTGCGTACGTAGTTTATGGATCACCCCATTGGCCATTTTTAAGGGGAGGCGGATAAACAGAATCATGGGAATTAACTCTACTTTTGTTAAGTATCATGATAATAACAGGTTATTTCCCATACCCTCATTTGTCTGAAGCACTGAAATACGTAGTTGGCGCATAATGCGGTATAATTTTTTATCAGGCACTGTGATCAGTAATTAATATGTATATTTTTCATTGCATTTTCCACTGCTTTTTTTTCTCTTTTGTATTGCCTTAAGAGTGAAGTTTTGTTATTGTCACACCTTGGGTGACGGTATGTGCAGTTCTATTCAAGTCTCTGCCTCTTCATTACGATTGGCGTTACTTTGTGTATTATGTGTGTGAGAATGGACTATCTGTTTTAACCGGGAGAACATGCCTTATCATTTGCTTAATTCTCTCTATGGGGGTATAGAATTGCCATTTTGGGAGATCGTCGCCAACAGTGAACACTCCCATCATGTTAAAAGCACTTCTCTTCAGGAGTACAGAAATCTTTAGTACATTTTGTGTGTGTGTGTGCAGAACTATTTTTTTTATATTCCAAACTGGTTATTGAAAATAGGAAGCCGCTATTTTGTATAACTCAGCTAATTAGATCGGTGAGGCAAAGCACCGTAACTTATGAGATTTCCAATGTTTGAAAAAATAAAAAAATTACACACGGCAAATGGTGAAGAAATACAATAACAAAGTGGATGATACAATTTGATCTACAGAGGACAGATTATCTTACTGAGAACAGACTGAGACAACAAACTTTATACAGAATACAGACAATAATAATATAACAAGGCAAGCAAGACAGCTGGATCACTTTGTTATATACACGTGTTTATTGGATCAGTTGTAGTTCTGGAACATGTAGTACAGTAGATCAATGGAACTTTATCATTATCAACAATGAAATCCACACAGAAATCAAGTATTGCTATGGATCAAGAGATACAAACAACCAGTCAAAACAAAACAGCCATCAGTATAGAAAGTTCTGAGTACAGAAAAAACAGCCCATTAATACTTATTTATAACCTACGATGTTAGATAAAACTGACCACAAGTCAACCGCTGTGCAATGGTTCTCAGCCACCCATATGCCGATTGTACATTAGATCAGGGATGCCAAATGATTTTTGCAAAATAACCTGAAAAATGAACGTGTCATTGTGTTTGCACCAAAACAAACAGTTTTTAAATAATCACTAACACACAAAATAAAATTACACAGGAAACCTTACTCTTACCAACTTACATCGGGACTGACGGAAAAACCGGACTTTTGGCATCCCTGATTAGATTAACATAGTTTTTCTTCACCCCCTTGCCTCACCACCAAAGTGAGGTAGGTCAAAAACTGGTCGTGAGGCTACCACATTTCCACCCTCAATACTCACTGCCCCCCACCCCACCCCTTTTTTTTTTTAATCAAATGATTCTCACGACCAGTCAGACCTACATCTGTGACGATTCTCTAAATAGCCCCCCCCCCCCCCATTTCAAATGCTTCATTTTTCAAAATGACACTACACCATAAGTCTGTGCCCACCTACAAGTCAGTCCGTCCATCAATGAGTTTCTTATTATGCTAATGTCTGTTTTGTTTTCACTGAGTTGAGACCACATCAATATATCCTAGTTCACAATCCGCTCTCCCAACCTCTCTCTCTCTTCCTTTCTCTCACATCAAACAGTGATACAGATTCACTAGCCAAACGTAAATAGGCCCACTATTCACAGTTCAGGTCACCGTATTTCTCTGCCTCACTGCCAAATTCTCTCTTCCATTTTCTCATTTGCTTCTCTCTCCTTTCTTTCTTTGCACGTGAGAAATCTGCTCACTGACTGCCATACAAATTAGCTCCAAGCTCAATAGTTTTTTTTTTTTCTTTCAATTTTGGCAATGAATTTTCATTAGAAAAATTGTTTCATCTAAAACCCATAGAAATTTATACAAAAGAAAGAAAAAAAAACAAAAACAACCAACAGCCACAACCACCTCCAGCTCCACGCATGGTCAAATAAATAAACAAACAAGGTGTGTCCAGTCAGTGCCTCTGGCCAGTGGTCAGCCTGAAGACTATATAGGCGTGTCAACTCAACTACTTGTTTTTCTGGTCTGCACTTCCTCCTCATAGACTAGTTGGTACAGTTAAGTTTTAAAAATATGTTTGTGTTTGAGCGCCTGTGAGTGTGTATCTGAATGTGTAGAGGAGAGCCCGAGAGAAATGGGAGGGAGGGAGGGAGGGAGTCAGGGGAGGTGGGAGGAGAATGCAAAGTCTGTATGGCTGACGAGTGGTTATTTGGGCATAAGCACAATTGAGCCACGTATCTAAATCTCCCAGCCAGCAAGCTTACGAAAATCCAAAGCAAAGGATTGATGTCAAATTTGCTCACAGAATGACACTTTTGCTACAGAGATTGCACCGACGTAGGTATGCTGTAGGGAATCCGCCCCTACAGTAAAACATGTACTACCAATCCTACAGAAATCCTATAGAAATCTTCATCGGATTGACATAGGGATGCTGGTTGGGCTGTCCGGATGTGCATAACATAAGAGAGCAGGTTTGGTAGTGGTGGTGTGTGTGTGTGACCATGTTTTGACTTGTGTCTGATTGTGTCACAGGACGAGGGGGGGGGGGGGGGGAGAGAGGAGAAATGACCTGGTGAAACAGAAGTACTTGACCAACCCACTGAGGCTGGCAAACTGACCACTGACTGGACTGCCTGGACACAATGGTGCTAGTAGGTCAAAAGTCATACATGATATATCAACAACCAAATTTACAAAAAAAAAACAAACCATTTCATCATCATCATAGCACACTTCATATACAAGTTTTATCTAGAACCATCTCTTACTGTCACTGTCACAGACATGCATCATCACTCTGGATATGTTGAAGGTCAAGGTCAGCTGAGTGCTGACGTCACCCACACACGTCATATCAAACACAAATTGCCCACACTATCTTCACCTTGTTTTTCCTCTGTCTCACTCTCTCTCTCTCGTTCTCCTTTAAAGAGCGCATTAATCTAGGTGGCTGGACACCGGTCACATCTGACCAGTCCTGCTGGTTTTGTCCACTGTTACAACTTTAAAATAATCAACTTAAAATCAACTCTGAATATTAAACAAAAAATACCACCCATGCTGAGTCTAGATAAAACAACAGAAATACAGACCTGATTAAGTCTAGTAAAAGGTAAATGGACAACTTGCCCACACATCGTCGGTGTAGAACAATACTCCTGTAACCCACAAAATATGTTTTGTGGGTAACAAGAGTATTGTTCTACACCGACGACATGTTCAATTTTAACTTTATTTCTTTAACAATATTTACACTCTTCCCCCCCTGAAATTCAGAACTTCATTCCCCTCAAGCTCGCCCGCACTATACAAAAGTTCATTCTGTATAATTTGATTCAAGATACAAACAACTGAACACTTCATTGATTTGAAATAGTGAGTAGCCTACTGATATGTTCAGGAGGGGAGCATTTTTCCCTCCCCTACAGATGGGCACAATCAGATACAGGAGTGTCAGCCTAACCTGCCAGCACTTCTGTCCGGTATCATGCACATACTCCCTCACACAATCACATACATGCTTCAATTATGTTAAGTACAATTGTTTTTTTTTTTTTATTCCAATATACAAACTAACCAACAGTAAAGAGAGAGATCCCTTTAGCCAGAGGTTCACAATAAGCAAAAGTTTGTTGTTGCAGTTATCTGGGTTGCCATCATCCCTACTCCACATAATAGAACATATTATATCACTTGAACACAAGATCATATACTGGACACTGTCCATTTGCTTCAGATTGACAAATGCACGAATGCACGATCATGTAGGGCCCATTCATAAAGTACGTACACTCGGAGGGGGCAGGGGACGGACTGGTTGTGGTGGTGGTTCACTCCCAGTGTATGAAAGTATACGAGCATACAGACACATTTGAATTATGATAACATAAATTTAAAAGTTTCATGTTTTTTCCTTACTTTTGCCACAAAAAAATTGAGGGATTGTACACAAAAAAAAAATGGAATACAGCTATGTATCTAGTGACACAGTCAGACAGCCTATAATATGTCACTTGAAGTTGTAAAACATATACTCCTTATCAGGGACATTCCCCTACGTAATGGCTGTACATTCATATATAAGAGAGGGATGGTGAGAGGGGGTAAAAAATTGGCAGTATGGAGCATACGTACTTTGTGGACCGGCCCCCACTGGACACACTCCCAAATTCCTACTTGTGAAAATTTCAGCTGTGTGATATTTTTCTCCCTTCAGAACATTACCACTGAATGAAACTGGATGGAAAAATGCAGCAAACTCCACTGGTCTCTGGGACCCAAATCAGCCACATGACTTGGCAGAGGGTCAATCATGACACATAATGATTTTATAGATAAGCAGTGAATGTCAAAATGTGCAGGACAAAGGAAATTATTGCTAAAAACATGGAGTTCAAGACTTGACATACAGTTCAAAAATAAGCAGTGCAGTTTACAAACACACACACATACACACACTCGCCGACCAACAATTAGAAAATAAAAATGATAAACTTGCCAAAAAAAAAAAAAAAAGAACAAAAATAAAAATGTTGTATCTAGAAAATTGTTGGTTTGATTTGCATAGTTTGAGTGATAAAATCTGCATGTTCTGCTCTCTCCTGCACTAAGTTCTACATCAGTGCACCACTGACTGTGAAATCAGCAATACAGAATCAGCGATGTAAACAGACACAGGACAGGACAAAGTTGATTGACCAGTGGATAATGGCATTACAAATAACTTCTGTCTCATCACAATCTAACTGGTGATGTCATCACACTAGTGTCATGACATCACCAGACAATCTGTGACCTCACCATGGACTAACCAGAGAGTATGTATGTATACTGCACAGATATGGGAGTGAAAAGTAGGGTACAGTGGTGAACAGTGCTCATTTGTAAGTTTCTTTTAGCAAAAAAAGTTTACAGGTGGCTTTAAACAGTTTCAATCAACCCAAAAACCATACTGTAATGGTGCTAGGAGTTGAGCACTAAGAACCTAGAACTCCGTGAGTACTTGACCAAAAATGATAAAACTTTGTGTGCTGCCTCTGTTTTGGATTATACATTGTGTGGATATATCCATTTTGGACTACAAGTGGTCTTTAATATAATTTTATTTATTCATGATGTTTTTGAGCCGCAAATAAAGAGATGCATTTTCATTAGGTAAAACTGAAAAGTATAATGTGAAATTTCATTCTTTGCCTAGCTCTCTTTATATATTGATCAGGTAAAACTGAAAAGTATAATCTGAAATTTCACTAGGTAAAACTGAAAAGTATAATATGAAATTTCATTCTTTGCCTAGCTCTCTTCATATATTGATCAGGTAAAACTGGAAAGTATAATCTGAAATTTCACTAGGTAAAACTGAAAAGTATAATATGAAATTTCATTCTTTGCCTAGCTCTCTTTATATATTGATCAGGTAAAACTGGAAAGTATAATCTGAAATTTCATTTGGTAAAACTGAAAAGTAAAATGTGAAATTTCATTTTTTGCCTAGCTCTCTTTATATTTCATTAGGTAAAACTGAAAGGTATAATGTGAAATTTCATTCTTTGCCTCACTCTTTTTATATTTCATTAGGTAAAACTGAAAGGTATAATGTGAAATTTCATTCTTTGCCTCCTTCTCTTTAGACTTTATTGATGGAAAATCAACTGTATCATATCTGCATATTTCTATGTAAAATTTTGATTAACAATAAGCTCTGCAAGTCTTTACATCGAATCCAGATGCTGTTTCTAATGTGGCTTAGATCTCAATACACTATTGGGCTCAGAAAAAAAAAAGGATTTGCAAGATTTATCTAGCTCCGATAGGATAGTATGAACACAGCACAGTAAGTAGATCAGCAGACTCGCTTTCATGCAGGCAGCCCTGTCCAATTCTTACTACTGCAGTGATGAAGTTTCAGGATTTGGCAGAAATGATTCCTCTCACTACATACATACTCTCTGATGTCACCAGGGGATAACTCCATGATGTCATCACAGTAAAAGAACAGCAAATGACATCATCACAATCAGATGTCCAAACATACTTCAAAACTAATGAAACAGTGAGAGTTAGAATAATAATAATAATAATAATATTAAAAAAAAAGTCTTCAACTACAAAAGTAGCAGCTGCAGTAAGCACACAGATCTTGGCTCACAATAGACAAACATACAGAGAGACAAATGACAAATTGAGTAAGTACAGGGAACTGATATGTTATACACTGCATGGTTGCCATGGACACAAATTTACTTCTAGCATCTACATCTGACTGGTGTCTCTCTGGCTCTCACACACACATACACACAGACAAACACGCAGACCAGCCAGGAATCTAAAAGTAGCACCACAATATAAAACAAACCTTCACTGTCAGACATTCATCCATTCCTGCCTTGTGTCCATAATAGGCAAGCAAAATTTACATACTGTAGCTTTGATGTATTTTGGAGAATCTTATCCTAAAATTAACTTGAGTTATTCACTTCTTGCTCCATGCAAACAAACAATTTGATGATCACTAGATGATTCTTCGGAACCTGACTCCCGCCCCCTAACCCAACTTGAAAAAAATAAACAAAAACAACAATGAAATAAATAAATAAAAAAAAACCATACAAAGAAATGAAAAAAAAAGCTAACAAAAAAAAAATGATTTGTCTAGCTGGATGAAATTGCTGCCAATCACGAAGTTAAGTAGATATGCAGATCTTTTATTCATGTCTTGGAGTGATAGTTGCCTGGCAACCGCTACACTCCCTTATCTGTGTATGACTTGTGGATCAGTTTCAAATTATTCACAGCCAGTCAGTTTTGAGTTGCCAGACTGGACTTGCAAAAGCCAGATCAATTTGTGTTTGCATAAACTTCCCAGCAGACACTTGGTTGAATTCCAAATTAACACAGAACAGATCTTATCAATGGCAGTATAGACCAGAATAAATTAAGAATAAGGGAAATATTTTTTAAAAATTAAGTAAACCTTATTTGTAAAGTAAAACTGTGTTCTGGGCTGCTTATCTGTGAAAAAATACACTTGACCAGCCACACTGCCACTTGTCTGGGGTTATTTTTTCTGTTTCTCAGCTGTGCTAAATAAATTAGATTGGAGTAGATTTCATTTTAAAAATATCTCACCAAACATTCTCTGAATTTCAGTTTTTTTTTAATCATCACCATTTCTGACCAGTTCATACCCTTCTCCCTCCTTCCCTTTCCTTTGTTTGTATAACCTGTCATTTGAGTTTTTCCCCCCTGATTTACATCAGTCAAAAGACAAATATATAAAATGTTCATTTTATAGGAAAGCAGTATTTCTTAGGCCCATCACTGCAATTCTCTGAGATTTTCTGTGATGTTTTCCAAATTCTTCATGTTTGAGAAAATTCTCCACACAGCACAAAATTATTTGCATTTATATTTACACTTGTGGTTGGAAAGGGGAGGGAAAGCCCAGTGAAAAGCAATATAAAAGTAGCCTAAACTGAGAGTAGAGCAGCAGACTTGCCATGAAAACTAATAGCTGCTTACTGAGACAAGTTTTAACACAGCTGAAGAACCAAACATTTTTTTCCCATCCTTTGAAGAAGCAAAAACATCACTCACAAAATTTCGTATCAGAAAACAAAAACTTCTAAAGAAAGTAACTTTTAAGTAAACTACACAACTGTTATAATGTAAATTCAGCTCCTCCTAAAAGCAGAATAAAGAAAAGCAGTCAATAAAACTGCCGAATTAAGATGAAAATTCAGCAAAAACAACAACAACAATACAAGTAAAGGAAATTCAAAACTCTGTCAAACTCAGCTTTTCAGTAATTCATGGTGTCAAATTGATCTAAGTAACAAATTCTGTACAATTCATCACATTTTTCATGCCATTCTTACAAAGATGACCTTTGGTTTTGGTTTGTTAGTGACTGAGCTTACTTAGATGTAAGATAAACTGTTGACTTGTATTTTGCACCTCCAGGCCACTTCTCAGACATCAAGAGTGGCTGTGTGCCCACATCTATGTAGATACATAAAACTACATTTGTGTTGATTCTATTCAAAATCAAGAATAGATTTTTCTAAAGATTATATAACCTCTGCAGATGCAGTACAGGCACATTTTAAATGATAGTATGATTTTGCCACATGGAATGAATTTGCAGCCTATGTCAAGTGACATGGACAAAAATACATAGCACATCACGTCATGTCACATGGGCAAATATCCAGTCCATGTCAGATTACTTAAACACAAATACTGCCCATGTCACATTAAGTGGACAAATGTAACAGCCCATGCCACATCACAGGGATGACAATACAGCCCATGTCAAATTACATGGACAAAAGTACAGCCCGTGTCACTTCATGTGAACAAAAGTCAAGCCCACATCATATTACATATCACAAAACCACCATCAGTCTGATATGAATTCAAGTCTCTGACATAATAAATCGTGTGCGTGTCACTCAAATCTCTCACATTCATCACACCAACAGAATGTTTTCATGAATGACACTAGGGCATTTTTATACAAGCAGCGTGTGAAATAGTAAAAAAAAAAAAAACGAACAAACTGACATGTTTGGTTAAAAGTTCTACTATTACAAGCATACAATAATGCACAGACAAACAAATCATACTAGAAACTGTCCATATTTTTCACTGTTTTGTCATTGGACAAGAAACACAAAGTTGACTATTTATACTTGTAGACTGACTAGTCCTTCAGTGAAAATAGCAGTTTATTCTCACAATGACACAAACTTTAACTCCTCATAGTTGCTCATCAAACACACGAAATACAAAGACGACACTGACCAGGTTAGAAGGTTTACTGTAACTCTCTGATGGTGACATTTGTGATTGCACAACCAGAGTATGAACCTCGTTGTCAGATTTGGTGCATGCTGGCTCAATACATGTCGACTCTGTCTCAAATACCAAATGTCTCTTAAATTGTATACACAAATGACTTGCTTAACATTGTGTGTAGCTCTATTGAACAGCACTGTCATCAGCCTGTGTGATAACTCTCATAATCACATATCTGTCCTCCTTAATTTGATTGTAAATCTTGGTTGCATCTTAACTGCCATTGTTTTATTAATAGGTATTCAAAGTGTGTGGACATTTTCTTGGAACACTCTGTGTATGGAGTGTTGTGTCACACAATTTTATGTTTCAAACATTCGTACATATTCCCACTCTAGCCTTCACATTCCTTCAGCCACTGAGAATTTTCCATTTCATTCACCCCTCAACCTGGCCAGGTCAGTCCACACCTTTCTCCTCCCCCCTCCCCCCAGCCTCCCAAAAGCCCTTTCCCACAAAGTCTGGCCTAGTCCTAACAGAGAGATCAAAGTAAGCACAGCTGTTTGAGATAAAAGTGACAGAACTGAGAAAACATGGAATGTTAGAGATGAGTTAGAGTGCCAGACATCAGACTTACGCTAGTTTTGTGGGAAAGTACCATCAAACGGACACATTGTCAATGTGCTAGCAGAAAGGCCTATCTCATTTTTCATCGCTTTGAGAAAAGTGAACAAAGCTTTTACCAAGGTGACATATTTATCTTACAATTTTAGATTTGAAGGTTATCATTGTGGATACTGATTTTTGCAACTGTTTCTCGTTTATATGATAGTGTTAAGCTCAACTTCAAGAAGAAAATGAAAAGTCAATGCAATTTTGGCATATGTCTGACTTTGGCCATTATGTTAGCTCAGTGACAATATTCAGACACAAACTTTGACAATGATCTACTGGAACTAAAGTCTGCATGTATGTGTGTACAAATATGAAGGGACAGATGTTAACCTCTGACCCTTGGTTAACATCAGCAGGATATAAAACTAACTTGACTGATGACAAAACAGATGAGAAATGCAGGAGATTGCTATGTTCAGTCCTTGGTCAGTTCCACACTTTGGCATTTGGATGTCACAAAGTTCCAAACCATCTCTATCAACATGACAAAACTGGCAACTATAAACATTGAGTATTGTATGTCATACGTTCCTTCAGCAATCCAGCACACATACACATCTTTAAGATACGAGCACAGGTGCTCGGATTCTCAAGTCAGAACACTATATTTGCCAACTTGCTCAAGTTGGGTCATTTAATTTGCATTATTCACAGTCACTAGTATACAAACACACACATACGCACACAAATGCATCAGTGATATAATATTTAAATGAGAGCACAACTGTTCCATGTTCAACTACAATTATCAGCTCATCAGAACTGAGCAGCTGTGCTGACAAGATCAATGGTACAAAAGCTAAGCATATAAAGATGCATATTGCATTCCCCTTCCCCCCTCCACCCATATATCTCCCCGCATATAACAACAAAAAAATTAGCCACAGTTCTGACCAAAACAAAAAAGCAAAACAACCAATCACATCACATCAGTCACAGAATCTTTGATGTGTCAGTCAGCTGTGCCACACCCCCTCCCTCCCTCCCTGCCCCACCCAGTCCGAGCTCTCCCACCCCAGGTTGTGCAGTGCTAGACCAGTGCAGCTTGAGTCATGTGTTGTTGGACTCCATCCCCCGTCTGTGCCCGGAATGTCTGTATGCTGTTCATGATCTTCTTCTGATGTCCCACCAGGCTGATGCCCATGTTAAGTAGGTCACGAACTGTCAGATGTCTCACCTGGAGGTAAAAGAAACATCAGATATGAGATCTATTTATTCGGACACTGACAACAGTACTTTTACCATCTCATATCATTGGCCAGTCTCCAGCTCCTGGTCAAAGTATTGCATACAAATGTCAATCCCACTTAATGTATCAAATTGATTAACACTTTAAGCCCCAAACCTTTACTTCATCACCTGGACTGCCAAATCTGGACTCAAAAGAGAAATGGAATCAAGTTTGATCATGAAATCATACCAAAACCACAACTTCTAAATGGCATGGTCAGGTCATCTTTACTGGGTACTCCACTTAATTGTTCTGGAGCTTTTCACTGACTGGCCAGCATTTTTGGTATTTGATTAATAGTTACTAATACTTTGCTTAAAATATCTGGAAAAAAGCTAAACTTTGCGTTTAGTTTTAACAAGGTTCCAACAGCCAATCGACGATATGATTTACTAACAGGATGAAGGGTTTAAAAGATTAACGTATCATATAATATTCTCCCAAAGTTCAGAGAAATCATTTTAATCTAGTAAAGCACAAGACTATATTGGTACTTGGTGCACAAAGTAAATGTGTTAGGTTGTTCATGAAACTTCGAAAGTTTCAGTTACAAAAAGCATGTGCACTGATGTTTAACTCTTCCAGGACGTCAATGTCAGGGGCTTTGGTCAGGTCTGGATTTCAGAGAAACACTTACAGAAAAAAAAAAGTATTGATAATAAAGTAAAGATGTTATACATCAAATAAAAGAAAATTGAATGTAGAATACAATATAAATCGGCGATAAGTCCAAACGTGTTTTTCACAGGCACCGATAAATCGGCGATACATCCCGAAAGAGTTAATCATAGACAGTACTTGCTGCATGACAGTAAAGCAGAGAGAGGGACAGACAGACAGACAGACAGAAACAAAACCTACCTGTTCCATAGTGGTCAGACCTGCAGACAAGAACAAGTTGAGATATCTTTCCATTTTGATAGAGACCAACCAGTCCTCTACACTGGACAGTGAGGTCATGTCAGGTGTGCTGGGGTCAATGAAGTTGTGGGGTCTGAAATGATCAAATAGCAAACACATGACATCACTGCATATCTGGGTCATGAGTTACATATCAAATATGACAATATATGACACCAGCTACACTTTTCATACAGAACATCATTCATTTCAGCCACACATGTCACAGGTCACATATGACTTTGGTTACATACATGTCTTCAGATACACACACTATCCTCATGTACATTACAACTGCCACTTCCACATACATTGCAATAGTCACATATTATCGGTCAGCTGTTGGAACCTCATTAAAATTAACTTTTGAGTTTAGTTTTACTAAGGTTCCGACAGCTGGCTGACCATATTATCACAAATGGGATCTTTCTCTGTATCCTCACTAACATGCATCCAGCTCTCTACATTCTCTCTATCATTCACTATAACACTGGGCAAGACTCACCTTGGTTTAGCTTGTTTACGTAATAATTCTGGTGCTCGTATTAATTTGTCCAGTGTTTTGACAATCTGTCCCAGCTTGGGTCGATGTGACCTTTCCTTCTGCCAGCAGTCCAGCATCAGCTGATGAATGGCCTCTGGGCAGTCCTGAAATAGAACATCAAAGACACATGACTTTCAGAAACCTGGATCATAATATGACAATACATAGTAATACACATGGAATGCTAAATAAACAGTGGGATACGAGGATCACAAATGCAGTACGACAGAATGAAGATTTAGCAGGAAGACGTAAGGATCACTTTACAGTAGGATGCAAGGATCTCTGTGCATAGTGGTCACATGACAGAGGACAAAACAAAACCAACTATGCAGCAGAACATAAAGATCCCTAAACAGAAGGACATAATGATGAGCCAACCCAGCACGCAAGATAAACTACCTGCTACACAGTTGGACATAATTGGGTTATATAATAGCAGAGGATAACTCTGTTATGCAAGGGCACTTGATACAACTGACATCATCACCTTTCTCTACTTCATTATCTGCATGAACTTGTCTCACATATCATTCTTTTATGTCAAAGGCAGACAGGCCTATCTGCTACCGAAATAGTAGTTTCTATTGTGGCAAACTCATAAATAAAAGCATTTATAAATGACTATGCTATGTTTTTGTTTTTCACAAAACTGAAATAAGCACATACGTTGCTCTGCCTTTTGTATGGCAGAACTGTTAGATTACAAGTCATCTTTAACTTGGGATGACGCTGAAATTATTTTTGGTCAAATCATCTGATCTAGTGCCCACAGTCTCTCCCTCCTCCAGGCCTGAGTTAAGTACTCACCATAGGTGGGGGTAATCGGTAGCCTTTCTCCACTGCCTTGATGACATCTTGGTTTGACCAGTTGTAGTAGGGCCGCTCACCATATGACACAATCTCCCACATAACTACGCCATAACTCCACACGTCCGAGGCCGACGTGAATTTGCGGAAAGCTATGGCTTCTGGTGCTGTCCAGCGCACTGGAATTTTCCCTCCTGTGGTGGTGTAGGCACCCTCTGTAGTGTCAGACTCTATCTCTCGAGAAAGACCAAAATCTGCGACTTTGCATACCAGAGTCTCATTGACTAAAATATTTCTTGCTGCCAGATCCTGGGAAAGAGACAAGGGAAGACATTAAAACAATCACCTGCAATCTCACATTGTCTCACAAATCTCACAAATGTCAAAATAGATCATGAGAGAGAAAGAAAGAGAGAGAAAGAGAGAGAGAAAGAGAGAGAGAGAGAGAGCGCAAGATAAGACGTAGAACTTACTCTATGTACAAATCCTATCTTTGACAGATATTTCATCCCTGAGGCCACTATCCAATTTACACCAACCTATAATATCGTTTTTGTCCTCCACAATCCACCAAAACAAGACATTATAGCTAGATGTATACCACAGTTTGTTAGAGTTCCATGCAATGTCACTTCATGAGCTATGCCTGTTATTGAGTTATGAAATGTTTATGTAATTATGTGATAGATGTCTGTACCATGCATATGCTTTTAAACACTCTGAAAGTGAATTCCTCTCATGGGATGATAAAGTGATTCTCATCTTATCATTGTGACATACTCAGTAGTCAGAGAATGGCTTGGCTTAACCCAAGTCTTTTGTCTTTTCACACTGAAGTTGTTGTCTTGGTGCAAGCATAAACAAATGTACAAAAGTACAACTGCAGGCATGGCAGTGTTTATAAAAAACAAAAGAAATATATCACAACAAGAAGCACTCATGACCAGGATGAAAGGGTGGGTATCACTGACTGCTAATGATCAAGATAAAGGTAGGGTAAAAAATTGAATTTAAAAGACAAAGAAAAAGCAGAACAATAGAGGAAATAAAAAATAAAGATTCAGAAAAAAAGACAAAGAGTGACAGAATGTAACAAAGGGAGAAAGAAAACAAGGCACAGAGATAGACAAAGAGGGAAAAAGAAATAAAACGACAGAGAAACAAAGAAGTACAGAAAGAGTCAAAGAGGCAAACTGAGAGAGAGACAGACAAAGAGCCAGCTAGATAAACAGAGAATGAGAGAAAGAAGCAAAGTAACAATCCAAGAAAAAGAGAGACAGATGATGAGACAAAATTTAATGTCAAAAAGATCATGAGACAGAAAGAAAGCGAGAGAGAGAGAGAGATTGAGAGAGAGAGAAAGAGAGATTGAGAGAGAGAGAGAGAGAGATTGAGAGAGAGAGAGAGAGAGAGAGAGGGAGAGAGAGAGAGATAAAACAAGAGACTTACCCTATGTACAAATCCCATCTCTGACAGATATTTCATACCCGAGGCCACGCCCCTCATCATCCCCACCAGTTGAATAATGGTGAACTTGCCATCATTGTTCTGATAAAGATAGAAAAGGCATGAAGTTTGTCATGCACTCATAATGACGACATAGGTGTGACAAATGTGCTTAATGTGTCATTCTGAGATCTGACTTAGGCTATACACAATTTCACTGATATGTGATGAGAAGGCGGACAGACAGACAGACAAGACTACGGAAAGACAAAGTGTATCTTAGTTGTTGATAAATTAGTAAGTGTTGTAAGTGTTAAACACATAGTTAATTGCATGTACAGCTTAAGTTACCAGGTAACATGTTTAAAACATCGAACATTGGGGGTATGAAAGGATCACTGGTTATGCTTGTGTAATGGACTTACATAGTGCAATTTTATTGGAGCATAGAAATCCACACCGACTCACCCGTAAAAATGTATCCAACGAGCCATTGGCCATGTATTCTGTTACGATCATGATTGGATTGCCTGAGGACAAAAAACACAAGCATTAGCATCAGGTGACTGGTTAAATTAGCACCTGCACTGGGCATCTGACACCTGCTTGTCCATCAGAAATCCAAATATCCCCGTCCACCTCCCCTGCTTCTCATTCATTCCCTTCTTTCAAAAAAACAAAAACAAAACACAAACAGTGTAAAGGACAAAATTATTTCAAAAAGTTTATTTCTTTATCTCATAAGCAAAACTGTTAGGTAGAAAATATATCCCCACCTGCCCATTTTCTCAGTAAATCTGAGCAAAACAAGTTCAACATCCATGGCTTACTGAACCCCCCAAAGAGGGAAAGAAAAGAACTAAAAAATCACACACTAAAGTAAACTGAAGTGACTCGTAAAAGTAAACTGAAGTGACTCCTACAAGTAAACTGAGATGACTCACTTTTAGTGACAACACCTTCCAGGAAGATGACATTTGGATCATCAAACTGTCCCATGATGCTTGCTTCTGTCAGGAAATCTAGACGATTCTTCTCGGTGGCCCCAGGTTTGAGAGTTTTGATGGCCACAGTCATTTCCAGTCGCCCTGGCATGCGCAGTTTCCCTTTGCACACGTCACCAAACTCTCCTGGAATGCAACAAGTGGACAGTGGTAAAGGCAGGAGTTGGCATGGGTCACAAGACAGGATGGGGGATACCAGCTCTTTGTTTCTCATGGGCCTGGGCCTAAGGCTGTTTATCCCAATGGGGATACTGGAGCTTTATTTCTCAGGAACCTGAGCATAAGGCTGTTGACCCCCAATAGGGATACAGGATCTTTGTTTCTCAGCTGCCTGAGCGTAAGGCTGTTGACCCCAATGGGGATACTGGATCTTTGTTTCTCAGTGGCCTGAGCTTAAGGCTGTTGGTCCAAATGGGGGATATTGGATATTTGTTTCTCAAGGGCCTGAATCTTGGGCTGTTGGCCCAAATGGGGATACCAGACAACAGCAGTGAATGCAAAAACAAGATGATGGATTGGACCGTACAGCACAAAATGCAGGTAAAGAAAAGTTGTTTTGAGTTTGGAGAAATGATAACAGTCACACTGTGCTAGGAAATAGCAAGACGACAGACAAAATTTCACAGAACAATTGGGCAGGAGAAGACCCTACCAGAAACGACCATCAACCGACTGCAGGATAAGACAAAGCAAAGCCAGATATTGACAGGACACCACTGAGTATGTAAGGACAGGACCAAACAGACGGTTGTGGGATAGACAAGATAACAAGACAAGATGTTGAATCAGACAGGACCGTACTAGATGCAGGTAAAGACAGGACAACAGAACATATTTTTTATAAAATGTAGATGGGGCCAGGACAGATAAGGAAGGACTGGAGGGGATATCAATGACATAGGTAAGGACATGACATAACAGACAAAAGTAAATAAAGGACAAACCAGACTTACAGAAGGATATGATAAACACAAGACGTAGATATGGACAAGACGACCTGGATAAACAACTCACCTCCACCTATAACAGATTCTATGGTGATATGACATGCATCAATTTCTCGTGTGAACTCCCGCACTGCTTGGTTGGGATCTTCATATGTATGAGGGTCCACGTAAGTTCTTACAGAGCTGTGTACTGAACCAGGTGATGGAAACAGGGGCATGGTCACTGGAGAAAACAGAGGGAAAATGAGTGGTGAAAACGTGATCAACAAAATGGTCATATGATGATGGAATGATATTACGCGGTAATATTTAGATTATTTAGAGGTGTCACATAGGTTATGTACTGACTGGGTGGTCAAGGTCACCGATTCCAGGTCTTCTGGCCAAACTAGAGGACAGGTGAGCACAGCTGATGCTGGACATTTGCACAGCTGGTGCTGGACATAAATGTTGAAGATTTGATGTCTTTTATGTTTATGTCTGGATGTTTAATGGCTGGACGTCTCTCTCTGTTTATGTTCAGATATTCAAAGTGCCAAGGTCTCTATTTTCCCGTCCAGCTGTTCAATGGGTGACAGTCTGTGTTTTCAAGTCCAGATTTTCAATGAACTGACTATCTCTTTGTGTATGTCCAAACGTTCTATGACTGTCTCTTTGTTCATGTTCAGATGCCCAATGACTGACTTTCTCAATAATTATGTCCAAGTGTTCAATGTGTAACTGTATGTCTTTATGTGCGAAAGTTTAACTTATAAATGTCTGTTCATTCCAATATCTTCAATGACTAACTATCTCTGTCTTCGTGTCAAAAAGTTCAATGTGTAACTGTCAAAAGTGTTCAAATTATATTTGACTGTACATCCCCATGTGTTCAATGCTCGAATGTCTCTATGAATACAATAATGCCGTGATGTTGCAAGGAAAAAATCTCAGATGCACAAGAACACGCAAGCGAAAACCCAAATTGATGTACAAGCAATAAAATAAGCTAAGCATTTGCATGAGGCTGAAACTGCTAATGATTGCAGCCAGCATAAACACCAAACCTCAAAGCTCTGCTTCACAAGCCAATGCCGCAGTCAAGCAACTGTCAAACATGAAGAGCTGAATCTTGGTGCAAAAAGCTATGATGTGAAATTCTACACATGTATTGATTTGCATCTATTGACTAGCCAATCATAACTATCAATTCATCATTTACTGCTGTCAACTTTCCTTTGAAGAGTTTATTACTCAAAATTAGCAAGTGGTAACTTTTGTTTTTTTGTTGTTTTTTTAAACTTCAAGGCCAAAAAAAAAAAAAAAAGTAAAAAATATTGAAATATCAAAATTGGAATATCTTCATATGGGTTGTAAACTCAAATTTCTTAAACAATTGCCTATTTTGGTAGGTGAAAAAAGTGTGAGGTGAGATATGCTAATGTTGACCGAGAGTGTAGGCCAGTGACTAACACACAGTGCTACAAAGACAGGCTAGGCAAAGTCTGAGCTCTCCTAACACCTGCTATTAGTGGCCGTAGACACTGGCAGGGTGGCAGTGATAGTGACATGACAGGTGATAGTGACAGATGGCAGTGTGTGTTGTGTTAGTCAGAATAGACTGGGATGGGTGAGAGGTTCATCAGTGCTGCTGCTCTATCCTGACTTCAGTTGACAAAACTGATTCTGACCATTTGTGTTGCCATAGACTAGTAACTGTTACTATCAAATCTAAACATCAAAAACTATGATTTTGACAATATGCATTACATTAATCAGTAACTGTCTTTCTTTCACCTATACTTCCAAACACCAGATCTGGTATGGCAGACTGGTCGGTCACCTGTACTTTATAATGAACAAAATCTTAATTCCTTCAACAAACTTGTAAACAACAACTCTCAATGGCAGGCAAATTAAAGCCAACTTTGTAATTTACATAATGAAACTATGAGGAAATTTTTTTTTTTTTTTTTTCATCACTTGAGTTGGTCTGTTTGACAGTCATATTTGGCACAAATGAACATCTCATCCAGCCAAATCAACCACCGTATGGGATGATCATACCATAATTATGTAATTAATGTTAATCTGTTTAATTATGTGTGTTTGGGTGCCTGAAGATTTTAATGTGTTTACATACGTATATATGTGCATGCCAGAAATCCAAAGTAGCTATACTTACATCCCCCGTAACCCCCGTTAATATGATGCTCCAAAGGAGGGTACTGGATTACTGATGGAGAGAAGAAAACAAACAAGGATGGATGGATAGATGAATAAATGAAAGGAGTGTTGAGGTTAATGACTGCAGCATACACTGATCTGTCAACTCATTTTCACCCAATACTGATGGGGGCAGGAGGGGGGGTATAAGAATTTCAGTTTTGGGGACACAGCAATATTCTCTCATTACCCCCAGCGTGGAAAGTCCAAGTGTTTGTACCCCAGAGAGCTGAGTTGACATGCCAGGTTGTGCAGCCTATAAGTAATTACATTTGAATAAAATAAAGAACTTTCAGCCAAACATACAGCAAAACTTAAGTGTGTTTGGAAGAAAACTGGCCACCCACACAAGCACAATGAAAAAAAAAAAAGCTAGGAAATCAAAACAGCTTGTGGCAAAACAAATTGTCAAAGGGGAGGGAAGCACAAAGCAAATAAATCATCTAAGTGGAAACAAAAACCGGAAAAAAGTGCTAAAAATTAATGCAAAAAATACTGATGGATCTGCAGGGTATATTAAAAGAAAATTTTGTTTTTAAAATTTAACACCTATCAGGGGAGAAGGGTTTGACTTGTTTTTCAGAGCTGCAATTGGACTCCTGAACTTGGCCATGTAACTAATGTTAACATCACCCCATTAAATTTCCAATGAAAACTGACAAAGAATGCCAACTGGACAGACAAAGTTTTAGTGTGCTAAAAAATTTACTGTGTATCTGACACAAGCACAGTCTTATAGAGTATCCATATTAGGCTATGTCTTAAATCTGAATTTTTGTGGTGCAAACACAGCCTTAGTGAGTTGGTACATAATGTCCTTACTCTGAAATATAAATGGCTTCAATATTACTTGGGTGAGTTGGTGCTTCATCAATTAAAATATCCAATCACGGCTCATAAAACAAAACAATAAAATTTCGCACTAGTAAAACTAAAATGTGACACTTATCGAAAAGTTGAGGTTGAAAGAAATTTCATGTTGCTTGAATTTGCGTGTACTAAAAATGCCAGACTGTGCAAAAACATTATAAAGTCAGGCATGCAAAACTGAAACCAACAAGTATTTAAAAAAAAAAAAAAAAAAAAAAAAAGCAAGAGGTGGAAATCGCAAATTATTTTAAGTTGGAAAGAGCCAAAGCACATTAGACTTTATTCTATGGTGGACTGAGCAACTAACCAATGAATGAATGTTTACATAAACCTCTCATTTTGTGCCTGTCAGATACGAGTTTATGTATGTTAGCACAGATAGGGAGATTGGTATATTTGTAGGTTTTTCTAGGCATGCACCAAATGGGCGATTAATGTAACCACACCAAAACATATTTGGGGAAAGGAAAACACAGGAAGAGGCTGTAAAAGAGGCACAGCGTTAGTTCAGGGCTGATATAACTACTTATAGTTGTGTGTGACAGCTGAAAATCTGAAGGTTTTGTACCTGGGCCTAGGTCAGTGTGATCTCCTGCAGACATAACAATGGACAGGTGTTCAAACTACACATTGCTCAACTACCACAGGTTCCCTGCTGACTGATAATTTTAACCTCCCCCCCCCCCCCCCAATCCCAAAACCCACACATATATGGCTATATCAGTGACTTCCACAATTTGTCCATACATAAATAGATTAATGGATAACTTCCCTATCAGTCTGCTTAAAAATCCAGTCTTAGTGTGGCACCGTTGCTTTTTATAAACTTAATTGCCTATTCGAACTTCAACATTTTCAGCAATTTTCTGTCCATAGGGGCTTGAGACTGTTAAATTTTCCAATTCTTCCTCCATATATTTCATTTTTATTAGTTTTGAAATGTTTTTTTTTTTTTTAAACAATGTTGAATTAGAATTAAAAACTTTGGCAAATTGTTAATAAAGTATTTTTACCAATTTTACACTAAAAATTTAATTATAATCCATAAACTTTGGACAGTTACATTTGCCAATCAACACAAATAGGTCTATATAACACGGCCAGGATTTCAAAGCTTGGACATAAAGATATGATAAAATGAAAGCTTCCACAGCTACTGCTTTAATTTTCTAACATAAACGGTCAGGAATTATTCCTGTATTAATTGTAGTATCTCCCAAGTCTAAGAAAATGCTGAGTATAATTCTGGAGTCACTTAATTTAAGACTGACATTTTGTGCAACAATATGACATCTCTCACAAGATGAACACTGTGAAAAATTTTCTTTTTCATGGAATTGCCCAGAATCTGGTGAGAGCAAAGTTATGATCTAGTGATCTACCTACTTACTATCTACTATGTGAACCTGTCTATCATGGTGCACTGATGGTAGCATCTACAAGGCATTGAGAAACTTCATGCTAAACTCCGCATTGCCGATGGATGATGAAACTGTCTAGGTGATTTGACAAAGTTAGGTCAAGCCTAGCACCAGTGACTTTGCTGCCTGAACTAGTGAACTTAATGTGTTATCTCCCCCTCCTACCCCCATGACATGTCATCAAGCTCGAACATTAAAAAATATATGATTTAAGTCAGATTATCTTTCTCTGTCAAACATGGCAAATATGTAATAGTCTGGACTCGCAGTTAAGTACTCGCATTGCTTTAACATTGTACACATTTTTTATTTGTTCAACTGCTTCATTGGTTCAGCTTTTCATCCTGTTACATTTTTTTTCCTAATGAAGATCAATCAATTGAAAACTTGAATTGTCTTCACTTTTCTTTTATATTTTATTGCATCGTTTCTGTATTTTCTTACACAAGGCTTTGCTAAATACAACTTTTTCTTTTTGCCATATTTTTTTTACTTTTCATGTCTTGCTGCGACTCCACAGATTTTCTATGTTTTTTTTGTAGTATTTTATCTTTCTCTGACGGATAAATTCCAAATTTCTTTCTACAGAAATGAAACTGTCTGCAGGTAATACAAAAGGTTGAATCAACAAACAACTAAGAGAAAAAAAAAAGATATAGGCACGAATTCTATCCAAATGACATTTCTCAGCTCATGTAACAATTAGAACCTGTGTAAGCCTTGCTGACATGTCAAAGAGGAATTCTGTGAACGTATGGACAACCTAATGGGGCAGGACTGGTGCAAACGAAGACAAAGAAGAAAAATGATTGTACTCACCATGGCTGTAGGCATCACAGTCTTTCTTCTCACTGCAGTTGGGACGGTTTCTGTACAGAAAACAGAATATACATTAACACTAAATGCAAACTTAAGTTAAGTATAGAAGTGGTAAGCTGTATATTGTACATCTCATAGTGGTCCAAACTTCTTCATACCAAATCCATCTCAACTTTTATAACCACAGTTGTTAGGTACATCCATGTTACTAGCACAGAAACTCTAGCAGTCCACAATTCTTTTCTATCTCTTTCTCTGTCTCACTGATACATTTAACTGACCAACCAACTGACTCTGCTCAACCAAGTAACTGATCAACCAGCTGACTGACCAGCCACGTAAATGACCAGCCAAGTGACCAACTAACTCTGCCCAACCAAGTAACTGATCAACCAACTGACTGACCAGCCACGTAAATGACCAGTCAAGTGACCAATTGACTCTGCCCAACCAGTTGACTGACCAGCCATTTAACTTACTGACCAATTGACTGCTCAGTCAAGTAAATGACAAGTCATTTAACTGATCAACCAGTTAACTGACCAGCCAAGTAACCGATCAGACATTTAAGTGACAGACCAACCAGCTGACTGCCCAACCAAGTAACTGACCAGCCACTTCACTGACCAACCAATTGACTGGCCAGCCATTTAACTGACCAACCAGTTGACTGACCAGGTATTTAACTGACCAACCAGTTAACTGACATGTCAGTTTACTGACCAATTAGTTGACTGACCAGCCATATAACTCGCCAATCAGTTGACAGACCAGCCATGTAACTGACCAACCAGCTAACTGACCAGTCATATAACTGACCAACTGGTTGACTGGCAACCTATGTGACTGACCAGCCACATAACAGACCAGACATACGACCGAACAGCTGTATGCAGCTAACGGAGAGACTCACCTGCGCAATAGGATGATGATCATGATGGTAGCAATGGCCATACACAAGATGACAGCCACAATAGATCCAGCAATGATGCCAATAGGAGTACTGGTAGCTGTAAGTACAAACAACATCAGTGGTATAAGTTTCTTGACACGACAAAACAAGTGAGGTATTCTGTCTGGGGTAAGCCCAGGTGACATAAAGAGCTAACGGAGATCAAGTTAGTTCAAGACAGCTAACAATGTCAGTGAGGATCAGTGCAGCAGAGAATATCACTTTCTTTGGCATCCCTGATTCTTTAAAAAGTTGGATAAAATCTTGAAAATTTGTGAAAGCTTATGCCGTTTTATTGCATGCGGACAGCTAACAATGTCAGTGAGAATCAGTGCAGCAGAATAAGTCGGCATGTTTGGTATCTCTGAATCTTCTCAAAAGTTGGACAAAAATTTTGAAAATCAGTGACAGATCATGCCATTTTATTGCAACTAAAACTCAAATTTTGCATAAAAACACTTATATTACATTTGAAACTCAACTTCTGCATAAAAACACTTATATTACATTAAAAACTCAACTTTTGCGTAAATGCACATTTACTGCATCTAAAACTCAACTTTGGCATAAATCCACTTTGGAGCAACTGATGTACAAAAGTATCAAAATCTTGCCCAAAAATCAATCTTCATTAAGTGACTGAAAAATCAATATCTAAAGAACTAACAAACAAGAGGCTGGTACACATTAAAAGAGTTTGATAGACAACCAAATAGATGTGCTGTAGGGAAACTTACACTCCTTCTGTCCAGTCTGTACCACCAAAGGTTCACTGTACTCTCCCCAGCCATTGGTCGTCTCACTACGTACCTGCACATGACAGAGGAGTATTACATACTACATAATGGTAGTGTTGCTGTGGTATGGGGAAAATGTGGACATTAGCATTGTGGTCATTCAGCATTCCTCTCATCCTATCTCTTTCTCTCTATCTCATTCACTTGCTCACTCTGTCTCTCTCTCTTATTCACTTACTCTCACTCACTCTCTCTCTCATGTACTTTCAACTCACTCCCTCTTATTCATATATGCACTCTCTTTCTCTCTCTCACATATAAAAGACACACAGATGTGCATGAGTGCCTGGGCACACACACACACACTCTCTCTCTCTATATATATATATATATTTCTCTCCATTTAAATCCAGTGGTATACAGATGAAATTGAACTAAACCATTTATTTCTCATAGCTAAATGGTTAAAGAAAATATGTATCATTTTTCACTTTCCTTAAAAACTAAGATTTTTGATTCTGTGGCTCACTGATTTCTTGAATTAAGGCATCAGAGAAGAGAGAAAACAGGAGAGAAGGAGAGAGAGAAGATGGGGGAAAGAGAGAGAGAGGGGGGGAGGGGAAGAGAGGGAGGGAGGGGAGAGAGAGACAGTGAGAGATAGAGAGCCAGAGAGAAGGAGAGAGAGAGAAGCGGAGAGAGAGAGAGAGAAAGCGAAAGACAGAGAGAGAGAGATGTGAGTATGATTGATAACTTACCAGAAACTCATACTCTGTATCCAACATGAACTCAGAGACTGTTAGATTCTGAACCATTGTATACTCTGTGATGGCATTCTGCTTCTGTGAGCGTGGGTAGTACTTCACTTCATATCTCAGGACAGAGTTCTACAGACACACATGGGCATTACAGGGAGTGGAGGGGGGGGGGGATGGGTGGTTGGAGGAAAGAGAAAAGGTGGCATGTATGTTAAGCAATGTCTTCATCTACAGGCACATACATTTGGTCACATTATACACAACCTTAGTTCTTGTTTTTTTCCAACTCCACTTTTTGCACAACCGGGAAGTTCCACTTTGCAGCTTCAGTTATTGTGATAAGAAGTTAGAATAAATCAGAACTGTGACACAGTTTGATAAGTGCCACGATGCATTTTAAACAAGTGCCAAAGTGTGCATTTATTATATCTCTTCTACACACTAAGATCTCCAGGTGTTCAGAAAATGAAGATAGAACAAACAAGACCTCAGGTTGCAATTAGAACAGACACATACACATACACATGGGTACATACAAACTGGCTTGATGAAAGTAATAGTGTACTACATTCTTCTGACCGAGACAAAAAATGCGTACACAAACAACACTAAACATGTCACAGAGAAAGTTATCTATAAATGATCTGATTTTCTGTTCAATGCACACAGTACTGATTTCATTAACCCCAAAAGACATAATTGGTCTCAGTCTCTACGTGAACCCATGACAGCACAACAGATCTACATCCCTTGTAACAGGAACCCAACAAAGAACAAAAGATCCTGCTGGACATACATGTCCCAATCTGCTAGACATATCAAAATGACCAAGTATGTACAATGTGCGGACAGCACCTAAATCAATCTTGTGTAGGCTGTATTTGCACATGATCCAAATGACAAAATTAAAGGTCCAAAGATCAAAGCCTCTGACAAAAACTGCAAGTGCATTAGTGATGAGATTAGTAAAAACTTGCACCTAGACTGTGCATTTTTCTTCCTTTTTAGGAGGTATCCCCGATTTATCAGCTCCAGTGAAAAGTGCGTTTGGACATATCGCCGATTTACACCATATTCTACATTCGATGCTCTTTTATTTGATGCGTTTACTTTACTATCAATGCATTTTTTTTCCTGTAAAAGTTTTTCTGAACCATGCTGTTTTTTCCCAAAGTGGGAAAAAATTAATTACGTCCAGACTTGACCAAAGTCCCGAGCACGGACGTCCTGAAAGACTTAAAACCAGAGTGCTTATGTCCCTTGGAATTTTTTTAAAAAAGTGATTATCTCCCTTAACTCAAGCAAATTCTCTGTAACACAAAGGCAATGCTGACAAACGAAGCCAGACAGACAAAGAGACTGATAGACAGACAGACTAAGGCAATCGAGACATATATCTGGCAAACAAACAGACAGGTACACGGACAAACTTACCTTGATACTACTGGCCACATCCCAGGCTATAGTGATATGCTTAGATCCAATACTGGCACGGCGGACACGCACAATGGTAGCTGCCAAAGCAGGAGGAAGGAGTGTGAAGACAGCTTATAGTGACATGAAAAAACAAACGTGTCTGACTACAGGCCGTAGGTGAGTGGTCAATTTCTGTCCACCCACAAGAATAATTTACTCTTCCACATCATAATTTTAACCAATCTCTCACTTTCTCTCTCTCTCTGTATCTCCTACATTCCACATTTTTGTTTCCCGTTCTTCAACAGCCCTAGTCCATTCACAGCGTCTTTTTTCCCCCCACAAAATTAATGTTCACAGTTCACTATTTTTTTTTTTTTAGTTTCGATGTGTAAAAATAAATGGTCTACGTTTCTAAATCATTGCATAATATGACTACTTCCCTCACCCTTCTGTGGACCTTTAACCTCTCTAAAAGTTAAGCTGTGTACATAATGCTAAAGCTATTCTGACCACTGACGCCCTCTTTCTAATGTCACACGAAAGTGATAGCAATGGAAAAATACAAACTGAAAAGTTCTGCCTCACATCAGTCACAGGTAATTTACGTGACAAAATTTATCTATAATTTACGTGACCCTGCATCTAGGCATCTTGCTGTGAAGAAAAATAGGTTTTCAGGCAGCAACTCTGTGCCTACAACCTTAGCAAATGGACCTCCTACTGAAAACAATTGAGTATTGTTTCATATTTTTTTAAAGACTAGATTCATAGGATTTTAAAAATTGCTTCCTAGATCCTATTTTTTATGACTTGAAAATCTCTGATTAATTTATGTGACGAGATAGAGAGAGACAGAGGAGAGAGAGATTGAGAGGGAGAGAGAGAGAGAGAGAGAGAGAGAGAGAGAGAGAGAGAGAGAGAGAGAGAGGGATACAGAGAGAAAGAGAGAGAGAGAGAGGGATACAAAGAGAGAGAGAGAGAGAGAGAGAGAGAGGGGAAGAGAAGGATAAAGAGAGAGAGAGAGAAATGGATACAGAGATTGAGAGAAAGGGATACAGAGAGAAAGAGAGAGAGAGAGGGGGGATACAAAGAGAGAGAGAGAGAGAGAGAGAGAGGGAGGGGAATGAGAAGGATAAAGAGAGAGAGAGAGAGAGAGAAAGAGAGAGAGAGACTTACATCCATGCTGTCCAGTCTCTATCACCAATGGATCACTGAATTCTCCCCAACCAAACTCTGTCTCCCCACGCACCTGAAAATGACAAACAGAAAGGATTTTACTCCAATGCCAGCATGTGTGGGTGTGTTTATGTACATATTAGCCAGTGTATACGTTGCTTTCTGTCCAGACAAAACCAAGAAATCTGCCTACAAATCAGCAAGAACACACGTTTTTTTAAATAAGTGCATACATATAGATAGATCTATATTGTGTATGTTTATGTTATGTTATGCTTGCCATGCCAGCGAAGTTGTTTTCTTCATTTTGCAAGTTGTTCAAGTTCTCTTTTTGAATGGGACGGAGATCCCGCGCACAGAAATGTGGGACACGGTAGCCTAGAGGCAAGGTGCTCGCCTCTCATGCCGAAGATCCCGAGCTGAAATCCCGGTAGGTGTAGACATGTTGTAATTTAGAGAGTTTCCTCAAACTTTTCTCTCCCTGATCCTACGATCGAGCACCTAGTCTTCTCGGATAAGGACGAAATATTCGGGGGGGGGGGGGGTGCGCGTTAAAGATACCTTGGCAGTTGGAAATAGTGAAGAGCAGGCAGTACAAGGCCGCTGCCCGGGCAAAATTCTAAAAAAAAAACAAAAAAACTAACCCCTGGCACAACAAGAAAAATCAAAAGAAGAAAAAGTGACATGTAAATGCCAAGTGCAGCGAAACTTCATAAAATCAAGAGCTGAGCACCATGGACAGAAAACTGATGGAATTTACCCTATCCCAGCCACCAAACCCTCTGTGAAGCCGACCATAGGGACTCATGTCAAGTTTGCTCAAAGGAATGTGACATCGTTCCTCCGTAGAACCACTGCTTACAACATCACGCCGACATCAATTTGATGTGGAGAATCCGCCCCTACGGTATTCCTACCAATCCTATACAAATCTAACGTGGGATTGATGTAGGGATGCTGACTGGGATTAATTTATTTTCATTTTTTTTTTTTGTGCACCCTGGGTCTTGTATAGGTGAATGTTTGCTGGGACATCTTAGCGACTCTACTGTTACCCCTGCCCCGGGGGCTCGACGCCCCCTCCCCTCCTTCCTTCCCGCATCAGAAATGACATAACAGAGATTCAAAGATTTAAAACTCTAGTCCACCCCGTGACTGGACATCTATAGTAGCAACGGGAGGAAACCGCCACCGCCCCTCACCCAACAAAACTGACACACGCAGATTCCGATACAGAAAAAGCACTTGACTTATGGCAGGCGAGAGTTGAATTCATTCACTTGTTACACAATCACACCACCTTCCCCCCGGTTTGAACGTCCCTCATTCATTTCGCCCTTGCACCAATCAATATTCTAATGGATCAATGGCAGAATTGGCCGATCTGCAGTTGTCTTGCCTTCCATTTTCTTCCGTGAACAAACCGCGCGGCCTCTTCATTCAATTAAAATTTCCATATTTTTCCAATCCATCAATCTGGTGGCTTACAGCCAGGGGAAGGCGAGAGAAGCTCAGAGAACCCATTCACCTTAGCCGCTATTGACTGGACGGTGAATTCCCGGAGTTCTGAGCTATTCAGGCGCGGCTTGGCAAGCCACACAGCCCCACACAGAACTGGATGGAGACATGCTTGCGATGGGGAGACAACGGCAGGCGGCCCAGGCGCTCATTGTCCCTGCCTTCAAATCAACTTGGGGGGAAAATTTAGAAAAAGGGAAACGGATGGGGGGGGGGGGGCAGGGTGGGAGTTGAGAAAGAAAAAGGAGGAAAAAAACTTTCAGCCTGGAAAAGGAAGAGGAGATGACAAAAAATGAGATAGGAAAGGAGAAAGAATTGTCTTTAGCAGGGATAAAGACTTGAGAGGACGAGAGAAGAGGAAAGGCAGGCTCTGAAGAGGAAGAACCTTCGCGGAGAACTGGGAATAGGAGGATGAGGAAAGGGAGAGAGAGTGCAGTGGGAGGGGAAACAGCGAGAGCAGAGTGTGTGTGTGAACGAAGAGTGGACAGCAGTAGGGTCCCTCCATGGAGAGGAGAGGATAACTATAAGAGGAAGGATTATGTGGTAGAGAAAAGAGGAAAGGAGGAAAAATCCTCAGTGAAGAAAAATGAGGGAGGAAGAGGTAGATCTAGACGCAACCCTCAGTAGTGAGTTGTGGGGGGGGGGGGGGGGAGAGAAAAATGAAACAGCAGAACCGTTCTCATTTGACTACTTTTTGCCCAGCGGTCTCCACAGTGGGTTGAAGTAGAGAGTTATTGGTGGCTCATTTATCATTTCTGAAGCGGCGGCCGCAACAACAACAACGGCATCCTCTCCTGGCGACAACAACACAATCAGGTCATAGTCATGAGTTATCTCTCTTGCTCACGCTTGACAGAACAGGCACAAAGTCCACCAACAGTCACTGGAAAGCGTAGGTGAGGGGGGGGGGGGGTAAAATAATCTGGAAATGCGAGAGTTGTCAGGGCTGAAGGAAAAAAAAGCTTGGACCGATAAATCAAAACTAAAGCAGTTCAGACGCGAGAGAGAGAGAGAGAGAGAGAAAGAGAGAGAGAGAGAGAGATAGGGTGCGAGAGAGAAAGAGATAGGGTATTTGTGAAAGAGCGAAAGTGAAGAAGAGAGAGAGAGAGAGAAAGAGTGCGAGAGAGAAAGAGACAGTGTATGTGTGAAAGAGCGAAAGGGAAGGAGAGAGAGAGAGAGAGAAAGGAGAGCAAGAGAGTGAGAGAGAGAGAGAGAGAGAGAAACAGAGAAAGAGAGAGACAGGAAGAGAGGGAGAGAGACAGAGAGAGAGAGAGTGAATGTGTGAAAGAGAGAAAGAGAGGGGGAGAGAGAAAGAAAGGAGAGCAAGAGAGTGAGAGAAACAGAGAGAAAGAGAGAGACAGGAAGAGAGGGAGAGAGAGAAAGAGAGAGACAGGAAGAGAGGGGGCCGGCGAGAGAGGGGGAGAGAGAAAGAGAGAGAGAAACAGAGAGAAACAGAGAGACAGGAAGAGAGGGGGCCGGCGAGAGAGGGAGAGAGAGAAAGAGAGAGAGAAACAGAGAGAAAGAGAGAGACAGGAAGAGAGGGGGCCGGCGAGAGAGGGAGAGAGAGAGAGAGAGAGTCAGCGAATGACAGAGGGGGCCGGCGAGAGAGGGAGAGAGAGAGAGAGAGAGAGTCAGCGAATGACAGAGGGAGCCGGCGAGAGAGGGAGAGAGAGAGAGAGAGAGTCAGCGAATGACAGAGGGGGCCGGCGAGAGAGGGAGAGAGAGAGAGAGTCAGCGAATGACAGAGGGGGCCGGCGAGAGAGAGAGAGAGAGAGAGAGAGAGAGAGAGTCAGCGAATGACAGAGGGGGCCGGCGAGAGAGGGAGAGAGAGAGAGAGAGAGAGTCAGCGAATGACAGAGGGGGTCGGCGAGAGAGAGAGAGAGAGAGAGAGAGAGCGAATGACAGAGGGGGCCGGCGAGAGAGGGAGAGAGAGAGAGAGAGAGAGAGTCACCGAATGACAGAGGGGGCCGGCGAGAGAGGGAGAGAGAGAGAGAGAGAGAGAGAGTCAGCGAATGACAGAGGGGGCCGGCGAGAGAGGGAGAGAGAGAGAGAGAGAGAGAGAGAGTCAGCGAATGACAGAGGGGGCCGGCGAGAGAGGGAGAGAGAGAGAGAGAGAGAGTCAGCGAATGACAGAGGGGGCCGGCGAGAGAGGGAGAGAGAGAGAGAGAGAGAGTCAGCGAATGACAGAGGGGGCCGGCGAGAGAGGGAGAGAGAGAGAGAGAGAGAGAGTCAGCGAATGACAGAGGGGGCCGGCGAGAGAGGGAGAGAGAGAGAGAGAGAGAGAGTCAGCGAATGACAGAGGGGGCCGGCGAGAGAGGGAGAGAGAGAGAGAGAGAGAGTCAGCGAATGACAGAGGGGGCCGGCGAGAGAGGGAGAGAGAGAGAGAGAGAGAGTCAGCGAATGACAGAGGGGGCCGGCGAGAGAGGGAGAGAGAGAGAGAGAGTCAGCGAATGACAGAGGGGGCCGGCGAGAGAGGGAGAGAGAGAGAGAGAGAGAGTCAGCGAATGACAGAGGGGGTCGTCGAGAGAGGGAGAGAGAGAGAGAGAGAGAGTCAGCGAATGGCAGAGGGGGTCGGCGAGAGAGAGAGAGAGAGAGAGAGAGAGCGAATGACAGAGGGGGCCGGCGAGAGAGGGAGAGAGAGAGAGAGAGAGAGAGAGTCAGCGAATGACAGAGGGGGCCGGCGAGAGAGGGAGAGAGAGAGAGAGAGAGAGTCAGCGAATGACAGAGGGGGCCGGCGAGAGAGGGAGAGAGAGAGAGAGAGAGAGAGAGTCAGCGAATGACAGAGGGGGTCGGCGAGAGAGGGAGAGAGAGAGAGAGAGAGAGTCAGCGAATGACAGAGGGGGCCGGCGAGAGAGGGAGAGAGAGAGAGAGAGAGTCAGCGAATGACAGAGGGGGTCGGCGAGAGAGGGAGAGAGAGAGAGAGAGAGTCAGCGAATGACAGAGGGGGCCGGCGAGAGAGGGAGAGAGAGAGAGAGAGAAAGTCAGCGAATGACAGAGGGGGCCGGCGAGAGAGGGAGAGAGAGAGAGAGAGAGAGTCAGCGAATGACAGAGGGGGCAATATAAAGAAAAAGACTGGGGGGGGGACGAGAGAGAGACAAAGAGAGGCCCACACACCCACACCCACACACACACCCACCCACACACACCCACCCACCCACACACATACACACCCACCCACACCCACACCCACACACACCCACCCACACCCACACACACCCACCCACACACACACACACCCACACACACACACACACATAAACACATAGTGTCTGTGAGTGATGTATAGGAAATCTATGGAGATCTGATCATGTTCTGTACAGAAATGAACAGGGCATAACTCCAGAACTGGACAAGGAGAACAAACTGTCAAACAGATTATCGGACATGCACCGTCATACATTACAACCTGCCAGCTTCAGGCCGCCTTTCACCGTTACAACTGGAGTTATGTGTCAGGGGCGGAGGGTCATTGGGGGGAGAAAGGGTATAGAAGACATCCGTTGCTCGGCCATAAATGGACATAGCCATTTACTGAACCCACAAGCGCGGGAGTAAAAATGTCCATCAGCTAAGTGGCATCTGAGTTTAAGTTGAACGCATCGTCGGTTCCGTAACGATCAATTGTATTGCGCTGCACCACAGTTGACAATTAGAATGACAAATGCATGATTACATGAAATGATTCACAATGGCATTTACAGAGTTACAAAAGCTCACTGAAGACATCCACATCACCATATTTATATTATATTCATTTGTCATTCAGTAGCCACGTGGTAGTAAAATGTATCGTTCAAACAGAACTCGGTATGGCGTTCGGGTATATCTTTTTATAAAAAAAAAAGTAGTGGCGGGAGTAGTTCATTGTGGTGCAATTTTGACCCTTTTTTTTGCCCGACACTACAGCCTAAATGATAGTTTCAACGATTATAAAGTTAATTTTCCTAGTGTCAACTAATCCAGCCCAAATGCTTTTGGGTCAACCGATTATCTTATGTTGATTCAAGTTTCAGGCATTTTTAAATTAAAAGTTGTATAAATGTAAAATACAATGATCTTTGTTTTGGCTCCCTGTACATGTAGTAAGCCCACCGCACAGAGGCTGGTTCAATAAGGTGCGCGCAATTTCTCTACCAGAAATGAATGAGTAGTGCTCTGGTGCGCATGAAATCTGTAGTAAGACTAGAATAATGGGAAGATTCTAGACCAAATACAGAGAGATAGAAACATTAGGTTCACAGGTTTATCCCGGATAATGCCGGGTACCTCAACTTGTTATAAGCATAAAATAGTGTATCCTTCCTTTCCATCACGTTTACCAAATACGTGATCCTGTTTTCTGGAAAAGTAACAAATTATGTTGCTTCAGTACATCTAAAATATTATCTTCCGAGATGAGACAAATCCAGGCACTCGTTTCTACTAAAATTCTACTGGTAAGAGGGCCGAGGACACTCTCAAAGGTCAAGCCTGGGTATTGGAGAGTACCGGAGAAGCGAGGAGTGAGATGATAGTACCCAACACAAGATGATAAATGGATGCCGGCGTTACTAACAATGACGGTTTGTCAGCGCCCGCCGAGGCGTGGATGATGGAGAGATCTTCAGTGACACACCCCCCTCCCTCAACCAACTCACTCCCGGGAGACCTTCAGACCCCCCCCACCCACCCCCTCCTCCCCGCCCCACCTCCCGGGAGGAACCATCACTCAAATCTCCCACTGACAGTATCTATGGTGGAAGACACAGCGATAACTTCACGCCCGCAGTGTTAAAGAGTCAAGACAGCTGAGTCACAGACTCAAAGACTCTTTGATCATAGCTGGACAAGACTGACCAAGGCAGGAGGTCATGCCAACAAAACCAGCTGATCAGTGACCGGTGGTCAGAATAAGTCTAACGAGGGTGAATACAACATTCCAACAGTTGAAGCGGTAACACGCAAAACTTCACACCACAATGCCCTTAGAAAGACAAGGTTCTGTCTCCACTGTTTGGCTGAACTGAGTTACACACTGTGCACTACTTCTACATACCTTCTCCATTGTTTGTCAAAGTATCAAGCAGATTCGGTGTGTAATCTGTAAATATTACAGAAGAAAAGTCGTGCCTTTATAAAAGCTATGATCACAAGAAACTTTAGTCATCGATTTCTCAGAAGTTGACGGAAGGGAATTACAACCTTGTCATGCTAAGGGGACAAAATGATAACGATGTTCTGGAGCATAGAATTATCGCAGAACTGCTCACTCTTCTCAGCACTACGAGAAACATATTGGCCCAAACCCACCGACCTGAACGTCAAACTATATGGTGCTCTGTCAGAACTGCAGAAAACCGTAGATTTTCTTAAAAGAACAAAATATGCAGATTTAGATTGGTGGACGAAAGAAGAAGAAGAAGAAGAACGATATTCTGTACCCTGGTCTCCTCATGCCACTGGATCTCTCTCAGATATTCAAACCCAGGGAAAGAACTTTCCAGAAACAGAGAGACTGCAATATTTCGGCCACTACTCTCATTTGGCGTGATTTTTTTTTTCGTATCACTTTACCAAATTCAGGAGCGTATCAGCAACAGCTCCAACATATTACAGAGTCATTTTAGGGCTAGGGTCCAGAGATTGCAGCACCCATGGCAGTGTTCATTAGGACGAGAAATCCCTTAGCCGATGACCTGTGTTTCGGGGTGTGTTGCTGCCCCGCTCCTGAATTTCGTAAAGTGAGTACAAAAAAAATAATAAAAATCCACTTTGTGGTTTTCTAATCAGTGACTCGTAAGGATATGGCGATGACCCGTGACACAACTGTGTCACTAATATGTCACACCGTTACAGCAAAGGGGCCGTAGGCCACGGCACAGTTTCCTGGCAGGTCTATGTGCCATGGCAGGTCTATGTGCCACACCACTATGGCTATACTGAAGCCGACCTTTGCTCAGCTCTAGAGTTCTCTCTGAACTAAACTGACAATAACAATGTTCCACAAATAAACAGTACTGAGACAGGACAGAATTGCCATATTCCTTGGACATTCTAAAGACGTCGGGCTGGATCTGACAATCATTATGACATTTCTATCACCCAAGGGGAGAGAACCACTGAGCCAGACTACAGAAGCTCTACTTTCTGACGGTTTTATTCCCCCTTGTTCAGTTGTCATTCAGAAAGTACAAAGAAGGATACTGCATAGTGTCTAGCCGCGCTCAAGAGCTGAGCCAATAGTTTCAAATTTGCCGTGAAGTATTGAACGCGGCAACACAAAGAGAAAGCTGCCTGAACCACAGCTTGGGTGCCGCGCTAGCAGGGTCTAAGTAAATATTTGTCACATTGACTAGGCCAGTTTCTGATGTATACACATGTTTGTCCTAGTCCACATCAAAGCCGTCAAAACTTGTTAGTGGCACATTCAGTAGCACAATGGCGCGGCATCAATAGCGGAAGTTCACAGCTGCCACGGTTCTCGACATTATGGTTTCTTGGGGAAGCTAAGCTGTCGGAATCTGTTGTCTGAGAATGCTATAGGACTAAATTCTATAATCGCATTGCTATCAGTCACCTGTACACAGTCCAAGTTCACCGCCAGGAAAACTTACACCACTTGTCCATCTAGTGCATGGAACCCAACTCAACTCATTCTTACTGGCATGGAACCTTACACAGCTCGCCCCTACAGGCATGGAACCCAACACAAGTCAACCGTACAGGCATGGAACCCAATACAACTCAACCTTACAGGCATGGAACCCAACACAACTCAACCTTACAGGCATGGAACCCAACACAAGTCAACCTTACAGGCAAGGAACCCTACACAATTCGATTCGGCAGGCATGGAACCCTAAACAGCGTGACCTTACACGACTCGAGTTTGCGACCACAGAAGCCAAGACAATCCACATTTACAGCCACAAAACTTTAAATATAACCAGTGTTTACAGCCAGAGACCCTACACAACTCGAGTTTACGGCCATGAATCTTTAAAAACAAGTCAGGGTTTACAATCGCAGAATCCTAGACAGTCTATCTAGCTTTCTAGCCAACTTAACGAACCATGCAGAATTCGGCATTACAGTCACATACGGTACTTCACATCACCAGAGTTTACTGTAACAGAAATCTACACCGTGTCCTATGTCGCTTTCTGCAAACCACCATTTTTTCTGCTATCCCCTTCCAATCTTTCCGTTTCTCCTCATTTGCCGATCCAACCACACAATTATCTACCTAACAAAGCGAGTTTCAAATCGGGTGAACAGATGCACAGTGCGATCGCAAAGGATCGTGGAATAGATAAACAACTGGAGAACAACAACTGGACAGAATAGACAGACATTCGGGCTCGCTCTACGTTTCACACCAACGATCTTGCACACCCACTGCAACCACACCGCACAAGAGCCCAATTCATTAGGGTTCAGGTACCCAAATGGAGATTTACCCACGTACCCACAACTTCAATGTATCATCTCCTCTGGTTGCAAATCTTCGTTTTTCCATCCAACATCACCAAAGCAAATAATTCATCTCGCACATCCCCAATCAAATTTTCCCATACTTTTCTTTTTAAGTGCGAAAAAACACTAATCACATACAAATTATCCCCCTTTTCTAGTTCTCTCCCCTCTCTATTTTTTAAAATAGAAAACCAAGAAAAAATATATCCCGGTACACAGAGCCAAACAGGCCGGCGAACGCATTCAGATACGCCCAGCAAACGAAGATACACCAAAAAAAAATAAAATGCGAGGGGTGAGTGACGGCAAAATGACTCGCGGGAGGGTGGGCAATGGAGAACGAGGAGGGGGAGGGGGAGGTGGTGAGAAAGAAAGTGAGAAATGCATCCAGTGAAAAGAGCCTCGCAGATCAGAGAGGACAGAAAAAGATGAAGACGGGGCAGGAGAGCAAGACAGCCCGATCAATTACTCAATCAATAACTATTCACTTGGACGATTCCGTCGCTTGGATTTTTCTGTGAGCTGGGAGGATGGCGGCTGGGCTACCACTCGCCGGATACATCAGCCAACACTCGCCGGCTACAGCAACACCACTCGCCGACGACATCAATTCCATTCGCCGGCTACATCAATTCCATTCGCCGGCTACATCAATATCAATTCATTCCCTCAGAATGACAAGGTTGCATCTCAACTTTTGGCTGAACTACGTTACACATTATACACTTCTTCTACAGGCCTTCACCATTGTGTGTCAAAGTATCAAGAGGATTTGGTGTGTAATTTGTAAGTATTTCTAAAATGAAAAAAAAAAAGAGTCGAATTACCAAAAGCTATGTGCAGATGAAACCTCAGTTATCAACTTCTTAAAAGTTGATGGAAAGGAGTTAGAACCCTGTCATTTTAAGAGGACGATTTGCCGGCTACACGGCTGTATTTCCTCTAATACCCGACTATACTGATGTATTACCATTCAACAGCGCCAAGTACATCTACATCATTTACCGCCAACATTTGTTCCACTCGCCGAATCGCTACAACACTCCTCGACAGCATCCGCATCACTTGCTGCCGCGCTCCTCATCCCTGACGTTACATCTATCCTTATAATTGTTATGACCTCCTCCCTCAACCCTACCTCCCCTACAGGGCGTGCCTAATGTGTCTTGTTCCAAAACCCATGCCGCCCCCCCCCCCCCATTGTAATTCCCTGATGTCCAGACGCCAACCGCCTTCCGTTCACAATTCATTCCATGAATCATTTCAAACTCCTGGTGTGATCGATTCAACATGAACAGGAAATAGATGAGAAATTAAAACCAGAAAACATTAAAAAAAGATACATTATTTTGGCACACCCTCTCCCGGTCACAATAACCTCCATTCGATGGTTGACAAGAACCAAGTTCGGCCCCTGTACCTCCCAACGAAGCAATGTCCGTTCGCCGCCACTCTCCCAGCGCTGACTTCAGAGCATCAGACACACCAGTTGCTACTCACAATGACAGACAACACTACTCACATTCTTCACTCACAACCAGCTGTCCGTCCAAGTCTCAAGTTTCTACCCATCAAGTGTCCAACTAAAGAATGGACAGTCAATGAACTAACTGTAGCTGGTCTGTCGCGGTCACTCACTATATTATCACAATCTTGCTGGAGCTCTGTTCCACTTTATTTATTCATTCAACCTGTGCTCACACGTGCATTCGAGCATGCATACACGCTTTGCTCACCTCAAACTACATGTTGAGGCATGATTCCCCCTCCCCAGGGGAAAAAATACATGCTGGGTAATTCTGTCCACCATCCTTCTCAAATCAGTCAAGGGCCAGCCACAACTTACTCATCCCGACTGACCTCCCTTAGATCTCCAACGCACCAAGCCGCTCTACCAACCAATCTACTTGTCATTCAAGCATTACTGCAGAAAACACCAAACACCACCAGCCCGAGTTTACACCTACAAATGAAACTATGTGTTTTCTCCCCCCCCCCCCCCCCGGTCTTCCCCAAAGCACGGTCAATCAACAAACGCCAAAATATGGCAAAAAGAAAAAGTTGTAGGTCACTTGAACTTTTTCTTTCACTCTTTCTCTTTGCCATAGTTTGACTTTGCTAAAACTCAAGCCTTGTTGCGACCCGACTGATTTTCTGTGCCATTTATAATATTTCGGTCAGTCAACCAACTCACTCCAGTCAACCAACTCATTCCAGTCAACAAACTCACTCCAGTCAACCAACTCAAACTCGCTCCAGTCAATCAACTCACTTCTGTCAACCAACTCATTCCAGTCAACAAACTCACTCCAGTCAGCCAACTCAAACTCACTCCAGTCAACAAACTCATTCCAGTCAACCAACTCACTCCAGTCAACCAACTCACTCCAGTCAACCAACTCACTCCAGTCAACCAACTCACTCCAGTCAACCAACTCACTCCAGTCAACCAACTCACTCCAGTCAACCAACTCATTCCAGTCAACCAACTCATTCCAGTCAACCAACTCACTCCAGTCAACCAACTCACACCGGTCAACCAACTCACTCCAGTCAACCAACTCACACCAGTCAACCAATTCATTCCAGTCAACCAACTCACTCCAGTCAACCAACTCACACCGGTCAACCAACTCATTCCAGTCAACCAACTCACCCCAGTCAACCAACTCACCCAGTCAACCAATTCATTCCAGTCAGCCAATTCATTCCAGTCTGCCAACTCACACCAGTCAACCAATTCATTCCAGTCAACCAATTCATTCCAGTCAACCAACTCACTCCAGTCAACCAACTCACTCCAGTCAACCAATTCATTCCAGTCAGCCAATTCATTCCAGTCAACCAATTCATTCCAGTCAACCAACTCACTCCAGTCAACCAACTCACTCCTTATATCAGAAAACAAGATTTGTCCCAATTTATACATATCTACAATAAATGAAACTACCCGGCATTACATTCAGCCACCCCACCCTAAGCCCCCCTCCCCCCCCCCCCCGGGGCTACCCTCCACCCAATAGCCCCGGCATCCCTCCGGGGACAGGAAAGGGAAAAAGGGAAGCTAGTCTAATCCTTCACTGTCAGGCCGAGTTTGGGCGGGTCGACCAGTGACAATCCCCAAACTTGGGCCCATCAGACACAAATTGAGCTCTTTAAATCGCAGGTTAAAGCTATATCGATTGAGTTAGCGGCTTACTGGCTACATGGGCCGGGCTGCCACGGGGTTTGATCACAACCATTGGAAAATCTACGTTTTAGAAAAAAGATAAATCCTCCCCATGGAATACAAGTGTTCAGTGTTTCACTGGTCGCAAAAAATGACTTCATGTCATCAATGGTCTTCACGAGACATCTGGTATATATCTTAATATGGTAAGGTATTGGCCATATTGTTGTATACGACATTTTGCCGATTTTGAGGTTTTGTCATGAAAGTAGTTCTCTCACTCCTCATGTTATTATGTTAGTGTCATATGGGTGTATTTTTCGTGGGCATTTTTTAATGCAAGTTTCAATTTTGGGCGTATTGAGCAAAACCTTGATTTTACACCACTCTTTAAACTTTCAATCCTATTTTCTCGAAGAGGCAAAATGCACATACCACTTACAACAATATACAATACACAACTTACAAGACAATATATCGAGGGTTGGCAACTAGAATGTTTTATGTCCAAAATTGTCAAACTGAGAAAAACGAAGTCTGTAATCTTCATGAAAATCATATTACAAAGGAAGTAAAGGCCTTCCATGTAATCACGACAGGCTTTTTAACCGCTGATCCCTAAATTCTATGAGTGAGAGAGGGAAAGAGAGAGAGAGAGAGAGAGAGAGAGAGAGAGAGAGAGAGAGAGAGAGAGAGAGAGAGAGAGAGAGAGAGAGAGAGAGAGAGAGAGAGAAACAGAGAGAGAGAGAGAGAGAAAGCGAGCAAGAGAGATAGAGACGGACGGACGGACGGGAACAGGAGTTACGTCATCTAGTTCAAATAATTGCAATAACTTCAACATGGTGGCATGAACAGTTTCATTGTGTTATGAAATAAAGACGCACACCTTGTGACTTGGATATCTACAGGCATTTAAGGGCAATGACTATAATTGGACATAACTCATTCTGGTTGACAGCCCTCGATATTATTAGTCCATAAATAAGTGATAATATTCACCAACTTTTCTATATTTTCATTATTTCTTGTTTAGGGGAACTCAAACTTTTTAGCCAAATTTCTCAATAGTGGAGTCAAGGGAGATAGAACACTTGTACACTGGGGTGGCAAAATGTAGTCGATGTTCAATAGCAGGCAGGGGAGTTGTCTTCCCCTGAGCTGTCGCCTGGTATCCGCTTTCACCAATGGAGAGTTCATGTCTCAGCCCTTCCTGGGTATCCTCTCTACAACTGAAAGACTGGAATTGATGACAGAATAAGAGAGAAAAAAAAGTGAGAAAGAATATGTTTGTGTGTGTGTGTGTGTGTACGTGAGAGAGAGAGAGAGAGAGAGAGAGAGAGAGAGAGAGAGAGAGAGAGAGAGAGAGAGATAGCTAGAGAAAGACAGAAAGAAAGTCAGAAAGAAAGAAAGAGACAAACGGCAGAGAAAGAGACAAATGGTAGAGAAAGAGAGACAGACAAAGAAGGCGGGTGGGAGGGAGGGGAGGGAAGGAGAGAGAGAGAAAGAGAGACGGATTAGTAACCGAGAGAGAACCCATTAGTATTCCGCCAGTGTATAGCGTCACATGCAAGTGTCGGCAGCAGGCTGACCACTGGTCACTACAGTCATTAACAAATCTCATCAATGGTCACGGTGACCAGTCCGATATCACCACCGGCAGCTGACAAGTTTGCAAGTGCATGGCAGCAGCGGCTCAAACACTGCATGTGGGGGAGAAAGGGGATGGGAGACAGTTCGAGGTCAGTTGACCTTGCACTCATCGGCTGATTGAACAGTCGATTTAACTTCGTACACATGAGCTGACTGATTACTCCATCTCGCGCATAAACTAGGTTAATTTCTTTTTTTTTTTTTTTTTGGTAGCCAAATTAAGATTCTATGACCTCAATGAACGATTTTTTGTGTATTTTGTTCAACCCTTCGAACACTGGCGGCCTAACCCTATATCCCTGGGCTCCTGGCCAAAATTGACCAATTTTTATATGTGGTACTCTGGTGACAATAACACCGAACAAACATAACAGTAATGGAAGGAAAGTGAAGGTAAGTGTATGAAGATGTAGCGTGCCTACATCATGATTTTGACAAAAAGCCTGCGAGGCCACAGGTAGTACCGGCACGTCTTGTAGAAGGTAAAGGTTTCTGCCCTCTAAAGCGGGCAGCAGGGAAATTGTATCTGGGAAAATTTGCCCTCCTCGTAGGGCTCAAAGTGGACACCATTTCAAATGTTTTATTTACGAGTAATATGACTAAAATTGTATCTAAGATGAAGAATAGCATTTCCCAGGTGGAATGTTGCTAGGGACGCGTAGTGTAATTACAAAGGCAAATAGAGAAACTACTGAGTTGTATTCATTGTTCAGCAGTGGCTTATTATGTAAAACACTACGCCCCCTAACAACAGCCATAACACATTATCTTTTCTCTCTTGTATAATTCGTTCCTTCGCACTTTTATGCGCTATTATGACAGGGCTCGACTCGGCTCTAGTTTTCTGCACCGATATGCGCTCCGATTCCCGAGCTGTGCACGAGAGCTATCACATCCATTAAGTGAGTGAGAAAGAAGAGTGTCGGTCAAGGGAACCCCCCTGGTCAGTCATAACTGACTACAGCTTCATTTCCACGCCTGACAAGTCCTCTCCAACACAACTCCACGCCCCCGCACGCATGACGTCTTAGTCATCGTGCTCACAGCCAGAACAGGTTAATGCCATCGTGTCACCTGCACCTTCATTCCTGTGGTCATTTTGAATGCAATGAATATCAATACACTAAAAAAAAAAAACACCATAAAAATAAAACACAGCCCTTTATGTAATGTCAAAATTGGGCAAAAAGAAAGAATTGTATGTGTCGAAGCCCTGCATGAGAAATAAAACCCAAACGATACAAAGCAAACTAATGTAACTGGGGAACTAGATTTAATATTCAGAATGGGCATAATCTGCGGGGAAAAAAATTTATCATCAACCACAATGTGTTATGTCCAATTATATTCACTGCCCTTAAATGCCTGTAGATATCCAAGACACAAAGTGTATGACTTTATTTCATAACCCAATAAAACTATTCATGTGACCCTATTTAAGTTATTGCAATTAACTGAATTTTCATTTAAGTTACAACTTTCCAACTCGTTTTTATCAATTTGACGATTCTGGACACAAAACATTCTGGTTGCCAACCCTGGACATGTAGAATTTTCGAAATTTACACTATACTATTTTCTCTATTTGGCTTTGTAATTACATTACGCCATCGTAAAGGTCTTTTTTTTAGCCACGTGACTCAATAAAACACTGAACAGAATTCGTAAAAAATTCCAAAATATTCAGTGTGCAAACAACAGCAAATTTGGTCCATTGGCTAAAATAATCACAGCTCAAAAAGAAAAATACGGATCCATTCAAATAAAACAAATCGTTGGATCTGAGCGTGCAGACTTTTCATGTCAAACTGAGGCTCACGTGAAATCAATCGATTGTGCCGGAAGTGGACAATTTTCTCAGTTATCTTCACCGTCCATCAGTTTCATGAGGAAAGAGCAGCAACAACAATGGGGGGAAAACCCTGGAGATTTACAAGGGGAAAAACTTTTTTTCTGCAGGCTCATCCCGCTGAGTGGGGGTGGGTGTGGGAGACTGGGATGTGGAGGCAAAAAGTCGTTCACTGAACCAAGGCAGGGAGAGGTGGAAAAAGATAGATAGATAGAAAGATAGACATATAGATAGATAGATAGATAGATAGATAAGACAGATAGATAGATAGAGAGAGAGAGAGAGAGTGATAGAGAGACAGACAAACACAGGGAGCGAGAGAAAGACAGACAGATAGACACACAGACAGACAAACAGAGGGTGAGAGAGAAAGAGAGACAGAAGGGGAGACAGACAGAGAGCATACATGCACAGAGAGAGAGAGAGAGAAAGAGTGGGAGAGAGAGAGAGAGGCAGACAGAGAGAGAGAGAGAGAGAGAGAGAGAGAGAGAGAGAGAGAGAGAGAGAGAGAGACAGAGAAGAGGGAGAGATAGACGGAGAAAGCGAAAGAGTATTCCAGAAAAAAAGTGCATACAAGTTTGACGGGCTATTTCTGATTGGGTCAAAATGAAGTTTATGAGGAAAGAATAAAGACTAGAACCATAAGGAGGGTAATTCGACAAGCTTTATGTAGGATGAGCTGAGGCTGTCGGTATGCGGAGACATGACAACAAACAGGCGCTGCCCACAGGTCAGCTGGCCGGTCAACACGTTCTGGCACTGTCTACTGGGGCATCTCTTCACCCTGTCATTTTGTACATACCGCTTACATAGTAAGTAATAGTAATAATAAACTTGTATAGCGCTTGAATCCACAAAAAATGATGTGCTCTAAGGCGCTGAACCAAAATTAGAAACAGGATTGACATAAGATCAATTCATCATGCACCCGACAACATTAACACACACTTGATCTACTCATCCTCAAACATCTGACCAAAAAAGGGCATAATTCAGTTTCAGAAGAAAACAGTCCTAACGATTCAGTTTTGGGCCAGTTTTTAACCCCAACCGTGTAGAATGGACATTCAATCACACTGGGAGATCTGCATTAAGAATAGTCCAAAACTTTCAGCGTCCGCAGACAGGCAGGATCAAATCTAACAGCTAAATCAACGACCACAGACAAGCTCGAACTAGTTCAGGGAGTTCGTCTAGAAATAGATCTTGATGGACCCACGTCATAAATGCCAAATATGAATGATGCCTTTCCAAACTCTGAATTTCTCTGAACTCCTGCTTGAAAAGTCAAGTCCACCTGTACAGCTGATATTAATGACTCCTGTTTTCAAATCCATCAACTAGCCACTGCCTCAGATTCACCACTTGCATCCATTACAAGTTATACAAATGCAAAAAAAAAAACAAAAAACAAACCCACAAGACTCTGAGTGTACAGCAAACATTTGGGGGGATAGAGGGGGTGGTTTAGGAGGGGTGGATGAAGATTTCATTTCTTTTTTCTCCTATTTTGTGTGAGAGAGGACGACTAACTAGACTGTTCATCATATTATCTCAGCCGGATAAAGGAGACGACGGATGGCGCCATTACACCGAATGTAGAGATGACGCCTGCATAAAGGGTTATCTAACGTAGTCCGTGTCACACATCAGAGAGAAAAATGAGGCCAGAATCTGAAATCCACGGGTGAGGGAAGAGTGGGAATAGGGCCGCTGAGCCTCACCTTCCTCCTTCTCCCCGAAAAAAAAAACAACAAAAAACGGCGGAGTGATTATTTGCACTGTATGACCAAATTGGGTTTCGTTTGCACTGCGAATTTTTCAATTTTAACTAAAAAAAAAAAATGATTAAGGTCAGAGTTAACGTTAGAGTTAGGATTATGTTTAATTAAATGACTATAACAACCTTTTCCTTAGCGACATGACCCAACAACTTTTTCGGCATTTGGCTACAACCTGGTAACAAAAATCAGACTGTGAGTGTGAGTGGTTTGGATAAATGGCCCAAATACTCCCCCCCCCCCCCCCAAAACAACAACAACAACAAAACCCAACACCCAACGAGAAACCCCTACACCAAAATCAAAATGTGATCATAATCATCACTTGACCATTCTCTTTAGAAAAAACAACAAGAACTAAACAACAGAGAACTAACCCCCGCCGCGCGGGCCCGCGCGCACACACACACACATACACGTATAAACACAGACCGACGATTCTGCCCCACCTACATCATAAATCTGGCCTGCGACAGCGCCGACAACCGTTACTTTCTCCATCGCCCGTGTGTACCGCACTTTCTCCATCGCCCGTGTGTACCGCTCATTTGTCCCCGACAGTCCCCACAAATCTCCGTCTCTTCCGCGCGCGCACGCACGCACCCACACACACAAACACACACTCGTACACCCACCCCCCCCCCCCCCATGAAATATTGCCCCAGCAAACGTTAATATCAATTTTAGTTCCAACTCCACTGAAATGGTGAAAATGCATGGCGGTCTCAACTCCCGCACGACGTCCATACCTCATCAAACCTCAGCGCATTTCGAGAATGTTCTCGAAAAAAACAAAACAAAACCAAAAAAAAAGCGGTGGGGGGGGGGGGAGGCGGGGGAGGCGGGGGGTGTTTACAACTTTGAATAGTTCTATCAGCCGAATGCTCCTGGCGTCCTGCCAAACTTAGAGTCACTCACTCACGGCCTCCCCATTTCTCATTCTCCATAAGCGGTACAGGACATCGGGAAATGACCTGAGGGAAGGGAGGGAACTCTCCCTAAAACCTCGTCAATTTCTCTGGGCAAACAAGATAAAGCGACTCACCATGTTAGATAGAGCTCTCCTTAGATTGGACCTTATAGCCGCCCTCTTATCTGATTGGAAAAAGAAGCTGCAGCCAATTTATTTCTGTTCCAACCAATCTTGAAAAGCCCTTTTTTATTCAGTTCCTCAGAACGGCAAGGATGCCGCCACAGACACAAAAACACACCCGAAATTTCGTCTTTTCCCCGTTTCTTCTTTGCCTCAGCAATTTATCTGGGGAACCTGTTCATTGCGGCCACTGTCCCCACAATCATGTTAATTATTGAACATTGTACAGAAATAGATAACGTAGATAAGGCCTAGGGAGAAATATGGAGATTTCAAGCTGCAGCAGAACGATTTCATTTTTATTTTTAACACCGGGCAACTCGGCTTTTGTCAGTGTTAGTCCCGCAGATCAAAATAGTGTAGATAAATGAAACCCTTTGTCTTCTTCCCAACACTTTAACTATCGCTGATTAAGTTAATTGATATCCGGAGAATCTTTGCCCATAGTCAAGACTAGTAAGAGACAGGTGGGCTTTGATCTCCAAAGGTAATGCTTGATGTTTGGAGCCACTAGGGCTACCAATTTCACTGTAGGCAGTACGGGCTATATTAACAGGTGCGTGTATTATATGTTTGGGGGAGAGGAGGGGGGAGAGGGGCAACTGCCAACCAGCAATCCAATCACAAGAGAATTGAACGATGAAAATGGCAAGTCACATGGAGAGTTTAATAATCAGTCAACCCAGACTCAAGTTACTGTGGTCTGGTACACAGTGGCAACATGGAATCGCCTAAATATCAGTCTCAACAAAAAAAAAACAAACCCATACACTGCTTAATATGTTTGTGCGTCCGTTACGGCATGCTTCAGGGAAGTTATCGGTTTCCCTAAACGTACAAATTCAACGAGGGGTCTAGGGTATGCATAAACTATGTTCTGTCAGGTATAGCGTGTGTTCTTTCAAATTTCGAGAGGTGCCCTTTTCTGAGGAGAGTCCCTGGATAACTTCTACGACATTTTACAAGATATCTTTTCAGATTTCTACAGCTGAAATTTCCATTTCAAAAACAGGGTCCCAGGACACAAATACCTTGTTAAGTGACGTAAATAAAATTCTCTGTGAGAGGATTCTTTCGTGCAACCGTCGGTTTTTCGCCAGTTTTAACATGTTCACAATAATGACGTCACGACTAGCCGACCACTTGTCAATAACTCAAAATTTTCTTGCAATATTTGCCACTGGCGCATTGATCTCGGCCCGACACCAGCTCATGCTGGACTTGGGATGTAGAATGGGGAACTTTCGGGGAGACGGGAAGTCACAAGGCGACAGGAAAAAAAATGAAGAAGAAAAAAAAAAACTTCATCACAGACGCACTAGATCAACTTTTCTGCATTTCTTTGAAATCTGATCTTGACAAACCAATCAAGTCTCTCTATCACAGACACCATACTCCCTGCCCTGCCCCGCCCGGCTCCTGCAAGCTGTGCCTATCTGCCCCTTCCCCTGTCAACCCCTCCCACCAAATCTTAAGTCTGAATCAATCGAGGAGCCAGAAATGAACAGATCACCCTTTTCAAGTTACCCCCGTTTTTTTGGGTGTTTTTTTCCCCTTTCCTATTTCAAAGCAAAGATCATTCCATTGAAAGGCTGGAATGTTGACAGGGGTTTGCAGATGAAAATGTCCAGTCTCCCAATGTCTACCATCTCTGACCACAATATCACGAGGTGACAGTGAAGGCTGGCTGCGATGTCCAGCGGACACCCGTCCACTCAGATCCCCAACGCCAGTCCTCTCAATTTCCCCTGGCGATTTCCTACCCCTCGCCGGGAAGGTGGGGGATGGGGAGTGTAGCCAAAGACATGCAAAGCTTCGCTCGTCCGGTTATCTGCACTTAGGTCTTTTCACAAACCACTGAAGACACAGCACTACCTTAGTTTTTATTTGTTCCAACTCCACTTTTTTTTTTCACAACTGAGAAATTCGACTCATTTGCGGCTTTAGTCATTACGATAAGGAGTTTGAATAAATCGGAACCGAGAAACAGCTTGACAAGTGCCACAACGCATTTTAAACAAGTGTCAAAATGTGCATTTGTTATACCTCTTCTACATACTAAAGATCTCCAGCTTTTCAGAAAATAGAGATAGAACAAACAAGATGGTCGCAACAGTTCCAGCCTCCCAACACCGGAGTTCCCACTACCAACGACCGATGTTTGTTTAGACACTGACACAACAGCCACGTCACTACTGATCCCTCCCACCCCCCCCCCTCCCTTTTCTCATCCTCAAACTCAGCACTACAGCATGCCATGACCACACATTGCTCTGTACGACTCCAACGTTACGAGTGTTATGTCCATTTTGTGAAATCCATATTACTCCACCCCCTTCCCCCCCCCCTCTCTCTCTCTGATACATCACTACACATATCAAAACATGCGAAAGAGTTTAATGCAACTCCAAAGTTATGACACTGACTACAGTAACTTGTTGAATGCGCTCAGTCTATTATCATGAATCACTTTTGGCTGTAACCTCCGTATTGCAACAAACAAAAGCAAATAAACAAAGAAACAGAAATTCACACACACACACACGCAAACCCTCTCTCTCCTCCCACTTTTCCGCCTCCTATCTCCCTCACTTCTCCCTTCCTCTTCCTTCTCCTCCTCCCCCCCCCTCTCTCTCTCTCTCTCTCAGATTGGCAATTCAGGAGGGCGTGCGAGCCAGTGTCTGTAGCAGGAAGTCCCGCAAAGAGAGGAAAACCCACGGCTTCTGAGGATAGCTGGTTAATAGCCGGGAAACCTTGCAGTGACCTGTTAGGTGCCGCTGGCTTTGATTGGCAGTTAGCGACGTGAGCACACACACACACACACGCACACACACAACTGTCGGTGCTCCGGCAGAGACAGCGTGTATGGAAGGGGGTGGGGGGGGGAGAGAGGGGTGTAACTCCCATCTTACCAACAAACAACAAATATAATCAATACTCTTGTGTTCTTCCATTCTCTCCCCCCCCCCCACCTCCCTCCATACAACCCACATACTGACACCATGAAATTAGCGCCCTCCTCCCCTCCCTCCCCCCCCCCCCCGAAGTACACGTCACCACCTTCTACAAAACCAGGTTGCTACACTGCTTCACTTCAAACTGGCTGAATAGTTTCTTGGTCTCTTCTGTCACTGGCTGCACTGACTGGTGTTTCATTTCCTCTGTCACTGAGAAAAGGTCAGTTCTCTGCCACTTTCCACTGTCACTCATAACAAGTCCATTTTCTGTCACTTTTCACTGTCACTCATAACGTCCATTTTCTGTCACTTTCCTCTGTCACACATAACAATACCATTTTCTGTCACTTTCCACTGTCACTCATAACAAGTCCATTTTCTGTCACTTTCACTCATAACAAGACCATTTTCTGTCACTTTCCACTGTAACTTGTACCACGACCATTTTCTGTCACTTTCCACCGTCACAGACAAAACGTCAATTTTCTGTCATTGTCCCCTGTCAGTATATTGTGTTTTTCCTTTGTCACCATGTCTTGACCAGTTCTCTTCATAGGCGTGTCAAGTTCCGTTACCTTCACTGCCTCAACCTGAGTGTAACTGTCGATATGTTAATTTTCATTTATGGATTTTGGGAGGAGGATGTGTGTGTGTGTGTGTGTGTGTGACAGTCAGAGAAAGAGAGAGAGAGAGAGAGAGAGTGTCTGTGAGAGTGAGTAAGTGAGTGAGCGAATAGAGTGAGCGAGAGAGTTGGTGAGTAAGTGATAAAGCGTGAGTTGGCGAGGGCTGAATGAAGTCAGATCTGATATTGCGACAACCAAAGACGATGGAAAGTTCTTGAGCTGGGGGGGGGGGGGGGTGAAAATTGTGGGGAGCTCGTAGAAGCAAAGTTGGGGGGGGGGGCGGGGAGAAGGCTAGGTATCGCACGGTCAGGAAAGGGGTGAAACGGGAATCCTCAGACGCCGCACTGGGAGGATGGGTACGGAATATGGCCTACATGACAGAAGACGACGATGACCCACTTTACTGACCTCACACCCTTGTCCACCGAGTTAGATTGTTTTTGCCAAAACATCTGGGTCCTAAAGGATGAGTGACGCTGGTCCATTACTCGTCATCTTCTCTACACCCAAACTCCCAATAAACCAGTGGTTATCGCGCTGTGCGAAGTCGCCGCCCCAGTTTACAAGTGTTCTATGTCCACTTTTCGGAAATAATCAGTTCGGTTATTGTCATCAGTTGACACCTGGCATATCTCTATCAATTTCAAGCCTATACCCTCCCTCCATAAGACGGTGACAATACACTTCATTATTATTTTGTTGTTCAGAGAAACTGAAACTCTGAGGTCAAATATCTGACGGGCGGAATCAAGGGATATAGAACACTTGAGTAGAAGGGTGACAAAGTCACAGAATCTCACTCCCAGGAATGGCATTCCCCCCCCCCCCCTCCCTGCGTGGATCACTCCCACTACAGGCCAAGACTCCCCCCTGGCACCCAGACTGAGCCAGACTGAACCAGACTCTGACCACTAAATGGACATTTCGTGTCCACTTGTCTCATCTATCAGCCCTGTCACTGACTGGATGCCTCAACACGCCCAGACACGGGGATTGTCCACGACCACGTGACAGGGGAGCACAACTTTCTGTTTTGGGGTGTGGGTGTAAGGTGGAAATGGGGTTGGGAGAGTGAGGAGTTGAACGTGAAGGGAGGAAGGAATGAACTGGCAAAAGAAATGGAATACATGAGTGAAGACCGACAAAAGTGATAGAAGCAATGACAGCAAAGGCAACGCGGTTTGGGGGTGTAGTTGGGGGGTGGGGGGTGGGGGGGGGTGGGGGTGGGGATGGCATGGGTTGCCTCAGCGTAAGTAGGGCAAATATGACAAAATGAAAAAGTTGTATGTAGCAATTTTGACTTTGCTTCAAGCCTTGCTGCGGCCCCCTTCCCCTTTTCTGTTGTTTTCATAGTATCAGACCAATCAGTCAGTTTCATCCGCAGTCACATATTTCAGTAACTTTCACTAACAGTCATCCAGGGATCAGTCAGATCTGCGCACAATACATGCTCTTACCTACCCAACCAAACCCACTCTAACTTCCCAACGACACTGTAATTGTACATAACAATATCTGTCCCTTCCTTTAGTTTTTTCTTTACCCCGTGTACCCCCCCCCCCCCCCCGCGCTTTCTAGTTGAAACCTGTTATGTTTGGTCATCCACATCAGGGAGATGTACAGAGTCCGTGAATTTCCTCACCTAGCCACTGACGAGCAAGTTCCTGGTGAAGGTGGGTCGGTGTTGAGTGATGGCATTGCCAAAGGTGGTTGTACTGACGTATGTTATGTATGTCAATATTTGTGTACGTGTAGGTATTTTTGATTGTGGTGGTGCTGGTTTCATGGAGTTACCCAGACAGGCGTGGCTATGCTGGTAATGCAGCAATCTGTAAGTGCCAAAATGGCTCTGGAGTCCCGGTCTAGATTTGCAGTCTCTCTAGCAAACTAGGCTTTTTATAGCATACGTTTCTTATTGCGAAAGTTTCAGTAGTGTAACGGAGCATCCACACAATGTGTAAGCTCGGGGAAGAAAGGCGGCTGGTGGGTCCGGATGGTGTGTGATGAATATGTTTCAATTAAGTTAAGGAGGAATTAAAATCTGAGAGATCGATTTAAGTTACTTCTCCTTCTTTTTTTTTTCTCTCAAGAACCCCCCAAAAATTGTACAATTTATGCTTTGTATCAAATGAAATAAGTCTAATAGTCCCATTACAATGTTCAAATGCCAAGGCTTTACTATGGATATTCACCATTCTGATGGATCTACACTCGCAAAAAAAAAAATGGGGGGGGGGGGGGGGGTTGAACCCAAATGAAGGGTGTGAAAAGGATTTATTGGGGGGGGGGGAGAGAGGGGTTTAAAAACCTAGAGTACATTCTATTCGGATGGCTCCATGTGATAGCTAACCCCTTCATTAGACCTGACATTGTACGTCACAAAAGATTGTGCATATTGAGATATGATTAAATTATCATACAAGTAAAGCAAGTAAATTATCACAAGAGGTAAATTATCATTATAAAAATGAAGCCTGTTCAATTAGTGAATACGTCTGACTTGGATGTACCTTGTTGTATGTCTTTGTGTATTCAAACATGAGTGTGTATATATTATTATGAACAACGAATATCTGTGTTTTTCTATTCATAGAACATTGTAACATATAATATGTAAATGAAGAGGAAAGGTCACATTTCAAGGGGTATGCAAATGCAGGGCTGTCAATGGAAAATGATGCCAACCCCTGAACTTGGCTGAGCAGAATGCCATTCACGCCTACGCCCCTTGTTTCTGACCAATGGCTTCTTCTCGTCTGAGCGTACAAAACCAAACAAACCATACTTTTGACTTGACAATTCTCGCTGTTTTGCAGAATTTACGATTATTTTAAATTCCCTCTAATTGGTTACACTTCTGTTCAAGATGCAATGTACTTGGTTCTAGACAGTGGCAGATTTACTATGAAACTAATGAAACTTAAGCTTCAGGGCTCCTAATCCCGGAGGGGTCCTGATGAAACTTTTTTAATAAGTGAATTTTGAATGTTGCCCTATTGTTGCTGGTTGCGAAGGGATCCCAAAACAGTTGAAGCTTCAAAGTCTCAAAAAGTTTAGGTTCGCCACTGGCTGTAGATGGATATTGAAAACACAGATGACGGATCTTCCTCAATCCGGAATTTCTGTGTATCCGCGGAACTCTGACAGCCCTGCAAATGTGAATATATCTCTAGGTACTCACCACAAACTTGTACTCCGTTTCCAACATAAATTCAGTCAGTGTGTAGTTCTGTGCCGTTGTGTAGCGTGTTTGAACTGCGTTGTCTTCAGTGGTTGGGTAGTAGCGAATCTGGAACTGTAAGACACGCCCCTTCATGCCAGTCGGTACCTCCCAGCCAATGGTCAAACGTTTAGGGCCCATACTCAACTTTCTCAGACCAGTGATTTTACCTATAAAACATACAGATCATTAGTGAGTAGTCTGTGTGCAGTTGGTGTGTTGTTGATGTGTGGCTGTAGTTGGTATGTTGTTGATGTGCAGCTGATAATCATTTTGAGATGGGACGTTATAGTGGAGCACAGTCTAATACAAAGCCAAACAGAAAATACTGTGTTCACTGTTCAGCTATTGCTTTCTTTGTAAAAAAAAAACAACAAACTACTCTACAGCCTTTTAAGTGCATGGCCAATGTGTCACACAGATTGACTTATCTTGTTCTGATACTGTCAGATGTGGAAAGTGAGTCACTCTGTGGCTGTTCAAGGCTTGCTGGCAGTAACATAATGTTAGAAAAAGCGTTAAAAATTTGGATTTTTTGTAAACCAAACAATTCAAGAGACTGTGATGAAAGGAAACAATTACAAAGTTACACAAGCCCACCACTGAGGAAATGCATTACCGGCATTAGATATTGTCAAAGTTTTAAAATTTTCGGCACAGGTGCCTGAAGGGCTAGTAAGTAACTGGTGTGTGATTTATGTGTTGTAGGTGACCAGCTGGTGTGCTGCTGACACAAGATGTCAGTGTGTGTGTGGCAAAGTGCACTGACTCACCAAGAGACTGTGTCATGACACGAATGCTCACAGACTGAGCTGTCATGGCGCTGACGTTAGTGACGCCATTCTCGGCGAAGATGCTGACGTCATACGTCTTGCCTGTGTCCAGGTTGGTCAAGGTCACCCTGAAACAGAACCGAGGTCACATATGAAGGTCAAGTTCAGATAGGCCTACAGAATACGTGATCCACACTTACTTGATGAACATTACATAAAAACAGTATTGACGCAATATTCTTGCTATTATAGCGACGTGGTTGCCATAGAGACAGAAAGCAGTGCACAAAACAATATCAACTGGGCCATCTTGTTAAACTGTCAAACAGTTGCCATGGAGACGGTAAACATAACAAAAAAACAATATCAATTCAACATCCCTGGTATAAACCAATGGTTGCCATGGAGACATATCGCCTTGCCCTGTCTTCCTCCCCTCCCGTTTCCCAGTTTTTCACCCGATGTTGTCAGTTAAAGAACTTCCACGCTAATGTAGTGAGTGACCCCACTGGACACCTGCAATGTTCTCACTTCATTCACTGAGCTTCAAAGATATATACGTGAGTGACCAGTCTCTACCACAGCAGTATATTTTGGAATCGGCGTGAGCATCAGCTGGCTTCGCATAACTCAGGTGATCTCTGCTCTCATTTCTGCTATTGATCGGTTTCTTTACCCTCTTTGTTATCCTCCGTTGACCCTCGTCCGGCCCCCTCCCCCCTTTCCCACCATACACACTCCACATAATAATGACTCTTACCCCCCCCCCCCCCCCCCCACCTCTCTCGTTCAGTCTATTGTTATCTTTTGGTGTCAGTCTTTGACCCCCTGCCTCACCTTCCTGCCCCACAAACTTTTCACATCACTCCCCCCCCCCCCTCCCCCTGATCTAGATATCATAAAAGATAAAATATGAAAGACACATCACATTATTGAAAGATAAGATTTGACAGTCCAAAAACTCTCCTACTGATTTCAACTCATTCAATAAACAATATCTCACTATGAATACCTTTTTGGGTACAAAATCAAACTCCACTGGGCTTACACAAGCTCATGGCAGGGGCTTAAAAGAAGATGCAAAGGAGGGGGTTTGAGTTTGAGTTCTAGTTTTACGGCGGGTCCGCACAATAACGGTCATTTCGCGCCCTTCACCGTCTGTTTTGTACTTGATCCGTGTTTGGTATTCACAGCCTCGTCAATCTAAATGTCACGAATAGAATTCACTAGTTGCGTACAAATTTTATTACATTGGTCAAATTCTCAAAAGTCGTTTTGAAAATCCGCCCGCCACTAGCGTTCAACTTCTCTATCCGTTGTTATCAGTTGTTGACAACCCCCCCCCCCCCTCTCTCTCTCTCTCTCCTCCCCGTACACTTTGCACACCCCCCCCCCCATACCGTGACACTGCCGGATAGCTAGTCTGGTTCTGTGTGTGCCGCCCCTGTATGATCGGCTTTGCAGTGAGAGTTGCAAGACTCAACCTGACAGTCCCTGGGACAATCAACCCGATCGGCTGTCACTCATCATTAACTTCCTACACAGGGCGGCCTCTCCGGTACACTCTCTCCTCCTCTACCTCACCACACATACACGTACGCACACAGAGACACACGCGCAGACACACAGATAGCCGTACAATCCATGCCAGGCACACGGAAGGCACACGAGTTAAGACCACATGGTGACAGATCACGGTTTGTAGGCATTCTGCACTGCTAAACTGTCTGTCTTTCATGCTGGCCGTGGAGAGACAGTGAGAGAGAGAGAGAAGGAGAGAGAGAGAGAGAAGGGGAAGAGATGACAGAGAGAGAAAGCAGAGAGAGAGAAGGGGGAGAGATGAGACAGACAGAGAGAGAGAGAGAGAGAAAGGGAAGAGAGAGAAGGGGAGAGACGAGACACACAGAGAGAGAGAGAGAGAGGGGGGGGGGGAAGAGATGAGACAGAGAGAAAGTAGAGAGAGAGAGAGAGAGAGAGAGGGGGGGAAGAGATGAGACAGAGAGAGACAGAGAGAAAGTAGAGAGAGAGAGAGAGAGAAGGGGAGAGATGAGACACAGAGACAGGGAGGGGGAAAGAGAGAGAAAGACAGAAGATAATACAGAGAGAGAGAGAGAGCGGGGACAGAGAGAGAGAGAGGGCGGGGAGAGAAAGAGAAAGAGAGGGAGAATGTGTGCTGGGGGGTAACGACTGTAAATTTAGCAAACAGAAACTGTAGACAAACAAACACACACAAAGAGAAGTGACAGGAGGCGCCTGAGACTGATGCAGAGAGAGAGAGAGAGAGAGAGAGAGAGAGAGAGAGAGAGAGAGAGAGAGAGAGAACTGAGGGGCGGGTGTGTGTATGGTGGAATGAACAAAGAGGGAATAAGAAAGGAAGCGTATTTTGAAACTGACCGCTCCACTGGGGTTGTCCTTCGAGCGTTGTGGAATTTTGAAAGTTTGTTTTTGTTTGGGATGGGAGGTATGCGTGCTGTCTGCATCTCTTCCATCTAGCTGCTCATGTCAAATACATCTGTATTGTAAGTGCTGTCGTGGTCTTGTCAGATGGACGGCCGCTCAGTTGATGGACGGATGGATTGTTGGAGGATGACGGGACGGGTGGGTGGATGGATGGATGGATGGATGGATGGACGGGTGGAAGTATGGGTGGATGGGTAGATTACTATTGGAGGGAGGGGAGGGTGGTGGATTGATGGTGACGTGGTGGACACGATTAGGTAGACAGATGTGTGTATGTGAGCGGGTGAATGAATGGATGGATGGACGGGTGGAAGGGTGGATGCATGAGTAAACGGGGGGGGGGGGTGGCTGGCTGGCGTAGACGGGTGTTAGAAGGCAGGATGGATAAATGAGTAGTGGATATGGGTAGTACACTGATAGATGAGTGGTCGCATAATATATGGGTGCATAGCTGAATGGATGGATGAATGGGTGTGTGGGTGTCTAGAGAAGCAGGATGGATGGATGGATGGATGGATGGATGGATGGATGGGTGGATGGATGGATGGATGGATGGATGGACGGACGGATATATGGATGGGTGGATGGAAGGATGCATGGACGAGTGGCATCCCAGATGACGGAACAGAGAGCTCAATCAGAAATAATCTTAACTATCCTACAATGCGAGACCAGTACTCACTTGGTAGTGTTGAACCCACGCCATCCGGGCATGTACAGCACGTCGTTACTGCATTTCTGGCACACAATCCGGTAGTTGAGGTCAAGGCGACCGCCAAGTTCAGTGGGTGGGTCCCAGGTCAAAGTCACACTGGTAGAACCCTGACTGACAATGGAAGGGTTGCGGGGAGCGGAAGGTGGTTCTGGGGAAGAGGCGGGTGATACACGAGATAAACACAATGTGAGATGATCTAATGGTAAATTATGCGAAATGTGGAGAGAGAGAGAGAGAGAGAGAGAGAGAGGGGGGAGGGAGAGAGAGAGAGAGAGAGAGGGGGGGGAGAGAGAGAGAGAGGGGGGGGAGGGAGAGAGGGAGAGAGGGGGGAGGGAGAGAGGGAGAGGGAGAGAGGGAGAGAGAGAGGGGGAGGGAGAGAGGGAGAGAGAGAGAGAGAGAGAGAGAGAGACAGAGAGAGAGAGAGATATTCACTGATACAGAATGAAAGACAAATTGAAAGAGAGAAGATGTAACAGTGACGATAACAGATAAAATAATGAAAGATTTAGTAATGAGAAATGATGTAACAGATTTGAAGAGAGATAAAATAATGAAAGATTAATGATGAGAAATAACATAACAGATTTGATGAGAGATAAAATAACGAAAGATTAATGATGAGAAATAACCTAACAGATTTGATGAGAGATAAAATAATGAAAGATTAATGATGAGAAATAACCTAACAGATTTGATGAGAGATAAAATAACGAAAGATTAATGATGAGAAATAACATAACAGATTTGATGAGAGATCAAATAATGAAAGATTAGTAATGGCAAACACAGCAGCAGATATGGTGAAAGTTACAACAATGAAAGATTAAATTTTTAATGATAAGAAATGCTATGACAGACATGATGAAAGATAAAGACTGAAAACTTGATGGTAAATTACGAGACATCACGTTAAATTATAAGTGCCTAAAACTACAATAAGGGATTTCACTCGCCAGCACAAAGTATCTCTCCTTAAACTGGGTTTTCATGTGTACGGAAACGTCAAAAACCGTTCACGTCGTGAAATAGAAAGAACGTTTTCATAATATGTACGGAAGCGCCATACAAAAAAAAACCCAACAACGTTCAAGCAGTGAAATAGAAAGTACGTTTTCATGTGTACCGAAATGTCAAAAACGGCTCAAGTAGTGAAATAGAAAGAACGTTTTTATATGTACGAAAACGTCAAACACCGTTCAAGTAGTGAAATAGAGAGAACGTTTTCATATGTACAGAAACGTCAAAAACCGGTCAAGTAGTGAAATAGAAAGAACGTTTTCATGTGTACCGAAACGCCATTTTTACTCATGGAAACAGCTTAAAGAATGCCTTTTCGATCTAAAATCCCGACGTCGTAGAACTTTAATACACTCATGGTTTAACTGACGATGCATGGAAAGTTACGTTACCGACGAGTCGGATAATTGTAATGCCCTCAAACGGATTTAAGTATCCACTTTGTCCATCTCTAACCAGTGACGCCAATATTTTCATTTTTTTCCTCTCATATCATCAATATTCCCCTCGGCGTGGTTCCTCGGCGGTGACGGATCAAGGTAGACATTATACATCGCACTATATCTTGTGTGGGCGTCTTTGTTCTCTGACCGTAAGGTCAGACTGTACATCAATCTTGACCTTGCCTTTCACCACAGAAGACAAAACAACTACTAAAGGGCCATCCATACAGTACGTATGCTCAATATTGGCGATTTTCAACAACTCCTCCACTCCAAGGTAACAACAGAGGGTTTGAGGATCGGGTTCCAAGCTCCGCATATGATAATATTAACCTCGCGTTACTGTACTTAAGAGCGACGTAAATCCTCAAAACACAGAGACAGGGGGGGGGGGGGGAGAGTCAGAGAGAGAGAGCGAGAGAGAGACACACACAGACACGGAGCGAGTCAGACTGACAGAGAGAGAGAGAGAGAGAGAGAGAGAGAGGCGAGAAGAGAGAGAGAGAGAGAGAGAGAGAGAGAGAGAGAGAGAGCGAGAGAGAGAGAATGCGAGAGAGAGTCTCATAGGCATGAGACCTGTCCTCACAAACTTTAGCCGAGTGACCAAAGGCTGCGCAAACGCATCCCGGATGTCGTATAATAAATGAGCGTATGTAAAAAAAATCCCAAAACCGAGAGAGAGAGAGAGAGAGAGAGAGAGAGAGAGAGAGAGAGAGAGGAGGAGGAGAGAGGAGGATGTGTGTGTGTATGAGAGAGATGGGGAGAGAGGATGAGAGAGGGTGAGAGAGAGGGTGTAGAGAGAGAGAGAGAGGGTGTGTGTGTACGAGAGAGATGGAGAGAGAGAGAGAGAGAGAAAGTGTGAGGGACAGGGTGAGAGAGACAGTGAGAGAGAGAGAGAAAGAGAGGGTGTATGTGTCTGTGTGTGTGTGAGCGAGAGAGAGAGAATGAGAGTGAGAGAGAGAGAGAGAGAGAGAGAGAGAGAGAGAGAGAGAGAGAGAGAGAGAGAGAGAGAGAGAGAGAGAGAGAGAGAGAAACCCAGCTGAATGAGACCCGCCCTCACAAAGTTTTAGCCGAGTGACTGCCGGAAGCCGAACATTCCGGCCAATCTCTACACATCCCGGATGTGGTCACATAAATGAGCGTATGTAAAAAAATCCAGAACTGATCAGATACATGGCTTTACGTCGCGATCGCTCCCCGGGTCATTAATGTTGCATACAAGTGATGTTGGAACAGGCCGAGAGTAAACGAAGCGCTCACTCACAATCCATGAATAGGCAATTTCTGTGGCCGCTGACATAGGCTCTAGGCGGCTATCGGCGCCAGCCTACACTATAACCTCTTGTTGTTTTATTTAAATCTCGGCTATTTGATGGGTTTCCTAGCTAGCTCGCCGTCTCAGCTTCCAATGTTGGTCAGCGCCGAGTTCTGTGAATCTCTCTCTCTCTCCCTCTTGTTTTTTGTCCAAACTGTGGGTCGAGGCTAGAGGAGGGTGACACGAGAACGGGAGGGACAGAAAAGAGAAAAACCATGCAAGAGGTAGGGAGAGACAGATTTAGAGTGGGACGGGGGGACTTCATGGATGGCAAATTGAGGTTTGGGTAATGTTATTGGAAAATAATATCATAATGAAGATATCATGCGAGATCTAAATACAGATCTCTGTCACTGGCTCTGTCATCATGAACCCATACAAGCGTAGGCATAGTTTGCAAAATTGCAGATCACAATTCTTTCATGCCAATCGTTCTAGGAACATTTTTAAAGCAAATTTTGTTTTCTTCTACAGATTAGGGAAAGTGTAACATCTAACATGGATTTTTTAAATATATAATTAAAAATGTACTTCAGATGAAGAATATATATTTCAAGTATAACAGTGTTTAACTGTCTTGTAAAATTAGGTCCTTCGCATACTTGCGATTTCGTGATGGGGAAATTATGGGAGAATGGGCATCAATGGGAGACTGGATGTCAAATGGGGGTTGAAGGGGATTTATGTAAAGCAAAGGGTGTGCGAGATAAAGGGTCACTGTAGAAGACTAAAGTGGAGAACAGGAGACAATACAATCTGATGGAGACTGGGAGACTTTAACTTTGATTTTAATGACGCGTAGGCACGATAACGGCCACCCTTCGTGTTTATTTCGGGTATTTTACTGCACCTTGAGTTTCACAACCTGATGAAGTAAAACTGTACGAAAAAAAAAATCTCACGACAAAAGACCGGCGGGAGACAGCAGGAGGCACCGGGTCTCAAAATGGGTTCCAGGGTATTTTGTTCCAGAGCTTTGTAGAAGTGCCACAAAATTGCTAGGCCACAAACGACATCTATGAGAAGCCGGGAAATCATGAGTAATCTGGAACAGCCCTGGACATTCCTAGGCGAATTTTGTCAGAGGGTTCAAGAATTTGAACATGTCGACACGATAACGGCCACATTGTGCTCGGAAGAAGAAGGACGATAGACAGAACATAACAGAATGATAGGACAGAAGGAGACTCTACCAGAGCACCCTCCAACCCCCCATTCAAGCCGCCATATATTCAGTGGCGGATCTATTACGGAAATAAAGAAGCCCAAGTCAGGGCTCCTAATCTCAGAGGGGCCCTGAAGAAACTTTTTGTAACGAGTGAATTTTGGATGTTGCCCTATTGTTGTTGGTCGCGAAGAGGCCCCGTAACAGTTCAAGCTTCGGGGTCCCAAAAATGTAGGTCCGCCGCTGGATATACACTGTATTTCAACAAGGTTCGGTTGCTCCAAAAGTTTGGGAAACGCTGCCCTGCCCTAGACTGACCAATCTTCCCGCCGTAAATAAATTTCCCCCCTTATCCAATTCTGGAACTAAATGTCTGGATCGATGCCAGATCGCCGTCAAACTTTTCAAACTTTCAGTGCAGACGTGAAGATGAAAAGTCAGCAATGGCGGGAAAGGCCGCGCCCAGAGAGCAGACGACAACCAGCGCGTGGAAGGAGGTCAAACGTACTAGAACCAATCAGCGCACGGTCCATCTCCAGTCTTAGACCGATCACATTTTTGTCCCGTCACATGTACTGTATTGGCCTCTACCGGCGGCCCCAGAAAGACCGGAATATCCGCTAAAGGCGATAAAAGCTGCACTAGATAACATTTTAGTGCCTTTTTTTTTCCATGAGAAAGTAATGGTTATTTTTCTGACTTTTTTCGACAAATGAAATTCTAGGATATTCTTGTCCCACTGTTTGTTCCCATCCCCACCGCTTGAATTTATACTTAAGTTTCGGAAACTCATTACTGTAACATGCCTGAAAGACAGGACAAGAACGAAATAGAAAGAAAGAACTAGACTACAGATAGACACACGACAGACAGGCTGACTGACACACAGACAGATAGACTGAGATTCTGGAAAGTTCATTATGCCCAGAAAAGCTTGAGCACATACTGGACAGATCAACGGACAGACTGATAGACATTCACAAAATTGACTGACTTACGTGTACATGGTGTAGACTTGGGGTCTTTCGGACTCCGGTAATATTTCAGTTGACAGGTACACTCGGGTGCCCCACCGGTTGAGAAACTGAAGCCTGGACACTGGTGGCATGGCCCGACGCCTTCTGACCATTTGTACTGTCCAGACGGGCAAGCTGTATGGTGGGTGTCAAGTGGAAAGGGGGTGGGGGTGGGGGATGAAAAAAGAAAAGAAAACGATATCATAAAGATACTTAAATAACCCCCCGAGCTTCTGCTCACCTATATTGATTTCTTAAATAACGTACATGGGAGTCAAAGTTCATTCTCTCTGTCGAAGTGGTTCATCCACACAGACTCACAGACAATAGGGACAGAGTGCATGCTTTAATGACATTATGAACTAGCAGTTAATTTTCAGATCATGACTTACTATACAGACCATGCAGCCAAAATGCAGTGGGCATTTTATGACCTGTTTTATGGTAAATTTCTGAAACTGAATTGTTGGCCATTTCGTCAACAAAATGGTTATTTTGGCCACCCAGCCAAATCTAATTCTGAAGTTAACCCTGGCCCTAATCCAGCAACATTCCGAAAAAGTACTGTGCAAACAAAACTTAGCTTTACCACCTGCCCCCCAAAATGGGCCCTCTTTATTTTGAAAGATCAGTTCACAGTAAAGTTTCTCATTTCAAAGCCGAATGCAGATCGAGGTGGTTTGATCAGTACAGATTAATAGCCTACATGTGTAATTTAGCCGGTGTGTCTGTCTCTCTGAAACGTAAAGGACTGGACATGTAAATTTTTTGCAAGAGCGTTCAGTGTCACGCCGATCTTCTGTCACTCCGTTCTAGAATCATACATGTTACTACAGACAAATCTCATTTATTACATGGTTCCTATTAGTAGGGGGAATTAGGATATAATTGTGCAAATTAATGAAGAAAGCACCAAATTTCGCACAGACTATGCTAAAGCCACCAGGAACAAATGTTGCTATAGAACCACTCTGGCAAATTTACCGAAATATGATTTTGAGGACCCTAAATATTTCCCTATATAAACTATATTAAAATCAGGGGACATAACTGCGGAAATAGCGTTGAGACTGGTATTTTGTGTTAGGAATATGTTTGTTTCGCGGGGCCACAAAAACGTAAATAATCGAGGTTTTCTTTAAAGAAATTGATATTATGAAAGAGGATTGATAAATCTGTAAAAATTTTGAAAGATTTTGAAAAATTTTGAAAAAGAAATGCATTTTGAAATCGAAACGCATCAATTAATTTGCTCCCACATTAATCTCGGTCAGCCTGTGTGTGTGTGTGTGTTTCTTCGACTCTCTCTCTTTCACCCTCCCCCTTCTCTTTCTGTTTCTCCCCAACCCCACCCTTTTCCGTCTCTGTCCATCTTTTTGTCTCTCTGTCTCTCCCCCCCCCCCACCCCTTTCCATCTCTATCTATTTGTCTCCCTTCTACCTCTCTCTGTCTCCCTCATTCTCCTCCTCCTGTCTCCCTCTTTTTGTGTCTCTTTCTCTGTTTGTTTCCCTCTGTCTGCCCTCCTCCCCTCCCTGTCTTTTCCTTTCTCTCCCCCGTCTGTGTGTCTGTTTGTCTGTTTGTGTTTCTCTTTCTAGGTTTTCTTCTCCCTCTCGCTCTATCTCTTCCTTCATCTGTATGTGTGTGTGGGGGGGGGGGAGGGGGTATCTCTCCATGGTCTCTCCCGTTCTCTCTATCTCTTAGTCTCTCCCATTCTCTTCACCTTCTGTAAGTGTGTCGTTTTTGCTTGTATCCTTGCCCGCTCTGTGTGTGTGTGTCTCTCTCTTCGCCTCTCTTTCTCTCTATCTGTGTGTACATGTGTAATGTGTGTGTGTGTCTCTCTCTCTTTCTTTTTGTCGGTCTCTTCCCCCAGCTCTCTGTCTTTTTCTTTATCTATGTGTCTTTTTTTTCTTTCTGTCTCTGGATGCCTTTTCCCTCCCTGTCTCCTTCTCTCTCTGTCTTTTCCCCCTTCTCTCTGTGTCTCTGACTCTGCTTTTCCCCCCTTCTCTCTTTGCGCCTGTCTCTCTCTGTCTTTTTTCCCATTTTCTCTGTGCCTCTGTCTCTCTCTCTCTCTGCCTTTTCCCTCTGCTCCCGGTCTCTCTGTCTTTTCTCCCTTTGCCTCTGTGTGTCTTTTCCCCCTGCTCTGTCTCTCTGTGTTTCTGTCTCTTTGTCTCCTGCCCCTGCTTTCTGTGTCTCTGTCTCTCTGCCTTTTCCCCCTTTCTCGTCTGTGTCTCTGTCTCTTTGTTTTTTTTTTTTTTTTCCTTCTCTCTGTGTCTGTTTCTGCCTATTTCCCCTTCTCTTTATGTCTCTCTCTCTCTCTCTCTCTGGCCCCCTGTGACCTCTCATCCCCTCTCCTGGCCTCGCTTCCTCTCTCGCTCTCCCTTCCTCCTTCCTCAAAGTAGTCGCTATTTTTCCAGTCTACTTAATGCATATCAACAATTTTCCGTGGTCCTACCGCTTTCTCTCTGCTATAATACAAGTGACTGGCTGTTCTGCCCGGCTATCTGGACCAGGAATATGGACGGATAACAATAACACGGACTGTGATGGTCCTGAATTTTTTTTTGTGTGGTTTTTTTTTATACAAATGCTGTCCAGAATTTCTCAGAAAGTATTTTCTGGCGAAATGTGGCCGGAAACATAACAGTAGTATCCACCGATCGGTCAGTGATGTTTCTGTCATGGCTTTGGCTGCTTCTGCAGTCCGCAACAACATTTTTTTTTATCGGCTTCCTTTTGAAGATTGGTAGAAAATGATGCATTAGCTAGAACATCGGACCTTAAATTGAAATGGCAATCATCGACAACTTTTTTTACCAAACATCAATGCAAGAAGTCTGCAGAATATTATTTTTCATTTCCTATGTTGATTTTTCTTTCATAGACATGGCATTAGTAGTAAACAGTGATGCTTCTTTCGCGGATCATTCATCGTGATGCGTCTCTGCCATAGTCACTGGTCAATGAACCCCTGGCACAGAATTCTTCCAATTGTTTCAAGTCTGCGGACATTCTCATAAATTTCATCTCCAGCTGTTTCACTAGTATCGAAGTTAGTTAGAACGGGACTATTGGCCTCCAGCACGAGGTTTCTGAAAGCTAACTCTATATGCCATAAAGAAATGTGATAAGAAAACCAAAAATCTAAAGACGTCGTCGCAGCGTCGTGCTATTTGGTCGCATCTTTCAACTGTGCTCAAAATAAATGAAAACGAACACATGTATTTACGATAATTCCAAGATAGAAGCGAACATCACTTTCCGCCATAGAAATATACACAAAAATTGTGGATAATCCATGCTATTCCATCTTGTAAACAGAACAAAACTTAGGGAACACCGCTTACAAGAAATCAAAAGTTCCCGCCGCATCCCGAGTTGGGAGGTGAGATACAAAAATTTATTACCACCGACCCGTCACTGACACGGTGAATCCTTTCATTCGCTCTCCGGAGATGGGTATTAAGTTGCACAGTGAACAGAACAAATTCTCGCATTTTAGTGCGGTGTTGGGGGGACTTTTTTCACCCAGATTATAATTTTCATAACTTTGAAGGCTTATATCTCAGCTCCTAGGCACACCACAGAGTGGTTCTATAGCAAATTTTGAAGCTCCGGTCATGCTGCATCAACTGTAGAAATTTCATGCTTTCTTCATTTATTTGCACAATTCAGGGTTTTCATGCTCCTAATTCCCTCTACTATATTTGGGCCATTCTGACCAACAAGTTCTAGTATATTATACCGTCTGGGTCCACAGCGTGTGGCATTGGATTCTACCATAAACATGTCAAGGGTATGCAAAACAATACGGCGCCATATCGAGAGTGGGAACAAACGCCACTACTGGCTGGCCGTGACACAGGTCATGGCACTGCCAGTGGAGCTGAGGCGTGTCCAAGGTTGACGTCCTCCTTTCCCCCACGGACCCCGGCCTGTGACCTGTTGACAGTGTGTGCTAGGTCCCTGTGTGTGCTTGGCCCAGTGTGTGCCAAGTGTGTTTGTGTAGCATGTCAAGTTGGGATTCTCCGCTTTCAACAATAGGCTGGGACAACAAACGCCGGTCGGGGGACAACAAAGGTGAGACAAAGACGTGTTGACTTGAGACAACAACATTCCTGTCTCTGCCTGGTTACTCTGTCAACCTTACAGGGGAGAACCCTCGGCCTAGCCTCGGTTTGCATAATCAACAAAAGCCTCCAGGCTCCAGCATTCCCCGGGCCAATCAAACAAAGCATCAAGCACAAGAAAAGCTCAGGTTTTTTGGCACAAATGCCTGAATGATTTTTTTCTTCTTCTTAAATGGCCATAGTGTTTGAGAGTGATAGCACTGGCACAGGGAAGAATGCCCGGTAACTTTTGTAATACACCAATCCATGGTTGAATATAGAATTTGAATGTCCTTTCCCACTTTCTCTTGTCTTGTTCTTACGGCCCCGCCGTCCTCCCCACCACTTTGGAGTTGTGTGTGTGTGTGTGGGGGGGGGGGGATAAATTCCCTGTTCAGGCCAATCGCTTTTTGTCTTTCTATCCGTCAAGTCAGCCGGAAAGACTTCTGGCATCTTTTCGCTCTTGTCATTTCAGTATGGCAGCACCATGGCCGGGTCATCCGCTAACAATATGTACTGACCACTCACTGACATCATCAACTGACCACTTATTGACACCATTCACAGACCATTCCCTGACACCATCCACTGACAATTCATTGACATCATCCACTGACATCACCAACTGACCACTCACTGACACCATTCACTCACCACTCCTGACACCATCCACTGACCACTCATCGTTATCATTCACTGACATTATCCACTGACCACTCAGTGACACCATTCAATGACTACTCACTGACACAACCAATTTACCATTCACTGACATCTTATAATGACCACCCACTGACCATTCAATGACCACTCACTGGGGCCACCCACTTACCTGTACATTCTGTGGCATCATCATTGCCCTGATACCCCGGGTCACACACACACCCTTGCGGTTCCTCGAACCACTCGCCATCATTTCGACACAGATAGGTCAGCGCCGTCTTTTGCTTGGCGTGCTCCACACACTGGCCGCTTGTACTGACCACTGAGAACAGCTCACCGCCCGTCGGGGTCTCTTGGAAAAAGGCGAAGTTTTTGGTGACGTTTGGGCACGTGATGTAGTACAGACGCACCCGGACCAGGGTCACGCACGCGCCTTCGTCCTGGATAGCAAAGTAGACACCTCGTGGCCCCTGGGGGGTGAGGGCTATTTGCCGGGTTTCTTCGTTATACTCGGGCTGGTTGTAGTCCTGAAAAGGGGAGAACAAAGCCGTCAGAAAGTGAACATATGTGTAGTTTACGTGTCATTTGAGTGATTAGCCTAACATACAGCTGGCTAAGGGGTATCAAGTTAGGACGTCCTATACATATGAATAAATGACGAAATATTCTTAAATCCACAGAAAAACTGAGGGGTCGCAGCAAGGCTATGTGCAAAGTCAAAATCCGGCACAAAGAAAAAGCTGTATGTAGCAAGGCCTCGCGTAAGAAATAACACCCAAACGGTACAATGAAACGCAAACTAGGAGAGAAGAGAGAAAATGCCCATTTCCTGTCTTCTCCTTTAATTTGCGTTTAATTGTATCGTTCCATTTTCTGTCTTCTCTTTTAGATTGCGGTTCATTGTATCGTTTGGGTATTATCTCTTACGCGAGGCCTTGCCACATACAAATTTTTCCCTTTGCCAAATTTTGACCTGACACATGAATAAATGGTCTCTCTCCCCCCCCCCCCCCCCCCCCCCCCGACCCCGGAATATTTCCGCCCTACAAAATGGACAATGTCCAGTTGGGAATTGTTTAACCGATAACGTTCCAGGTTTGGAAACTCCTGTCTGTACGCTCCACTTGCTCCTCATCTCATGTAAACGTTAGCAGAATGATGGAGTTTGAATTTGAGTGCGGAAAAAACCATGACGTCACGACAACTGTCACATAGTGCTGGGAGAAAACGTGACAACACACAGAATGAAACAGAATGATAGGCGGGAGGAGACACCACCAGAAGCGCTCACCAACCACTCGCTCACTGGAGATGGAAATTGTGAAAAACAACAGCAACACCAAAAACAACGAAACTAAACTAGATTTGTTGACTAACAAATTTGAACTATTGGACTTTAGAGATTAGGGATACATGCAGGTCTTAGGCGCTCCTGTCCTGCACATTAAACACTTTAAAAAAAAAAAAGTATTATTCTCATATGAAGCACGTTTTTCCACAGAATTACACTCAAAATGTATCAAGCACAAACCGCCTTACGTAAGTACTGACAAGGGCAGAGTACATGTTAAATCCGCCATTAGAAAACAGACACACAAACTGGGGAACTATAGACTAGCACACAAAAACATACAGTGTGTATCTGAGAGACACAGAGAGGGAGGGAGAGAGAGAGAGAGAGAGAGAGAGAGAGAGAGAGAGAGAGAGAGAGAGAGGGGAGAGACACAGAGAGACGGAGAAAAAGGGGGAGGGAGAGAGAGAGAGAGAGAGAGAGAGAGAAGGGGGGTGAACGGGGGGAGGAGAGAGAGCCAGAGTAATATTTCACGTGTCGAACCCCCCCCCCCCCCAACTTCATCCAACCAACAGATAGACAAAAAGAAAGGTGCAAATTTGCATAACTCACAGCAAAGAGCTTGTCAGCAGCAATTTTGTCCACCCGTCTGTAGGTCAGAGCGTCCCAGGACGGCCTCTGGGTGTTGGCGAAATCCGAGTCTGCTTCAAAGTAATACAAGTTAAATGTTTCCTTACACTGCTGGATATTGGACGGGTCCACAATCTTGGAGCAGCGTCTCATGGTGAACCTGGGACACACAGACAAATAACACATATATTATCTGCATTCATTATTTTCGCAAACCACAGACATGTCAACATAGTGATCAACGATAATGAATACATTATATCGGCGACCTCAGTTCTTGTTAAGTTTGTACCATCTCAATTTTCAGAAGAAAAAAAAAAAGCAAAAAAAAAAAAACCCCCCCCAACAAAACTAGAGATCTTTTTGTATGTAGAAGAGGTATAACAAATGTACACTTTGACACTTGTTTAAAATGCGTTGTGGTACTTAATCAAGCTGTTTCACAGTTCCGACTTATTCTAACTCCTTATTGCATAACACAAGGATGGGAACTATTGACAGAAAAATTTCCTGAACCTACGATGAAAAGCCTCAATGCCAACCGTAATACATACGTACACAAAGGCCAAATCAGGTATTCGACAACAAAACAACAACAACAACAAAAATAGTGTTTACCAAGGAAAAAAGACATTAAAAATCCGGAAATCAGGAAAATTCCTGAGAATTCCCATCCCTGATAATAACTAAAGCCGCAAACGTAGCTGTGCAAAAAGTGGAGGTGGAACAAACAAGAACTAAAATCGCGACATCACTGTGAACATTTTGGCGGACTGAGAAAGTGAAGGAATGATAGGACAACATACACATGTCTTTCGCCATAACCTGGGTGTGTTTTTATGTGTACAGACATCATCATTTACAGATGTTTTATTATAGCTTCAAAGAATCGTAATGGATGCAAGATTTTCGCTTCAATGCGAGCTCATTTTTCGTGAGCCCCTTGTAATTTCGTGCCCTACCTAAGTTTCTGCCCCCTAAACAGTCATGTATTTTAAGCTACACTCAGCAGTTGTATTTGTTATTTTCCAATTTGCCAATTTAAGCTTTTACATTCATTGTAAATAAATACTGAACATTTATATAGAGATTTGTCTGTATGTAGGAATGGGGAAATGAAGATGCATCGCGTCAAAAGTAAAAAAAAACATTAACTATAGACATCAATTTGTCAACAATATTATTATTATCAGTAACAAATTGCAGCTATTAAATTCATAATTATTTTCATTGTTCCCATTTGCCATCTAACTGCATAAAAACTTGCATGAAGTGCATTTTGGAAGCAGCTGTGACTGGCGAGGGGCGACAGCATGTTGTAATGTTTCATTCCCTCCCCACTGTCATAGAGGCAACTTGGGACGGGTTTCACAGTTGTAATGGGACATAGATGGGTAAACATACAGCCAAAAAAAAGTTCTGTTGGACTACCGCATCATACTATAATGGACCTAAAGGGTGAATATGTAAGCACCTACAACTCTATGACAACGTGCCCACAAATTTTGAAACTTAGTGAACTGCCTTAACTTTTGACAATAAATTTCGTCAATAAATTTCGTGGACCTACCCGTTTCGGACAAAATTCAATCTTCGAGATTGTATAGTTACGGTTTTCTGCGCCACAATGAAGGTACACGTTTTTGTCGTGTAGAATGGAAAAGTATGGTCGGTTGTGACAATGTGACTACCGTTTTACGAAGACACTATAGATGGTAGATCCAATTGGTTTGAAAACATTTTGTTATCTTCCTTGTGTGAAACGAGTGTGAAACGAGTCTCGCTAGCACTTTTCCTTTATATTGATATTTTTTTTTTAGAGACATCTTGTCCTACAACAACGACATCCTACCTACAATCCCTGAAAGACATGACAGACAGACAGACAAAGAGACAATACTTACGTGAGGTCAATCCGCAATGAATTAGCTCCCCCTCTCTCAATGTAGGGCAACCGTAACCAGTTGTCCACGTTGGACGTTTTGACGTAGCACGACGAGTAAGTTCTGAGAGGCTCAGAGAACCCTTCCATGTTGACGTTGGCTTCCATCCACTGTGAATAGACCAGAACAGAACACACAAGTTTAGCATTGGTAGAATGTAAGGGTAAGTGTCTGAGTTTGTGTTTAGAGAAAGTACGTCGACACGATACCGGTCACACTGACCTGGGAACAAGCAAGACAATAGACAGAATAATGACAATATAGGACAGAAGAAAAGACTCTACCACAAACGCACACCAACCACCCTAGGGGAGCAGAGACGGAACACATGCTGAGACAAGTTTACGCTGTCACGGAATACTACTCACATGACCACCAGTGTACACTTTCATGGACATTACAGAATGTCTCATAGAGCACAGATTGAGAAAACGACATTGAAAAGAGAGTAGGGGGGGAGGTTTAAGTATCGACCCACACTTGATATAACAATTATAGCCGTTCATGTGTCCAGTCACCTAAGAAAAAAACCCTCGTGCACGTACATTTGTCTGCCATGCAAACATTGTGAGCTGACCAGCAATCAGAACTGGACACCTGGGCACCAGTCCAGTCTCGACGTTGAGCGAAGTGTGAGTGCTGGGTAAGATTTGACAGTATGGACAGGGTTGTACGATAGAGAGATAGAGAGAAAGAGACAGAGACAGAAATAGACAGAAGAGAGAGAGAGAAAGAAAGAGAGAGAGAGAGAGAGAGAGAGAGAGAGAGAGAGAGAGAGAGAGAGAGAGAGAGAGGGAGACAGAGAGACAGAGAGGGAGAGAGAGATTGTGTGTCTGTTGTAAAGAGCCAATGGATACATCGGATGAGACAACTCAGCAATAAATGGGAAAGTCCAATGACTGACCATACTAACCAAAGCTGACCGTTTAAAGACAACAGAGAGAGAGAGAGAGAAGGGGGAAGAGAGATGCCACATCGCAGTCTAAGCTCTAAGACACGGCATGTGTAAACATCAATTTTGTCTGTACATCTGTGTGTCAGTTCTTCCGTATAAGTGAAACAAACAAACAAACAGTAATGAGAATGAAGAAACAACAACCAAAAAACGCATGCCATCAAGGCCAGAGTTGGCGCCATATGGGGGGGGGGGGGGTGGGGGTGGGGGAGACAAACACTGAAACAGGTGGAGTCAGTGGACGCAGTGAGGCAGCCCGGAATGTGCCCTTTCCCACTCCCTCAAACACACGCAAGATCTGCTCAGAAAGCAATGAATTCTGCCGTGTCGCACATGTCAATATTGGTCAAATTCACCGCGTAACAACTAACCTTTTATAGAATAAAATATCTTTTATAACTAATCCTTTCTTTTGCTCATCATAAAAAATGAAAAGGAATTTGAAGACCAAATAAACCGGGGCGCAATACCAAATGTTTTCTTGTGTCTACTGTAAAACTTTTGTTTTGGCCTATGCCGTCTTTTCCCCCCAACAGGACAGAATTGTATGACTGTAAACATTCCAGCCATAATGCACGCCGACACTTGCTGGGACTCCACATTCGGGGCCATCTAAAAAAGAAAGTAGCCCCTATCCTTGATTTTTGGCCGTTTTTGATCTCCTGCATCGCCCTCAACCCCGTCCCAGCGGCGAATCTACTATGAAACTAATGAAGCTCAAACTTGAGGGTCCCTGGTCCCATTTTTTCGCGAGTGAATTTTGGATGTTGCCCTGTTGTTGTTGGTTGCGAAGCCCCCCCCCCCCCACCTCCATAACAGTTCAAGCTTCAAGGACCCAAAAATGTAGGTCCGCCACTACCCCGTCCCTACGTATATGCTTTTCACCCCCCCCCCACCACACACACGCGCACTCCTCCCTGTACTATGGTATATGGTATGACCATTACGATGGGGAAAGTCCCTGATCATCCCCCGATGCTCTATAGCTTTCGTTGACATTTAACATTTACTATTTTGGCTGTTTCCTTAGAAATTTGATTGATATTTTGGTATCCTTAATCCACCTCAGTGGACTTTGCCCAGAACACCCCCCCCCCCCCCAACCTTGCACGTAATTCATACATTGGTGGTAATCCCCTCCCCTCCCCTCCCCTCTCCCGGCATAGGCACTTTATGTATGGCCCCTTCCAGCTTCGCTTGTCGTCTCCTTAAGATATCTCTGGTCGTCTCAGCCAGGTACAGTTGCATCTAAATCGTGGCCTTTGTTTTCCAGCCTTACACTGGGGCTGAATGCTCGGCCCTGAACACGCGAAACCCGAGAAGCAACGAGAAGGCAAACGGGCACCAGAGGAAACCACAAGAGCTGATTATCCAGCCGTCAAGCTATCCGGGACACCCACGCATACTGTGTCCAACTTCAAAACCTGATCGCTTCTCTTGTGATTTGAAGACGTAATGGTAATCTTCTCTCTAATGAGATCGGATCTGGGTGGGGTGGGAGTTGGGGAGGGGGGAGGGGATATAGTGTGGAGGCCACTCTCTACTACAACATCAAAATAAATAAATAAATAAATAAACAAAATGTATAAATAAGCGAAGCAAGTAAAATGTGACATTTTACAATTTCAACCAAGAAGAGTTGTTATTGGAAAGAATTTCATTTGTTAATTTTTCTCTTGAGTTCCGTAATAAATCTTTACACAAATCCTTTGGATACCACATGTATCTTGTTTCATTGTTACAACCAATAAACGAGGAAAGTTATAATGATTCAAAGAGTGTAAACGTTATTTAGGGACACCCTGTATATAAACAAAGAGGGCCTGTCACATAAATACATTATAAATAAATACAAAAATGTAAATTAAAAAGTAAATAAATAAACAAAGAAGGCCTGGCACATAAATGAATGAATAAATAAATAAATACATAAATGTAAATAATAAACAAATAAACAAAGAGGGCCTATCACATAAATAAATAAATATAAATAGAACATTAATAAATAGATTGCTGCGGACGGACAACATCAGCAAAGCGCCTATTTATATAATAACCTAACTGTACTAGGGTCTCCCATGTTAAGCCTGGAAGGGTTAGGGGTGGATCCAACAGGGGAAGACAATACGTCGCCCTGAACTATCTAAAAACTGATTTCTCTTCCTTCACTGAATAATTATTTGGTCATCTCCAAAATCTGACTTGGCCTAGTTTTTTCTTTGACCGCGTGATGGCTGAAATGACGTCAGCTGGTGGGCGCAGAATTATTCAGGATGATGGAAATAGTAACAGCCAAGGATAAATTTTGTTTGCTGAGGTCTTGGTTTTCGGAGGATTTCTGACCTTGGCATTTGCCCCATTCTTTTTCTTGTTCATTTTTTATTTGTCGTGTTCTTGTCTTTATTGTATTTGTTTTTGTACACCTGTTTGACACCCCCCCCCCTCCGCCCCCCCCCCCCCGGGAGGGGGGAATTTGTTTCTTCTAAATTTTGCCCGTGCAGCCTGCCTTGTTAAGCCTGCTTTTGTCGACTTCCAACTGCCAAAGTGTCTTTGACGTGCACAAAGTGCACACGGGCCATCCGAGTTTTTCGTCCCATATCCGACAAGACTAGCTAGGTGCTCGATCTTACCTCCCATGGGATCAGGGTCAGGAAATTTCCCCCCAAAATTTCCACTGTGCCTACACCGGCCGGGAACCGAACCCGGTACCTTCGGCATGAGAGGCGAACACTTTGCCTGTAGACCAACGAGCCCTCAAAGGGCAAATTTTTGGGTTGGAAGTACAGGGAAAGATTGGACCAGGCAAGAGACAGAAACCCAAAGCTCGTTGGTTCCCTCTAAGCGCCATCAAATTCTATCTTAACTCGTGTTTTCTCATTTTCAGGCACAGTTGCTAGACCAACTTTCATCACCTCTTCCCACCCCCCCCCTTCTCATTTTTCCCCACCCTGGTCTTCTGTCGCGGCAGCTCCCAACTAACTGCCAGCATCTTTCGAAGACTGGAGGTCGCAGACTGACCACTGGTCACTGGTAATCCAATCAGGGGCATGGACAGTGGTCAGCCCTCCAGCCAAACAAATCACATCTCGGTGTCCACTGACAGTGTGAACTACGTCAATATGTGGCCGGCACTCGGGGGCGGTGGCGGTGGCCTGGGGGCTGGGGGCGAGAGAAGGCAGCAGGTCTAATTTTGCACGTGTTGGTTCTGTATGAACACACTGATCCATATACTTGCTAGAGTAATGTAAAAACAACAGCGCCTCCACCCCTTTCCTTTCTAGCAGCCCAAACATTAGAGTTTGAGTTAAGAGTTTGAGTTTGGAGAGAGCATGACGATACGATAACAGTCATATTGTGCTAGGAAGAAGCAAGACTTCAGACAGGATATAACAGAACGATAGCTATATAGGATAGGAGACTACCAGAAGCGGCCATCAACCACCCCGCCCATACCACTGGAATTGGCCTCACCTACAACAGCTCGAAAAACACCTTATACCATAACGGCTTCTGTTACAGATATCTACGTAAGCCTGATTCATTCGTGAGCCGGTAGAGTAGCTCAAACTTCAACACCATTTTTTTTTTTCTTCAAAAACGGACTCCAGTGATATAGAACACCGTGCACTGGCGTGATAATATTATATTTCGCAGAATATCCATCACACCCCCCCCCCTCCCAGTATCTTGTCTGAATGGGATGCCCTGACGACAACTACCCACCACCAATTTTACTGCCCTCCAACTGAAATGGTTACCCAAGATAAATTTTGATTACTCCAATAATTTTTTCTATCGGTCTGTCTGTATGTCTGTGTGTTTGTATGTCGCCCGGCACCCTCCCTTAAACGCACCAAAGCTCTACCCCTGATCCCTAAACAAAACAAACAAAAAAACTCATATCAAAGCGCCACCCCTCCCCCTTCCTTTCCATGTCCAAAAACACATCAAAGCCCCAGACAAAACGCTACTAATACGGACGCTCTGAGATTTCCCTACACCATTTATTTCCCCTCACGCGGTCCTCCGTCTGACCACCCACCCCTGCCCCGTCCTCTTATTCGGTGGTCGAGTTTGTTTTCTTCAATTCCAATCACCCCCCCCCCCCCCAAGTATAATTCAAGAATCCCGCACAATTCCCACAAATGAAATTTCTCAATTTCCCCAGCATCACAGAGAGCAGCAGCAGCAGCAGAAGAAGAAGAAGAAAAAAAGAAAAAATGAGTCATAAACAATTATTGCACAAACCAATGGCGACCATTTCTATCTCTCTTCTTTTTTTCTCCCTCTTTTGCGTCGCTCCGACATATCTCTCAATCATCTCTGCAAATGGCCGCTGCCCCGCCCCCCTCCACGGGGCTGATCGCCAAGGATTGAACAAATATAAAAAGGAGCCCTCAATTAACCCCCAGCCTGACCCCAATTTCAAATCCAAAACGGGTGACAAATCTGTGCTATGCCAGTTGGGAGGGCAAGGGGGAGAGATGGGAGCCTGGCGCTGGTACCTCTGATGGCCCCAGAGCTAAGCCCACCTCTACTGAAGAGTTCCTCACCAATTCAGTTGTATTATATCTCAGCTACTGCCTCTTGCTTCCTCAAAACCGGGGAATTATTGAAATAGGGTAGAGTGGAAATCATGCACGCGTCATGACATCAATTTCTTACGTCTGACCCCTGTTGACTTCATCTCCACGTCGCTTTGCCTGTAAAACTGTCTGGCTGTTAGTCTGTAATCATGAACCCTCTGCAATTTCTCTGTCTACAATGCCAGGCAGACCTGCCGCTAATGCGGGTCAGCTTTCTGTGTGTTAGTCAATACAACATAGATCTAGTTCCGATCATTTTCTGGGAGGACTGACGAATAGGTCATCCAGCTTCTCTACCAAGTCTTCGATTGGCATCGTTTCTGACGCTCTTCACAAGGACAGAAATAACTCTAGCAGTAATCTCTCTGAGAAAACCAAGGCTTTTTTACTTGATGTTGGCTATTTCAAATACAAGTTTCCACACAGTCATAGACATTATTATTATTATTACTACTACCATTATTTTGGGTATATCGTCCATCGTTGGGCGATAAGAAAAAGAATGCTCCGAATGAATATGTCCAAGAACAAAAATTAATATGATGAATATTAAATTAGAAATACAGATTTTCTGGTGAGGATGTCCGCTAGGCGTGTGGTTCTCGATGTCTGTCCAAGATCCCCTTGCCTTTACTTTTCAGCTTATCTATCAGATTCAGATTCAATACTTTCCAAATCTTAGTAAACAAAACTGTAGTTCTTGCTAAAGAAGCCACGCTTGAATTGGCTTGATTTTGTCCGGATCACATAGAGAGATTTCTTGCATTGTTGGTCCCCTGATGAATGAAGCCGCCCCTGCTTCTCTCCCTAGCGATACAATCACAGTCTTACCCCCCCCCCCCCCCACCAACCTGTCAGCCGGAGGAAACGTTACATGCGGGAAAGCAATAGAAGATATTAAAGGGCGACCACCTAGTTTCCGCTCTGACCAGTTTCCATTGGAGAAGTACGCTGGTCTCATCCGGGCAGGCCGAGGACATCCACACAATCACTGAGTATCGCTGACCAATCAACTTCCTACAGCAGAGTGGGGAACAGCGGAGAGGGGGGAGGGGTACAGGAAGCCAACATGCTCACCACGATGACAGAAGAAATTAAAGGATAAATTGATGACGGCTGCACGAATGATCATTTCCTTACATTATGGCATGGGAAATGAAAATTTAACTTTCTCCCGCTCGCTCATATTTTCCCAGGCCCTCGTCACTCCCATCGGGTAATGACATCGATGGAAAAACGAGTGCGTCCATCAGTGGGGTCCAAACTATCGGCCTGTCAACTCTAAACCTCAGTTGTGGAAGTAGGGCTGAGGTACAAGAGTTGAAAACCCGTTGGTTAGCTAGAACAACCCAATGAGGACACAGGTCCAATCTTACACCAGATCTGTACAGCTCATCTAAAGGCTGTCAACTACAATAGTGGCGACGAGTCAGTCTGGATGTTGCTGTAGATTAGAAGGAATGCAGTGCAGGTTCACTGTACCCCATGCTGAAACTATCAGAGACATTGCCAAAAGTTGACTCTACTCACAACTGACACACGAGAGAGACCTTGAGAGATCTAAATCTAAAGGTTTTTTTTTGGGGGGGGGGGGTGTCATCTGCTGAATGAACTGCACAATGTGGATTAGCTGACCAGCTGGGCAAATCTACTGCGTGAGAGTCAAGTCCATGTATTCTGTGGTCTATACCGCGCGATCCATTTCTAACTCTTAAAACTTGCACGTGGCCGTTTGGGGGTGGGGATGGGGGTGGGGGACGGACGGACGGACAGACAAATAATTTCTTCCCTTGCAAAATAATTTATCTGCATGATGTTTAGGGCTATGAACGACAACTGCATGTACTGCTACGTCAGACCCATTCTGCCTTTAGCATCTCTTAACCTGTCATTTTCAGTCCTGCCCATCTCTGGGCCTGCCTGTTCTCTCCTCCCACCCAAATATTCAGTCCTTGTGCCTTCCCCCGCACACAGTGCTCAAACCTTGCCCCCTCCCCCCCAGGGGACACCTCTACTGATTGGCTGACCACAACGGCTGACTCCTGACCACGGCTATGTCTACAGCTAGTGACCTCTTGCTCGGGGAGAAGAAACTGAAAAGTACTTCTGTCAGCATCGATTGTTTCCTTTACCTTAACTGTTTCCACTGAAAACTCTTGTTTGTAGCAGCGGCACAAAGCTTAGCAAACACGCCTGGCCGGCGGTTCTATACTAGGCTGCATGTCTCGCAACAAACTTTTAAACAGCTGTTACTACGGTAACTTCTGTGGGTGTGGACGGAACTCTCAACACTATCCAGTTTGAAGTTTAGGCGTAGTTCAATGATGTCTTTTCTTTCACTTGGTATAAACATTAGACATAATACATTAGACATTAAAGTAAAGGAAAATCAATGAACCAGGATGGGACTCAATATTTCGAGAAGTTGGCTTAGATATTAATGTTGGAAAATCAGTGTCCTCTCGAGGTGAATATTTGACTTTCCATAGTGAAATGAAAGTCCACGAGCCGAATATTCGGCTTACAATAGTGAATGAGTTATGACAACTGAATGAAATTTAAAAAAAAAGCCTTGTCATCTCTAATTCACATTCTACTCATCCCATAAAATTAATAAATTAGACCTACAAGAGAATTTTGGGCAAGATAAAAAAAAGAAAAAAAAAGAAGGTTAAAACAGTTGATCCCACAGGTTCAAATCTCATAATGTTCTGAAACTTGTTGTTTGGTTGTCCATGACAAGACATCAAGTCATTAGAAATATGAAAGATTCTGATTTCACGGAAACAATATCTTTGTTTATTTCAATTATTTTTTTTTTAATTAACCTAATTCGTTCAAAAGTTATAGCCGTTTAAAGTTTGTTGCAAGACCAAAACCGGGTTCTCATATGTACGTAAACGTAAACGGAAACGGGAAAAATCCATCAAATAGTAAAAAGAAAAAGTGTTTCCATGTGTACGGAAATGACGTACGGAAACATTCTTTCTATTTCACTACTTGAACGGCTTTTGACGTTTCCGTTTACTTATACACGAGAAGCCAGCTTTAAACTGGGTTTTCATGTGTGCGGAAACGGGAACGGAAATATAAAAAATTCACCAAGTAATAAAAAGAAAGAGTGTTTCCATGTGTACGGAAACAGCCATGAAAATATTCTTTGTATTTTTCACTACTTGATGGATTTTTGCCGAATCCGTTTCCGTTCACGTGAAAATCCAGCTTTCGGCGGCTTAGTATAAAAGATGTCCGGAGTGGGAGGGGGGTGGGTGGGAGGGGGCGAGGGAGGAGACTGCTGGGAGTGAGAGGGGGGTGGGTGGGAGGGGGCGAGGGAGGAGACTGCTGGGAGTGAGAGGGGGGTGGGTGGGAGGGGGCGAGGGAGGAGACTGCTGGGAGTGAGAGGGGGTGGGTGGGAGGGGGCGAGGGAGGAGACTGCTGGGAGTGGCAGTGACGTGAATAAAGTCGAGGTACTGTCAGTCAGCGAGTGACACTTGGTTCATCTTACTGACATGTAATATAATTCTTGAGAGAAACCAGGGGCGTGTCGAGGGACCTAGCTGTTTTAAGCAATGCCCGTGGAGAGCGAAGGGGAGTAAATATAGACCCTTTTCACTTCCGCGTTACGGTTGTTTGCGGGGAGCCGCACGGCTTCGAAAAGCATCGTGCAGGGCAAAAACCTCCACTTGCCTTAGTGATGGCATCTGAATATGTGCGCAGTCTATGCAAAGATGCATTTTCATGCCAGAACCAGCACGTAACTGGTTTGTTCAGTTGGGTGCCCAACAAGAGAATGGCATCGTTCGACTGTTGTCCACCGCTTTCTGTCCTACAAGGGGGGCACGCCGCCATTTTGTTTGCAAATCACGTGATATGGAGGACGGTAGATGAAAAGGGTCAAAAGGCTTCCCGACGTCACAAATACCCCCGACCAGCCAATTACATCACTCTGACCCATAGCGAGCCCTGACTTTATCAGATTTAATGATAACTGACAGTGTCGACCAAAAATGAGATAATGAAATGTATCGTAAGCAAGATTCGGACAGCGTACCCCTGCAGCAGGACCAGTAGATCATGAGGCTACAACCTCCACAGATCAGCCACCTGTGCCAGTGGGCGACCAGGTCAGAACCTCCACAGTCCGGCCAGCTGCACCAATGGGTTTTGAAACTTACACTTTTTACAGAATAAGCAAAATACCAATGGGCAGTAATTTGTGACAGGATCTGACGAATTCGGGCTTAAGGCGAAAGCACAAATTCCTGAGAAAACAAAAATTTCCATGGAAATTGAAATTTGCCTTACAATAATTATGAAGATTAGCCATTTTTCTGCATTCAGATAAAATATTTTGCTTGAAATCGTCTAAGAAGTATTATATTTTGATTTTTTAAAAGAGGTTACAAATTTCACATTTTTAGCCCGGTTTCGTCAGATAAACCCACATTCATCCCCTGTATTCGCGGCTCACAGAAGCCCATGCTAGTCCCAATGTACTGCATGCGCATGTGAGTGAATACACGAATACATGCATCAACGGGAAGTCAGACGCCAGCAACAAAAAAAAAATCCAACATTCCACAGTAAACCGATCGTAACTCGTGAATTGTTCATGCTGACCCCCTCGTGAGCTCCGGGTTTGTCAGATACAATGAGAACTGACAGTGTAGACCTGCGAGATATTTATCTGACTCCCGGCCCTCACTGAGCCATTCTTGACTGTCTCCGGCATTGCTTAGGTTGTATGACTGATTGATCGATTTTTTTCACCACTTACAGTATGTGAGTGAATGGGTGCACAACAGGTTGAGTGAGTGAGTTAATCAATTAATAAATGCTAGAGAGTGAGTAAATGAATGAATGAATGAATGAGGCGGTGAGTGAGTGAGCAAGCGAGCGGGTGATTGAGTGAGTGAGTGAGTGAGCGAGTGAAAGAGTGAATGAATGAATGATGAGGAGTTGGTTGATGAATGAGTAATTTATGTGTAGGCGAATGAAAGAATGAAGAAATAAGAGTGAGTGAGTAAATGAGTTTTACATAACGCTGAAACAATAAAAGTGAATGGAACCAGGCGTTCATCTGAAAGCGTTAACTTCACACTCATCCCCCCCCCCCCTTTGTTCACTTTCTATCCGACACAAAACCCACATACTCAATCCCACCCACCCGTATTTTAAGAGCGGGGAGATGCGCCTGCACGGACAGACAGCCTAACTGATTGATGAATTGATTTTCCCACACTTTGGAAGAACTGGAAGGCAACAGTGTGAAATCCCGGGCCGGGGGCGGGCTAGGGCGGGCCAGGGCGGGTCGGGTGAGCCAAGTAAGTCCTACACTAATGTATGGATTTCCACAACCGCTCACCCATTAAATTGAGTGAAGCCAAATTTTTTTTTCTATCTATTGCAAACACCCCCCCCCCCTCCCTTTTCCCCCACAGACATCATTCCCAACCCCCCGGCCAGTGAGAAGGAACTGATGTCCGTCCATTATAGGGTGAACTTGATGGGTGGGAGAGAATGTAGTGAGAGAAAGAGGGAGATACTGAGAGAGAGAGAGAGAGAGAGAGAGAGAGAGAGAGAGAGAGAGAGAGAGAGAGAGACAAAGCGCGCGAGAGAGAAAGTCAGAGAGAGAGAGAGAGAGACAAAGAGAGAGAGAAAGTGAGAGAGAGAAAGAGAGAGAAAGAGAGGGCGACAGATAGATAGACATACAGACAGATAGATAGATACCATCTCAAATTAACATGCGACGATCATATTGGCAGGTCATTAATATTCTTTCCCTCTTCACTACCCCCTCCCAGTTTATAAAAAAAAACAAACATGTTGTAAGCATCACTAATGGACTTGATCCGCTGCAGCCAAGAAAACTACTGAGGTCCACGTCCACAGCAACCCCACACTCTGTGCCCCTCCCTCCTCCCAAACCTCCCCACTCTGGACCCACAGAATAAACGATAAGAAAAAAACAAACTCAAGTCGAAAAAGGATGCTGCAGCCCGTTGGAGGCGCCCTTTGGAGGGCTAAATAGGAAAAGAAGGCCAACACGTGGACAAGAACAAGGCAACTGACTAGGGGGCCCTTTTGAGGGCTAAGAAAGCCAACAGAACAACAGAAACAACAAGAACAAGGCAACTCACTAGGGGGCCCTTTTGAGGGCTAAGAAAGCCAACAGAACAACAGAAACAACAAGAACAAGAGGAAGGAATAACAATAAAAGAAATGCAAGTGCCAAGGGCTGAGGCCTTCCAAAACCAAAGCCCTGAAACGACCTGAACACAGAGTAAACCATAAAGGAAGTTGTTAGGGGAGCGTAGTGTAATTACAAAGCCAAATAGAGAAAATACTGAGTGGTGTCCATTGTTCAACCATGGCTTATACAGTGAAATACTACGCGTCCCTAACAACAGCTACAACGACAGAACTATTTAAAACAGCAACACTGCAGTAACTACCAATTCACAGCTGATACAACATGGGTTTGTTTCTTAAACTCTTCTAGCACTGACTCACCACTGTACAGCTCAAACATTGGAAGGTGTATCAGAGTGCAGGGATGAGAGAAGACAGAACGAGAAAGAGAGAGAGAATGTGTGTGTGAGAGAGACAACAGGAACGAATGAGCGCCAAAGTAATTTACGAGTGCATGGAGACACAGAGACGGGTAGTTTTGACAAATTACAACTGGGATTTTTTTTTTTTGTGGGGAATCGAGGAGGGGGGCGAGGGCAGAAAAAGGAATGTGCGATAAGAATGACAGGACGATATAGACGAGAGAGAGAGGGGAGAGTGAGGAAGGGGAAAGAGTGTGAAATTGAGGAGAGATGGAGGCGCGTAGGGGAGGGGGGTGTTGTCTGAGGCCGGCAGCCAAAGCAATCTGGCACAGCCTTCAAGAGAAGAGAGAAACTCCGTGAGACCAGGCAAAGTTTGACGAGCAGATAATCACGAGTCAAAATGTAGCAAAGCATTGAGGCGGCGGCGAGGGCGGATTCCGGGCTGGCGTTTTGTGTACATGTGAGAGAGAGAAGAGACGGCTGGACAGTGAAAAAGAAACAACAAAAGTGTGTGTTTTGTGTTGTTACGCTGGAAGTCTCGGTGTCTATTCCGTGGGTCCATTTATTTGTTTTCTGTGTAACTGTCTCATCAGAATCGGGTGCACAGACGGGGGAGGTTAATGAGAGTTCCTGGGCATTTTTAATCTTTCTTGTGTGTTCGCACTTTTTTTTTTCTTTTCTCCCTTTTGGATTATTGCATCCCGGGTGCTACAAGGGAGGATGTCCTGACAGACTAGTAAAAAGACTTTCAGACTGCACAAACAGACAGAAAGAATAGATAGATAGATAGATAGATAGATAGATAGATAGATAGATAGATAGATAGATAGATAGAAAGACTGACATAAAAATAGATAGATAGATAGATAGATAGATAGATAGATAGATAGATAGATAGATAGATAGATAGATAGATAGATAGATAGATAGATAGAGATAGAAAAACTGACATAAAAATAGATAGACAGACAGACAGATAGATAGATAGATAGATAGACAGATAGATAGATAGATAGATAGATAGATAGATAGATAGATAGATAGATAGAGATAGAAAAACTGACATAAAAATAGATAGATAGACAGACAGATAGATAGATAGATAGATAGATAGATAGATAGATAGATAGATAGATAGATAGATAGATAGATAGATAGATAGATAGATAGATAGATAGATAGAGATAGAAAAACTGACATAAAAATAGATAGATAGACAGACAGATAGATAGATAGATAGATAGATAGATAGATAGATAGATAGATAGATAGATAGATAGATAGATAGATAGAGATAGAAAAACTGACATAAAAATAGATAGATAGACAGACAGATAGATAGATAGATAGATAGACAGATAGATAGATAGATAGATAGATAGATAGATAGATAGATAGATAGATAGATAGATAGATAGATAGATAGATAGATAGATAGATAGACAGACAGGCATCTGTCCGGTGATCATCACAGCTAAGAATAACACAACACGTTTCCTGCTCCAATCACAACTAACACAGATAACAATGCTGATAGTGACAGCCACAACATTCCTCTTCCGCAGCAGGATCGATGGCTCACGCATCATTCACACACATCTACACACACTCACTCACACTGATAACAGCAAACATTTCCCAGAATAACTGCGGGGATAGATAGAAAAGCCGTGGGATATGTTTAAAGTCTTTTCGTGAACACTTTGTCCTAATATGTGAACAGCAAGGGCAAGCTGTAATTAACTGAAGGCATTAGAATTACAAGGGGTCCAAGTGCCATTTGTACTAAGATCCCTTGTAATTCTAACCCCATTAAATAAACTGAAAGAGTTGGAATTACGAGGGATCTAAGTTCCTTCAATTATAATGATTACTCCTGCAATTCTTTGTGGTCTAATAACATGGTGGTTAGAGAAACAATTCATTGTTACTCTTAATTAAACTAGCCGACCTGGGCAAGATAAATCTTGCAGATTCTTTGCAGGAAGCCCAACTGTATATCTAGACCTAGGCTGTATTATTTGGATTCAATGCAATGACTGATAGAATTCACGCAGAAATACACCGATGTGATTACGTTGATTTTCGACCAATGTGTAAAGAGAGGTCAAGGACGGACTTTCCGATCACGCTTTTTGATTGTACTCGGCGAAAATACGCCTCTGTTTTTGCGGCTCAAGAAATTTTAATACAAATAACAGTAAAGACTGATTTTCGTTCAAAATGAATGTGTCCACGTAACTTTTCGTCAAAAATTGATGCAGTACACCAAGTTCCATAATTTTGACGGCGTAGTCGCGAAGTTTTAACTGCTTACAGGTTCACCCTTTAGATCAATTATAGTAAGTTATGACCGTAAACTATGGAAGTAACAAGACGAAAGACAAGCCTTGAAGCTTCAATGATAAAAGGAATTGAGACTAATATTTCTTGTCCTTTAAACAATCGAGTGCTTAGAATGAAAAGAGATCTAAGTGCCACTTAATTACTTTTGAGAAAAAAAAGCAGAAAAATATCATTTCAGTATCCAACCAATCGAATTTAATATTTCAATGATTTACTCGAAGAGTTGTATTGTAAACGTTTATTAAATTCTTCAATTGGTTTATACTGAAATCATGTTTTTTTGTTGTTATTTTTCCTCAAGGGCTGCCAAATGGCACTTACATTCCTTTTCATTTCAAACCCCTCAATTTTTGTTGAACACAGGACAAAATGCTTGAGTGAGGACGTCATAGACGTGTCTGTACCATAGGCCAAGATTAATTCGGTTCATCTCATGCAACATACCCAAGCACCTTCACCAGGGACGCGTGCGATTGGTGTTGTGGGGGAGGGTGGTGGAGGAGGAGTGAGGCAAGATGACGGGCACGAGAAGAAGAAGATGATGATAATTTAATATCTCACAGTGGTCTCCCTTGAATGATTCCCAGTTGCGTCCCCTCGGGAGATGACGGTGATGGCGCTGGGAGAAATGAGATTGAAGGCAGAGATGTCATAGCCTCACAGTCCTCACACCAGCGAGTGAGAAACAGAGGAGGAGAGGATGAGAAGGAGGGGGCAAAGGGTTGTCATCTGTATATTGTGGACATTGACTGGTCAGTGCCATGGGGGATAGGGAGAGAGACAACACTATCCACACATCCGCCAGCAGGACAAACCCCTGACGGAGGACGAATAGAATAAACTAATTTACCATCCATACAAACTGCCCCTGCCTTGTGTGTCAGTCAGCCAAAGTCCCTGGACGGAAAGAACTGGACGCTCACAGAATGCCTGGGCCCAGCGCTCACTAAACAAAAACGCTCAACAGCCATTGCCAGTTTCAAATCTGTGACAATTTTTTTTCTTTCTCTGCAAAGCTGAAAAGGTTCCCAGCGCTGTAGGAAATGCCAGGCTCTACGGGACCCCAAATGTCATAATATACAGTTGTTGTTTGCCAACAGATAAAACCGTTTTTTCCCTTGTTCTGGCTTATTCAACTCCCCACAGAGTTCCCCGCCCCATTCCCACTCCATCCATTTACTGTACCATAGGATATTCCTTAGCACAATATTGTCCTTTCTGAGGGAGCTGAAAATCTACAACTTGTTTTAAAGGTTTTAACGATCTTTACCAAGTTTATTCTAGACCTAGACCAAACACATTTAGAAAACTTGACATTATAAAATAGCCAAATTTATACATGCCCACGTTTTTCAATTCTACCTTTCTTCGTGAAATTTTGATTGGCCAAGGTCTGCGGCTGGAATAAGATAACAATCCCCCCCCCCCACCCCCAAATTTGAAAGAGCAAAATAGCCGTTATCGTGCCGTCAAGTCCAAAACTCAACCCACCCATCCCTCACCCCCCAACACCCACTACTCAGCTCATGCAGTGCCTCAAGAATCCTGTGACTGTATTTACTTACCACTAGACACTAGATTGTCCCACAAAAGAGGACAGCGAGGTCGTATAAAGAACAAAACAACAACCAAATTATAACAGTTCAACAAAACAAGGGAATTATCCGGAAGTTTCTCCAAATCAAGGCCACGTCCGCGTCCGTTCGGCCGGACAGTTCGTGAGTGAATGACAGACCAATCAGAGAAGACTGACAAGGAAATCATCCAATTCCATTCTCGGAGGTCTCAGTTGAGTCAATCCAACTTAACCATTTCCAATGCTGAGCTACTGATGGTCATTGGATGAACAGGCAAAGAGTACATACAGAAAATATTACAAACACAATCATTATAAAGAACGCGTGAAGACGATAGAAAGAAGGACCAAATTGACACAATACATGTATGTGAAAAAACATGTACAATCATTAGAGAAAGAGAGAGAGAGAGAGAGAGAGAGAGAGAGAAAGAAAGAAAGAAAGAAAGAAAGGGAGAGAGAGAGAGAGAGAGGGAGAGAGAGAGAGAGAGAGAGAGAGAGAGAGAGTGAGATAGAGGAGAAAAACTTTAGGATTAGACGGAAATGACAGAGAGAACAATCATGCTGAATACGTACAAAGCGGATGAAACAACAATAACAGCAAAGAGCCACCCCCCCCCCCCCGCCCCAAAAATGATAAAATGACAGAGGGACGACACAAAGAATTCACTAAGAACGCCTAACATTAACCCTCGCTACATGGGCCCACCTCCTCACTATTTCACTATCATGCCTCGGACAACGCCAGACTACCATCCGTCACTGCTCTCCATGTCTCAAAGTACCAGTCCAAATCTCGCGTCAGTCGCAAGGATGTCCACTTCCCGAATATTCTAGTGTCAGTGGCCATGATATTTTTCTTCCCCTCTACCCTACTTCAAACTCCCACCCATGCATGACGTCCGAGAATACAGCGCGCAAAATCTCAAGATGTCGCCATTTTCAGTCTCCCCATGATTTCAGCTGAACAAACAAATACTGCAAACCTAGCGTTTTGCCATCCACACCGAGCTCTGTATCACTTGTTTACAACATCCCTAAGCAAAATATTCCATTTGATCTAATCCCTTCCCCCGCTGTCCGTCCAGCTGCTGGTCTGGGACCAGGGATTACATCACGAGACACAGAAATCTCCCATAGACAAAGATTTCAAGGCCATTCATTATTCCATGGCGCCATTAGCTGTCAATGCGACATTTACCTATCTCCCCCTGTGCCGCTGTTAGTAGACGTTGGTCGCCGTTGGGCAGCCTATTACACAGAACTGGGGAGAGCTTTTTGACGTGTGACCCAGCCAAAGTCACTCCCCAGGCAGCAGCCACGAGACAAATCATGACGTCATTGCTACCGTGTGGCGCAAAAAACCAACACCAAAACGTCAAAACGTTAGACATCAATTAAGGTCAAACTCACTTTTAATCGAAATCATAATAATAACAATAAAAAATAATAATAATATTGATATATAGCATTTGTAAAGGGCTTCACCACGTTAACAGCCAGGCTCTAAGCGCTTTACAACATTTATATAATAATCAGGCATACTAAAAAAATTAGATGGGACATTCACAGTGTAAAATGATGAATCTTCGGCTGATATTCAAAAGTCATATAATTTTCAGTCCCAGAGAATTCCAAATCTGAGGCCCTGGAAAAGTAAAGAATTTTTCACCCATGGTGTTAAGGGACATCTTAATTTTTAGCTTTTTAGCGTCAACAGATTGATCTAAGATGCCGTGGTGGTACACAGGGAGTCAAATGATCAGTTAAATAAGTTGGTGCGTTTTTGTACATACATCCGTGACACAGGGTCGGTAGCCATACATCATTCGTTTTTGTACCGGTAGCCAGTGCAAGCTCTGCGGCTGAGGTGCTGCATTATCTCTTTCTCCTTTTCTTAAGGATTAATTGTACCGCTTTATTCAATTAATATCACTTTGTAGATCAGAATGAACACGAGTTACAATGGAGAGATGATAATAGATAGGTGGACAGCCATGGACCAAGACGGGCGGACAACAGAGACCCAATAGAGATCACTGGCCGAGGGCAACATCCTGCAGTGGACGGACAAGGCTTAACAAGGCAAGACAAGACAAAACAAGACAAGACAAGAAGACAAGAATAAACTGTGTCTAGCTCTCCATCTGGCGTATAATTATTTTTGATGACCAATATAACGCCACATATCTCATGCGTCTCTTGTAAAAATTCGGTGTGGGGAGATGCAGTCGTTTTTTTCATAACACGGCAGACTGGCATGATAAAAATCATTCTGTCATTTTTGCCTGTAGGGTATGATTGCATCATAAATGTCGCCGTTCTATATCATGTGACATTCTGGGACCCAGTCCGGGTGGTTTCTTGAATTAAACATGAACACCCGTATCTTGTGTTTGGCCCCGGGAGCTCAACTGGTGACTGATGACTCGCTGCGAAATCTTTTACAGCAACACCGTCGGCAGAGGCTTGGGATGCCAGGGGAGACAATTCTCGGGGTGCTGAGAGGGGTGTGGACCAGATCAACTTCCTGACAAATAAACACAACAGTTCCGGCGGGCACTGAGCTCGTGGGGACGTGAACATTTGTTGTTACAGCAAAGGTGAGAGGTCAAACAATGCTACCAGTACCCAGGAGTAACACGAGAGGGGAGATTACTCTACTCATTGTTCTAAGGTCAGGCATCCAAGGGCAGGCAGCGCAATTTATGCACAGAAGGGGGGGGGGGGGAGTATAAACATATAGATGCACAGACACACAGATAAACATATTTTAAAATACAGGAACATGTGAACAAGCATGCAGTAGACACGAAGTAAGATTGGCAAGAGACACAGACGCGCGCCAAAACTGAGAATCTTGCAATGCCTGCTGTGTGCTGCATCCAGTATGCTGCTGTCTCAAACCAGCGCCAGTCCCACCTGGGAGCCTGTACCACACAATATGTCAAAACACTAGCATCGACAACTGGAACCACAACATATAAATATTTACAAAACAGCGATGTCACCGCAGGACAAAAACAACACAAAACGCACACATGATGCGCACACAGACAAAGACAGGCTGGTAGACAAGAGACCAGCAATGATGAAAAGGTAGTACAATATAGACCAAAGTGCGACCATTCTCTATCAAAGTACCGGTAAATGCTTGAACTCTTATTTGTACGTTAACTAAAATCTCCCGTGAAATGGGCAACTAACAAAGCAAAGCCTGCTAGTTCCATGCTAGTTCCAAAGCTCTCAGGAATGGTTGGACAGGCAAGACAATGAGAAACGGAGAGTGAAACTTAGGTCACGGCATCACAAAGGGATCCCCAGAGTCAACAGCTGGGCGACCACACGGCCTATTGCTGCGTTTCTGCACACACACACTCTCTCTCTCCTTCTGAATAAAAATAGCCTTGATCCACTGACCAATCTATTCATTTCCGGCAATGACGCCCCCCCCCTCCCCCTTTTCAACAAAACCCACTGCTTCCAACTCCCCAAGGCCGCCAAAATGTTCAGGAGAATTTAAGGAAGAAATAATAATACAAAAATGCGTTCGTGCAGGCGCAAAGAGGCCGAAATATCGGCATAAATGTTTCCTGTGTTTGTCTGGAGTCGGAGATAGATAGAAAACACATGGCAGGATTGCAGGGGCAGCCCCTCTCCCCCGGGCTGCAGGTGGAGGCGCTTAGCGTTACCCTCAGATCCCAATGGGAAGCCGGGTCGGGCCATTAGCTGGCGATGTCTGCAGCTTTCCTGTCCCGCAACGTCTACAAGGCAGCTACAACACAGCCGCCATGACATAATACAGACAACCTTTTGTCAATAACAAACTGTCGGGGCTCCCAGATGATGCATGCAACATTGGTAACCGAACCCATTGCCGAGCGTAGAAAAGGCCGAGAAACAAGTGTGAAAAATGTGATAAGAAAGGAAAGGGGGTGTTGTTTAACTCGTGCTGACATTTTCTTTGCGGGTAATACAGAGTTACACCACACAGCTTTGCGAAAAAAAAATTATTCATTATGACTTTCTTCCACGCGAAATTGATGTATTGTCAATGTGCTTTCGGTTCAGTATTGGAGGTCACGGAACGCGCTGAAATTTTGATCCTGTTCTTGATAAGACTCACCACCCGGAGGTTCTGCGATCTCGTCAGATATCAAAATATTCAGTGATGCCAATTGTTTTGTTGTGAGGTGAACACCATTGTCTCTGACACACAATCTTTCAGTTGCATTATGCCACTACTAGGAACAGAGATCCAGGTTTGGGGAAGGGGGGGGGGGTCTTTCTGAGACAGAGTTGCAAGTTGAGGACAACTGGAAATGTACACATACAAAATATACCTATCCAAAGCTATATGTAAGACTGAGCCTTGCCGTTTGAGTTTGAGTTTGGGTTCTGCGGCGCGTCATCACGATAACGGCCACTTTGCGCCCTTCACGGTCTATTTGGGCACACTTTCTTTATCTATGTTTCGTATTCAGAGTTGTCAAGTTTAACATAGGATTAAACACATTCATATAATTTTATCACATTGGTTGCGGTACAACATGTTTAATATTTTTAAAGCCGCAAATTCGCCTCCTGTTGCCTTTCCTGATTCTATGATACTCCTGGCTGACCAGAGACTCAGTGTCCTCACTGCATGGAGCCCACTGGGCAAACTGGCACAATATCCTACCCAAATTATAATTATGTCTGTTATAAATTATGTCAATACTGTGGTCAAGTAGCGATGTATCTGCACTGCTCACTTTGAACTTTGTAATCTATGCGCCCAAGTGGAGAGCACTGTGACCTGCCTCTCAGGAAGACAATCCTATAGGTCATCGCAGTTCAATTACATGGCAGTAAATGTGCACTGCAGATGTCTTAAACTAAGCCCATACCTAACACGCAAAATCCGACATAAAGTGCTTTATAGACACATTACAAGAGTTAACGGCTCCGCAAAGGAAAAATAGGGCGAGGGAAATGAGGGAGTGCGGGTGGAAAGGGGGAGGGTGGGGGTCGTGTAGAAGAGATTACTCCCAGATGGCTGCATGACTGCTATCAACAGGTTGCCACATCTGGAACTTTCCTCTCCCCTTCCCTGGGCCAAGCCGCTGACATTGTTATTGTGCCATTTAAGTGATGACGCCATCAAAGGCGCTGTGCCAGATGTGGTCGCCATAGTGCAGCAGCTCAGCGCCGCCTTCAGTCTGCTTGACAACACACAGGGGAGGGAGCGACAGGGAGACATCAGGTAACAACCACACCCACAACAGGTCCCAGTACTGAGTGACATCAAACAAATTTGAATGATTTCCCCTGCCGCCCGGAAATATAATGACAACTCCACTGATTTAGGGGGAGGTGGTGGGGTGATGGTGGTGGAAGGCTTAAGGAGACGGGAGAGTGGCTAAAGCTTGATAGAATGAAGTCTGTCTGTGCATTAGACAAACCTGACTGTGACTATGCTGATCCCGCGGAACTGTGTGACCCTTTAGTTAAAAAACCAAACGTTTTCGCCGTTTTTCCCTTTTTATTAAAAGACTATTTGTCGAGGAATAACGTTACATTGAAGCTGCCTGTAAACTGTATTCGTATCAAGACTGGTAGATCAACTGAACCCTTGTTATTCTGAACTCAACGCGGCAACAATTATTCCACCACGTTGGGAAAGGCATACCCGTCTTTTTTCTCTGTTTGGGACATTATAGCAAACAGAGACATTACCATTGCGTAGGAATCGCTGGGAAAGTACGGAAAGGGTTAAAATGAACAAGACGGTGCTATAACTGAGGGGTAACGCACACAAACGCTGACGAGTGTAGAGATGCCCTCACACGGTAAGTGCACATGGTTATCACGTCCATGACTGGAGTAGCGCCAACCTCCCCTGTAACTCGAACAGCGTCACAAAACAACGGAATGCCCACAGATTAAAAAATTGGTCCAACTCTTTCTGTTTTGTGTTTGTTTGTTTTTTTCCTGAGAAAATTGAGTTCGACAATTGGAAAGAACTTTTATTTAAACAGCAGGCCAGGAGAACAGATACGAAATAATTACTTTTATTCAAATTGGGTGAAGTTACATCGTTATCCATGGAAAGATTGGAAGGACCTGTGCAGGCTCATAACGCTATCTCCGCTTCCGACACAAATTGAGTCAGGCCACCCTTACATTCGTGGGTACAATCTAGAGTTTGAGTGTGCGTTTCGCTTCGAGTGGCGTGGTGTTGTTTTGAAAAGTTTGGAAACAAGCAGCACGGTGGTGAGTTTGATTTGATTTCACTTTGGGTTTTAGGGCGGGTCACCATGATAACGGCAATTTTAAAAGCGCCCTTCACGGTCGATTTGGTGATGGTGAGAGTTGATTGGTTAGTTCGTCCCTTTACAATGTATCTCTACTTTTTGGTTCAACCGAGTTACACACAACACATTACTTCAGCAGGCCTTCTCCACTGCGTGTCAAAGTATCAAGCAGATTCGGTGTGTAATTTGTAAGTAAACTACTAAAACAAAAAAACAAAACAAAAGGTCCTATCTCCAAAAGCTTTCGGCGCTTGAAACTTCAATCATCACTTTCTCAAAAGTTGATGGACGGGGGTTGAAACCTTGACCTTTTAAGGGGACAAATTGTGCATTTAGTATTAGGGACAACTACGACAGTTGTATCAATCTCGACAAAGGCTCTATTAAGCCTTGCTCTAGTTTATTGACGAGGTCTAATGCAAATGGATACAGGCAGATAAACCTCGGTTTATGTAGATAGCTGCCGACTACTGCCGGTTCTTCACGGAATGATACATGCACTCAAAACACTGGAAAATCGGTCAGTTTCGGGTGACATGAGCTTGACATCATAACGACAAAATCTGACAACATTCCGACAATGACACCGACATTTCCGACAATGACATCCCACATTTCTACCGCTTCACCCGAAACATTCAGCTCAAAGGCTGGGTTTGGCCATCAAAACAGGGTACATTCATCAGCTGGACATGCTGTCCTATCGGAAACTTTACAACTGACTTAACCGTCATAACACACGTCCTTCAACCGGACATTCTCTCTTTCTTCCTTCCGTCTTCACCCTTTTACGAACTGTTAATCTGGCATCCCCCCCCCCCCGCTACTTTCCCTGCAATTCTCCAACACCCCCCCTCCCCCACAAGGAAAAAAAAGTCTCCCCCTTTTGCCCTAACCATTGCCCCCCCCCCACCCCCCGTTTCTGCAATTAGTATTGTTATCTTATATTCTCCCAATCCCCCGTTTCTGCCCCCACCATTGCCATCCTATATCCTCATCCCCATTTTGTGCCCTTACCATTGCCATCCTATATCCTCATCCCTATTTTGTGCCTTTACCACTGCTATCCTATATCCTCATCCCTATTTTGTGCCTTTACCACTGCTATCCTATATCCTCATCCCTATTTTGTGCCTTTACCACTGCTATCCTATATCCTCATCCCTATTTTGTGCCTTTACCACTGCTATCCTATATCCTCATCCCTATTTTGTGCCTTTACCACTGCTATCCTATATCCTCATCCCTATTTTGTGACCTTACCACTGCTATCCTATATCCTCATCCCTATTTTGTGCCTTTACCACTGCTATCCTATATCCTCATCCCTATTTTGTGCCTTTACCACTGCTATCCTATATCCTCATCCCTATTTTGTGCCTTTACCACTGCTATCCTATATCCTCATCCCTATTTTGTGCCTTTACCACTACTATCCTATATCCTCATCCCTATTTTGTGCCTTTACCACTGCTATCGTATATCCTCATCCCTATTTTGTGCCTTTACCACTGCTATCCTATATCCTCATCCCTATTTTGTGCCTTTACCACTGCTATCCTATATCCTCATCCCTATTTTGTGCCTTTACCACTGCTATCCTATATCCTCATCCCTATGTTGTGCCTTTACCACTGCTATCCTATATCCTCATCCCTATTTTGTGCCTTTACCACTGCTATCGTATATCCTCATCCCTATTTTGTGCCTTTACCACTGCTATCCTATATCCTCATCCCTATTTTGTGCCTTTACCACTGCTATCGTATATCCTCATCCCTATTTTGTGCCTTTACCACTGCTATCCTATATCCTCATCCCTATTTTGTGCCTTTACCACTGCTATCCTATATCCTCATCCCTATTTTGTGCCTTTACCACTGCTATCCTATATCCTCATCCCTATTTTGTGCCTTTACCACTGCTATCCTATATCCTCATCCCTATTTTGTGCCTTTACCACTACTATCCTATATCCTCATCCCTATTTTGTGCCTTTACCACTGCTATCGTATATCCTCATCCCTATTTTGTGCCTTTACCACTGCTATCGTATATCCTCATCCCTATTTTGTGCCTTTACCACTGCTATCCTATATCCTCATCCCTATTTTGTGCCTTTACCACTGCTATCCTATATCCTCATCCCTATTTTGTGCCTTTACCACTGCTATCCTATATCCTCATCCCTATGTTGTGCCTTTACCACTGCTATCCTATATCCTCATCCCTATTTTGTGCCTTTACCACTGCTATCGTATATCCTCATCCCTATTTTGTGCCTTTACCACTGCTATCGTATATCCTCATCCCTATTTTGTGCCTTTACCACTGCTATCCTATATCCTCATCCCTAATTTGTGCCTTTACCACTGCTATCCTATATCCTCATCCCTATTTTGTGCCTTTACCACTGCTATCCTATATCCTCATCCCTATTTTGTGCCTTTACCACTGCTATCCTATATCCTCATCCCTATTTTGTGCCTTTACCACTGCTATCGTATTTCTCCTCCTCCCCCCCTCCCACCATCTCCACCTCCGCCTCCTGCGCAGCCTTTCACCTGGCTCTCCCGTGCTCTCCATCAGTAGAGGAGAAGCTGACGATGACAGCGGTAACTACAGACGACTGACCCCGGCTACAGCAGGTTAATGGTTTAGCGTGGCAGGGGTCACGCTCAGCAAATCGTATAACCGTCATTTTCATGGTGAGTCGCAGTGGGGGTTCCAACTCTGGCCTGGTGAGTATGATTGGATGTCTGGGCCCGTGTGTGTATTTGTGGGGAGGGTGTGTGTGTGTGAGTGTATAACTGTCGGCACGTGGATGGATGAGAGACGAGTAGTAACTATTAGACGAGGGCAAATACGCGTGAGTGAATGATAGGTGAGTGAAAGGGCAAATGAGTGAAAGGGTGAGAGAGTTTGAATACGTAAACAAGCGTGCGAGTGGGTGAGTGAGTAAATGAGTTAGTGTGGGAGTAGGTGAGTGAGTGAGTGAGTGAGTGAGTAAATGAGTTAGTGTGGGAGTAGGTGAGTGAGTAAGTGAGTAAGTGAGTGAGTGAGTGAGTGAATGAATGAATGAATGAATGAATGAATGAATGAATGAATGAATGAATGAATGAATGAATGAATGAGAACAACGCATCAAAACCAGCACAAACCTTATTTCATCTAAAATCTTACCAAATCTCACCTCCTATCCATGTATAAACGTGCGGATACATTATGATGACTATGTCGGCTCACATCTGATAAATGGCCACCTGTAGTGTAACCGACACCCAGATCCAGGCCCGTACGTCTCCCGTTTGAAATTGAGTTTGTCTGAAAGAAGCGACTGAGTTTGAGTTCGGAGGAAGCTATTGGGATTGAGTGTGAGTCTGAAAGAAGCGACCGAGTTTGAGTTCGGAGGAAGCTATTGGGATGGAGTTTGAGTCTGAAAGAAGCGATCGAGTTTGAGTTTGGCGGAATCTACAGAGATTGAGTCCGAGTGTCGGTTTGGAGGCAGCTATTGAGATTTAGTTTGGAGGAAGCACGTCGACACGGCGACTGCCACATTCTGCTAGGGAAAAGTAAGACGATAGACAGAATATAACAGAATGATAAAACCGATGGAGATCCTACCAAAAGCGCCCGCCAACCACCCACGACATCTCCCGACGAGCTAACTCGCGCAAACGTTCTCATTTAGTCCAAGCATGCACTAAATTCGCAAAATAATAAACAAACTAATATAATTACGCAAAATATAATAATATATCTATAAATAGCCAAGTCGTAAATGGAAGCCAAGAAGCACGTTTTCTTCTGTCTTACACAGGCTGGTTAAGAAATGACTCATCAAACACTTTCAGAAATCAATTATTCAGTAATTAAGTTACACATTTATGAACGTGTACAGCCAGTATGCACCAAATAGCACAATTACAATACATCACAATAATTATGTAACCCAGTTACTGAGGAATAAGTTTTTTGGGGAAAAGTGTTCATATTCATTTGCAACTTCATCACGGAGTAATCATCTTTTTGATTTTATTTTTCTTGTAGAAAAACAGTTCAATTCTTTCTGAATTCACTCTCTTTTAAGAAACAACACATCGATGGCTGTGTAGTAAAGCTTAGTTTTACGCATTTTGTCAGGCGAAGCAGAAAACTGAATGACTTTCTTTCTCACCTTTATCTAACCGTTAGTTTTCAGAATTTAACCCCCAAATTATGACACAACCTGCCATCAAGGGGTACATGCATGTCAAATATCTAAAAAAAAAAGGAAAAAAGCCGAAGCGCAATAATTTACCTCGACATAACTTACGCGCTGCGCTGAACTCAAAGTGCTTTCACTGTATCAATCTCTGAACACCATAATATTTCTGTAAATTGTCTTGACTCCATTCCAATCAACGAGCAGCTTACACTGGACACATTTTTATGTGTGATAAAATTAAAAGGAAAGTTACACGGACGCGGTCTGAAGACCATCACTCTATAGGTATAAGATATGTATGGTTTGAAGGCTATTCTTATGGTTTGTTTCACTTGGCGCCACAGTACTTGCGCTCCTACGAAACTTTGAATTTCGTCCTTCTGCGGAAGTTCCCAGGCCGTGTGTTCCCGTCCTCCTAACTGTTTCAATTTCTCTTTTTTTTTTGGATTACAACTAAACTTTGCGTGTGCGCATGTTCAGCTCTCGTGAGCTTAGAGAAGGGGGACAAGCATCACAGTTTTTGGGGCGACTTTAAGTTATTAATTTGTACATTAAAAGTCTATGGCAAAATGAGGGCTACACGGTGGTTATGAAGGAACATGGAAAGATGTATTGCAGTTTGATACACTTCTCTTTTATAGATGCAGGTAATGGCATGAATTCGCACTAGTAACTTCGTTCCAAGATCGGAAAGTGCACTACAGATATTACCAACATCAGCTACAGTGCATAGTGACATCATCAGGTCAAAATATTCTGTCATGATTATGTCAAGTCAAGAAGAGTGATGAAGGAACTGTCAGCTGCCACCCACAGATACCTCACTCACCTAGACAAGTGTTTACTCATACTGACATGCAGTTGATGCACACGCAAACGTCCATAGTTTGCTGTGAGTGATAGCCTAATCAGTTGGCTGACCACACTAGTAGCAGCTGTGAGGTGTTTGGTCTAGACACTCACCCACTACAGGCCCAGGTGGTCATGCACTTGCATGAATTCAGATTTCTTACTCGGCAGGCACGGAGAGAGAGAGAGGAAAGAAAGAAAGAGGAGAGAGAGACGGAGAGAGGGAAGGGAGGGAGGGAGGGAGAGAGAGAGAGAGAGAGAGAGAGAGAGAGAGAGAGAGAGAGAGAGAGAGAGAGAGAAAGAAAGAAAGAGAGGGGGAGAGAGACAGAGAGGCAGAGAGAGGGAAGGGAGGGGGAGAGAGAGAGGGGGAGACAGGGGAGGGAGAAAGACAGAGGAGGAGAAAGCAGGAGAGAGAGAAGGGGAGACGGGCAGGGAGAGGGGGCGGGAGAAAGATGGGAGAAAGCAAGAGAGTAGAGGGGAGAAAGCAAGAGAGCAAGAGGGGAGAAAGCAAGAAAGAGAGAAAGAGGGGTGGGGGTGGGGAGACATGCGCACATGCACAGAAAATTATGCCTCCTGTGTTAACTCCTTGCCTTCACCACCCTCTCTCCCCCCGAACTCCCCAACCAAACCAACCCCATCTCCATCCCTATCTTACACCACCGCCTTTACTTCCTATCCAATCTTCTCCCCATGGGAACAAATCCAATCCGTCAGTACCCAGTGCTCGCCAGTTGAATGAGGTACATAGACAGACAGACAGACAGATCAAGTAAAAATGAATGAGTGCGGACAATCATGGAGTGAGTACTGTGTACAAACACGCTGCAGGGCCGAAGTACAATCAGTGGCCGTCCATACAAATTGTGTGAGGGAATCTGTGAGAGAATCCGTGTCCAGAGTTTTGGCAAATGGCAACCTTAGTGCCTGTCTATTCCAACTCCACCGTTTGCACAACTGAGAAATTCCACGTTAAACGTTTGTGGCTTTAGTATTATGATAAGGGGTTAAGACTAGATCGGACCTGAGAAACAGCTTGGTAAGTGTCACAACGGTTTTTTAAAACTTTTTAAACAAGTGGTCCCTTTAGAGCGTCAAGGTTCTACCTCCCTTCCGTCAAATTTTGAGAGATCGAGGATTGAAGTTTCATGATTGTGATCATAGCTTTTAGAGCAAAGAATGTTTTTTTCTTTTTCAGTAATACTTACAAATTACACACCGAATCTGCTTCTTCATACTTTGACACACAATGGAAAAGGTCCATAGAAATAGTGTGCAGTGTGTAACTAAATTCAGCAAAAAAGTGGAGACAGAACCTTGTCCTTCCATGGGGACGAGTTATCAAAGTGTGCGTTTGTTACACCTCTTCTACACACTAAAACATTTCCTTTTTTCAGAAAAATGATGATAGAACAAACAAGAACCTAAGAGATCGCCAAATGAAGGGGCTACTGCTAAACAGATTGACACTAAAGTTACTGAGATGAATAATTCCAGAGAGTTTGTATTTATAGAGAGATCTCACTTCCGCCAAATCGCCAACTAGGTCGCTGCGGTAAACAAGAATTGAAAGAGTCCGCCTTCACCAAAGACGTTGTGCATATATGTTTACTGTGGTTTGCTCATATTTTTGGGCTGATTGAAACAATTTCGAGCCGTTATAAGCTCTTACGCCCCGTGGAAATGCACAAACGGATATTGTTTACCGCGGTGATCTACTTTCCGCTCCGTGCTAACAGTGGTTTCGCAGAGTCTCCCGTGTCTAGCAGTGCAAATCGACCAATAGTGAATCCCGGTTGACTGCTGAAATCAGGCAAACAAACACTTGCCCATCTTACACACAATGGACGTTTATTCCCATAGGACAAAAAGACGCGGCCAACATAAAAACACAATCCGGAGGAGTGAGAAAAGACAAAAGGGCGGGGGTGATAAGGAGGAGGAAGAAGAGGCTGACGACAATAATGCCGGTAATTCACAGCCTGTCACTGGCATTGATCTGCAAAGCCGTCATCGATCTTCTACAATTGGCTTATTGGAAAAATTGGTTCATGTATCATTTGATGGCCGGGCACAGGAGGACATTACTTACTGGACATCACAATGTCTGGTTGATTCATATATTATAAACAGAGATCTCGTCATCCCAGTTCACTAGATGCGCTGCGGGTCCACGACAAGATTGGCTGGGGGGGGGGGGGAGAAGTGAGGAGACAATATATAATTACACACACCAATTCATTGCCCCCATCATGAAACCGCTGAAGTCCGTGGGATGTAATTTTACAGGAAAAACGAGTGGGGGTACTTTATACTTGAAGTGTATTTCTCGTGAAACGCACATTTTTAGTTATAAACATTTTGAAATAGGTCTATATTGCACTCCCTGTTCAACAACAGAAATAATCATAATAACACAAAATTAAAATTCCTTCACGGAGTTTATGAGTTTGAAGAAAGCACCTGGACACGACAAACGGTCACATTGTGCTAGGAAGAAGCAAGACGACGAACGGAATATGCCGCAACCTTAGGACAGAAGGGACCCTTCTAGAAGCGCCCACCAACCACCCGGCCAAAGTTTATGAAATATCTGGCCAAAAGGAGTTGTCATCTGCAGTTATGTAGTATGATAACATTTGTGCCGCTTCTTGACAGGGCCAGCAAATTGCACTTTGGTAGTTTACACCGGGGTAATTTACACTCTGGGGCGCTAGAGAGACAGAGAAATAGGCAGACAGAATGACAGGCAGACAAACAAATAGCCTTTCCAGATTACCTCTTAAAAACATCTTACACCGTTGCAGTTTTCTGACTCACACAGTTATAGTCCCCACAGATAAATATCTGGTGTTCTTTCACAACTTTCTTACTTCCCTCTCTCCATATCTATATTTCCCACCAATTCACCACAATGACGACTATGCCAAGAAATCTTGTTGCCCCTTGGACCCCGAAAACCTCGCAAACCGTCGGCATCCGATCATAAACAATAAATATAGCACATCTGGACAACCATAAAACGCTCGATTTATGGCGCCTCATTTTGGTCAATGAAGCAAATAATCATTTATTTCGGCTAATTTCCTGCTCGGTCGCTGGTCGGGGGCAGCCGGCGGAACCGTGTCTGACTGTGAGTGCTGGTGAGCGGACTCGAGAGATCGATACTACTGTAGACTGGCCACATCCGCTGTAACAATAACGAGAACAAAGCACAGACTTGCAAACTTAACGATATCTGGATGGGAATCAGACGATGAATATAATGTTTGTGTGTAAAAAAAAAAAGGGGGGGAAGGGGTGGGGGTAGGGGGCAGCAAAGAAAGATAGTGGGGAGGGAAAAGACGATTTGAGATGGGGAGGGGAGGGGGGGAGGGAGAGGGGGAGGGTGTTATAATGATCCCAAACTGCCTAGGATTGTTTTGATTTATCCAGTTGTGTGCACAGATGGACTTGACCAAACATCGTTATTTTCCTGCTTTGTTTTAATTCTCCCACCCCCTCCCACTCTGCCGTTATGTCCTCGGCATTTTTATGTGACAAAATTTCCCACTTGACTGCTGAAATCAGGCAAACAAACACTTGCCCATCTTACACACAATGGACGTTTATTCCCATAGGACAAAAAGACGCGGCCAACATAAAAACACAATCCGGAGGAGTGAGAAAAGACAAAAGGGCGGGGGTGATAAGGAGGAGGAAGAAGAGGCTGACGACAATAATGTCGGTAATTCACAGCCTGTCACTGGCATTGATCTGCAAAGCCGTCATCGATCTTCTATAACTGGCTTATTGGAAAATTGGTTCATGTAACAGTTTGATGTCCAAATCTCTCGACCGGACGCCGACCGGACACAGGAGGACATAACTTACTGGACACCACATATCTGGTTGATTACAGATATATCGTCATCCCAGTTTACCATAGAGTTCTATGTCCACTTTTCGCAAAACTGAGTTCATGTCATCATATCAATGGACTTCGCTTGATAACTGGTACATCTCTCATTAATTTCAAGTCTATACCCTGTCCGTAAAAGGGATGGCAACACTCAAACATCTCTATTGTTTCATGACAGACATTTATATCTTGTTTACGGGAGCTATCAATTTTGAAGCCAAATTTCTGGGAAGTGGAGTCAAAGGAGAAAGAACGCTTGTATGCGACGGGGCGTCATTGTGAGTTTTGAGTTTGGGTTTAACGGTCCGTCGGCACGATAACGGCCACTTTGTGCCTTTCAGGTTTTTTTTTTCCTTTTCATTATCAAACTCTGGCTTAGCTTTTGGCTTTCAGATTCTTATAAATAAATAAGATCAAATAAAAGTGAAATAAAAAATCTAACGAGGAAAGGTCCGTAGTGTAAACAGAGAGTATATATAATTTATAGAGAGATCTCACTTCCGCCAAATAGCGAAACTAGGCCGCTGCGGTAAACAAGAAATTAAAGAATTGAAATAGACCGCCTTCACCAAAGATAGTGTGCCTGTCTGTCTCCTGTGGTTTGTTCATATTTTTGGGGCTGATTGAAACTATTTAGAGCCGTTTGTAAGTTCTTACGCCGCATGGAAATGCACAAACGGTTGTTGTTTACCACAGACACCTACTTTCCGCTCCATGCTAACAGTGGTTTCGCGGAGCATCCCGTGACCCGCAGTGCAAATCGACCAATAGTGAAAACTCTCTCTACATACATACTCTCTGGTGTAGAGTATGTCTGTCTGTTATATGAATTGTGAAATTATGTTTAATAGACTGTAAAATAACTTGCACATTTCGGCATCCTTCAAAGATAAGAAGCGCTACGGATCCATGTCAGAAAAGCCAAACACATCAAGGTAAGGGAGACATTGGATTCGAGCATTCAGCCATAAAATTCCAGGTTTCACACAACCAGAGTTGTTCCCTCCTCCTTAAATGCCTTTGTTAATTTTCTGAACAGTTGGAAATTCCAACTTAACGATTTCTCTTGGTGGTTCAAACTTGAGATGTTAAACTCAGTGAACAGAAAATGTAAACATTAATTTCGTGCGCCGAGAGAGTGAAGGTAAATATTATCATAGACAGACTTAAGAGATGGCGGCTTGATCGTTGATAGCGCAGGGACACGCTAAAGTCTGTGTGTGTGTTGGATTGTAGAGGGTATTACTGAGTTATGGCCTCCTACTTGTCGCCATTTCTGCAGTCCTACGACAAAACACCGCATAATCCATTCCACCTCAAAATCGACTTTTTAACCGTTTTACAGAATATCCCCTATGTTTCTATGTGGGTTAAAACTGCGTTCCTCTACTAAAGGGTTCTATCGGTCATTAAACAATGGAATTGAACAAAACATAAAGCGGTGCCAATGCTTTAAAAAAAAAATTATACCTGTTAATGGTTCTATTCTTCCAATGGTAAAATACAAAACTGTCAAAAGACACCACTTCAAAGCAAAAGGAATCCGTACACATGACAGGTTATTAAAGATGCCGACATGCACAACAGGGTTATCCAAGAAATTCTTTGAGTTATAGTTCCGTTAGAACAGTACACAGTGGTGCAATTGTGCGCACCGAAAATTCTTTTCCGCGACGTACTGACGTTATGCACTGATGCCTTTATGAATAAGCGTTGGTGAAAAATAAATTGCAACCAGGGGCGATCAATCAGCGACACAATGCAAACTCAAAACAACAACAACAACAACAAGAACACACAACAACCCCACAATTTCAAGTCTCCAAATCTCAAAAAGAATTTTCCGTAGGTCGAAAGGAGTTTGAATTTTGAGTTTAACTTTGTCGGCACAATAACGGCCACTCTGCGCCCTTCACGGTCTATTTGGCTACACTTTCTTCATTTGTATTTCCCATTCAGAGCTGTTAAGTTGAACATAGAATTAAATACATTTGTGTAATTTTTCACATTGGTAAAATTCTCAAAAATTGTTTTGTATAGATCTGGAAAAAGTTATGTAAACCAGTATAAAAGTTATTAAATCTAGTTGCAGATCTTAGTCTCTCTCAGAATGGACAGGATGTGTTGCAGGTCCACGTCAGAAAATAATTCTTTCATGGATCCGCAGGCATAGTGCCTTCTTCGGATATGCATGAAGTCTACACATTCAGTTAAAATATGTTTTATTGATAGATGGCAATTGCATGCCACACATTCGGGGGATCTTCCCCCTTAAGCAAAACACAGTATGTGAGGTGGGTTTGACCCAGACTGAGTCTACTATAATAAGGACAATTTTTTATCTCTCCGGGAAACACCTTCAAAATTTCATCTACATCAGAGTTGTATGAGCGGCGACGGGTCTTGTTAAAAGTCCATGTCTCCTGTAAAAATTTGATTTTGGCGTGTACTGTATTTGTTCATACCACGGCGGGGTTTCTCACCCAGCTCAGGGAGAGATTACAGAAAGTTTCTCCCTTCTATTTACCCACATTTCTGTACCCCGGCAGTCGGTGGGCGGGGAGAGAAAAGGCTAGGATTAAGACACATGCAGCACCAAATGCAGACGTAAACAAACTTGTTGCTCCGGGCATTAATCATCAGCCAACCACGCTGACGCGGTGAATGTAGTCAAACACTGTATGTCCCAAACAAACAAAATTTTATAGGGAGAGAGAGAGAGAGAAAGTGTGTGAGAGAGAGAGAAAGTGAGAGAGAGAGAGAGAGAGAGAGAGAGAAAGTGAGAGAGAGAGAGAGAGAAAGTGAGAGAGAGAGAGTATGTGTGTGACTGACAGAGAGAGTGACAGAGAGAAAGAGAGAGCGAGAGTGAGAGAGAAAGAGAGAGAGAGAGAGAGAGAGAGAGTGAGAGAGTGTGAGAGAGAGCGACGTAGAGAGAGAGGTTGCATACCGCTTTATTCTTTGTTAATTCCCACCTTGTATGACCCATATTAAAAAAAGCAAGTCGATAGACAGAATAGCAGAACGATAGACCAGAAGGAGATCCTGCCATGGGCACCCAACAACCATCCTCTCAAAATGTGAATTTGATCTACATTGGCGAATGAACTTTTTAATAATTGGAAACACGGCAGAATAGTTCACTCAAACTGCCCTCATCTCTCTGTCTTACCTCCTCACTCTACCATATCCCCTGAGTTCCGAAGTTCACAGACTGCACAAGAGAATAAAGTACGGATCGAACATCAAACTTGCATACACCTGTAATATCATATCCAGCTCAGGTAGGAGCCAGTTCCAGGTATAATTGTATGTGTACGTAAGTTTCTGTCTGTTTTTGGAGGCGGCTGAACCCTTTGGGGAATTAAGGGTGTGATTTATTATGTTTTAATCTATTCTCCGTGTGGAAAGATTCCTGTCTGTGGGGTATCGGTTTACGTCACAGCAGGGGGAGGAGAGGAGTGAAGAAATAACATTTTGATAACACTTTCCAGGTATTTATTGCGCTACCAAATCTGAGCGTGATATTATTTCACAGTCTGTAGAAATATTATGTTCTGATCTCTAGGTATAAATTATATTCCAATTGCTAGGCATAATAAACTGTTTAATTATTATACTTGGAATATTAGACTGAAAACCATTGCATGGGAAACCGTAGGGTGCCACTTCCAAAACTGTCTCCGCTGAACATAATAATTATATGTACCTACATAATTATCCTTTTGTCCACCGCCAATTATGTTGTACCGTTTTGTGTGTTTGTGTGAATTGAGTTTGAGTTTGAGTTTGGAATAAGGAAGTCCACGCAATGACGATAGACAGAATATAACAGATAGAGAGAGAGAGAGAAAGAGAGACAACAGAGAGAGAGAAAGTGAGAGAGAGAGAGACAGAGAGAGAAAGAGAGAGAGAGACCGTGAGAGAGAGACAGGGAGAGAGATAGAGAGAGAGACACAGAGAGAGAAAGAAAAAGAGACAGAGAGACAGAGAGTGAGAGAGAGAGAGAGAGAGTGTTGCATACCGCTTTATTCTTGGTTGAATTCCCACCTTGTATGACCATAATATTGTGCAAAAAAAAAAAAAAGCAAAGTCGATAGACAGAATACAGCACAACAGCAGGACAAAATGAGGCCCCACCAGGAGCGAGAACGAACCAACAACGTGAATTTAGGTGAAAACCATGTGATTTTAGGCTCCATGGTTGTCTCAGGGTTCGAATTCGCTTTTATACAGATTACACTACTATGTATGGATATGGTATTAAATTATTACTCTAGTAATATGATTGCAATTAGAACAGCAGATGAAGAACAACAACACACGTGTGACTCGACAGAAACGGGCCAGGAAAGTGCACGCACTAACACAGATAGCAAGTGTGTACATTACAATACAAGGCGGAGAGTGTATGCACACAACAACAGACAAGGACAGTGTATGTACACAGGAGCAGAGAGACAGCGTGTGTGTACTCATCAACACTGGAGAACAGTATGTGTACAAAAGCCAAGAGGGTGTATATGAACAGGACAACAAAGGAGCAGTGCCGTCTAAACAATTGCAACGAAAACTGCGAGTATACACTGCGAAGTGCATTCTGTACACAACAGCAGACAGCCGATGTGTGTATATATGACAATGTGGTGACCTTGTATTATGTGTACAACTGCACACAGCCATTGTATATCACTGTAGACAATAGAAAGGGCTAGTCTGTGTTGTATTGTCCTAACCTTGCCATTTCCCAGCCCCCATTAAGAGGCTGACGCGTCCCGCCACCTTCATGTGCACGGGTGAGCAGATGACATTGTGCCCAATGAATTATGAATGAGTACGGCAGGCGGGCGTCAGTAAACCTTACATGTGTGCGGTCTAGCTTGAGTGAGCAGACATTGTTGTCTAAAGTCATACAGGAGCAGCGGCTGCTGTTGCAGGGATTTCTCCTACTTGTTGTCTTTGTTTCTTGTATGTCTTGGATTTACACTTACTGTATACAGGCGTTTGCACAGTGCTTGATACCCGCTGGACCTCCATCGCCACAGCCAAAACAAAAGTCAGTACTCTCAAACATTTTGCGTTAACGACAGTCACGTCTTATCGCCACAGCCTCCACACATTTTCCTATGTCATTTTTATATCTTTTCAGAAAGCGTGAGAAAGTAAATCTTGTGACTTGCGCAAAAAGTGGTTTCATGTCAAATTTCAGACTTTGAAGGATGGATACAAAACTTACGTTTTTCAGGAAAAAGAACAAGCTGACCTTATTCTAACTTTGTCGTGTTAGGCCCTACTTCAAAAATATTTTTTTTTAAATGACTTAAGCACTTGTGTTACGACATGCAAAGTTGTCTGTCCCTGCCCCCCCCCCCATCTTTCCTTTTCCCAAATCTCCCAATACATTCTAGCTCCACTCCTTTACTCCCACCCCTTTTCGCCCAACAATCCCTCACCACTAACCCCCCCCCCCCCCGCCCATACACAAACCTCTTATAATGGTCCCTGCAAATTCCAAGCCAGATCTATTACTAACCAAAGGCTATCCGTTCCCCGGTGTACACTCGTCATTTCTACTGTTGACATTAGCCGTGGAGACACAATTCTGCAGCCAGTGGCCGGAGTGGGGAGTCCAATCAATGACCACATACTGAGTGTCCGAGTGGTCGGTCAGATTATGGCCATTGCCAGGGAAGGTGGAACTGCCCCACACAATCCAATTCTTGTTTTCACAGAGTGCATTGTTCCCAACTCGGGACTGACGTAGCCATCAGTTGTCCGTTAAGGAATGTGACGGTCAGTACCGTGGATGAGAGAGTTGACTAAAGTCTGGCACCACTGCAGTTTTCGGTGACACAGATCTACACAGAGAAGGATCTGGTTTGGGTTTGAGTTTAAAGAAGGCATGTCGACACGGTAAAGGCTATAATGGTGCTAGTAGTAAACGCTATAATGGTGCTAGTAGTAAACGCTATAATGGCGCTAGCAGGAAGCAAGACACTAGACAGGATTTTAACCGAATGCTAGGGCAGAAGGCCCACCAATCACCTGCTACGAAGATGGGAGCACGTGCAAGGTGATAACATCGTGGACCGTGAACAGATCAACGGCAATTCGTCATTATCTGGTTAAGGCCTGTTTACACTGGTAGATTTTAGGAATAGAAAAAAGGAATGGGTGACTGTGTGGGAAGAACTCTCCTGGCTTTCAGTCTTTTGTTTTCCGATTTCCCCCTTCCAAACGCTGTTTGTTTACACTGGTCCGTTTTCTGAATGAGAAACGATGCGCATCGTTTGTTTTGGTCATGTTTCGAAGGGGGAAATCGGAAACGGAAAGCAAAGACGGAAAGCCAGGAGAGTTCTTCCCCACACAGCCCCCCCCCCCATTCCTTTTGTCTATTCCTAAAACCTACCAGTGTAAACGGGCTGTTAGAGAATTTACATTTTTGGAAGAGTCAATTGCTCCATGTATAAATATGTACCGAGCGCTTCAGTTTCAACTGTGCGCGGAGTCCCGCTCAACTCCATAGTCCACGACCCACATTAGGACAGACTCGAGACAGTTTTGACTCACCTAGCGATCAGGCTTACACTCACACATACACACACACACATGGCATATTAGGCGTTCTACAAAGCACGACCACATTCCCACGAAAGTGCTCACACTTGTTATGTCATTACCAAAAAAAACGAGACACAGAGAGAGACACAGGGAAAGGACGTAAAAAAGTCAGACACAATAACTAACTGATGCAATGAAAATAAAAAAGAGATGCAAGACGAGCGTGATACAGTCAGATACAATAATATGCCACAATACGACAAGGAGAGACACAAAAAGTACAGGGAAACGACGTTAAAGTCAGACACAATAACTGATGCAATGAAATAAAAAGTGAGATGCAAGACGAGGGTGGCACAATCAGATACAATATGCCACCATACGACACCGAGAGACACATCAAGGCACTTTCAGTCACAATCTGCCACATGACGAGGCAACAGGAAACAAAAGTGCAATGTGACACACAAGATATTCCACGCTGAATTGTTCGCGTTTTTTTTTGTGTCTTCTTTTGTTCCCGTGAGCATTGTGAGTGCTCCACAAAAAAAAATGTAAAAAATAAAAATAGAACAAAAAGCAGCCCCCCCCCCTTTCTTTTGTGTGTGTGTTTTTTTACCCTTTACAAATCACTTCCCCTATCACAACATCATCCGAACATAGAGAAGCTGACAAATCACTTCCCCTATCACAACATCATCCGAACATAGAGAAGCTGACAGAAAGACTGACAGAAAGTACACGGCCATGCGAGCAAAGTCCACCACTCACTGCTGAAACAGTGATGAAGGTGAAGCTGACGGTTGTATCCCCGTCCCACAGACTAATAAATCAACCAGACTGGAAACACAAGCTTCGGGCTGTGTCGTTTTTTACAGAAGTTAATGAGATGCGGCCGTATAACCAACGTGGCCGCCGCTCGGGAAATTCCGATTCCAGTTCTATTTGCAGTAGAAATTTCTTTTTATTTGTCAAGATAGGTTGTACATGTCTTAATAATGCATTAACTTGCCTATCCTTTCATTTTATTGTCTGCAGCTGCCTTTTTTTTTATTGTTATAAATGATGACCGTATGGACTTTTATCGACCGCTGCATTGTAGCTATGCCGAGGCGTCGGTCGCAACCGTAAACCTAATGTGGCGGATGGTTCATGACCTTTCGCTGTTTTGTGACGTCACACAATGGGATCATCCAGTCTGTATATTTTATTAGTCTGTGCCCCGTCCCCCGTACCGGCCCGGACTTCGCACTGAGCCATCTAATTGACACTTTGAAATGATCTTGTAAAGCTCCCGGGAATATTTCCCCGTTATATTCCCATTTCCTGGCCCGTCCTTTCCCGGGCTTATTCGTCTGGCATTAAAAAACAAAAGACGGCTAATGTTATTTCGATCAGTGTCAACTTTTTATTGCCAGGACTTGCAAATCGACAGCCATACCAGGATATTCGGTTTGGTTCTCGGCTCGAGTCTCCATTGATTCATGCTGGCCACGAGCAGGCCGAGATCAGCCAAGCGGAACGAGAGTTTTTTTTTAATATTTGGCTTCTCTCGCTGACAAAAACCCGAGGCTTTGCCAAGTTGGCCTCGCCCAAGTTGATGTGATTTGATGCATTTATTAAATGTTATGAGATTTTGCCCGGAGAGACGCGATGTCGGGGACTCAGCTTGCCGCTATAAAGATAACGCCGGGTTCTGAATGCGGCAAAGTCGATTTTGACGTAAAGATGGCTTGATTCCCCCAGAAGATAACACTAAAAAATCATGTTTGGCCTGTAGACATCAACACACAAATACACAGGAAGAATTTCAGACAGCAACATGAAATGGGTTGAGATGATTGTGAGAGAAAACAGTGAAGTGAAGGATCTGTCAGGCTTCACAAGTGCAGGTGGACGAGCTTTCCTTGTTTATGTCCGCATAAAAACACACGGGTGGTCTCAAAATAGACCTTCGTCAACTCGTGTGTGCATGTGCATGTGATTCCGTGCGAAGAACGAGACGAGGAAGGGAAGAGAGAGGGATTGAGAGAAACAGACAAGGAGGAAAGAGAGAGAGAAAGAGAGAGAGGACAGAAAAAGAGAGAGAGGGGGAGGGAGGGAGAGATAAGAGTGAGAAATCGAGATAGAAAGAGAAAAGGAGAGAGGCGGAGGGAGAGAGAGGGCGGGAGAGAAATAGGGAGGAAGAGAGAGAGAGAGAGACAGAAAGAATGTGTATGTTTATTATGTCAGTCTGAGGTTGTCATGTTTCATCTTCTCTTGTGACTATGCTATAGGTGGGGACGCATGACAAACAGACAGACACACTGGACACCCAGTACTCCGACCGACCCAGAACCCATACTGGACATGCATCAAACACAAGCAGTTGGTCAGTAATGGGTGAGATGGACAAATGTATTAGTGGGCAGTGGGTAGCTGAATGGTCTTATGATGGGCAGCGGTCATTTAGTTAATATCTCCTACCTCATTTCCCACACCACTGAACACTGCCCGAGCAAATAATAGTCTATCCTTCTCTATAGCATAATCTTCCTTAAGAACCGTCTATAGCATTATATCCTTATACAGCTCATCTCTATCATTTTCCTCAACAGTCGTTCTGTCAGTCTTACTGCAGCGTGGCGGCCTTCTATAGGGATATTGTATCCTGTAGCAGCACCACCCTGGACAAGCTCTACAGGTTTGCAGTCCGGGCGGCATATTTAATGACCTCAATGATGTCCTTGCAGCTGTAGTGGTTCGATCAACTCATCCGCACATCCGGATGTTTTGTGCATCTGAGAAGATGAAGTTAAAAGCCCTGGCTGGGGTTCCACAAAGACATCACTAACAAATTGTTACAGGTCATGAAAAGCAAAACCCCACGCCCTCGGTGCTCAAGAAATTTTGGAAACTTCACAGACTAATACTGGGACATGTACACACAACAATCGACTCATTCCTTTAAAATTGGTTTCCAACTGCAGTCTTGGTATTCTTCAGGTCATAAATCTAGTTTGGTACAATACTGAGCAGCCTCGCAACAAGCCATTACACCCCCCCCCCACACACACACAAGAGGTTGACCATTTGATCGGAAGAAGGGTTGACCACTCGATCACAAATGGAACTGATCGCTCGATCAGAAATGGGACCGACATCTATCAGAAGTAGGGCTGACCACTCGATCAGAAGCCGAATTGACTACTCGATCAGAAATGGCACTGACCACCAGATCAGAAGCAGGGCTGACCACTCGATCCGCCAGTAAAAGATCTGGCCAAAGGCCGCAATGATTTTGTTGACCAAACCGGCTCGTGTTTCCTCCTTGACCAAACTGAGCCCGGCTTTGTTTTCCCATGGGCACTGAACACCAAAACTCAGTTCACACTTTCTTTCTCCAGCCCTCGCTTCCCTCTCCAGCTTTGTTCCAATCTTCCATTGTTGATCTCCGCCCACCATCAAACTTGCTCGCCTATTCTTCCCATGCCTTCTCTTCCACCGCTGCTTTTCCCTCGCTTTTATTTCCATTTCAATTCAGCGATCTCTCCTTTCTTCGGCGTTACTCGCGGCTTGTCAGTCAGACTGTATCGGCAAACCTTTCACCTCTTTTCATGTTGGTTCTCGGTGGCCACTGAAGAACCGACCGCCAGAATGGAACACGAGCAAAAACAAACATATTTTTCCGGCAACACGACTGTGAAGGTGTGCGTGTGTGTGTGTGTCGGAGCTGAGGGCCGAGAGAATGGCGAGGGCTGAAAGGCCGAACTTGGGGCTCGGCGGCCGCAGAAAGGAGCGTGAATTTATTAAGTTTGAATAAGTGAAAGGTTCACAGCGACTGCCGGGGTCTGTGGCTGGACTCTTATCCTGTTGGTTCACATGTGGACACAGGTAAGGTGTTGGCTCACATGTTGACACAGGTAATGGTCCAGTCTGTCCAGAATTTCACCGACGAACACTGGCGATCACCGAAATCAGTACATATTTGTCAATGGTCATTAAGTGCTACTTTTATTGTAATCACTTCGACTGTCGGGGGAAAGAACACGGTACTTATGGAATGCCAATTTTCCCCTCTGTTAATATTCTAGGCATAAGAATTGGTCCCCCCGCGACCAACTACAGAATATTACCTGGCTGCATTTAACGATGTGGACGGATAAAATTCTTTCTCACAGACACGGTAAATTGTAAACAGTGGCTACAGAAGACATGGCATCAATCTCCCCACCCCATCCATTCCCCACTCTCGGTCCAATGCATACACAATGCACAACTCATCGCCTCCATCTCACAGGCTGACATTTAAAGCAGATCTCTACATTAACAAACAAATGAGGCATCAACACAACTAGGCACGTGTCTACCAAAGTATTGCTCCGCTTTCTGATTGCATGCCAGCAGACACCGTGAAGAGTTTGATAACAGGAGAGAAGACATGGCGAAAGCTAAATATCAGGCCGCGTCTGTGTGTGTGTGCGTGTGTGTGTGTGTGCGTGTGTGTGGGTGTGCGCGCGCTCGCTCTTCTATTCCTCTTAATCCAGATTGTGCATAAAAAATTCTACAGACGCTCAACTCACTCTCTGTTGCTATGAATAATCACTCCCTTAGGCTCCAAATTTTCGTTTATTGCCCCCCCCCCCCAAATAATCTATCAAACCCTTACATTTCACAAGAAAACAGACTACAAAGAAAATAATGATGTTAAGTTTTTCAAAGCCTTACTAATGATGAGCGCATGCGTGAGTGCAGAGTACATGAGCTGCCACCAATTAATGTAATATTCTTTCATCTCTCTGTTTTTCACGGTTGTGAAACTGGGTGGGCTCAGTGTGTCTCTTCCCCATTCCCCTCCTCCCAAGCAAACTTTAAAAGCAACAACAACAACAACAACAACAACAACAACAACGACTCAAAACCTAATGTCATATGACACATGACAAATCCAGAGTGATGTCACGTGCAGCGATGATTTCCACGATGCACAGCACGTAAGGTTTCTGACAAAGAGCATGATCACCTGGTCTACAGAACATGGCACACGTTGCCGGTGATCAGGGTAGATGATGATAGGCGATGACAGGAAAGAGGAAAGTGGGAGGGAAGTACTAGCGACGGGTGGGGGGGGGGGGTAAGGGAAATCATGAACTAATATTTTGCAGAAAATGAACCAATACCGATGTTCTTGGGGTGGATTGACCATGATATTTATATAAATAGTTGAATTTGGAATTTATCTTGAGCGAAATGCGAGACGGGTCCTTTTCACAACTCAGATAACATAACTTACAAGATTTAGATGTTGCATATCTGAAATCTGTCTAGAAACATTTCCTCAAAATTAGCACCCGTTAGATTTCTAGTGCTCTATAGGCGTTTTTGAGGAGGCGGGAGGGGTAGAGAAAATGGTGACGTGAATACTTGTGAAACACATATCAGGCAGTGTCCTGGACATAAGAGAACATGGTTGGGATGGGTGACAGACGGCGGAGCCCTTTCAAGGTGTTTAGGTCTTTGTTTTAAAACAGCACTTCAGTGGACACCGGAGGGACGGCGCAAGCGAGGCAGACCCAAGGCAACCTGGCGGAGAACAATCGAGGCAGAGATGAAATCCTTCAATCACTCATGGGGAACTCTCGCAAAGATGGCCCAGGACAGACAGGGCTGGAGATCCTTTGTTGCTGCCCTAAGCACCAGTGGGTGCAACAGGAAATAGCAGATCTTGATTTTATGAAGTTTCGCTGCACTTGGCATTTACACATCACTTTTTCTTCTTTCAGTTTTCTTCTTGTGCCAGGGGTTAAGTTTTTCTTTTTTTTTTTTAAGAATTTTGCCCGGGCAGCGGCCTTGTATCGCCTGCTCTTCACGATTTCCAACTGCCAAGGTATCTTTAACGTGCGCAAGATGCACACGGGGACCTCCTAATTTTCGTCCTTATCCGAGAAGACTAGATGCTCGACCATAGGACCAGGGACAGGAAAATAGGAAAAAATCCCAAAATTCCAACACGCCTGCATATACCGGGATTCGAACCCGGTACCATCTGCATAAGAGGCGAGCCTCTCGTCTCTAGACCACCGTGTCCCCTAGGTCCTATCAAGGTTCCATGCGACCTCACTTTTCAGTAGAATTGTACCCCCCTCTCCCCCCCCCCCCACACACACAGCCTAGTTGTTTTTCCCACCACCGCTACCACTATCTGTGCCCGTCACTGAATGCAGACACAGTGTCGGACTGGCGGAACTCCGATCCCAAGCCTTCAGCCTGTGCCAGAACTGCTCGAGCACGGAGCTGGATGGCCCTTTGAATGGTAGCAATTTCCTGGGTAAATAAAGATTTCAGCTTTGGAGAAATGACGGTTTCAAGTGGGGCTGAAGGTGTGTGTGTGTGTGTGTTGGAGGTAGTGGCGGAAAGAGGAGAGGGGTGGGTGGGTGGGAGGGGGGCGGGGAAGAGACTACATCAATTTCCAAAGCTTACAAGGGGCAGATAAATACTCGAGTGTCTAAATGAAAGACATGAGAAGATTGCAATGCGCATGCTCTGTCAGCATCTACCCGCCTGAAATCCGCCCAGAGAAAATTGGCCACTTTGGCATTTTTTTCTTTTTTTTTAGGTTCCTTTCACTCAGATTTGAATGGAGGCAAACATTCCTGGCAGCAGCAGACCATATCAACAGAAGAAAGTGTTGCGTCTTTGACAACAGGGCCGATAATTGCAAAAATTTATAACCGCAGAACCGAAACATAATTACATTTTATTTCTAGCTTTAAAACATAACACGCCACCCACTGGCTGCCCCCGGGGGGGGGGGGGGTGGGAATGAGAAAACATACGACTTGGTTTCTGTAATACTAACTCTATGACGTGCCACGTGACTATTTGAGCCATGTGGGCAAATTGGATTATGTTTCCAAAAGACCATTGTCAGGGGACTGTCAGTCTCTTTACAAAGCCGAATTGAGAAACTACTGAGTTCTGACTTTGCCAAATGAATTTTACAAAAAGGTTTAACCCTCTAGGCCTCATGTATCACCAATGATACAGAGAGAAATTTATAACTGGGCCGTAGTTTCGCACAAATTCAAGGAGACAAAAGTTATTTTCTAAATAATTTCTACGCTATACACTAAATCAACCAAATGATCAAGAACACCCATTAATTATGCCCCCTAGGAACAAATTCTAACAGAATCAGAATTTTCCCACAAGAGCAGAGGAAAGTGTGTCTGGGAGGGGGGGGGGGGGAGAGTTAAGTTAAGAGTCAGAATTTGAGTTGCGACTAGATTTGGCTACGAGTCCACGATAGCGACTTCCTTTAGCAAAGTGGCCAGAAAACTGTGTGATATCTCAGGAACCTGGCGCTAAAACGATGACAACAAGAACAAAAAGAAAAACTACTGTCAGTACTTCGGCCAAATAGTCCAAATAATCTCTGATTTCTGTCTCTGCGTGCAAATTTGTTCCTGCTTGTAAACTGGCTGAAGCAATACAGCTGCGTTTCATCAGGTAAGTGGAGACACAGCGCGTCGCTTTTGTGGGAGATCACCCAAGCTCCGCTATCCAGGCCCTGCACAATCGGCATTATCGTCCCTGAGCTAATGTGACTGGGATTAAGCATAATTATGCCTAAATTGTCCCGATCTTCCATTGTTCCTCTCGAGATTAAACCCAATACTGTCACGTAAAGCAAAAAACAAATGCGCCAGTCTGTCCCCGTAATAATAACCCAAAATAACTATCATCATACAATCAATAGTTCACCTTTACAAACTGTTTTACTCGCTGTTTTCAAAACAGTGAAAAGTGAGATAGACCACTGTGTCAGCAGAGCGACGATACATGCCCCGAGAAAGACCTGAGCTCTTGCATGCACGTGAGAAATCTTGACCTCGCCTTTACCTCCAGCGCTCAGACTTATCCTGCCTTTCCCCGTGAGGGCTGAAGTAGCACTTGAACCCTGTCAGTTTTCCCTTGATCCAAACTCGGCTCATTTTCCCCCGGCTTGAGAATCTCTCATCTCGAAAGCCTATCCGCTATTGCTGACAGTATCGTACTACAAGAATAGGAAAGCTGTGTTTTCGGGGATAAAAGTCTGCAGAATCGGCCCTAATTTTAGTTCATAGGATGACTTGCACATGGGCGGACGCCAAAAACATTTTTTTTTTAATTTCGCGTTGTTTCTCGCTTTACTCTGTATGCTATTTGGTACGACCAAAAGAAACTATGAGTCCTATAAAATCATATCTGAATCCAGATAAAAAGAACAGAGCATTTCCCATTCTATAAAATGATGTTAAATCGAGGAATTTGATCTACACTGCAGAAATATGGACAACTGGGTAACGAGAACAGCTGGACAAAAACACAGATATCCATACCCGCACACACGACAATATTTATAACTGGACACAGAGAAACAGGAATCACTGGACTCCTATGAGGAAAATGTGCAATGAAGATTTCAACTGTTACACATAAGGAATGTTGTCGTGTGTGGTTTATGTAAGCGTATGATGTGAGCATAATAACACAGAACGGACAAAAGTGTGACAAAGAAATTGGGTGGAAGAGCCATGTGAATACCATACTATAATCCGCACGTCAGTAAGTGAATATGTGTGTGTGTGTGTGTGAGAGAGAGAGAGAGAGAGAGAGAGAGAGAGAGAGAGAGAAAGAGAGAGAGAGATAGACGGACAGACAGACAGACAGACAGACGGGGAAAGTTTGAGTTTGAGAAAGCACGTCGGTATGACAACGGCCACTTTGCGCTTAAGACGATAGACAGAATATAATAGGACCGAGATCCCACCAACCACCCGTGACAGAGAGTGAGAGGAGAGAGCGACAGTGGCACAGAGACAATAAGTGAGAGAAGGGAGGAAGACAGCGAGAGAGACAGACAGGCAGACAGACTGGCTGGCTAACAAGTGACAGACAGAAAGACACACACACAGACCAACCAACCACAAAATGAGTACTCACGCCATAGTTATCACCACTTCCAGGGTCAGAATTACTGTTCTGTGATGTAAACGTTGTCCATCCTAGACTGGCCTGTTTCATAGAATCCACGGCAGAGTCCAATAAAACCACTGGAAAGAGACAAACAATTGGTACGTCAGTACTGAACAGGAATGGCAAAACAAGACAATACAAATACAAATAGAGACATGCCTGAATATACAAACATCAATCATATCAAACTGCATCATTTTCGAAGAAAACAAACAAACCAACAAACAAAAAGCCTCCACTGTACCGACCTAATTCATACAAATTACAAAATATTATAAACACCACAGAAAAACTATGGGGTCGCAGCAGGGCTATAATCAATGTCAAAATTGGGCAAAAAAGAAAAAGCTGTATGAAACAAAGCAAGAACTCGCAGATAGGTATTAAACATATCCTGTTTCGCTTCGATTCTACACATTTCCTGTTGAAATCTTTTATTGTGGTTCGATTGTATTCTTTTTTTTTTTTTTTTTACTTGAAAAAGGCGAAGGCCGAAAATTTGTGTACTTTCTGTCTTCTCTTTAGTTTGCTTTGTATCGTTTGGGTTTTATTTCTGACGCAGGGTTTCGCCACTTACAACTTTTCTTTTTGCCCAATTTTGACATACAAATTACAAGTATGGCTGGTGGAAAAGTATGGTCAAGCTATTGTGGTATTAGGTCTAAAAAGAAATCAGGCCTTATTCAGCATGCAGTTTCCATTCGGGTTCTGACACAGAGTTAATCCATACTTAAGACAGCCATACCCAGCTTGATAACCATTCAGCCTTGATTCAACAAGAGAACTTACTCAGACGGGCTCTCTCACCAAAACAGAAATTGCAACGGGGTGACAATTTGCATTATTTGGCTAGATCTTGTTTCGTTTGCAGAATAATATGACTTTTTTTTTTTTAGTCTTTTTCTTTTTATGACAGTTTTAAGACTATGACACTAGATTCAGGGTTAGGATTAATTTATGTTGATTTGTCACGGCAGGAGCTTCGTGCCAGGTCACTGCGTTTTGGGAAATTGGCCACGAGTTGATAGCAAAAACTCGGATTGTAATTATAATGGCTGCAAGGTCCAAATAGCCTCAATCATATATATAAATATTCATACCAATTCGGGACAATCCTTTGTTTCACTTTCACTAGAGGATACTGTATTGTCCACGTTAGCGCGTGGAATGTGTGACCTACTTTCATCACAACAACATGGCTGATATCCTCAGATATCGTGATGAAGCGAGACTATCTAGAAAACGATTCGACAGCGAACTGCCTTCACTGATAATCGTTCACAGAGTCCTAAAACTCAAATGCTTTTTAAATTAAGTGACATGGTGACCAAAGAAACTACACGAAAGCAAACACAGTGAGGGAATGAGACGGCAGACAAACAGCAGACAGAGAACAAACTTAGTGGTAGGAGGCGTTGGTGGACGACATGATATGTCACGATTAGTTAGAATAAAGTTGTTGGCAGGGTGAATTTGAGAGAGAGAGAGAGAGAGAGAGAGAGAGAGAGAGGGAGAGAGAGAGAGAGAGAAATAGGGAAGGGTGAGAGACTGGGGGAGAAAAAGAGAGAGAAGGCAGAAAACGAGAGAGACAGACAGACAGACACAAAGAGAAATACTGTTTGGCCCCTCCACTGCCTCCTCTTCTTCCTCCCTCCCCCCAACTTCTCTTTGTCATCAACAGCTTCACACTGCAACATTTGAGAGGAAGGGGGAGTGACACGTGAATCAAGCCCAGCCATTTCCCAATTATTCCTATCACTTGCCTGAGGAGGAGACGAGGGTTGGGCATGACAGAGATGAGGGGGGTACAAACACCGAGGCTCACGGCACAGGTAACAGAAGAGGTAAAACTGGTACTTCAAAAAGAACGTATCTGCTGATGGTGAAAGGACAGACCCACAAGGCCAGTGCACATGACACTGTTTAGCCTTGGCATGTTGGAAATTTGGAAGGCGGGCGGACAATTCGGGTTGATGGGGAAAACTAGGGGCAACAATTGATGGGTTTCTCAGGGGAGACAAGTAAAAGGCGTGACCGAGACTAGCAGGACGCGGATTGTTCCCTGACCCGCCTGCCCTCAAACAGGGTCAATGATGTCCTTGTAAACCCCCCCCCCCCCACACACACAGACAGACATCACCCCGTTTCAGATTTCTGACCTGCTCCATCTGTCAAATCGATTCAGAGGAATCTTTAGCCAGGTATTCATTCACCCACCGAATCGGGAGGGAAAGAAATAAAATACAAACAAAAAGCTCCATCCAGATCAGCCAATAAATCAAAGTTTAAGGAATGTGGCCATTTGGGGGTAGGCCTAGGGGTATATCTACCCGATTCGTTTTCCTCATCCCAGCCCACATTTGTTGCCCTTTCTTCTAACATGTCCCCTCCCCTCCCACCTACAAACACACACACACACATGGTTTTAATTTCCTCATCCCCACATTTGATTCCTTTCTAATTCTTCCTTCTGTCTTGCAACACACCCCACACCCACACACCGTGTCCACAATTATTATGAGATCAAGTTGCAAATTCGCGCGTTCCCTGAGGCAGACAGATCTTCACACACTGTCGACCTCACTGTACACTGGCTAGATCTACCTCCTCCTCTGCCCAACCGGATAATACATCATTCAACCCATCCCTCAAATAGTTTATCGTTCAGAAATAATTATCGATCCGACAGCTCACCCCCCCACCCCCAACCCCTTGTCGTTATTTTCTTTCTCACTCACGTCATACATAATAATATCATACTTTCCCTATACCCCCCCCCCCCTACAGGCCTGTCCTATCAAATCACCGTTTCCTTCATTCAAATGCCACCGATTTTCTGCTTACGGCAATCTCGTCCAAAATAATATATATAAATAAATAAATAAATAAATAAGATTAAACACTTTCTCACGAACCCCCTTCCCACACTATTTCTTCCTGTTTTCATTTCACTCGTTTTATCTTTCCTTCACTCATACACTCTGCAATATCCCTCTAATTTTCCATCTCTCTATTCCCCATCTACCACCTCTATAGTAACCACTCATTTACTTCCTCCTACCATTCTCCAATGTTCTGTCTATCGCCCTGTTTTTTCCTAGCACAATATGGCTGTTGTCGTGTCAACGTGCTTTCTACAAACTCAGAATTAAAAAAAAAAGGAACAACAACTTCCACCTGTCCACTTCGCTCTTCTATCTCTCTTACTTGCATTCCCCTTTTCTCTCTCTCTTTCTTTCTCTCCCTCTCTCTCTCTCTCTCTCACCCTCTTTCTCTCTCTCTTTCTCTCTCTGTCTCTCTTTCTCTCTGTGTCTCTCTCTTTCTCTCTCTCTCTCATTCTCTCCAAATCTCTGCAACCACTCATTCACTCATTCCCAACCCTACACCCCGCTCTCCTATCTCACAGTGCGTGCATGTGTCCAGTGCCCGACTATCCCAGCAGAGATTATCTCTCCCAATCCACCTGTAACGCCTCCCGATAGTTATCAGCTGGTCATCAGGTCAACGGTCACTCGGATCTGGGCCGTTTACCTGGGTGGTAATTACCTGTTATCACCACCGACCGGACTAACACACAATAATGACCGGCTAGCAGGTTTCGTGAGGTCATTACTGTATATCAGTTCCCGCGCTAGTATTCACACAATGCTAGGCTAATCTGCCGCGTTACCAAAATAGACAGTAAACGCCCTCGCCTAGTTTACAAGAGACCTGGAAAAAGTTTCGTGTTACGCTCCGCCTTATTCTTCATTCTATTTCCAGTTTGCAATGACCGAACAAACTAAGAGTCATACAAAATTATAAACCACAGATAAAAACGGAGCTCGTGTCATTCTACGAAATCATGTTAATGTTAAAAAGTAAATTTGGCCTAGATCTGCGTGTACTGTCTTTTTATGTAGCACATCAGTATTCTTTAGTGCATCTTTGTATGGTGCTGTTAAAAATCTGCAAAGCTTTATTTCACTGTTTTCTCTTGAAATGGGGCAATATTTTAAAATGAAACACTTACATGCCTTTGTCATTTACATTGTTAATTTCAAATGACTCACATACATGCCTTTGTCACCTATATACAGTCAACTTCAAATGATACAATACATGCCTCTGTCATGTAAATAGTTAATCTCCATGCGTCAACTACATACTTTTCAGTCTATATAGCTAGTAAATCTCGATGGAAAACCGAATTTAAAGGCGGACTGTCGCAGATCATCGTGCAGCACACCAAATCCATCACCTTCTCTCTCCATGGAGCATATTAGAGTAAAACACTGCCAAATGGTTCAGTTTTACTTTACTGCGATGACATGACATAATGAACTCCGAGATTTCGGATCATACTAGCACAAACACTAATGCGCATCAAGAGATCTGCTCACGCAAAGCCTGAGAATTGTCTCTAATTCACTACGCGAACGTGGGAGTCTTATTATGGTAAACCAAAGCGGCAAAGTTTTCCTCGTGGGTCGAATATCAAAGTGCATTGTCTGTATCGTCCTTATTGCCTCCAAAGCCATCACTTTCATCATCATCATCATCATCGCTTTCATCAGGGCATGACGCCATTATCAGACCCGTTTTGGGCTCCTTCCTGCTCGAACTTTCATTTCCAGATCTATCTCGCATCTCTGGATTTTCCTCCTACATTTTGCATGGGTAGCCCATTCTCGTGTTCTTCAGCTGGCAAAATTCTTTACACGTTTTGCTGTTCCCATGCCCATTTTTATGGGATTTCTCGAGGCTGTGTGTAAGGATGGGAAGGGAGAGGGGTAACTACAAACTGGAACATTTTGCTAATGGCTTTGTTTGAAAGAGCAGAAACTGCGATGCTGTAAGTAAACGAGACGGCTCAGAACTACAACCCCCCCCCCCCCACCCCTCTCTGATTCCTCAAATCTGATTATCTTGCACATATGTCAAGCCAAGCATTCTGCTGACTCCTGTTGTGGATGTTATACCTGCAGGAGATGTATTACATATTCCAATCTCTGGATAATGGAAGAGAATGTACGTCTTAAACTTAACACTATTATATTGCTAGAAATTGCTTGCGTTACATATTTCAGCCGACACAAGGTGATAGAGAATGCATGGCTAGCATTCTTCCGTTTGCAAACGTTACCAGGCAATTTGTGTATAACAAAACATATGACGATGATTAATGCAAAAGAGAATATATGTCTTAAACCTAACACTATTATGTTGTTGGAAATTGCTTGCTTTACATACTTCCGCTTGCACAAGGTGATAGAGAATGCATATCTTGCACTCTTCAGTTTACAAACGTTACAAGACAATCTATGTATTACAAAACGTATGTCGATGATTAATGCAAGAGAATGTACGTCTTAAACTTAACACTTTCATGTTGCTGGAAATTGCTTGCGTTACATACTTCAGCTTGCAAAAGATGACAGAGAATGTACGTTTTGCATTCGGCAGTTCACCAACGTTACGAGACAATTATAAAAACGTATGTCGATGATTAATGCAAGAGAATATACGTCTTAAACTTCACTAAATCATACTTCAGCTTGCACAAGGTGACAGAGAATGCATATGTATCTTGCATTCGTCAGTTTACAAACGTTACAAAGCCGTCCATTTATTACAAAACCTCTGTTGATGATAAATGCAAGACAGTACGTATGTTTTTCACATTACAACACATCTGAAGAAAAACTATGATGATGCTAGAAATCGTATGTCATTATTATTATGTATTTCGGTTTCCATGACGTGCCAGTGATAAGATAATGTACGTTATTATATTACACAGTCCACAAACGTTGCTAACAGTCTGCACATGAAGGCTGAGAGTGAGTGTACTCCCAATCCTTAAATATGCGAAGTGTTACCGTTTGCAATGGGAAGTCGGAGATTGAGAATAGCGATGTGGGGAGAGGGGGGAGGCACAGAAAGAGAGAAAGTGAGAGAGGGGAGGAGGGAGGAGAGAAGGGAGGGGGGAGAGAGCGAGAGAAGGAGAAAAGGAGAGGAAGTGGGCGGGAAAAGCGAGAGAAGTAAAAAAAAAAAAAAACGGAGGGAGGGGAGGTGAGAGAGAGAAGTGCGTGTGTGTGTGTGAGAGAGAGAGAGACAGAGAGTGAGAGAAAGAAGGAGACAGGGAGAGAGAGAGAAAGAGAGAGAGATCCACTGAGATATAGAGAGAGATCCACTGTGAGAGAGAGAAAGAGAGAGAGAGAGAGAGAGAGAGAGAGAGAGAGAGAGAGAGAGAGAGATCCTCACTGAGAGAGTGAGAGATACACTGACTGAGAGAGAAAGAGAGAGAGAGAGAGAGATCCTCACTGAGAGAGTGAGAGATACACTGACAGAGAGAGAGCACTGAGAGGGAGAGAGAGAGAGAGATCCACTGAGACGAGATTTAGGTAAAGACATCGTTAAGAGTTTACAATTCCAGCACAACACAGTTGTACACACAGCCGACATGGCTAGAAACTGCTGGGGTTTCAGACACTCACACTACAAAGAAAAGACAAGATAAAAAGGGTAAGGAGCGCACAGAGCCGATGCTGACTCGTCCATCAATGTCAAACCCAGACAGGAATGGAATTAGCTCCTTCCCTCCCTTCTCCCTCTCTCTTGCACCCCTGGCCTCCCCCCGCCCTCCTGCATCCCTCGTCACGTTTATGCATGAAGACAAGAGATCTACATACAAGGTAGAACAGTGGTTCTCAACATTGGCGATACCGCCCCCCCCCCCTGGGCCAATTTTGATTTCCAGTGGGGGGGAGGGGGGTCAAAACGAAGAAAGGGGGCGATAGAGGGGTAAAAAATGAATGGAGGATGATTTGAGGGCAAATACAGGGCAACAACTGACGTGTTCAACAGCACTTGTAGATGTGTTTTATAAGCAGAAAAGGCAATTTTTTAAAGTGCACTTGATAAAGAATGCGTTCTGTTTTATAATGAATAATCTATACGCCTATTGTCAACGATAAGATTTTGAAACACGACATCATAATGTGTGTATTGGTCCATTGCGAATGACGAAAGAGAGTGTTTTTGTTTTGTACTTCCGACACCCAAATTGGCGGGTGGATCAGCTGAGTGTAACTTCGAGATATTTTAAGCGGTTAACAGATTCCCTACCATCCGTGTAAACAAGGGAAAGGAAGTGAAAGAATTGGCCGAACGTATCCCATGTGCGTGTACACACGTGTCATCGCTTACTGTAGAGAATTTTTTTTAGCTCGAAGCCGATTGGTTCGCGACGCCTGAAGTGCTCGCAGTGCAAATCAGCTAACGAATCAAAATCAATGCTACCATCGCCATGGTTGTGCGCAGGTCCTTACAACTAAAATGGCCGATATCCCCAATGGGCCTGTAATGTCTATTTGTGAAATGTATCTGTTGGGTTTGAGGAGGGACTTAGGTGGAGAGGTTGGGAGATAAAGGGGGGGTGGGGGTAGATGAAAGAAAATTTTGGAGCCTAAAGGGGCGATTGCCTGAAAAAGGTTTGAGGGCCACTGAGGTAAAAGCAACTCAATCCCAACTCTCATTCCAGCTGTGACAGCGACGGCTGCAGCCGTGAAACAAAACTATAGCGCGAGACAAGATTTCTTCCCTGACAAATCAATCAATCAATACCCCGCCCCCTTCCAACACCACCCCCCCCGCCCCCTTCCAACACCACCACCCCCCCCCCCACCCCCCGAGTTTTTTGTGTTTTTTTCTTCAAAGGTTTGTTTTTGTTTCGAAAAGTTCCCAGCATTCCCCTGACCTGGTTAAGAGAGAAAAGAAAGCCCAAAGGGGAGGTAACGTTCATAATTTACAAGGACAATTCCAGAGGTGTGAGGTTCAACCCATTCAAATGTGGCATGACAAAGCTGGGGGAGAACAAGAGGAGACAACGGCGGATCAGGTCAGGCAATTTTAAACTATAAAAAGAGAAGGGAAAAAAAGGAGGGAGGGGGGGGGGGGGTGTTGGTTTTTTTTCAGAGATCACGGAATGATTGAAGAGTTCAGAGGAGGAGATAACTGAACTGCCACAGTTTGAACAACCAAAGATCATCTTTTGGAGGGGTGACGATGCGAGATGAAATGGGCTGGGGAAATGAGGGCCCGAAGAAAAAAAGGGGGGGTGGGGGGGGGGGGGAGTAATCTCAAACTACAGAAAGACGTCCGAGAATACAGGGGGGAGGGGGGGGTATATACACTAAGTAAGAGAAACGAGGTTGGTTGTTTCTCTATAGAAGAATAGAGCTAGGTTGGTGAGAGACATATCTGTGGGATAATTCCTAACTCAAGAAAGAGCGATGATGATGATGATGATGATGATGCAGCAACAGCAACAACAACAACATGAAGTTTGAGTTTGAAGAAAACATGTCGACACAGACTGACTATAACAGAAAGGCAGGACAGAAGGAGACCCTATAAGATGCGCTCACCAACCAAACACGATAAAACAACAACAACAACAACAACAACTACCATAAAATAACCTGGATTTCTACAGGAACATGTCAACACACGCAAACGCGGAACACTCCAGAGTAACAAACTTCAGCGCCAAATGGGACTAAATTTTGAATATATACATGTATGCCGTTGAAAACTACTCACGGCTTCTTAGCCATTCAAGTTATGATGTTAGCCAGAAAATCTTTGGCTACTCAAATTTCCAGCAGTCGGTCACCTCTCGTTATGTTCCAGTCTAGACAACAAGGCTCTATTGTAGAAGCATTTTTAGGCTTTGTTTTCAAGTTTTCTGTAGCATTGAGTGCTTTCTTTAGGCTGATTATTCCCATAATATTTGTACTGCCACATTCTCCAGAGCGTGGAAATATAAACCCTTGGATAGCATAACGGTTTGGGTATTATAATAACCAGCTAGCCAGAACAACCCTTTCCCTGATGATGTCTTTAAGGGATTGCCTCAGGAAATTGCTTTGGAATAATACTGTACTCTATAAGCTAAAATGCCTTCAAAAAAAAAAAAAAATCATAATACGAACTCAATACAGCATGCATTTCCAGTTATGATTTGCGAGTGCTCTAGACCTAAATAGAAAAGAACAGTTTCGTCAAGCATTGCCCTGTTTCTCCATATGATCGCCGGAGGGCACCTCCTCTCCTGTTTTCTCCACTGCTGTGGCGGACCTGTATTTTTGGGACTCTCAAGCTTGAACTATTATGGTGTCATGTCCCTTCCCAATAAGCAACAATGGGGCAACGTTCAAAATTCACTAATTATTAAGGTTTCTTCAGGGCCTCTCTAGGATTTGGGGCCCTGAAGCTGAAGCTTCATGAGTTTCACAGTAGATCCGCCACTGCTCCACTGACCAGCCGCTCCAGTGCGAGAATTTTTTTTGTTTTGTTTTCAGTTTCGGATTTTGCATCGAGCTGCGATCATCCTCTCGTGTGTAATCACTCGCCCACTCACTCACCCTCCCGTCATAAATATCTCTCCCCACCCAAGAACAAATCTCGGCGCCTGAACATAATTTGAAAAAGAAGAGGGGAAATGAAACAAACAAAAAAAAAGAGGTGGGGTTGGCTGGGTTGATGTCATTTTTCAGAGAGAGCCGGTGAAGAAGGGCTGGGAAATGGAAGAGACAAACAAAGAGAATGACGGCCTATCTGTGTGTATTATCTCCGGGTCTCCAGCAAAACGGGCGACTGCGGGACTGAGTGTTTTATTACATTAAGCCAATGCCGACAACTCTAATCTTCTACAAAAATCTGGGAACCGCGGCACATGTACCAGTTATGCGCCTTATTTCAAAAACGTGTTCAGTGCAATAGTTACAAGACAGAATGGAAAGAAAGGGTCAGTGGTGGCGGATCTACAATGAAACTAATGGAGCTTAAGCTTCAAGGGCCCCGAAGAAACTTTTTTTAATGAGTGAATTTCGTTATATTGCTGCTGGTTGCGAAAGGGCCCCCCCCCCCCAGAACAGTTCAAGCGTCAAATGCAGGTCCGCCACTGGAAAGGGCTGTCTCAAAGACTGACCTATCGACCACTCAGATAAAAATATTTGCACACGGTCAATTTGTGGTCAGTTCCATGGTGTTGGATGTAACGCTCGAAGCTACCATAGACTGAGTATCCGCGCTTTATACAATTCTGCAGCAGACAAAACCGTCGCACTCAATAGAATACTAACAAGGATGCACGTCTGTCCGGTCGTCAGACTGATAAAATTACGTACGAAACTCGATAAAAACAAACAAAAATGCAAAACAATATGGGGGGGATTGTGCCAAAAAAATATAAAATACAAATATAAACCTTTATGAGTAAATGAATGTGTACACACACGGAAGGCAACACCTGAGTGCCCGGGTCCTTTCACAGTAGCTGACGTGGCAACGTGACCAAACTACACACCACAATATTCTCTCCTGATTGGATTGATGACACATTCACTCACCACTGTCTGGTCACATCCAACAAAACATGTACTGCTGTGACTGTATTTGGACGTCAAGCCAATCTAATTGACGGTGACTTTTTAGAGACTTATTTATGCTGATGTGAAATAGACAGACTCTATGGCAATTAGTGAATACGTAAAGGCCAAAAAACACCCTTAACTTACAGCCACCTCCCACTCCCCCATTATTTCCAAATCTTCCAATGAATCCAATGCCCCTATTTTTTCCCCTTGGAACCCCCTCGCCCCCTCCCGATTGACAGACTTGGATCCCTGCCCTCTGTCCTACAGCCCACCAAACTTCGGTTGACCTCCTTTGAGACCACACATAGGAGAGATGGACGCCCTCGGGTCTCAGAGAAACTGTCCGATGGCCGAGTCCATACAGACCAAACAGAAACACTACAGAGATGTCAGCGCAGCATCAGTACGGCCATTGCGGACATGGTTGATGGTCTGACACAGTCACGGTCCACTGACGTTATGGTCCAATCATTTTTTGGTACACAGTCATGTCCACGGGCGGAGGAGGAGGCTGGGTGTCGGCTTCGGATAATAAGATGACACGAGGAGGGTGAAAACCTGGTTCAGGTTCATGTGGGGAACGGAGGGAGGGTGAGTCGGAAAAATCACAGGAGGTCGCTGTTGAAATGATGTAGGAAAGAGGCGAGGATGACGTCGGGACGGTTGACGTGCTATGTTATGCGGGTGTCACCAATGGCCAGGATTAATGGCTTGACTTAATGGCTGGGCTAGGATGGGCAGATAACTCTGTCATGATGTAAAACCCGGTTGCCACACATTCTTGTTGAAACGAGGCTGTAGTCATGCAGTACTAAGGCCACTGTACAGCCTAGCTAGCTAGCTAGCTGGAAAACTGCAGCCTTGCTAAACTCCATTTGCAGCTAACAGTACAGATTGGTACATTTACATGCAGCTAAGGCCAGTATGCCAACACCATCAAAACGGCAATAAAATATACAAAGGAACATTAAATGGTTCAGAATCTACAACTTTAAACTTCGGCCAAGAACCGTGGTCAGAAAGAAAATGTATACATTATTATCCTTTTTTTTTTGTTTCCACAATTTGAGTAGCTCCTAATGTAATTGATCACTATTTGAGTCAATCGACGACGGTTAAAAGTGGCTGTAGATCTATACTTTTTGAGGCGTCTGTTTCCAAGTTCTTTGGGGGGGGGGGGGGGGAGAAGAGAGAGAGAGCAAAGAGAGAAATAGAACAGAGAGAGAGAGAGAGAGAGAGAGAGAGAGAGAGATCGGTCTGAGTTTGAAAACCGCGAGTCAGTTCACCAAATTTGCATTGCGCCATTTTATGCAATTGACTGGAGAGGTCTAGTTGCTAAAATATGAATACGCTTTACACTTGCCACTGACAGTCCAACCATCAAAAACTGGCTGCAGGGTAAAGGAGAGGGAAAACAGAATTTGCATGCCCCCAAGGTATCGTAATATGGTGTGACGACAAAACGACACGCTTGTGTGTAATTAGGTAAAACTGAGATGTGTGGCTATATCTTTTTTAGTGACACGAACAATACTCTGTGTTTTGGAACAGTCAACAGAATGGTGCGGTGCAGCTGCAGTATAAAGATAATTCTTGATTGGTTTAGTGCATAAAAACGGAGGGGGCATCGGAGACATTTTTGTTTTGAAATGGACAGGGCGGATCCAACAGGATAAGAACAAGAAATACACAATAAAGAAAAGACATTTTTGTCTTTCTATCCACCTTATATTTGTCTAACCGGGATGTCCGGATCAACAGCCATCGTTTCATTTCTCACATTCGATGAATTTTTACGTCTTTTCATCCGTACTTGCCAGTCCCCACTCCGACACCTCTATCCCGGAAGGTTAAAACACTTGTAACAGTGTTTAACAGTAAATGACCGGACAGTGCAAAAACATTCGTGATCTGAATAGATGCCGTCACCTATGCAAGCATTTCGGGCCTCCTGCTGATGGCCACCTCCCTATTTCAGCTCGAGTATTCGCGGTCATTTCTCCATAGCAGCCCCGCTGAAGGCGACCACCTCTCTATCCCAACTCTGCTTTTGGTGGTCACTCTTCCATCCCAGGACTGCTCTTTGCGGCCACTTCTCCGTTCTAGCCCCTCGGCGGTCATTTCTCTATTCTAGCCCTGCTATCGACGGTCACCTCTCTACTCTGGCCCTGCTAAGGACTGTCGAATCTCTATTTCTATCTCCTTTACCTGCCACTCGTGGACAGCTGATACTCGAGACTCAAGAGAAGCGACTTGAGGGCAAAACTTGCCTTGTTGTATGTGGTTCCGAAATGTTACCCCCAGCCTGGGTCAAGGGTCACACACTTGACCCCTGATGACCCTGCTAAGCTCTGATAAACTGTCACTTGAGTCGAGAATGGATGTGCGATGGTGGTGGTGGTACTGTAGTAGGAGGGGGGGGGGGCAGTGTAGGAAGCAGGTGAGAGATGACCCTTCATCTACAAGTGGCCAGACCCACTGAAGCAGCGGTTCATACATCAGCTGGTGACTATTGTTTAGCGATCTATAAGCAGAAATCTGACATTTGAGTAAACTATTGATGATAGACTGAAGTGGGCTCTGGGGTCTCCCTTATTGGCCAGAACTAAACAAATCTCAGACAGAAAGACTGAGCTTATGCGTGTGTGGGACGGACCCAGACAGAAAGAGAGACGAGGAACAGACCTGAGAGGGTAATATAACAGTATCTTTGTTACAAATATCACCATATTTCTTCTTCTCGTCCTGTTGGCTACAAATTTTGAAAGAGTGAAGAGTAGTAATAAGTGAATGAATTAATGAATGGAGTGGGTGAGTGACGGAATGAATGATTGCGTAAATGAATGAATGAATCAGCGAATGAATGAATGGGCGAGGAAGCAAGTAAGTGAATGAATCAGTGAGTGCGTGAATGAATGGGTGAGTGAGTGAGTGAGCAAGTGAGTGACTGAATGAATGAATGAATGAATGAATGAATGAATGAATGAATGAATGAATGAAATGACCACCCCAGTATAAAACACATACGACCTACAAAACCCAGTTAGCGGCCCCAGCACTGCCTATAAAACCTGGACTTGATGCGCCCCGTCCTGGCTTATCGACTGGCCCGGCGCACGTGCGCTGGTGACAAATGGATCATGCACGCCAACTCTGAGATACAGGGACAGTTAATGATGATGGCAAGTGTCGAGATGCCATCTATCTTGGGAGGTACTCCCTATTTTCCCCCCTTCCCGCAATCACTTCCAACTCCAAACACAGGATTTTTGTTTTTCTTCGAATTCGGTAGATTATAGGACACGTCAAAATACCGAAAGGCTCGGGAATTTGAGTTTGAGCTCAGAGAAAGCACGTCAACACGAGAATGCTCACACTATGCCAACAAAAAGCAAGACACACAGACAGAATACAGCAGAATGATAGGACAGACGGAGATCCTACCAAAAAACGCCCATCAACCATCCGCAAACGGACCAGGAACAGAACCTTATACGACAGACCCAAAGATGTTGACAAACAACAGCATCCAATGCTAGCAACAGGGGTAGAGACAAAAGTGACAACAGCAACAACAAATGCAACAGTAAGGACTACAACAGCTGCTGCAGTGACGGAGAGTGAGAAAAATCACGTCCTGGGATGGACATTCTATCTACAGTCGCAACAACATAATGCTGGAGGGGGAAATAATATATAGACCTATGTCAGATTCTAGTATGCATTCGGATCAGAAAGCCGTAAGAAAATAGACTGTCAAAAAATTATAATCAGAACTAGAAGTTAAGCAAAGGTGGTTGGGACTTAAATACATTTCACTGAAGTTTGGAATACCTCACGGGAGGGAAAGAAAGGGGAGAGAAAGAGAGAGACAGGCAGGTGAGAAAGAAAGAGAGAGCGAGAGAGAGAGAGAGAGAGAGAGGCCTGCTGCTGATGAACCTGGGGATGGAAACTGATCACCAACACACGGATTATGGACTATGAACACGCAGGAGACACAGGCCCTCAGCAAAAGACACGCACACGCCCCCCCCCCACACACACAGAGACAGTGGCAGGCACAGGGTAAAAAAGGGGTAGGGAGGGAAGAGGCAAAGAACAACAGGTCAAACGGGCAATGATTTCAGCCCAAACCTTTGAGACAATGGTAGGGGAGCCCCGCTGGGCAAAATGAATTTGGGGATTTGCGACAACAAAGGCAGGGGGAGAACTTCAATCGTGCACAAGTTTTATTTTGAAGGGAAGGGGGGCGAGATGGACGTCAGAGAACACAGTGAGCAGCCACATGTTTGGGTGGATTATGAAACTGTCAGATTTCAGAACGTAAAGACTTAAAAATTAGAATCCGTTTTAAAAGGGTTTTTGTTTCTTCTTTCGTTTTTTCCAAGTTTCAAATTTCTCCAAATATTGACATTTCCACTTGGCTGACAACGATGAACGAGACAGTAACGAGGGCTTATTGATACAATCAACATGTGAGAGATACGAGGTGCCAGGCTGTACCGCGGAGACCCCTCGGCTGCAGCAGGAATGCCGTGTTGAATCACCATCATTCTCACTGCAAACGTTTCAGGCCCGCTTCAGTTGGACAAACTAGCCGGATTGTTCAGGTAGGTGTAACCGGAGCCCGGGCTTGTAGGCAGATCTGTCTGACAGGACCCTATTGCACATAATTAATGTTCAGCCCTGAAGCTGGAGACATCACACTGTCATTATCTATTCATCGCAGCGCTGTACGGGAATTAACCCTCTAAAACGGTGTAAGGTTTTTATTATTATAGCGGGCGGGAAAGAGGCCCCAGGAATCTCATCATTTCAATATCCCTATTTGAACCAGCGCAGCCGCCACGGGTAGGCTGCATTGTGCTCGACTGCAGGGTTGAAAATTCCTTTCATCTGTGCCGGGAAAAATGTCCCCGGCTCGTGTGCTCGTTGGGCTAGATAAAGAAAGGAAAAAAATGCTTTGACAAACTTAATGGCACATTACGTCTTTATTAAAGTCTTTTAAGTCACAATTTTATTTACTTGGTGTTAATCTTGTAAGAGCTGAGTTTAGGGCTGGAGAGAGAGAGAGATGGGAGGCAGAGAGAGAGAAAGGGAGGGGGGGGGAAGAGATAGAAAGGGCAGAGAAAGAAAGTGAATGAGAGTAAGAGAGGAGGAAAGAGAGAAAGGGAAAGAGCAAGGAAGAGAGGGGAAGCACAGAGGGAGAGAGAGAGGGAACGGAGAAAGAAAGAAAGAGAGAGAGGGGGGAAGAGAGAAAGGGGAGGGAGACAGAAAAGGGAGAGAAAGAAAGAGAATGAGAGAGAGAGAGAGAGAGGGAAAGAGAGAGAGAAAGGGAAAGAGAGAGAGGGAGAGAAAGAGAGAGTGAGAGAGAGAAAGAAAGAGAGGAAGAAAGAGAAGAGAGAGAGAGAGAAGCCGTTTCATTGCCCCTTAGCACGCACTACAATCATACATTTCTATCCTTTACATGGCAAAGACATTTCCGTCTCTTCCCCTTTCTTGTTTGCCTCTATGTCTGCCTGTCCGTGCCGTCCCACACGAGACATCATTCTCTAACACTGAAGATTCCATCATCTCAGACACAAGGGATCTTTCTCTCTCTCTCTTCCTCCAACTCTCGCGGTCTTCTTCCCTTTCTCTCTCCTTTCTGTGCTTCTCTCTCAGCCTCTTTCGTCCGTAATCATGATAATAACAGTAAATATATCAACAGTAACTACGCCTTTTTTCTGCTGTCACGGTTATTATTGTTCTTGGCTTGTTGACAATAAATCTCTATTAACCGATATTTTTTTCTTCTACTGCTATTGTCACGAACATTCAGACTCGACAGTCTCTTTGGCATTAATTGAGCGTCAGGCGATAGACAAATAATCATTTTTTTTATTATTATTATTTTTTTTTTTAATGCGTCTATGTTCTTTGATGTTGAGAAATTTGCCCTTGATTCCTCTCTGATAGGGGAAAAATTCCTGTCCATTACGATATCAAACGGCCAACCAAGCCAAAATTTCAATAAGAAAATGAAATATCAGATCCCGGCGATAAAGCACACACAGAGAAGGTCTTGTCTTGTATTCCAGCATTAGAAACACGTTTTGGCCATTTCCCTTGTACTAAACATTTACTTAACTGTAGAGATATTCATTACATGTCAAATTCTGGCACCTGTTATAAAAAAACTTACTTTATATCACATTCAAAATCAAACTCAAAGGGGAAATTTTTATCCTAGTGCACGCAAAGATTTTCAGTTAATCCTGTAATGCCCAGACATAATATTCACTTAGCCAACACAGCAATTCTGAATCGGATGAAACTAATTTAAAGTGGTCAAATTAATGAATGCAGAAATATAAATACTTGTCTCAGAAAATCATTTATCTTGTGGATACATTCACGATTCACAAAATTAATATTCCTATGATAGAATGTTTAGCTCCGATGAAGTGTTTCAGACATGGAATGTTGGGCACTACAGCGTTAATGTCAAATTCTCGTTCTATGTACAGATTTACTGTTTTATTTCAAGTCAGAAAAAATCTCCTGGTACCACCTCTTATTTACAACACGGATTTGCTTACTGGCGAGGCGGCTGGAAACTAACTAGATACTACTAGAAAAATAATATAATATTGCACCCCAAAAGTTTTAAGGTGTCTGAAAATAAACAAATCAGTATATAAACATTTATCTGTAATGATACGCAGATTCACCAAGAGAGACAGACGAATAGATAGATACTACTGAGATACCACGAAAAGAATTGGAGAGATATTGAGAGGGGGGGGGGGGGGAGAGACAGAAACAGACAGACGGACAAAAAGAATGAAAAAAGAAAGTGGGAGAGAGTGGGGAGGACAAATAGATGGATAGATGGAGAGAGAGGTGGGGGAGAGAGAGAGAGAAAGAAAGACAGAAAGAAAGAAAGGGGAAAAGACTGGGATAGATAGATAGATAGATAGACAGATGGATAGATAGATAGATAGATAGATAGATAGATAGATAGATAGATAGATAGATAGATAGATAGATAGATAGATAGATAGATAGATAGGGAGAGCAAACTTAAAGGGGGGAGGGAAGTCAGGAAGAGACCAGACAGACTGCCTCAACAACATTAGTTTCTAATTCTATTTTCAAACCCTGGACAACTGCAACACAAGAGACTGACACGATAACTATGTACAATGTTGAACGTCCACTGTTCAGGACTTCCTTGTCCTAGCCGCACTGTCTCCAGTCTCTCGATGACCTGTCTCTGTCCACTGACATAAACAGGACAAACACGAACGACATTTCCAGGACAATGTCTCACTGCCAAACTATGCACACCTTACAGTGTTGGCCGGCAAACGCCTTTTCCAGACACTTGTGAGAAATTATAACAAAATGCCTTCAACTTTGCTTTCTGGTTGTTTGAAAGAAAACATAATCAATTTGTACAGGTTAATTTTTCAGAATGTGATTCATATTCGCACCGGGGTTATCGGGGCGTGTAAAGAATTAGTCACAATGCTCTTTTGTTTTCCCGATGTTTTTCCCTTTACCTGGGACAAACTTGACACATCCGGCACTGGCAAATGTCCCCAGTGAATATTCCATTGTTTTCCCGTCTCCGTCAGCCCCTCAGATCTAATGACCTGCCAATTTGTACAACAAGGAAAACTTTTCCACCAATGCCTTTCAAGGCTGTTTGTTGTTGTTTCCCTCTAAAATTGCCCGCAGGTTGATGGTTTATTCCTGTGCATGTCTGCGTGACATGGATTGGTCCGGCTGGCTCCACATCGGGGGGAAGACAAAAAAGCACTTGTCAGCCATCATTTCAACTTGCTGGGTTTGAATCTGATATTCTGAATCATCAGTCTTGAAGCTGAGCTCAGATTTTGAAGTGATTCATCTGTTGTCTGCCCTACGTGTTTTGTTAAGAATCCCAATTTCATATATCAAGGGTTATCAACCAGAATGTGTTATATGTCCAATTTTATTCACTGCTCTTATTAAATGCGTGCAGATATCCAAGACACCGGATGTGTGACTTAATTTTTCATAACCCCACAGAGACATTCATGTGACCGTGTTGAACTTATTGCAATTATTTGAGTTTTCATTCAGGTTACAAAAAATTTAAATCCCAATTTTCTCAATGTGACTATTTTGGACAAACTATTTTGGTTGCCAACCCTCGATATCTATTCCAAGGACTTCCTTGTCCTAGTCGCCCAGACGCCAGATTCGGTCTCTTCTCCTCTTGACCACCATGTGACCCACATCACACATTCATTTCAACAGCAGATGCCCTGATTCGTGTACTAGATCACAGGTCCCTTTAGGAGAACAACAGTTTGCTCTTCCTTCCATCCATTTGAAACGTGGAAAAGATGAAGAAAAAGACGAAGAACGAGAAGAGTTTGAGTTTGAGAGAACGCACGTCGATGCCACAACAGCAACATAGTACTAGGAAAAAGCAAGACGATAGACAGAATATAAGAGAATGGCAGGACAGAAAGAGGCCGTACCAACACCCCCCCCCCCCCGCAAAAAAAGAAGAAGAAAAAAAAGAAAAGAAAAAAAAAAAATATTACACTTTGGATCTTATTTGTTTATTTTTTGTATACATGTAATAAGCCCCTACCGCTACCCAGAGAGCTTTTCAACTTTTTTTTCAAGTCACATCCAGTCCGTGAGTAAAACATTCATGTCAACTACTGCTATTTGTGACGTTCACGACAATAAAAAAAAATATGTACATACCATATTTTTTGTCAGTGCAAACTCTTCCGGAATACCTCAGGCATAATCTCATTTATACTGACCAAAAAAATATTATCTAAGACTGACCCAGAATGTGGTTACTAATGAAGTGTCCGAGTTGTGAACGGCTTCTTTACCATTTCAATACAATCTTTGCACGTACTGCGAGACCCAGTGGTCGCCTTGCCACGGAAGATTAAACTAATGAAGAAGAAAGGAGAATAAAAGGGAAGATGTTTTTCATCAGTCACATCATCAACACGGAAGCAGCTTTGGTCTGAAAACGTAGTCCGTTGTTTGTCCCCGGACAAAAATACCATTCTCTCACACACTGGATTATCGCCCTTGAAATCGATTGGCACACTGGCTATAATGGCCAAGAACCCTAATTCATGTCATTCAATGTCAACTTTTCTCACTGCTTTCCGGAATCGATGTAATACTCTCAACTTAATTATTTCCGTGCAGTGGCAGTTATCCCTCAATCTGTTGAGTCAGAATTACGTTGTGTGAGAAAAATCACCAAAATGCACGGTCTAGATACAAGGACAATAATTTTGAGAAAACTGATCGGTGAATAGTGACCACGAAACCACAGCAATGATAATGATTTCAAAATGTTGTCACTGCTCTACGATAATGGCACATGTCAGACTTATGCGCAAAAGGCAATTCAAGAGTTCATTGCACCCCTGAGCATGAGGGCTATCTGATAACATTATAGAAAAAGAAATGCGCCAATAGGAATATGTGATAATCCAATACCATAGAATCATAATGGCTTAAGTCATCAAATGACAGGAAAAGAAACAGGTTTTTTTCTTTAATATCTCAAAAGTGTCAAAAATGAGTTACGACATTAGCGTAGAGCAGCGACGATTTGTATTTCTCATGGACTGTAAAAAAGAATGGTTACTTCCGTTTGGATTTTTCCCCAATAAAATTTGCTGTTGTTGTTGTTAGTACTTCAACAATCATTTTCCTTATCAAAATGTCCGTCCGACCACTGCCAAAACACCGCTTTTTCCAATTTATATTTAAGGGTTAGCATCCATTTTACTGTTCGTTTAATACAGCATCGGAAACCTTCAATCCTAAGCCATTTCAATGGAAAGTGTCCTGAATCCTGTACTGGACCTCCCGAGGAACATTTTCAGGATTACAACTGCCACCAGCACAGAAAGTATGAACATAATGAACAATTATGTGGATTTCAAAATTTGCCATTCGCCAGTTCGGCCATTATTTAATTCAGGCTATACTTTTTCTTTTTGCCCACTTTTGGCGCTGCTTATAGCCCCGCTGCGATCCCACAGTTTTTCTGTGGTTTTTATATTTCGTCAATTCCAGGCTATTATAAGTATAGGAGTTGATATCTACGTTACTGCCTACATGTTTACTATGTAAAAAAAACGAAATGTGTCTAGAGTGAAAAGTCAACAGCATTATTTTAAAGTGTGACATCATAGGGTTAGAGTTCACAAGCAAAATATATTTATAGAAATGACGAAACGATTATCTCCCTCCCAGAAAGTCAATGATCACGAAGGAAGGAGATAGCGAAACAAAGAAAGAAAAAAGAGGGCAAATTTTTTACTTTTTTTTTAAATGGCGAAATGAAGGAGTGGGCAGTTACAATAATAAACAATAATTAATGAATCAGCCCAATAATTAGGATACATGCACAGGTAATTGAATAGACAGCAGTGGAAAAAGCGTCCGCCACCTTCCTTCACATCCCAGGCTTCTCTCCCTGTTCAACATTCGTTCATGCCTTTGTCTTCCCTTTAACCCTTCCCGACACTCCGAGGGATGCCTAAATTTGACAATTTTGATGATCACACCATCAACAACTCTCAACCTCTGGATTGTCAAAATCTAAAAAATTCGAATTTCCCAGTGGGAAGATGAGGTTTGCACCGTTCCACCCCGCCGTCAGCGACAAACCCCCCAACTTAATGTACATCTTAAGTCAAGCAAGTAAGCAAAGTGGGTGGTGCCTGGAGCCACTGATCACGTAAGACATAATGATGGGCAAAGCTTTTTTTGTATGTCCTTTTATTTCTTGTTGTGCCTTTTTATAATGGGGGGGGGGGGGTTGAAACACGCAAGAGATCGAACCCCGCGGCTAACTTGGGGGCTGGAGGTCGGAAGGGGGGGGGGGTTACTTTATTATTTTGGAAGAAGTGGTAGGGTGAGGGTGTAAACACTGACACGCAAGTGCTCTAACCCTGCGGGTGATTCGTGGATCATACTAACAGGTAAATGTAGATTGCTGAAATACCCTGTACCTGTCGACTCTCGTTTATACTTTTTTTTAAAACCGTCACGCCGACACATAGTTAAGCTCTCAAACTTTCACAAGAGACAAAATAATATACCGGCAGCCGGTTTCACATCGTTAACATAAATATGTATTATATACAAATGGTGGAACACCAGGAAAACCGTCGCATGTCACAATTGCTGCTTTTCAGAGAAGCAAAAACAAAACAAAAATGTGTTATTTCCTATTGTGTATGTGCCGTACACAACAACTATTAATTGTAAACTGTTTCCGAAAATACAAAAGCATTTATCGTCTTGTAACCCACCTAGATCAACGTGGTAAAATTAGGAGTGGTGGTAAAAGGAAAATGGGTAGGGTGGGTAGGGCAGATGTGGACTGGAAATTAATAAACATAATTTTGAGAAAAATGAAGTTTTTTTGTTTTTTTTTTTGGCTGTGGTTTTTTAATTTAAGATAGACATAATTATATAATCTGTATATTTTTTAAACACTTATAATTAGTGTTATTATTATTGTGGTTATGCTGCCGTGGTTTCTTAAAGTAACATATAATATAATCTAATAATTTCTTATCACTTTGCCGTCTTCACTATATTCAACTGTTTGAACGGATGGCAGCATTCGATATCCCGACTTTCTGAAGGGTCACCAATCGCTAACTGGGTCAAGTCACCAGATAGTACGTTTTGATTCTCAGCTGCTCACACGATGCTTTCTTCTGACAGAATGATTAGATCTGATTGGATCTGGTGGAGAGACCTGACAACAGAGATGACAAAGAGCGAGTCCAGTACAGACATTCACCGGGACAGACAAATCTCCTGGCACGAGAACGACATTGATCTATCAACAAACCACCAGGTCAATTCTGTGTAAGCTCATGTTATTATGCCCTGTTCCCCTAGCTCCCCCTTCCTCATTGCAATGTCAGACTTCCCATCCAGTTTTTGTTTCCACCCCGCCCCTGTTTCCCTTCCACCCCAAAAGCTTATGGACGAGACACTGATGAAGTCGATGTATCATCAGGGGCAGAACCGTTCTCCCAGCGGCGTGCTGCTTCCATCTACTTCCAATTTTTTTCCTAATGAAGGTTAATATACCGTAAGCTTGATTTGACGGCCCCTTTTCCTTAACCTTTTATTGTATCATTTCTTCTGTATTATTTCTTTCGGCAAGACTTCGCTACATACAACCTTTTTATTTTGCCATAATTACAATTTTGACTTTGCTTGCTGCGGGGGGGGGGGGGGGGGGAAGGAAACAACATGAGAGTTACAGCCCCTGATTTTGTTTGTTTACAGCTGTTGCTAGGGACGCGTGGTATTTTTTTTCCATTATAAGCCATTGCAGAACAGTAAATGTAACTCACTATTTTCTCTGTTCAGTTTTGCGATTCGACCACGCGCCGCTAGCAACATTTCCTCTATAATAAACCAGCCAGACACTGACAAAATGTAAGTAACAGGGAATGTCCGCGCGGACACGACCACAACCACAATAATAACGCCGATAACAACATTAACCTCCGCTTCAAAGAAAAATTACCACAGTCTACTGTCCTTTTCCTGACAAAGTTATCTCCCCATATCAAATTCCCCGATTCCCTTGTTGGCGCGCGCGTGCATGTGCGTGTGTGTGTATAATATAAAGTGTATGCGCGCTACTCTAGGTTGGGGTTGGGGGAGATTCGTCTAATGACTATTGACCACATTTATTGCATGCCGCATGTTTTATTCAAGGAAAAAAAGATTATCGACAAATGCTCAGCGAGCGCGCTACGTCCAATCCACTGCAGACAGAGGTCGGGTGTAACATGCATGCGTGGAGCCTTCTCTGATAGATCGAGCATACAAGTGTTCTATCTCCCTGGATTCCACTTGGAGAATTTTGACTTTGAACATTTGAGAGCCTCTAAACAAGAAATAATGAAAACAGAGACATGTCAAGTATTATCACCTATTCATGGACAAGGTCTTGACTTGAAATTAACAAAAGATCGGATGTATCAGTTGTAAAGAAAGTGAAGTCCAATGATGACAGGAACTTAAATTTTGTGAAATGTGGACATGGAACACTTGTGAACTAGGGTGCCGAGATGTCGGTATAACTGTAAGTATAACGATCATGCATGCAGGAATTTCACACTGCCAGATGTAAGTACAGCAGCCAGGAGGGGTGGGGTGGGGGTGGGAGACACAGTCAGCCCGAGGGCAAGTTTGACAAACACGGTTGGAGTTAGTTAATCGTTAAAAGTGTACGGGCCCCACTCGTGTCAGCTGGGGGAGCAGAGGCTGTGTGAGCACGCCAGGCCTGCCCCAGGGCCAGATTTCTCTTCTCTACTCATAAATTGGATTTTTGTCCCCGAGACTCAGATAAGGGAAATTGAAGCTAAATCAGCTTATCTGCCATCAATCATATTCAAGTCACTTTGACCTATAAACAGATAGCGCCTTTACGCTCAAACGATTTCCCTGAATATTTTTTGGTCCTTCCAAAACCAAGTGGGGGAAGCGAGAGACCATTTTTGTAGGGAGTGTATTTTTGCCTGTGCGTTTGTGAACAAGTTTTCAGGATTAGAAATAAAACACTAACACATTTTGTTACCATTCTGTAGTTCTTTCTAACTCTCTGCAATCTATCGTGTTTTTTTTTTCTTCTATTGTTTCTTCTCTGTATATAAATATATGTATATATATATATTATTATTTTTTTGTTGTAGGTTGCTTAAACCGTTGAACTTTTCCTTCCTGAAGAAAATTTAATGTGTCCCTTTCTGGTTGGTCGAGTTGGAGTTTTGAGATTGCAGAAAGCACGTCCACACGATAACGGCCATATTGTGCTAGGAAGAAGCCAGGCGATACACAGAATATAACGGAACGACTGAATAGAAGGAGAGAAACCCTCTCAGTAGCACCGTCCAACTACCCGTACAGTCAGTCTTCCCTATAGCATCGCCTGTCGGGATCAACCGTCAAACAGATCACGTGCAGCTGTTTAGTACGGGAAAGACCCCGACTATTCTTCACTGGGGGCTGTCCCATCTTCAAGGTTACACTTCAGTGTAATGAGTTGCTTCACTTCCATCACTGCTCACGACATGTTCGCGTGTCACATTCAAACATTCTTCACAATTTCTGTTTCCCAGTGGTGGGTGCTGGTGTCCTCACTAGTTCGCGTGCTGTTCTCTCTGCCAACTCATCTCCTGCACACCGCCCCCCTCCCCCCCTTCTTCCTTTCCCGACCATGAATCCCACTCCAAACAGCGTCTTTACTCTTCTACAACCAACTTTCTTTCTTTATTTTCTCCCCCACTCCCCCCGCGTTCTCCACAAAATAGAATCTTACACGTAGCCAGCCCCCCCCCCCCCAACCGTTCTCGCAATCGTCATCTCTCACAAAATAGTGTTTTTGCTCATCCCCCCCCCCCCCACCAGCCTCCCTCGGATCTCTCAGTTCAATAGTGTCTTAGCTCACCCCCCCCCCCGGTCACCTCTCACAAAATAGTGTCTTTTTTGCTCCCCTCCCCCTCCCCGGTCACCTCTCACAAAATAGTGTCTTTTTTGCTCCCCCCCCCCCCGGTCACCTCTCACAAAATAGTGTCTTTTTTGCTCCCCCCCCTCGGTCACCTCTCACAAAATAGTGTCTTTTTTGCTCCCCCCCCCCCCCGGTCACCTCTCACAAAATAGTGTCTTTTTTGCTCTCCCCCCCCCCGGTCACCTCTCACAAAATAGTGTCTTTTTTGCCTCCCCCCCCCCCCCCGGTCACCTCTCCACAAAATAGTGTCTTTTTTGCTCCCCCCCCCCCGGTCACCTCTCACAAAATAGTGTCTTTTTTGCTCCCCCCCCCCCGGTCACCACTCACAAAATAGTGTCTTTTTTGCTCCCCCCCCCCGGTCACCACTCACAAAATAGTGTCTTTTTTGCTCCTCCCCCCCCCCCCCCCGGTCACCTCTCACAAAATAGTGTCTTTTTTGCTCCCCCCCCCCCCCGGTCACCTCTCACAAAATAGTGTCTTTTTTGCTCCCCCCCCCCCCGGTCACCTCTCACAAAATAGTGTCTTTGCTCACCCCCCCCCGTCATCTCTCACTAAATAGTGTCTTTTTTGCCCCCCCACCCCCGCCCCCGGTCACCTCTCACAAAATAGTGTCTTTTTTGCTCCCCCCCCCTAACAAAATAGTGTCTTTTTTGCTCCCCCCCCCCCGGTCACCTCTCACAAAATAGTGTCTTTTTTGCTCCCCCCCCCCCCCCGGTCACCTCTCACAAAATAGTGTCTTTTTTGCTCCCCCCCCCCCCGGTCACCTCTCACAAAATAGTGTCTTTGCTCACCCCCCCCCCCCCCCCGTCATCTCTCACAAAATAAAGTCTTGGCACACCTGCACCCCCTTCCCCTTTCCTCACACCTCATGTTCTCTCAATCTTCATTTCACAAAACGCCCAAACAACAAACAAACAAACCGGCCGCCATTCTGATACATCAGTGGCACCACTCCTCCCCCTCCCCCAAATCAACAATAGAAATGACCAGACTAAAAGATAAAACAGACAGATCGACTCTATGCGTAGTGTCAACAAATGCAAAAGAATCGATTAAAAGGGGAACAAATTGCGAGCTCAGGTTCAATGTGTTTCATTTCATCAAGCGTGGCATTGGCGCACATTTCATTACTGGCTCATAATCCTTATCGCTGCTGTTATCGCCACCTTTCTTTCTCCATCATTTTTATGGGATGGGTCAGAGAGAGAGGGAGAGAGTGAGAGAGAGAGAAAGAGAGAGAGAGAAGGACAGAGAGAAAGAGAGAAAAATGAAGAAAGGGAGGGGAAGAGGCAGAAAGAGAGAGAGAGAGAGAGAAAGAGAGAGAGAGGGAGAGAAGGACAGAGAGAAAGAAAAAGGGAGAAAAGGAGGGGAAGAGGCAGAGAGAGAACGAGAGAGAGAGAGAGAGAAGGACAGAGAGAAAGAGAGAAAAAGGGAGAAAGGGAGGGGAAGAGGCAGAGAGAGAGAGAGAGAAAGAGAGAGAGAGGGAGAGAAGGACAGAGAGAAAGAAAAAGGGAGAAAAGGAGAGGAAGAGGCAGAGAGAGAACGAGAGAGAGAGAGAGAGAGCAAGAGAGAGAGAGAGAGAGAGAGAAAGAGAAAGACAGAGAGAGAGCAGAACAGAGAGACATAAGGAACACAAAAATAAAATCCTCAAACCAAGTGTGCCAAAGGCTTGGCATGAATACTATGTGTTGTATCGCGTTGTGAACAAACATCTCAAGAATAGAAAGAAAAAAGAATGGAGAGAAACAAAAAAGATGAAAAATCAGAGGCGGAGATGGGTTAAATAAAAAAAAATGTAAAAAACGCCAATGATTGACACACGGCGCACTCACAAACGTGGTGGATAATCCTACCTGGACTAAAAGATTTTCTGACGGATTATCGAACTTCGCGGCGCTTACAAAAATATGCTCGTATTAATTGCTGCAGCCGAGGTAAAAACGGAAGTGCCGGCGGTGCAAAGGATTAAATCGAACACAAATTGTCTTCTTTTTTTTGGTTTGGCAGGTTAAATTGGTGTTTGATTCGCCTTTGTCACTGTAACTTAGTTGTTTTGTGTTATTTCAAACGGTTGGGAAATGTGGCCAGCGACTGTTGTTATCCATCTACGAGAGCCAACAAGGCAAAATGTATTGCCTTCGCCTTTACCAGGCAAAGAGATGGAGAAATCAAATGTGTAGGACAAGAAATGGCGAGACATTTCAGCAATGTGTGAGAGAGCTGTGATGTAGAACTATTGGGAGAGAGAGAGAGAGAGAGAGAGAGAGAGAGAGAGAGAGAGAGAGAGAGAGAGAGAGAGAGAGAGAGAGAGAGAGAGAGAGAGACGAAGGGTGAGAAAGAGAGACGAAGGGTGAGAAAAAGAGTGCGAAAGAGGAAGAAAGTGGTGTGAGAAAGAGAGGGAGGGAGCTCGAGACAGAGGGTAAAGGGGAGAGAGAGAGAGAAAGAGAGAGAAAGAAAGAGATAGATAGAGAGAGAGAGAGAGAGAGAAAAAAAAAGACAAAAAGAAAATGAAAATGAGAAGACAGAAAGTGAGAGAGAGAGAGAGTGAGAAAGAGAGACAGACAGAAACAGAGTGAGCAAGACAAAGAGAAAGAGTGAGAACGAGAAAAAGTGGGGTGGTGGTGCAAGGATACACGGAAATGCACAGACAGGGGTAGAGAACAGGTAGGTAATTAAAGCGAAACGATTTCTGCAGAACGTACGAAATTAACCTGCCAGCTAGAGCAACAGATCAACAAACATCGTTCATGAAACATCAAAGGTAACATCATCACAATAATAATCAAACACAGAAACATCAACATACACAAGAAACCATGACGCACAAAAGCATGACGAAACAGCGTTCGTTACTGTTACACAAGGAGACGTACGAGCAATTACAACCCTGAGCTATAACTTGCACTCTAATGTTGCTATTCCTAGGCTTGAACTTTCATACCAATGATTATCGATTGGCCTACATTGCATGTTGTTCCAGATCAGCTGATGGTAGACTGGCCCAGTGTCACCCAGTGGTTACGCCAGCTACAGTGACTACAATTACAAACTATTGTGACATCACAGTGCTATGAATGTCACACACGCCAGCATTGTGTGCGTATCTGTAACTACAAGCTGGTTCCAGACAAAACAACAGCATCGCCCACACAACATCTTTCTCCATACAAATTTAGACTGACGTAAGCACTCTGCATCCACCCCGTTCCGCATCCCAAAGTTATGGCTGGCTTCTCCTCCTCATCTGACCAGGTCGCACTGTTTGCCTGTTGGCTTGCCTCTCTCTCTCTCTCTCTCTCTGGATCTATTACTCCTTTCTCCCAGCATCCTCGCCACTCTGTTCATTCCATATCCCTGTCCTGGCCTCTCTCTGTGGATCTATTACTCCTGTCTCACGGCATCCCCTTTTCATTCTCTCTCTCTCCCTGTCCTGACCTCTCTCTCTCTCCCTGTCCTAACCTCTGTCTCTCTCTGGATCTATTACTCCTCTCTCACGGCATCCTCTTTTCATTCTCTCGATATCCCTGTTCTGACCTCTCTCTCTCTCTCTCTTCCTGTCCTGACCTCTCTCTCTCTCTGGATCTATTACTACTGTCTCACGGCGTCCTCTTTTCATTCTCTCAATATCCCTGTCCTGACCTCTCGCTCTCTCACTCTATCCTGCTTACAAAACAATACCGAGTATCCAAAATAAAAATCAACAGTGAGTGGGTGATGACTAAGACACAATGTCCATACCCCCCCCCCCTCAAACTGCCTTTCCCCAAACCAAACACTCCTATCCCCTCCACCCCAGACAATCTCATCACAACCACAAAGTCTGACCAGCATCAACACTACAAGCCGTGGTGCCTTTGTCATCAGTTCGCGTTATCATCAGTTCTCATCCCTCTCCCCCCACCCCCTTTCCCACCTCCTCAAAGATAACAGCGATAACGACGACGACAACAGCAACAGCAACAACAATAACTTTATCCCCAGTCGGCACTGGCAGCCAATTTAAATCACCATCGACAACCCACGCATCAGAATTCAGATGGTATCTGAACCATCAACAGGGTAAGACTTAACAGTGGAAGCGGAACATCTTCTATTACGACCACAACCACAACCACCACCACCACCACCATCACCCTTTCCATCGCCTCTTCGCCAAGCAGATAATGTTACAGAAATGATTTCTGACCCCCACTAGCCAGCCAGCCTATACACCACGCCCCCCCCCCCCTTTATTTGCCACCTCTGTCAAGCTGGCTTAAAAAACTTCTGGCCTCACCCAATCATTACAAGTGAGAGACAATGGATCATGTGAAGGCGTGGGCGTATCTCTAATGTCACCGTGCCCTACACAGCCCCCTCGAACAAAATAATATCCATAATTCTACAGAAAACAAAGAAAAAGCATTATGTAAAAAAAAAAAAAAGAGTGTGTTTATTTATTTCGACACTCCATTCAATCTCCATTGAAATTCGAATCACACGTTATCTCCTGTATGATTGGCTCAGTCCATTAAATATTTATAGTACAGACATGGAGGGTGTTTCCCTATAATTTGAAATCGCACTATTGTACTATTACTGTTATTTAAATCTAGTTTGGAATTTCAACAATACCGTGGGAGCAATGATAGTCCTCGAAATGTGGGAAATGTGGCCAGGGATGGACGTGGAGAATGTTTGTCTATAGTTTGAAATCGAACTGTTATAAATTACTGTTTTTTAAATCCAGTTTTGCAGTTACACCAATGATCGTTTATGTTAGGCAGATATGATAGACTTAAGAGTCTTAACCATAGACATACTCTTTTACTGTAAATATGTATAGCCCCATGTGAGCTGTACTTGGTCAGGTAATGATCTCGTTTACTGGCAAATCTAAAGATAGATCAATGTCATGTTCTGTACACATGTACGCAGAGGGCATGCTGTTGAGTTCACAAAGGGATGGAAAGCTATGAGGATGGTGGAGTATGGGGTCGGGGACCATAAGAAGGGAGTGATTTGGGGGGGGGGGGAGTGCAGGCATCAGAGAGAGGAACAGAGGTATACACACACTGGAAGACACCCATGGAGACAGAATACACAGGACACTGAGACAGCGAGGGGGATAGATAGTTCGAGTAGATAGATAGATAGAGAGAGAGAGAGAGACAGACAGACAGACAGACAGGCAGATGGACAGAACGACAGACAGACGGGCAGACAGTCAGAAAGATGAACAAAGAGAGAGAGAGAGAGAGAGAGAAAGAAAGAAACAGACAAAGAAAGAGAAACAGAAAACAGCTGGGCATTGCCACCTAAGAACGACACAGTGACGTACAGAGGAAGCAGTAAAATGGAAACAGAATTATTATTTTTTTTATACAACCATTGGGTTGCCGGTATCAGTCTGAGATGAGGAAATCGGTCCAGTTACTGACAGAATTAAAATTGTCCATACAAGACACAAGTCCAGTCAAGAGACAATAAATTGTATCCGCGCCCTTTCCTGCCTCACCCACAACAGCCAGCACCGACTGCTACAAGGGGGAAAGGGGGGGGGGAATGGGTATTGCAGTTGTGAATGGCAGAGAATGATAGGTCTGGAAATATATATCTGGATCAGTATGATTGTGGGTTACACAAAGGCACGATGTAGGTCACCACACAATACTACTGACTTTGAATTTCACTACGTTTCTCAATTGGTGGGTCAGGTCGATGCCTGACGTGCACGCTCACCCTACAATAACTGCTAATGTCTATGATTTACATTCCATGACGATTTCACAACCAGGTATCGAACTGAAATACCCTCGGTAAACTCTGTGTTATTTCATGCTCGTCGTGTAGTCGATGTGTGTAAATATGGCAGCGATCTATACTGGTCTTAGCAATGACGCCAGAAACAGATGAGACAATCGAATGTCTTATTTCTGTCCGACAAGTAGAATGTGGGCAGACTTTCTCAACGCAGACAAAGACATTGTCGCAATATCCAGACGTTTAAAAAAAAAACAAAAAACGAACACTAAAATTAAATGAGAGAGAAAAAAGAGAGTCAGTGGTCGTGCAGTTTGAGATCATTCTGAACATGACGTCCCGCAAAAGTCATGCTGACGTCTTCGTTTCAGGACGTAATGGTGAGGTCCAAGACACATGCGCCACGCCCAACACAGAGAGACACTACAGATCTAATCAAAACTTTTACAGCAACAAAGAATTCAAATATTTCCAACGTCATCATCAATAACAACTGCGCCAATAGTTCTAGACTGACCACTACTGGACACTCGCAAGGAATATTTTCTGGTCACCTCCCCAAAATCCCGGTCTCCCCTGAGACCTTCTGTCGCACACGCCATAGCAGGGGCTGATCAATACTCGCAAATTCTCATATCGCGTTATGTCTCTCTCCCCCCCCCCCCTTTCCCTTCCGAATAAAAAAACAACAACCCATCTCACAGCTTTTTCTACACAAAGACGATAACCCAAACTGTTAGTGAAACACTGCTATCTGAGGACACCGCAGGTGTTCGGCCTCCGAAATCTAACTCTTGATTTCAGAAACACAGATGTGTATGATGTGTGCGTACGGACATACAAACCCACTAAACACACCCAAAATACACAGAAAATCACTTCAACTCCCAACAAATTTTAAAGCAATATAGCTCTTGTCTCTATTGTCTATCAGTCAATCTTGTCGCCCTCGGTCTATTTGTCCAAGCTTCCCATACAAATCTCAGAAGAAAACAATGCTTTGTTGTTTCGGTAAAGGAAAGTATTACAAAGCCGCGTACACAAACAACTGCGACAAAGACGGAAATGCCAGAATTTTCTCATGCCACATTTCATTTTTATAGCAAGATTCCATGTCAGTATTTGCCCTGCACGCCTTCCCCATAAAGCATACATTTGGATTTCTCCAATCTCAGTGATTTTCCAGTTTCCCCGTTGACCTAATCTGCTGCAGGCTTTAGCCTGTCACTTGACAATCCCGCCTGTCAATTTGTGTGTAACAAGCCGGCCCAGCTCACACAACACATCAGCCTGCCCTCGCCCGGCTCTCTGTCAGAGCAAGATTTGTTCCCTCCTCGTTAGCTCGCCTGTCACACGTGACCGGCATCTCAAGTCTGACCAGTGGGATGACTACACGTGTGAGCAGCCATCAAAGCCAATGTAGTGCGCTCAATTCACCAGTTATTCTTCCAGTTATTCAAATTCAATGACCAAATTCTGGCGTTAGGGTCTTATGAATACAAATGCGGATTTTAACCGATAAAAATGTAGGTTTTAATTCAGACACATTGTTTATCCCTCTCAAAAGACCGCCCGCCCATCTTTACCACCAACACCCCTGTCTCAAAACGCAATTGTTCACGCCTTTGGACATCAACTTCAGGCGCAGCATTGCGACGCCATTTTGATAGACTGAAGCGTTAGAGAACCAAAAGCCATTATTTGTCCATCCTGAACTTTATGTCTTTATGTACGCGCGGTCACTCTATCTCTACTTCAGGATGCAGGCCAATTTCCCCATCAGGTCCAGTCGGAATGAAAGCCCGCGGCTCACGGATAAATCGCCACGTATCGCCGCCAGTAAATAAAAAAGTCCTGCAGTGCAAAGCTCAAAACCTGCCAGCCACTGATTCGCCACTGCTTCAAGAGATCTCCTCATTCCCATGTTCATTCCCCACTGCACCCCCTCCTTTCTACAAACTCTTCCTTGACGTCCAAAATTTAGAAGGACGTGAAGAAGAAGACAAAGAAGAACAATGTAGAAGAAGAGGAACAAAAGCCCTCACGTTTCAGCTCCCTCCCCTCCCTCACTGACCCCCACCCCCGGTCAGAAAACCTACAAACAAGGGAGGAGTGGGGTATGGAAAAAAAGGAGGTCTGAAGTTTTGAAGTATTGATCTGTAGGTTGAAGATTTCCTGGTCGGTGCCAGTGGCCGGCTCCGTGAGTGTGCACATCTCCGCCTTCATTCCGTATCGCAAGGGTTAAGGTTTTTGTCTACTTATGAGGGGTGGGGAGGGGGATGAGGGTGGGGGGGGGGGTGCTGGTCAAGATTATTTCGTTACTCCATCCTTTCACTTGCCCATGTACCTGACGGCTGGGAAACCTTTCTGTTTGAACAACAAGACATGGCAAGACAAGAATAGTCGGATTGACAGACATGTAGAGAGGAAGATAAGAGCAAAGGAAAGAAAGAAAAGTTAAAGAGAAATTCACTCTGAATCTGAGTTGATTTTCTGACAAAACCCACAGTGGAATAACGGCAGACATTCAGTACCTGGGAAATAGGCGAGATAACAAACAGGTGTAAATAATAATCGGTTACATGGCAATTTGATCTGCCCTACGCGCCAGCTACCCGCGCCAAAGACAGAAGCAAAGTTATTATTATTCAAAGTGACAGAGAGGAGAAAAGAACGGGAAACGGAGGGGGTTGGGGTTAGGGGTGGGAGTGAGGGAGACAAGACGTTTTCTGGCTTGCTATTATGCCCAAGTTGTCTGCATCAAACATCTTCCGCTTGTCTCGACCAACTGGCGCTGTCTGGGGTCACGCATGCGTATGGATACAAACATGCACATTTACACACACATACACACCCATGCCAGCACACGTGTGCATGCAGACACATAACCCATACATCTACACACGGACAAATATGACATCAGCCCCACAGACTCTAGACACACGAACAATCCAGTCTGATTATCAAAGCTTTGACAAGAACACAATGAAATCTCAGCTTGCCCTTTGTCCACCACTCCAAATTTGGCCCGAGCTGGCTACTTCGGTCAACGAACTTTCAAAGCCCATGATAACCAGCCTGGACCCCCCTGGCTAGCTGAGATAACAACTGTCCACTGGTTGAGTGCCAGTTATCTATAGACCACACAGCTGACTGTTGACGAACAGAAAATATAACCTAACAATATGCAAGTCTAGTTGATTGTATGATGTGGGATAGAAGGCTCCGATCAAAATTAATCCTAACGTTGAATCCTAATATACAGCGGTAGGAAATCATGATTTTACAGTTTGCTGTGGCCTGACGTAGTATTTTTAGCATACACGCTGCCCTCTCCAATGGCATCAGGTTTTCCACCTCAAAGATTTCGCCTTTATACATTAAGCTCTTGTCAAAAACTGAACTTCACATCAGGTCTTAGAACAGTACTAATTTTTTGTTTGTTTGTTTGGTTGCATGTGAGGTGGTCTCCCCCCCCCCCCCACACACACACACTTCAACAACGTCCACCCTACCAAGACCACACCAACAATCAAACGCTGTAGAGATCCAATACCAAACAGAGCTGAAGAAACCTACAGTTGCTCCTATGCGGAATGAACACGAGACTACAAGTCGTCCCCTTAAAATGACAAGGTTCTTTCTCCACTTTTTGGTTGAAATGAATTACACACCACTACACATTTCTTCTACAAGCCTTCTCCACCGAGTGTCAAAGTATCAAGCGGATTCACTGTGGAAGTTGTAAGTATTAGTAAAAAGAAAAGAAATCGTATCTTCAAAAGCTATGAGCACATAAAAGTTCAGCCATTGATTTCCCCAAAGTTGATAGAAAAGGGTTCGAAACGTCATTCTAAGGGTGGCGAACTGTGAGTAGATTTGCTTGCGTGTAGACAAAGAGAAATGAGGTTTGAGCCCAAGCACGACTTTTGTTGACCAAATGACATAGAAGTGTTACAGTATCACGTCAAGATCGACACCGCTGATATCCCAACTTTTCCTTCTGGGCGGTTTCTACACAGTAGTTTCTCCCCAAGCCCCGGAGAGACGTCAAACTGCTACTGCTCTGTGCGGGCCAACCACTCCCCGGTCCAGCTATGCGCTATGTCAACACTGACTGGCCGTTGGGTGCCTGGTATGGAGGGGAGGGAGAGGTGGAATTCAATGTTTCTTCTTGGGCTGTGCGGCAGCTCTAACTTCTAAGGAGACCTTTGTCCTCTGCCACACCAGGGAAGCGAGATAAAAACCTGGCCCTTACCCCCAAAAAATCAACCACTTTCGACCCCTTCAACAAAACAAACAACGAAAAGATATTTTATGAGAAAGGCAGAATACAATGGCGACTGATACAGCCATACACAAATACATGTACATGTACAATATATAATACGCGACTCACTGCCCGACCAAATTAAGATTTGGTTATCATGATCAAATAAAACAAGATATTAAGAGTCTCTGACATACAATGGATATTTGGCCACGGACAGGCTGGTCGGTTAGATTAACCCTATGAATACTGACGCCGTGAAAGCTAGATTTTCCCAAGTTCAGTTCATATTAAGATTCGGGTATTTCAGTCATTTTTAATTGTAAATATGAATCTTAATCAGACTTTCGATCTATATTTAAAAGCTGGTAATGGAGGAACAAAACCTGTAATTGATGCAGCAGTAAAGACTTAACGGCAATGTTGTTTCAGTACTGAAAGGATTAAGCCACTAAGACTAGTAAGTGGAAAATGAAAGAGAGACGGAGAAAGAGTAACTGTTCAAGAGAGGTATATGGATGAATTGGTTGTTGAGAGTTCCATTTTCAGCAAGGCCGTTGCTGATAGTTACTTCACTGTTGTACAACTAACTGAACATTCTCCACTTCACAAAATTAAAAATGAAATACAATAAAATAAACATAAAAATGCCGTTTCGCCAGGACATGGAGAACACTGGATCTCATCAACATCTAGACCAGTTGTAATATAATTCGAAATGAGGCTATGTGAACACAGCCAAACGCTAACTCTTCTCTTTCATTCGATTCACAAAAGATTACAGCCAAGCGTAAGCACGTGTCTTCAGCATTTCTGTTGGTCTCCCGTCTCCGGGAACGCAATCTCTCTCAGTTGCTAGGTGGAGTTGTCAACCAGACAAAAGGCAGAAAGAAACAGCCCTCAAGAAAAGTTGCCCCCGGCTACCAGCTCGGTCACCACAGCTGCCCCCATTCAATCCAGATTTACTAGTTGTTTACATTGGTCATTCACGAAATACAATTTAAGCAGATTTACCCTTTTCCTTAGAAATTCAAATTAGACTGTACAAGTCCAGCTTGAGTTCGTTCTGAACAGTTAATCCAGTCATTCAATCCCAATTTTCAACACCCCATTCCCCAGCATGGGAACGGTCTTGATGGTCAAATCATGACAAGCGATCCCTCCATTCCGTCAAACCCACAGAATCTTAGTCTAACAACGGACACAAGTCAAATACCGGGGTAGGGGTTGTAGGGGGTAAAGGGGCTCTAGAACTCCAAGCTGGACCACAGAAATCAGACAAGTAATTCTTTTTCATTACTGCTTACACTTGGTGGTCTACGCTATTATTAAGAACATCACGCTTTGGAGACGAGAGACAGAGCAACTCTATAAACCAAATCCCATGAGGAAGAGATTCTCGCTAATATATTCTTTTTTATGGAGACTTCTGTGAGCAGACAAAGGTCTGTGTCTCTGTGTACGTTACTGCAGTACTTGCGCCACACCTGCCAGTTACACGCAACACCCACTAGGACAATAGACAGATTAAAGAGAAGAAAAACCAACTTGACATTTTGAGACTTCACTGACGCCAAAACATCATATTTATGTCCATCATTATCTTCCCATTCATATCTCTGATAACTGACTCGCCTGGGAAGGCGACGTAAATAGCAGGCACTATTTTCTGACATGTGACACTCACGCTCGTTGACTTTTTGTTTGTCTTTTTTTCTCGTATTGACTGAGCTCACGGTGAGGGTTGTAGATTCCATCTCTATGTGTGGAAAAACAAAAACTCCACACAAACCACAACTGGCCGATTCTATCTGTACATGTGAATCAAGTCTACATAGGCCTACCTCAGAACTGTATACTGTATCTGCAAAAATGATTAAACTCTATACATCAGAACTAGTGGATTCCACATTTGAAAGCGAATCGACACTGCATACGCCAATAGATTCCATCTGTACATATTATGACTACGGCCTTCACAAAAAAAACAAAAAAACTGGCTGACTCTGTTTTGAATGTGCCTTATATTCTACATAATTATTATGCCAGAATGAAATCTATTGGCCAATGTCATACAGACACACCAAATTGGACAAGGTAAGAGCTGACTGTGCAGCCGTGTGTAAATACAATGTCTCCAGGCGCCACAAGTGTACACAGTGGGGATGAGCAGACAGAAATATACTGTATATCTAATCCTCCTCCTCCCCCCCCCCTTTCCCAAGACCTCCACCCCCCCCCCCCACCCCCAAAGAAAAAAAATCCACACATAGCACTGTTTTCCTCCTTTTTTCCTAGTTGGAAAGGACAAAAGGGGCGGGCGGGTGGGGTAGGATGGAAAAGGGGTGGGGGGCAGATGAGCTGACAGAGACACGCTGTAGGCTAATCTACATAATCTACAGAAAACATTCTCTAATCAAATTTACTTTCACCCCCCCCCCCACACACACACACATACCACCCTGCCCTTTTTCTTCCATTAACACCAACAATAACAAGAATTCGTACGACGCAGCAATGTTTACTGCTTTCCCAAGTTCCTAAGCAAAAAAAAAAGGTTTGGGGGGGGGGGGGTGGGGCGCGAGGAAGAGAACAGGGTCAGCCTTGCATGTACCACTCACACCATCTCTCTCATCCACACTGGTACTGGATTGATCATTATCTCTCATAATCATGCCTTCCTCTGGCAGTATGACAGAACGAGTGAGTAGGTGGTACAAAAAAAAAATAAAAAAATCTTGAGTGACTGTGTGGCTGAATTATGGAATAAACCAGTTGTGAATGAGTAGAGCAATACATGGGTGAACGAATAAGGAAGTGATGAGCACAGAAACAGGCGTGAGTGACAGAGCAAGTGAGTGTGAATGAAACATAAAGTGGGCGATCGAATGTACGGCTAAGTACGTGAGTGAGTGAGAGACTGCGGGAAAGAAGAAAAATCACTTGACTCTTCGGAGTGAGTGAGTGCAGGGGTCAGTACGATAGGTAATTAGTAGACGTGATAATAAGTCTTCAACAGCCGGTAAGTGTGACGAGAAATACATTAATCATCTCTTTAAGTGTCTCAAGGCACGTGCAAAATCCAAGGCCACCCTCTGCCTTCCCCCTTTCCCAGCGCTAAATCAGGACAATTATAATGACATTACACTAGGTGTAAGCGCAGAGTGCAGGTGTGGCTTGCAAACCACAATACCGATCAGTGTCAGAAGAAAACATTCGTTCGCCAAAACCTTTCAGGCTTGAAAATGGCATGCCGGCATCAGCTGCCAGAGTTATCTAGCCCTACATTCTTCACTGGTCATCCAACTAGACTTCAGTCAACGACCAGTGAGTACCAAAACACATCATCGCATGCCTGCCCGCGCTGAGATCATACTAATTTCCCGTATTCCGCGTACCGCAAAGGTGATTACACATACCGGGAAAACATCGGTGGATGGCAAAGTCAAAGGTCGACCGTGTTTAGACGTGTGGTCAAACGCTCACGTGAAATACCTGGGATGTTGTCTCTGCATTGCTACGTTCAGCATGAGCGAAAAAGCAATTCAGGTAATAGAATCAATTCTTCAACCCCCCTCCCCCTTTCCCTCCGAATCCTTCCCTGGCAAATCTATAACCTGCCCCTTTCCCCGACTCACGGTCACATGCACACACATGCTCTGACACTCGCCAACTATAAAAGCCCTCAATTTCCCATCGGCTCCCAATCAAACACACATTTTCAGCCAACAGTTACGGGGCAAAACACAAAACAATTCCTCGTGTTTAAATGATCCATGTCCTACACAATGGCATTCTGATCAGTAACGCATCACTTTCAGGCAATTCCATTCCAACTTGCCCCTCCCTTACATAGTATGAGATCTCCAGTTCTGTTAGACATATCTCTCTCTCTCTCTCTCTCTCCTGATCCTCACAAATGCGCCCTCTCACTCTACCGTCATCAAATCGCACATCAAACAAAACGACACGTGCATATCTCTAACATTCAGGCCGCCCCTCCAGCCCCTCTCCGTCCCGGGCATTATTTCCCTCCAAAGAAATGTAATCCCTCGCCCTCCCCCTCTCCAATACACCCCTCCCCCTCCCGCCAACCCTCTGTAGTTCCATCTTTGTGTCCCCAGCGACCAGGACAATTCTTGTTTGAGGTGCTCAGTCTCAAGTATTTTCTCATTCCACTCCCACCACCCCCCCCCTACACCCTGTGTCCTGTCCCAATCTTCCGCGTCCTCTAGTAGTTTTGTCTTTTCTTCCCCCTTTGTTCTTGCCTTTCTTCAGACCAGCGCGCGACCGCCGGGCGGCGGTCCTGATGGGGCACCATGTTTACTGTTATCCCCTGCCCTGATGGGCCCACCATGTTTACCGTTGTCCCTGTCCAAGGGGAGTGAAGCCGTCAAGCCGAGTCCTGGCCAAACTGTGCGGATGCCAGCAAATCGGATCAAATTTTCATTAGATTGTGTGTCTCTCTACAAGTTTAAACGGCGACCTCTCCAGGGAGCGGGGCTTGCTTTCATCTCCGCAAACAGCCGGGGCTGCTGCAACTCCCCCCCCCCCCCCCGCCCCCAACATCTCCCCCTGACACCCTCCCCACTCTCCCACTCACACTCGTTGAGTGAGAAAAAAGAATCCCACAGCAACTGGAATGTTCTGGAACCAGTTAAGCAGACATCTCACAAACGGAATGCCTTGAGGCCTCGCACAACGAGACGTTAAAATATCCTCACTGACTGGATCGCTCAATGTTACACGTACAGTTGAGTATCATGTATATCTGTGAGTGGACAATGGTGTGTAACTGTAATGTGCGAGTATGCAAAAGCGCACAACAAGACCATGACCAGAGCCGCAGTCCCTTGTATGACCACTTCCGGGGAGATCCCCAGAGCCCTGTGCTGTGAAAGCTGCTGACCGGATGGCCATTGCTGACCACTGGACGACGTCACCGTCCCACTCGGACGGCCACACAAATTATATGAGACCATTTCAATCTAAGACGTCCATTTTATGTTCATGTGTGTGGATAGGACCTGTTTTTTTATATGAAAATGTGTGCTGGCCAAGTCACTGACCACAGCAGCATTTAAAAGGTCAGACTGGTGTAACCATCGCCGGGGGAGATGAGCAACATCCAGCGGACCAATGCTGACCACTGGAGCCATCTTGATACTTTTACACAGATCCTATAAAACCAGTGACGACTAGGGCACAGAATTTAAATGTAAAAACTTTACAAGGTCTTTATCAATCTGTCTATCTGTATAATACGCAGCAATCTTCTCATCTCTTCTCCCGCTACTCTCTCTCTCTCCAACATGGCGATGCATCTGCTGTAGACTGTGAATACTGGCAATGGATCTGTGATCTTCGCTTGTGTGCACAGAAGGAGTGAAGGGTTTTTCAAAACAGCAACAAACACACAAAGCACTCCTTGCCAGCTTGCCGATCCAGACATAAAGTTGAGTATGAAGAAGCAAAATCTTTGTTCTGTGAGGGGGTGTTGGTTTGGGGAGGGGGGTGGGTAAGAGCGGGTGTCTGGAAGACATCTTTAACATCTCTGGCACTGCCAAACTGACCGGAGAGCATCACCTGTCCATCCACCCAATTACAGGCCAGCTGTGACTATCATTCGATAAGGCGCACGTCCAGCGTCCGACCCTCCTGTCCGGCGTCACAAGACAATGTCTTACCCACGATTGAGTCTGGCCGCCTTGTATGATACAGCGATATCTTACGCACTTTGAGCCTGGCCGTCCTGACCGGTGTAATTCAGAGGGTAATTCAACTGAAAGAGCTCAGATAACGGAAAAGAGAGAGCACTCAACTCGTCAGCTTTATTGGCCCTCGTCTCTCCTCGACAACTCCTCCCCTCCAAGGCGCGAGGAATAGCGCAAGGCCTACAGGTAGACACGCATATTCCAGTTCGCTTTTCTTTACAGACACATCTCACACCTACTCAGGTAGCCCGGAAATGGTGCCAGTGCCCGGGAAATAGTGGTAGCTGTCGACAGTAAAGCCACAAGTGGGTCGTGCCGGCATGCACACTTGAGTAAATACCGAGCCCTGTGCCGTGTGTCACTTACCACATCACCGAGGAGTAAACAACGTTTCTTCACTTCCTCTTTAAACAGATCAGAGAATACCCTGGTTTCTCTTCAGGCATAAATTATTCACCTCGCCTGCTTGGATGTGGTCCATCGTTCAATTTACTTCAAAGCTTTGTGGTTGCTGACCACTGCCAGAATGGTCAATTTTCAGACTGCCCAATGTCTGTCAATATTGTCTACCACATGACATTCCGACGTGTAAAAAAAATGCACCAACTTATTTAACATAGCTTTTAACTCATGTGTACCATCTTAGATCATCTGAAGACCATGGGTGCAAAATCTTTTTCTTTTCAAGGGCCTCAGATTTGAAATTCTGTCTGCCTCTGAGAGAGAATGAAAATCTTATGACTTGTAAACCTCAGCTGAAGAGTCATCTTTTTACACTCCGAATGCCCATAAGTTTTTTTTTGTTGTTTTTTTTTTTTCAATATTTTTCTGAGTATGTGTGTGTGTGTGTGTGTGTGTCATGTGTGTGATTTAGGACACATGGGATATAAATGTTGAAAAGCGCTTAGAGCCTGGTTGTTAACGGGATGTAGCGCTTTATAAATGCTACGAATTACAGTATTATCATTACTATTATTATTCCAACGTTTGGAAACACTTTCACACAAAATTTCATGCTGGTCGACTCGAACCCAATACATGTGACGTGAGAGGCGACCTTCAGACCACTGGGCCCCAGAGTCCCCCTGGGAAGAAAACTACAAGGATGTTTGTTTTGACTTCCTCTCTTCTAACGTTATGTCCAACAGACTCTTTGGCAAAAGAATTATCTGAACATCACCCGGATGTTGATGGTCTCTCTAAAAGCTGCTTACAGCAGACAAAAGCGGTGGGGTCGGAGTGAGGTGGAAAAAGAAGCAAAAGCAAATGGGAAGAAAAGAACCACCTGCAAGCGTAATTATGTTTGGCTGGTTCCGACCATTTTGACCAACTTTCCTCAGACCAGATAATACACAAGAGAACTGGCCTGAATAACTAATGCCCCTTGACCACTGACCACCACAATGTGATAGTGGTTGAACAGAACATTCCGAGTGCCGGGAAGAATAACTTGTATTATTATAAAATTAGACCACCTAGCTTCTACCTGCCCCACCCCCCTCCTTCCCCACATACACATAAGTTGTAGGTCTTCTTGATATTTCAACCTCTTAAAGTGACACTGGATACAGACCAGACACATCTAGCTATCCTCCCCACCCCTACTCCAAATCCTCATCTCTAGAAAAGTCCAGCAAAACTGTCTTTGATGATAGGTCTCTCTTGACTCCTATTAAAACTTTAATCAGCTCTATAACAGACACGCACTGACTAGCTCCCAGACTAAACTGTTAAAAAAGGGCAAGATCACATTGACATTCAAGCGACCAGAGCCAGAAATGACAAAATATCCTTGCCCCTTTATTCCAACGTAACAAAGATATCTATTCTTTTTTTCTTTCTGTCAACCCTTGACTCTCCTCGCCCAATCCAATTTCAATTCCCTCTCTTGTATCGTTTCCCTCCACAATCGTGTTTTACTTTTTCAGTCGCCCCCCCCCCCCCGTCCCACCTCACTATCTCAGGCCAGGAAGTAACCTTCAGAAACACAATGACAAAATAAACGATTTTACATTTTGTAATGTTTAGATACCACTTGACACCTGCTGTGTAATGTTTTATGTCACTGTGCATTTGCATGTGTGTGTGTGTGTAAAGTGACGAAGTGTTTGCAAGTGCTTGTCTGTGCACGTGTACGAATAAGATAAACAAAACAAGTGCCTATGTTATATGGCACCCCCCTCCCCCCTTTCCACTATCCTTTATGCCTCCGATAAGCTTTGGAAAACCCAGCTCGTTGAACATGACGAGCAACTACTCAACCCCTCAAGTGGCCGAGGACTGACGGGTGGTCTGGGCCTCAGATGGTTCGATCGCAGTAGAACTGATAACAACTAGTCATTTGTTCGCTACTAGCCCTGGATGTGTGGTCTCGGCACCTCTTGCTGGACAATGTCATCCACGAACAGGAGACACGGGCTGCTCCGCCCAACATGTTACATATTGACGAAATATCTTAAAACCCACAGACAAACTGTGGGGTCGCAGCAGGGCTATAAGCAATGTCAAAATTGGGCAAAAAGAAAAAGTTGTATGTAGCAAAACCATGCGTGAGAAATAAAACCCAAAATACAAAGCAAACTAAAGAGAAGACGGCTTTCGCCTTTTTCAAGTGAAAAAAAAACAACCAAAATAACAATCGAACAATAAAAGATTTCAACAAGAAATGTATAGAATCGAAGCGAAACATGATATGTTATTTAGCTACCACTTCTTGCTTCGTTAGCAGCACAAAAGCACGTCCATCTGCCAAATAATTATGTCTGTAGTCTCACCAGGACTTAAGTTCCATTCAAGTTTCTCGTGTACGTGGATTGAATTAAAGCCCAAACATTCCTTCAAACTCTATGTGACGATAAATACTGGAAGATCCATCTCCTAGAACAGCTCACACTGCAATATCATCTGACCCTTTTATTCGTGGGGGCGTCAAGCTGTCACAAATATGTGATACCTATACAAATCCACCCTGCCCCTCCTGTGTTTTTCTTTCCTTTTGGGGGACACGGTGGTCTAGAGCCACGGTGCTCCCCTCTCATGCCGAAGGTACCGGGTTCGAATCCCGGTCGGTACAGGCTTGTTGGAATATTGGGATTTTCCTCATATTTTCCAGTCCCTGATCCTATGGTTGATAGGGTCGAGCACCTAGAAGTCTCGGATACGGACGGAAAACTCGGAGGGCCCGTGTGCACGGTAAAGATACCTTGGCAGTTGGAAATCGTGAAGAGCAGGTCGTACAAGACCGCTGCCCGGGCAAAATTCTAAAAAACAACAAAAAAAACACCCAACTAATCCCTACCACAACAAGAAATAAAAACCAGAAAAAGTGAGGTGTAAATGCCAAGGACAGGGAACCTCCTAAAATAAAGCCCTAAAACAACCTTTTTTCTTCTCCAACCCCACCTTACCCCTCCTTCCTACTCCAAACAGACAGTAGCCAGCCTTACCCAAACACTACATAACGCTGACCTCATGCACTTGTAATTGATTTACCATAACGCGAATGGCTGGTAAAAAGTGCTCCTCAACATGACGTAAATTCAAACGCGTCAGCTGAAATTCTGACCTGTGCGAACTTTCAAATTTAACAATTTTATCACAGGTCACCTGGGATGTCACTCCTGGTTATGCCTGGATAACGTTCATCATACTGTTTATATAAAGGGTGAAAGTTCTGCCCTCAAAGACCCTTTCTGGGAGGACTCCAAAACTCTGGTAGCATTCTCATCGCCTATAACTTGACTTATTGTGATGTAAGGGGATAATATAAAAATGCTGCAAACTCTGGGTAATTTGTTAATTTTGCATAATTCACACGTAAAATTCGCAACAAACTCTTCCGACTCTATGCTTTTAGAACGGGGACACGCCATCATGATCTATTTTTAGTACCGTGACGCAGTTTCCCTCGTACCTACAAACTCGACCAATTCGGTCCTCATCTCGCCGGTAGCAAAAATCTGTCTCACCTCTTGTTTTGCCTATTGCCGCTTTGCACGCTCAAACAATTAAATAATGATCCGTCTAATTCTACCTTTCCCCTTGTGCCGATAAGAAGTTTGTCGCTTGGGTCCTCGTGTTAGATGTGACAAAGGATTAGTGAATGTTTGCACGTCCTTAGAGCGGGCGTAAGTCACATTACAGTCTATTTGTTTAGTTGATACAGGAGATTAAACAACTGGCTGTGTCCTGTCAGCTAGCGAGAGCTGAAGAAATCTGTGATACAGCAGTGAATGTTTGACACATGAGAATGTTCATACCCTATCTGCTATGGCTTCGTTTAAACTCTCGACTTTTTTTTTCCTTTTCCCTGACCTTCCTCTCCCACGTATCCTATTGTACTTCCTAGCCCATACAGTCCCTTTATATAGAGATATTCTCACTTGACAGAAAATGTCGTAGCTCGTAATCTCAGAGAGAGAGAGGGAGAGAGAGAGAGAGAGACAGAGAGAGAGAGAGAGAGAGAGAGAGAGAGAGAGAGAGAGAGAGACAGAGAGAGAGAGAGAGAGACAGAGAGACAGAGAGACAGAGAGACAGACAGAAACAGACAGAGAGAGACAGACAGAGGGAGAGGAAGAAGACGAAGAAGAAGTGTGAAAGCAGAAATTCTTCAAATAAGTCCGATCCCCGGGACAGTCCTTATGGACAGCTATAATTATTGTTACGCAGTTGTTTATCAACGTTATCTTATGTCATACTTATACCTACTTATTCTCCTTGAACTCCACTACTACATATCTAATTATCTAATTATGAAGATCATTTTTATCTGTTCGCTTAAGTATAACTGGTTATACTTCAGATATAAGTATCTATTTTTCAGCAATCACTGAGTCATGCACAAAATGAATACATTGCAAACCGCAAACCGCATTGCAATCCGAGCCCTTAAAAAAAAAAAAGCAGTACAGTGAAAACAATACTAGGAAAAAAAAATTTGTATTATGAATGCACGTATGTGACCTGCTCAAATTATCAGAAAACAGAGGAAAAGGTCCCAGGAAGTGACCTCAAATTACCCCTCAAGGCCTCTTGTGAGATCCAGAACCCGGTCAGCCCAAGGTACCCCTATGACGCCATGGCGACACCCGACGCTTCCCTTATCATTCTGATCAGCAGGCTGACTACTCAAGGGCTAGAAAAGTTGGGACACCGAATGGACACAGTTGACTGTGAACGTTGAACGTGCCGATGCATGGACAAGCCGCATTTTGAATATTCTGCTAAAGCCACCATCCTGCCAGCTTCGGCCACACCCTTCTCCCCTCGCCGCCATTTCACCCCTCCCCCAAATTTCTCGTTGGTTGTTGTTTATCCTATCGCGATTCTGTCCCCCCCCCCTCCCTCCCTCCCTCCCCACTGTGTGAAAGATATCAGGGCCCCAGGAAGCTAGGACATCCATCAAGTGACTGCCCCACCGTGCTGATGGCCTGGCCAGGACTATCAACTACCACTGTGTCGGGTGAGTGGAGTGTGAATAGTTGACCAGGAAAGACGGCCGTGCAATGAAAAAAACAACAAAACATCACATGACTAAGAAAGATTCGAGTTGAGGATTTTTGTTTTCCTAGGATTTCTCTGCCCTTGGCATTTGCACCTCTCTTTTTCTTCTTTTTTACTTTTCTTGCTGTTGTTGTTTTTAAATTTGTATATTTTTGTAGACTTGTCTGATCCCATTTGGGGGGCTTATTAGGCTTGCTCTTCTCCACTTCCAACTGCCAAGGTATCTTCAACGTACGCAACGGGCACATGGGCCACCCGAGTTTTTCGTTCTTATCCGAGAAGACCAGGTGCTTGATCCTACCTATCATGGGATCAGCGACAGGAATTCCCCATCCCCCCCCCCCCCATTTTCGAACACGCCTGCGTCGACCGAGAACCGAACCCGGTACCTTCGGCATGAGAGGCAAACACCTTGCCTTTAGACTTAATCATAGGCTACCCTGTAAAAATTTATTTCAGGACCATACGTTTTTTTTATTGTTGCACTAGAAAGCGGCGTGGGCAAGGGTACAGGGAAATGGTTAAATATTCCAGTCAGCACTTGAAATCTCCCATAAATACTCCTTATTCAACACGCCCACCCACTCTCTGATTCCCCTAGTTGTGTAAACAAAATACAAAAAAACACCTTAATCCTTTTGCAACGGCCCAAGCTGCCAACTTGTCTTATCTTATCCAAAGCGGCGTCGCTCGTGACACTGGGTTGCTCGTCCATCATTCCAGTAAAAAAAAAAAAAAAAACCTTGCACGGTTCCTTTAGTCGTTTTATTGCAGAACAGTTAATCCCTCAGTGATCATTCAATGTGGACACGTGAATTTGCAAGAGTGATTGGCCTAGAGGGCCATTTGAGGAATCGAAAATCAAAACGTACCACGTCGTGATTTGACCTTATTGGAGCGATTTGTTGCGCGTCAGGAAGTCGGTATCGATGCTCCCTTCAGATTCAGAATGTTGCAAATCGAGGACGCTTTATTATTGAACAAAAAATAAAAATCTTGACTACGAAAAAAAATATTTTTTTCTCAAAAGTATGAATTTTGTATTTACTGCATTGCAGTTTTCGACTCCGCATGTTACACCCAAAGTTAAGACTCACAAACAATGCCATTCTGACGCATAACTAGTGACCTACAAGAAGAGTCTACGACAACTAAAGCTAAGCCCCTCGAGTCTTCTGGGTACGCTCTTACCGTTTAACTGGAAAATGAAGATCTCAGTCATCAACCCAGTGTTCAAGTGTTTCATGTCCACTTTTTCGCGAACAATGAATTCATAATCAGCAATAGACTTCTGTTGACGTCTAGTATATATATCTCCTACTGTATGTAATTTCCTCTTTGCGTTGTCCATAATTAGGTGATCATACTCAACACTTCTATAGTAAGTTTCATTATTTCTTGTCCAGAGGAACTCAATTTCTGTCGCCAAAAATTTCTCAAGAGTGGAGTCAAGTGAGATAAAACACTAGCATAATAGGGTGAAGATATGAATTCCAAGATAACAACAGGCCACTAACTCGGCCAAAATGCCAACCACAACAAGAAATCAATGGCACTGGGAAGAAAACAAGAAAAAGACGGAAGGCACAGCACCCGAAGCAATGTGTGTGTGTGTATATAATGTGTGTGTGTGTGTATGTGTGTCTGTGTATATAATGTGTGTCTGTGTATATAATGTGTGTGTGTGTATATAATGTGTGTGTGTATATAATGTGTGTGTGTATATAATGTGTGTCTGTGTATATAATGTGTGTGTGTATATATAATGTGTGTGTGTATATATAATGTGTGTGTGTATATAATGTGTGTGTGTATATAATGTGTGTGTGTATATAATGTGTGTGTGTATATAATGTGTGTGTGTGTATATAATGTGTGTCTGTGTATATAATGTGTGTGTGTGTGTATATAATGTGTGTGTGTGTATATAATGTGTGTGTGTGTATATATAATGTGTGTGTGTGTATATAATGTGTGTGTGTATATAATGTGTGTGTGTGTATATAATGTGTGTGTGTGTATATAATGTGTGTGTGTGTATATAATGTGTGTCTGTGTATATAATGTGTGTCTGTGTATATAATGGGTGTGTGTGTATATAATGTGTGTCTGTGTATATAATGTGTGTCTGTGTATATAATGTGTGTCTGTGTATATAATGTGTGTCTGTGTATATAATGTGTGTCTGTGTATATAATGTGTGTCTGTGTATATAATGTGTGTCTGTGTATATAATGTGTGTCTGTGTATATAATGTGTGTCTGTGTATATAATGTGTGTCTGTGTATATAATGTGTGTCTGTGTATATAATGTGTGTCTGTGTATATAATGTGTGTCTGTGTATATAATGTGTGTCTGTGTATATAATGTGTGTCTGTGTATATAATGTGTGTCTGTGTATATAATGTGTGTCTGTGTATATAATGTGTGTCTGTGTATATAATGTGTGTCTGTGTATATAATGTGTGTCTGTGTATATAATGTGTGTCTGTGTATATAATGTGTGTCTGTGTATATAATGTGTGTCTGTGTATATAATGTGTGTCTGTGTATATAATGTGTGTCTGTGTATATAATGTGTGTCTGTGTATATGTAATAGGGTGTTTTAATTGGCTCGTTTAGCGTATGGAAAGCGAGGTGCCGATATCATGTAATGTAGTCTTATCGTGAAATTGTCAAGAGCCTGCTGGTGGCTCCATCACGCTTATCAGACGTCGTACATTCTTCCACGATACTGCCTGATACAGACATTGTCAGTGAAGTGTTCTGCACTGCTGTAAGCACTCGTTTTCATGGGAATAAAGAAGTTCACAGACATAATGGAAACACATGTATATAATTATGGCTAACCCCGTCCCTGTGACACTGTATACGATTGATACAGGTTTGTTAGTGGTGTAAGTTAGGTTTGTCATCGAGCGCGTCCAATCTTTTGGCAACATTATGTAAACACAAGTGAGATAATAGGATTGCGAAGATTTACGACATGGAGAATGCAGAAGGCACCATTCGTACATATTTTGACATTTTGACATTGATTACACCAACTCTTATCCACTGCACGTACTTTCATGTTGACACACTGTTATTATATTAATACGATGCAAATATCATGTAGCCTACTATGGAAATAAAGACGTTTGTACGTTCCTTTGTTTTTCTGTGCATGAGAATGCAAGTTAGCTGACTTGATTGATGCGTGTCACTGCAGATTCCGACCACTGGTTCATTATGACCACTTTCCTGATCTGGACTTTCAAAAAAGAACTGTGGGAAAATTTACCCTTTTCTTTCGTGATTGAGTGAAGGAATGAGTGAGTTCGATCCTGCCTCGCCCCCCCCCCCCCTCCTCCAGAGCTGTGGCAGCAGCGTAAGCCAGAGATTAATCAGTCCCAACTGGAATATCTACCACCCAAGTGCTGCAAGTTTTCACTAAATAACACCAGGGAAAAAAAATGCAATTTCTAGTTCAATTATCCAAAGATCGATATAACCTCGCTTCAAATCCCCTCCCCCCCCCCCCCCTTCAAAACCAAGCAGCGCGGTACCCCAATAACTGGATCCGGTAGGCCTATAGCTTTCGGGCAGGGATGGGGGGAAGGGATGTGCGCGGGTAATTCCGGGTGGCGATGAACCAATCTGAATGTCACGGTATCGATTACACAGTATTACCATCGACGGCACACTGGCATTTTTTTTTCCTCCCTGTGTCCTTCAGCGCCGTGCAGCAGTTGTGTACTCGCCCCGGCTGTCCACACGGCTTCAATCAGCCGGAGAATTGGGAGAAATCTGGCATCAAGGTGTTCAAATGGTTCAGCACGCGCTGTCTGCACGGGGAGAAATGGGGCCGGTAACAGGTCGACAACTTGCCAGGATATTTAGACAGTCGTTGTTGTGCAGGATATCGTCACGTCAATGGAGGACGAGTAATCGTTATTGGTTGGAGAAGGGAGTGCGTTATTTCAGCTTTTGCCTTCTTTTTTTTAATTAAAAAAGGTGTCGTTTTTTGTTTTCTTCCCCAAAGAAGGTGACCAGGTCTGAATCATTGTGTGAGGTCAGCTTCTTACAGTTGGCAAAAATGACAGAAAACAAACCAACCAACACAGCCATGAGCTGAAACATCAATTTTGACCTTTTTGGTTTGTTTCACTTAATGTCACCCAAAACTGTGATGCATCTTCACCCCCTAATTCACGGCGGCTCAGCATAAACACTTGCAAACATTTACGTGGGCTGTAATTTTGTGAGAACGAAACATAACGGCCTTGGAACTTCTGACAAGACATCCATACAAAACAACCATTGAGAACTTACCAATGTAGGCCTACATGAAATTTGTACGGAACTATTTAATTCTATGTGTCCATTTTAGACTGATGAAACTCTGAATACCAAACAAATAAAGTACTCGTACAAACAGTGAAAGGCGCAAAGTGGCCGTTATCGTGCCGATGCGCCGTAAAACTCAAACTCAAGCTCATATGAAATAAAATTCAAAATTTTGTAGGAGTACAAATTCTGTGACGTCATTTGAAACAAACAGATTCCAAACTTGGCATCACTTTATGTCCTAGCGGGGCGTTCAAGATCACCTGAAGAGAGTCAATGTGTGCGTTAGTAGTGGGTCATTCAAAGGAACGGTGAAGACAGAAAAAGAACAACAGCAAGGCCCAGGGACAAGTAGAAAGTGATACTGGGGACCCTCGCAATAGCTAAGTTGTCACAGCAGCTTGATCCGGTAGTGAGGTCAACGACAATTTCGTATGCATCTTGTACACAGTGTGAGTGTCTCCAACATACATCGCACACAATTTTATTTACAACTATCCCGCGAACAACAGTTTTACAGAATTTTGGAAAAAGCATCATCTACAACAATTCCGCAGACAAATACCACTATAAAAATCTGTTCATGTGAGTGTGTATGCATGGCCGAGGGAGGGGAAAAGGGGGTGGGGGGAGGGAGGCAGGAAGGGAGAGAGAGAGAGAGAGAAAGAGAGAGAGGGGGGACACAGAGAGAGAGACAGACTGACAGAGGGAAAGAGAGAGAGAGACAAGAACAGAGAGGGACAGGGACAGAGAGACAGACAGGTAGAGAGAGAGAGAACGAGAGAGAGAGAGAGATAGGGAGAGAGAGAGAGAGAGATGACGAAGAGCCAGGTGTGTCCTTCAGGTTAGGAATTCCACATTCTCACCACTACCACAACCCTCCACGGCAACTACAAACAGAAATGATTTACCACCCACCAACATCATCCTCACCACGACCACGGCATCCACAAATCACCATAAAACCACGATCAGAACATTCGTCATCCGCTGACTACCACTTGTGTTTGTCCATGTCAACTCAACAGCCACAAGGAAAACTAAAAATTCTCTCCAATCTCAGCACTGATCGATACCGGCATTGATTGACTTCAAAGGTCGCCGACAATTTCACCGCCAGCTTAAACCTGGGCTGGGATCTGCGCTAACAGGTCACAGTTCCGTAAGAAGATTTCTTCGGCTTAAAACCAGTTTCATTTTCTGGGAATTTTGAACCAGCATCTTTCGCTGCATGGAAATGGGCGGTATAGCTAATTGTGGTTAAGTGTTCTAGCCATTTCAATCTGCGCGGCCTGTGAGCGGAGGGCGGAAGCTAGCATGAAACATGTGCCAAACAGCGTCAGGTGATGTGATGGTGACATCTACATAGCTACACATACTGACATAAATATTACACACATACTCACACACGCTGACACGCAGAGACACTACATGAAAAACACACTCGATCATGACAAGCACATACACTCAATGAACACAAACGGACATTACACATACACATAATGACACGCATTTTTTCGTGAGTTATACACATACACACACATTACATCACACATTCAGTGATACACGGACACTAACACTGTCTTATACACATACGGACATTAGTATGTAAGTACAAAATGACCGATAGCGTTTGAAAAGGCATGCACAAAACGCTTACAGATAGAAAGAATACTGAATTATAGACAAAATACACGTCTTGCTATTAATAGTAAAAAAAAAAAAAAATTCAATTTTTTTAGTGTCTTTTTCTCACTGACAGCAACTTTCAAACATGACGATTCACTGCTTGGACATATACTGAAGCAACCAGTTTGTTTTACCCCAGAGAGTATGTGAAATTGCAACATGTCCAAGTCTGAGTTGTAACTTGTTACCGGTATTGTAATATCGTTATTCCGAGTAGCTGCCAACCTGCCGCTCAACTTGTCATATCAGTGATGGCAGATTTACACCAATGTAAGAAAAAAAACAAAAACACAACACACAACAGAATACAAAAACAACGACAAACGCTTATTTTGTAAATTAAAAGCCTCCAAAGTGGCCAATCTAGTTTGTCCTCATATATTATTATATGTCCTCGTGTCAAGTGTTAATTAACTAAATATTCAAACCCAAAAGCTGACACTTGTATGAGTCTAAATACATACATTTTACAATACAATGAAATATAAATCGCTCGCATACATTTCTGATTTACCTGCACAATTGTAGGAAAAAAAACAACAAAAAAACATTGTTTTTTCATTCAAAGTTCCTTATTCTTTTTTAAAATACAGTCTCTCTATAATCCATGTATAATAATTTATCACCAGTTGAAATCACCAGGTCAATGGACCGTTGTGAGGCATGTTTCCACATGGATGAACGGCTTACGACGTTTTTGTCCTTCTTGCAAGTATCCAAGGCTATCGGAGTGGCCTCAGTGAACTGATAACTGTTGCGTGATTTTACTGCAAATTGAACCACATCTGTGACTGGTAGGCATTCTCGCAGCCAGTCAAGCTAAGCTACAAAGATAGTATTCACAAAAGTATTTGAAATGTAGATTTGGACCCCCGGTTTACCTATGAAACAACGCAGGTGTCACTTGCGTTCGGCACAGATGCTGTGATATACATGCACAGATGAAGATCACAATGATAGGATTCACTTTCGTACGGTACAACTATTACAGCCTGATGTTATCAGTATTACTATTAAGCTAGCTAAATATTTGATGTTCCCTGACAATTAATGGGACTTATGACGCATTAGGGATTCAAAGAATGGGTCGACAGTTTCGAAACTTTGACGATCCCCGATGAGACTGTAAGGACAGCCAAAATATTAATATTTAGGCCTACAGTATAAAAAATATTTAACGTGGTGAGAAATGCATAAAGCATTATTATTGTACATGTGACGGACTAAAAATCTAGCAGTATTAATTAAATACACTCCAGTATACAACACAGATTAAATGTAAACAAAACTATAAATATAATATACTAGCTGAGGTCTCCAGCCCTGCCCGGGATAAAACGGTTTGAATATTGGTTTCAGTTCTGGGTGGTTATTATGGACCTGCTTCATCTGGCCTGTTCCTATTTGTTTATTTTATTTTTGTTTGTTTGTTTTTAAATAAGTCTTACTGCTCTGCCTTTGTGAGTTGACACCCTGCGCATCCCGTACAACAGCATGATTTGCGCACGGGTTAGTGTGTTTGATAGTGAACACATGGCGGACCATGACTCGAAATAGATCTAAATGATGGCGAAACAATAAATTTCCAATAAAAAAAACTACACCGATTTGAGACTTCTGTTCAAAACTGTGCACCCTTACATCCTTTCTGATGCACCATATAAAATTTGAAGTCTGAGTGTTGAGTGGTTCAGAAGCCTTTTGCAACGAAAAATCTCAAGTCCACAAATATATATAGTATAGATAATTTAAAAAATCAATGTGTATTAGAAGTGTATTATTATGGTGGGCCGAAAGACGTTTGACTGGGATTCAAAAGAGCCAGAAGAAAATAAAAAAGGTTGACCAAGGTCAAGGCAGCCCATGAGGGAGCCCTTTTGAGGGCTGGGAAAGAACTAAAGAAACAAGGAGGAAAACAACAAGAAACAAATAAAACTAACGAGAGGAGTGAGGTATAAATGCCACAGGGCAGCGCGTTCCTCCTTAAATAAAGATCTACAACGGCTTGACTGGGATTCTCTTCCTCTCCTGATCTCTGGCATTGTAGTTTCACCCTTCCAAGCGTTTCAATTCCTTTTATTTTATCATTATTACTATTTTTGTCAACAGACTACCTGTCCAAACACACAGCTATACGTGTAATACTTCGCTAAATCCATCAGTGTAGAGACATTACAGTAGCGGTAAGGAATGCAGGTCCCGATATCGCCCTAGTTAAAACCGAGCTAACAGCTTCAGCTACCACCTCCCTCAACTTCATCTCCCCTGAGCTGCTCTCGTTATTTCCTCGTTTAGAACAGGAAAACTACCAGTTTCAACACAAATCTTTCATGCATTCAGCTGTGAATTTACCGGTAAAAAATTCTCCTCACTCAGGACTTGGAAAAATTGCGGAGAAAAAGGAAAATCGAAGGTGGGCGGATATTTTTCTAAAAGCTGTAACAAGTTGAGTATTCAAATTATGTTCTATAAGACATTAAGACTGAGAGGGTTGAATGCCTAAACGTATGTAGCTAGCAGCTGTACAGCTGTGCCAATCAGACTCACATACGCTTAATAAAATAAAACATACACACGTATCAAAATACTTAACTTGAATGACGCCATTAATGAGATAACCATCACTTTCCCTCCATCTCACCCCAAGAGACAAATAATCCGCTATCTCTCGCTCCGTTTGCTCCTTTTGTCTGACAAACTGCATACATTCCATATCCCATTCTCAATGCCCTTTTCTTTACAATTCAACCATTCATTCTTACGCCATTTTTTAAGCTGCCAATTTTTTTCCCCTGCATTTAGCGGGATGACAATTTAGTGCAGCACTCAAATAGCTTTTAGAAGAAAACTGGATTATATAATCCTTCTTTAAAAAAAAATCAGGCGTAAGAGCAAATAACAGCATGTCTTTTCTACTGGAATTGCACTGTAGTTAAACAATTCGATAACATTTCAATATCAAACTCTTTCCCATCGAGCAAGAGTTTACCATTTGAGTTTCTTCCTATCAAATAAACCTCGGAAATTGAAATTAAACCAAATTCTACATACAAGTCTATGGTGGTTTACGTAGTTTCTGGGCAAAATCAAATTTTGGTTCTGAACACTATACTACAATCGATAATCAACATCTTCTGGGCGAAGCGTAAAAGCAAAAATTAAAGAGCGTACAACAGTGTCGTCAATAATTTCCTTGCGGGTAAAACAATACGTGATTTTTTTTAATACCTAAAAAATGGTAACAATGGACAATGTTGACATTCAAATCCTGCTGTACAGACAATTTTCTTTCAAACGTGGCAGGCTTTAATGACGTCAACAAACAGCCACAAGGCCATTCAAAACACTGATGTTGATACAGTCATGTATATGAATACGTAACAAACAAACAAAAAAAAAAACGGCAAGAGCCGAGAAAATTTACACAAACATTTGGGGCAGGGACAACCCAGAGGATTTGAACTGTAAGTTAATGACACTCTATAGTGGCGTCAACGGCAGCTAAAACAAAGGACATTTTTTCAATTTCTGTCTTCTATATTCTTTCTCTTAACCCACTCACCCCATCCCCCCCCCCCCCCCCACCCACCTGTTTTCCTGTCTCCGCAGGTCAATGTGAATCCGTAAGGAGAGATGGGTGATCGCGAGAAGAAAATAAAAAATAAACACGAGATGTGAAACAGAGGGTGGGGGATAGAAAGAGAGGGAAAGGGAGAGAGAAAGAGAGAGAGAGCCAGAGAAGGGGGAGAGAGAGAGGGAGGGGTTAGACACAAAGAAAGAGAGAAGAAGTGTACATTCAAAGAGGAAGAAAAGGAGAGACAGAAACGAAGAGAAAGACAGAGAGAGAGAAAGAGAGAGCACGAGAGAAGAGAGAGAGAGAGAGAGAGAGAGAGAGAAGAGAGAGTAAACACAAGCAACCTGAGTGAGAAATTAAATCCTTGAATACAAAGGCAAACCGTGCCGAAGACTGGATTTCACAGATATTGTGCACTGGTACGTCAAGCTCAGTGCTGGTTATTGGATTGATTCCCGGGTACACTCGGGTACAGCATGGCTGAGCTATAGGGGGGTCACCACAACCCGTTCACGCTCGGAGCTCTACAGCTCTGCGGCCTCCCCCGACACATTCAGCAGAGAGGATCAAATATTCGCTTTCCTCTGTGCTGCTAAAGTGGGAAAGCTAAAGTTGAGGTCAAGTACTTCTTATATTCTTCCCCTTTTCTTGTCTAACAATTTCTCTCAGACAATGTGATAGATCCCGTTCTATAAAACACGTAACTTGAAATCTGATAGGAATTCTGACTTTTCTCCGATAGTTTGAGAATAGATCTGGCCTTGTGATCAAATGTTTGATAGCATTTCACAATTTGAAGTCAAGATCTCCAAGTTTCATCATACTGTAATTAAGTAGCCATTTTCTTCAAGACACTTTTTCCTTCAGCGTTTGCTATCCGCTTTCTTGGTTTGTTTCGTGTTTGGGAATGGCTTTGTTTTCCATCGATGTTACATACCGTCCTGCGTTGCACAGCGGCTATATCGTGCACAAATCTAATAGAATAATTATGAATAAGCGATAGCATTTATAATTGACACAGATACAATCGCCATTCTATCTGTCCAGGGCATGTCCATGTTATTACAGCGGATGGTCATTTGTTCTATGTTCTAAATACAGGGGCCACGGGTCTGGGGTTCAGTTCAAGTAAAATCCTTGTAAACCAAAGGTCACTGATCAATTAACGTTCTAGAATAAATATTTTAGACCTCGTTCACTGAACTGCCGAAACAAGTCAATTCTCCCAGGTCTGGCATTGACCATTAGACCACAAGAAATAAAAAAAATCCCTCAAATCTTTAACTGATCGAATTACAATTGCTCATAAGTAACTGTTTTGTTTACCTTGACCGCACAAAATAATAGTTTACATGTTTTCACTCGTGAAATCTTAATAGAAAGGAAACCTTATTTTTAGCCCAGGGGTAGCAGTGACAACCAAACTCCATCTGTAATATATTGCTCTGGATCCACTCTGATCAGAGATATCTTGGACTGTAAGGTATCCCTGGCTCTGATACACTACAGAGAGAGAGAAAAAAAAACACAGAGAGAGAAAGAGAGGGAAAGAGAGACAGACAGACAGACAGGCAGAAGAGAAAGAGAGAAAGACAGAGAGACAGAGAGGCAGAGAGAGAGAGAGAGACAGACTGAGATAGAGTACGGAGTTAACGAACGGTAGTTTATGATGTAGCAGGGCTAGAAGTTGAGACGGATCCATTTTCAAGCCAAGCTGAACTTAAAATACTGGAACAGGAAGATTCGCAGTTTGCCAAGTGCTTAAAACTTGGACGCAGAAACAATGTTGAAATCGAGGTGCGCGTTTCATCCATTCCTTCAAAATAGAATACAGTTCCAGGATCTCGCCTGGGCTGGTAGGCAAATAAGTGACGGTTAAAGAGAAGAGTGGTATTTCCCTACCACGGTATTCTAGAATTTGTACAATATACCCGCACCGTTGTCTGCCACACGCATCCATAAGACTACTGGCCACTAAGTAGCATCTAAGTAATAAACTATTTCATTTTTTTGTGTTGTTGTACATTTTGCATCTGCTTATAATTCCATTGCATGCAGGTATTTTAGGAGATATTGCAACTATTATTCCATGCATTTAAGATGTTTATGGACACTACTCTAGCATAATACGTAATGTCCCAATATGCACAGAAAATGTGTTTCCTGACCAAGAAATCTATTGTAATTTGTATGCTCATTTTCTGTTTCCAAGCGGAAAAATAAAAACATAAAACAAATGCCAGCTTTCTGTGACGTTACGTCGGGGCTGAGAGAAGAAAAAAAATGTTCCAATTGCCAACAAAATACTCGTGCGCAAAGCAACAGCAGCCGCGAGAGCTCAGAGTCGGGGGGACAAGATAGGAATTCAAGCTTCGCGGTGAACAAAGGACTGACTGCACGTTCACCCGCTGTGTTTCATCAGCAGAAATTGTCTTATCGCACTTTTCATCTCCGACGCTCTTCAACAAAATAATATACAGGGGAATAAGAAAACGAGTTACCGGTAAACCAGTCATAGTTTGTGAAATGTCTCAGCAGGGGATTTCTTTCTAGTCTAGGATTCAGACATTAGGTCATGGTCAAAACCTGGCAAACAATGACAGGGTAAAATGAAAGAGAAAAAAAACACCTGCCTTTTTTCCATGTAAAAAATTGACATGTTTCTACTGTAATAATTTTTATCACTGTTTTCGACACATCAGATTTTTACATTACAAACACCGCAACTTTCTGCTTAGAACTGCATGTTCTCACATACAAACACTGAAGCAACCAAGCAAAGACAAATATGATAACAATAATAAATGATGTAGTCACCTAATCACCAAGATACATTCATACACTCAAGTAAACATAGAACAAAATTCTAAAAATGTTAAAAGCCAGCACACCAACTCCATTTCACCCTCTTGAAAATCCTGACCTTGCATAGAAATCTAATTCTTAATATCATAATTATTCATAACAATTTTGAGATCTCTAGATTATTAATATCAGTGACAGCCCAAATGAGAGCCACTCAGGAGAAGAGTTCAACTAGTGATAAGGAGCTTGTAGCAATTTGAAGTAATTAAGTGCTTTACAACAGCTCAAGATAATAATTTTAACAAAATCATACACTTTTGAAAGCAATCATAAACGGGTATTTCTTACTCCTTGCAATATAATATGATATCTCAAGTTGGTGCAATTTTGATTGCAAAAAAAAACAACAATTATTATATATTTTCAAGCTGTTTCAAGTTCCCTGTGACAACATTCGAACATTTCCAACAATCAGACGGAATTTCCTCTCACACTAATTGCTGTTTCCTACAGCATTTTTGCCTGAAAGGATCATGAATCTGGTTATAGGCGAGCTGAAGTGGGTGTAGGGACAGGTTTGATGGTACATGTACTAGGTTTGAGATTAAGGATAGGATTAGAAAGAAATACATTTCTTTCAAGTTTAATTATTTTCAATCTTTTCTCTCTCTAGTTCCATTTAAATGCTTTTGCGCGGTTTCTAGAGGTAACTGGATTCAGTAATCTTTCCTTTTTCCTACCAATAAAATATAATAAATAACGAAATGAGGAAATGCTGCTTGATCACCGAGGCCGATCTATTATATTGTCAAAATTTTCTTTGCGATTCACACATTGTTTGCTGAAGTATACTTCTGTGGCATTTTTTATTATTTCAGGTTTAAGTTGTTGTTTTTTTTCCCTTTGATGGTTTTAAGATGTTTACTGTATGATAAGGTAGAGGTTTACAAATATAAAGTTTTTTGTTAATGACTCAGATAATGTTGAGTTTGAAATGAGGGGTAAATATTTTGATGAGAAGCTGAGGTAGCTGACATTAGACTAAAGGCCATGGTTTTCTTTGTATTTTTGGTCCACTTGGCAAAGAAGGCAATTTTAAAAGGCCCTAAATTTGATTTGCTAATTAATATTTTTTCTTTTTTATACTTTTTCTTTTGCTTTTAATTCTAATTTAATTGTTCACTTTGTTGGTATAATTAGAGTTTTCATTTACTGATCACTTTTCCATTTCTGATTTTGAAATTTTGTTTTTATTTGAATACTTAAAAATTATAATACAACAAAATTTATCTGATCTTCATTAGGCTACTGCAATATTTTCTACAATGCTATAAACATCAGCAATCATTTCTTAATTTTATTAACACATTGATAATAATATTATTATTTTCAAAATCATATAAAAACTTAATTCTAGATTTTCATTATACTGTATGTAGGATATTTCATGTTCCTGGGGTTGAGTAATATTTCATAATGCTAAAAATAATGTTATGTGAAAGTTCCTCTTCCCACTGCAAGGTTTGATTTTAAATTATATAGATTAATGACCAATAAAAAATTATTATTATTATTATTATTAGATCTAGATCTAGGTTGTATTTTGGTTACATTTTTATTACTTCTACTACGAGAAGTGCAACATTACAGATCTGGGTACAGACGGGGGGCTATTACTGCTACTGTTCTAAAATCCTTTCTTCTGTTTGCAGCCACAAAGAATTCAGGCCCACAAAGATTGCCAGAGAACCGAATCTGGCACTGCAGAGACTGGACTTCAGTAATTGGAAATAAACGATTGAATGACAGCTGACTGTGTAGGGTCATAAAAAATGTATTTGAAGCCGTGAATACAGTAAATGTGTAATGTCTCTCCACTAAATGACATAAAATTGAGCTCTAGAGTAATAATGTAGCCTTATCGCGGCCAGTACTTAGGGTCAGTGTTTATGTTTGTTGCTGGCTGGCTGTCAAGCAAACGGTCTCATACAGGCCAGCGATAGCGCTGGGACACCGCTAGTGCTACTGTGTTGTGGGTCCTATCAGTGCCATACCGTCAATCTGTGGTAAAATCTTAGGGGGGTCAGGCCGAAAATACACGGCCATGGTCATTATGCAGGCACTACAGGGCGAGAAAAATTCACACAGGGACAGGTAAAACATAGATCTTGTACTCACCCTCACGAGAATAAACCACAGCGATAGAATTTAATAAATATCCAACGATAAACGGAGGCCAAATCCTGACATGCCTCCGCCTAGCCGCCATGATTTTACTTTCTGTCTGCTGAGAAATTTCATCTGCACATGCGCGCTGTGTCGAAGGTCGATCATGAATATTTAATACCAGGGGGTTGGTTTGGGTCGGTGACGAGCGCAGTCCGCACCCTCGCGCGCCGCTCCGCGGAGACACGGGAGGACGCGAGCTGCAGTTTTTTGTCCCTGTGTTCCCTCCCCCTCCGTCTCTCCGCCCGCCCCCCCCCCTCCTCTTCCATATTATGTTTTGTTTATAGCTGCGTCAACCAGTGTGTAACTGCCAAGGAGGGAAATAGTTTGTGTAGGCACAGATTTCACGGGTCGACGGCCCTTCATACCCCCCCCCCCACCCTGTCTTATTTTTCTGTTTGTTTCACTTCACTTTTCGGTTTCAAGTCAACAAACAAAAGAATGGAATTCCCATCCCTCCAACTCCCACTTTTTTTCTTCCTCTTTGTTGTCATTTCGTTTTCTTGTACATTTTAGCCCTGGCGTTGAGATGTTTTGTATTGTGTGCGGAACGGGTGAGCTGAGGTAAGCATGCAGAACTTCTCGCTAGAGTGAGTAATTTGCAGTTGATAGGGCTAGCTAGCCAAGAGGTTGAGCTTCGTACGAGCACACAATAATGCGTGTCCGTCTGTAAGGTTCACTGTGAGTACAGTACATGTATGAAACATTATTTGTGATTGCTAAAGGTGAGAGGGTTCAGAATGACATAAGCAAGGCCGTCGCCGCCCTCAAACTGTGCAAATTGACGCAGGAATAGCTAAACTACTCATATTTTTGCATTTTCATCCCAGAGATTACATTCCTGTGTAATAATATAATTATGATGATGATGATGATGATGTTTTAGGGTTGCTTCATGCGGGGATGGGTCGTGGAAATCCCTTTAGGGGGCATCCATAAATTACGTATGCTCTATTTTGGCGACTTTTTTACCCCTCCCCCCACCGCTTCACCCGTATACACTTTTCATGCTCTTGGCCTCAGCCCCCCCCCCTCCCCCCCCCTAAAAAAACAACAACAACAAAACAATTTGTTCCAGGGTAGGACGAATGGCGTGACAAGGCCTTGATGTTTTTGCAACTTAAAAATGACATTTTGCATTTGACTGTTGGATTGTTTCATTAAATAATTATATTTCATTAAAATACAAAATCCTACATTTTGAATAACTAACAAAGAAAATTAAATGAACATTAATTTTATGGATATTATTCAGAAACTAAAAAAGAGGGCTCTTCAGCTGATGTTTACAAACTAAAACTTTAAAGTTTGCATGCAATATTTCAACATGAATGCTAACTTAAACACCTCAAAATGTGGCAGAAAGGAAAACATGTATGTAGGAAATCCTCACATCTATATACATATCTATATACATAATTGGGTAAAATTGGACGGTTGTACTCTATAGCTGAAAAGACTACCGAACGTAGAGCCATGAAAAAATTACTGGAAGTAGTTCAAAGACTGAGCAAGGTTTGTATCAATTCATTTAAGGATGCAACAACCTTAAAAATTTAGAAAAATAGAAAACAAAATGGGCCGTTCGAGGTTTTCCGATTCGTCATTTTTACAGCTCAGACAGGGCCGAGTGTAGTAAGATATTTGGTAACTCGAAACTTTGGTCACCTAAGGCTCAGGAACCGCATCACACTCAGGCTTCAAACTTTGCACAACAGCATATTATCAATGCGAAATTAACGTGGGCTATATTAGAAATTATGAAAAGTTCAGGCTTCTACGTTTCATTTTTCATTGTTTCGGCATCATTTAGATCTATTTCGAGTCATGGTTCGCTATTTTTAAGGTTTCGTTATCACTTCCTGCGATGTGTTCACTCTCAAACACACTAACCCGTGCGCAAATCATGCTATTGTACGGGACGCGCAGGGTGTCAACTCACAAAGGTAGAGCAGTAAGACTTATTTAAAAACAAACAAACAAAAATAAAATAAACAAATAGGAACAGGCAAGATGAAGCAGGTCCATAATAACCACCCAGAACTGAAACCAATATTCAAACCGAAATATCCCGGGCAGGGCCGGGGACCTCAGCTAGTTTGAAATAATACATAAACGTTACCATAAAAAAATAAGAAGAAAAAGAGAGGACAAATCAAGCGTTCGATCGATTGATCTTCTTCAGGAAGAAAAAAAAATATACTGTGGATTTTTATTATAATTTGAAATCTGTATACTACAAATACTTAGACTGATCTAATTCTACTCATTAATGACTCACTGATGTCACGGCTTGTTGCAGATGGACAGACAGACAGACGTACAAGACATGATACATAGGAAAACAAAACAAAGGAAATAATGTCTGGCAGGTGACATGATGAGTTTGACCAGGACAGTGACAGACGGAGATAGGAAAAGTGCACACCTTGGGGCGGGCAGACAAACAGGCTGACTGACGAACCGTCAAACGGGCGATGAGACCAGCTACATCGATAATTACGGGCAGAACGATTTACAAAACCAGTCTCCGGGGCTAGCCAATCATGGAAAACAGTTTGGAAAGAAGAAAACTACAGCAGACAAACTGACAAATAATAATTTAATGCTACTATAATAATATAATCTTATTATAAAAAAAAATTGTGGTGGAAGTAATTCATTGTGGTGCAGCATTGGTCCTTTTTTTTTGCTCGGCGCTAGCCTAATGACAGTTTCAAAAATTATAAAATTAATTTTCTTAAGTGTTAACTAATCCAGCCTAATCGCTTTTGTATCGACCAATTGTGTTGATTCAAGTTTCAGGTATTTTTAAATAAAAAGTTGTAAAAATTTAAAATACAATGATTTTTGTTTGGCTCCCTGTAATAGGCCCAACGATATTAATACGCGTTCAATTCCCTGCGTGCAGTTTCCCTCCCAGAAATGAGTACGTAGTGTGTTCTGGTGCGCATGAAATTTGTAGTAAGACGGTAGACTATGGGAAGGTTTCTAGACCAAAAGAGAGAGAGAGAGAGACAGAGAGAGAGAGAGAGAGAGAGAGAGAGAGAGAGAGAGACAGACAGAGAGAGACAGAGAGAGAGAGAGAGAGAGAGAGAGAGAGAGAGAGAGAGAGAGAGAGAGGAAACGTCGGTTAAGGTAATGAATCACAAAGTTAAGAAAATTTGTTTTATTCTATTTTCAACAAAATAATTCACAGGATTATAATATGAAAATCAGATAGAGACTATGACAGTCTAATCAGTACAAAATTCGATTTAAAATTTTCAAAACATCAAAGTTCCGCCACGGGCATTTAACATTTTAATGGTTGTACACTGGTACAGTGGGAGAGGACAAAAGAAAGGGGGGGGGTGGCAAGGGGGGGGGGAGTTGAAGTCAAGCCTATGAATTTGTACAAGGCTAAAAAAAAAGGGTGGGGTGGGGGGGGGGTCAAATGCGACAGAATCGAGCTTACGTACTTTGTATAGTGTGGCCCCGGGCCCCGGATTGACAGTGTACATTACGGTTGAATCAGAGACACGAACTAGAACATTGCTGTACAGGGAGGGGTGCGTCCTTAATGTGTTAACTACTTGAAGTAGGGAATGAAATAGGAGAAAAAGAAAATGTTGAAAATGTCCTCACTGGGTGGCGACATCTCCCGGTGAAATTGTATTAATTTGACAGTCATTGAAGACATCCATTAATTTGTTAAAAGCTTTTGAAAATTTTGGGGTGACGCTGTAATATTTTCTCTAATAATTATTATATCTCTCACAGCTAATCCGCTTGCTATTTACAAGCATATTTGTGGTTTTCTTAGCAAATTGAAGTCAACGTTCACTTTTCAAAATACAGCATTATCCAACAATACAACGTGTGACCCCAGACACGCTGAATAGTAGGCTAAGCTCATTCATTCACCCTCGCTGGTGTCCTACGCGCGGTATTCCGTCCTGATACGGAAAGAGGCCCCAATGTGTTAACTGATCTAGATCAAATTCAGGTTCAAATAGCATTGTAGACCGAACTTCACAGACTCGGTTTTTGTATGTGGCTTATAATTTTATACTTTTAAACGTTTGTTTTGGTCATCGTAAAATGGAAATACGGCAGTTTTGGCATCTCCTGTAGAATTTTATGTTGGCACATACGTTCTTTTCCCGTAATTCTTCGAATTTCCTATAAAGTGACGCACAACAGAATAGAAGAAACACACATATAAACAGGGAGAGAGAGAGAGAGAGAGAGAGAGAGAGAGAGAGAGGGCAAGAAAGGAGGGGAAAGAGAGAGAGAAGAGAGAGGGGGCAAGAAAGGAAAGAGAATAGAAAGAGGGCAAGAGAGGGGAGAGAGGAAAGAGAGAGGGAAGAGAGAGGGGGCAAGAAAGGAGAGAATAGAAAGAGGGCAAGAGAAGGGAGAGAGGAAAGAGAGAGGGAAGAGAGAGAGGGCAAGAAAGGAGAGAGAGGAGAGAAGAGAGAAAGGAGCGAGAACAAGAAAGGAGAGAGAATAGAAAGATGGCAAGAGAGGGGAGAGAGGAGAGAGAGAGAGAGAGAGAGAGCAACAGCAGCGGGAAGGGAGATATGAAATTTTTCTCTAGATATTTATTCCTCCCTCTCTCCGCCCTCTCTCTCTGTGTGTCTGTATGTCCGCCCCTCTTCCCACTTCTCTCTGTCTCTCTTTCTCTTTCTGGCTCTTTCTTTCATTCGGCCCTACACTAGTTCAATTTCTTATCCAGCTTGTCAACATAGCTGTGTTATCTAAGCTGCCAAAATTGAATGAAAACTGAAATACAGACTGGCAGACAGAATGACAGACAAACAGACATAAATACAATACATAATCATGCAGTCGTGATCCGCCACAGATGACAGGGGAAAACAATAAAGAATAGACAAAAAATAACTTTCTATCCGTGTTTGCTGATAAATCCGTGTGTGAATCACTGACACACAGCCTAATGAGTGAGTCAGTAGGTGTCTCTGTGACTGGCCTTCATGAATCAAGACTTACCGTTGTTCGCAACTGACTAACTTTCTTATAAATTTGTTGTTAAGTCCACTAGGATGTTTAAGCCGAACCAACCCTGTCCACCCCCTCTCTTATAGAGGTCACCCCTACTTCGGTCAGCCAGTCCAACAGCCACGTCTTCCCACAGTATCTTTCCTACAGCGGCCTCATCAATTTAGTAGCGAACACCCCTGGAACGGTCATCCTTACTTCGGACATCCAGTCCAACGGCAGTCTCACTATAGTGACATCCCTGTAGCGGCCACCCCTGTTTTTGGCCAACCAATCCAACAGCGGCGTCTACTTTTGCTACCTGTACATGTATCATAATTTTACTGTTGTAGTATACTCGGAGACATTATAATGATATATCTCTGCAGTTACCATTCCCACAGCTGACTCCTCTAAAGCGACCACTCCTATAATTGTCATAGCTGTTAGAACCCCCAGGCCCTACAGGCCACAAGTCCGCATTAAAATTTCACTGCTATGCCCATTCGAATTGTTTTTGTGTGTCTCTCTCTGTGTACGGCAGCTTGTGTGCTCTTGCGTGGGTATTGTTTATGGCAGTGCGTGTGTCTGTCTGTGTGTGTGTGTATGGATGAGTGTGCGTGTCCGTTTGTGTCCGTGGGTGTGTGAAAAGGAATGTGTGTGTGTGTATGTCCCCCGCCCGTGGTACCTGGCCCCGACACGGCAGGGATTCAGCTTTTGTGTTAAGTGTCAAGGAAAAATGTTAATGTGATATTTATGTAGATCTATGTGAGACTCGGCCACAGAACAATCTTTGGACTCGGCACGTGTGAGTGCGACTACCTGTGCGTATGTGTGTATATGTCTGGTCTGACTGCGTACTGCGTACAGTTCCCGCTAGCCAACTTTCCCCGCGTCCCGTTCGTCATGTCGTGTTCACCTCTCTGGCCTGGGGACAACACGTACGGGAATAATTATAAGCCCCCCCCCCTTTCCCCCAATTGAATTGGCCCCGGGGTTGGGGCGGGGGAGTAGATTTTTAATACCTTTTAAAGTGGTTTTTCCCCATAACATCCATTCTGACCCAGTTTGTTCTGTCGTTGGAGTGAAACACCGCAAAACTTTTCCTTTCGACTTTCTCTTGTGGTTATTTTGAAACGGGATAAATTCCATCATGCTTTCTTTCCCTGGTCACGTCATGTCATGCTGGTGTTATGTTGAATACACTTTTTGGGTGTAACAGATTCTTTAATTCTCATGATTGCCGCTGTGTGGTTAAACTTGGACCCTCTCCCCTCCCCACATTAAACTTAGACCACCCAGTTCAAAGGTAATACTACTAATAATATAATTAATCTCTGGCCCTATCAGTGGCACAAGTGTATTCACGCCATTGCAGAATGACAACTCCTTTACTTTTCTCCCATGTATTTTGTATACTTCTTTAATCCCATTTGGGAAATTTGCCCTTGTGTTATTGCAGCCCAGTTACAACTGGAGCAGGCACGTCGTCGCCACAGTGCAGCGCCGGTAGGGCGGTTTCTTTTTTTGGGGGGGGGGGGGGGAGATGAGAGGGGAGGGGGCGGGAGTGATGGGGATGAATTTTATTTAATTTTACCTGGACAGCGGCCTGTTCGGCCTGCTCTTTTCGGCCTGCTCTTTTCGGTTCCAACTGCCAAGATATCTTTAACGTGCGCAACGTGCACACGGACCTTCCGAGTTTTTCGCCCCTGTCCGAGAAGACTAGATGCTCGATCCTACCTACTATAGGGTCAGGGACAGGAATATACGAGAAAAATCCCCAAATTCTAACATGCCCACACCGACCGGGATTTGAATCCGTTACCTCCGGCATGAGAGGCGAGCACCTTGCCTCCAGACCACTGTGTTCCCATGTACACCATGAGATCCTTGAAAGAATTTTAAGTTCCTTGTTGATTAACTGGGAATGTG